>JAVSCE010014922.1:0-600000 GCA_032199065.1 Smutsia gigantea
TCTTGGTTAGTAACATTCCCATAATATTTGTTTTCAAAGATCTCTATCCTGTCCACCTTAAAAGATATATCAGTATTAATATACATGTTTGCACATTAGCTATGGAAAGTTCTGTTCTGCGTGTTTTTTCCTCTTGAGGAGTGTCAGGGCTGAACCAAAGGAGCGGCTTGATTGTGATTTTGAATTTATGGTCACTGACCATAATATATCTAGCTAATGAATGCTTTAAATTTAATGTGTTAGTGGCCTCTGAAAGATGTTGTCTCTTATCAGTTAAAATTATGAATTATGAAAGTTTAATTTGTCCTTTTCATTTGGTGTTTGCATGTGGCTTGTTCAAACTATTTGCTCTAAATAGAACCTTTGTATCTTAGCCACCGAGGTTCCTATACATATTGTAATACCACCCCACTTCTCTTCCAGATGTAATTACCAAATGGTATCCTTTGGAATCAAACTCAAATTATTTTTAGTCTAACTGTTAATGATCTCTTAATTGAACTTAAAAAAAAGAGGATTGGTAAATTATATATATGTATATTTTGTTTCCTAGATAACAATTCTGTCTTCTTATCCCTGAGAATACCGTAGCATGTGTTTCAAAATATTTTGTAATTAACTCACATTAGAGACTATCTTTGGGGAATTGAGCTGTGTGAGACGGCATATGACAAGTTGAAAAGGCTAGGAACCCAGATAGCAGTATATTTTATTGCCATATTCATACAGTTGAAAAGGTAGCTATGTGGATTTATGGTTTGGGGGACTAGCTGTCATGTATGGTATATTGCCATTTGGACTAAATTGCAGCAGCTAGATGTTGGCCTATTCCTAAAAGGAACTTAAATAAAGCATAGGGACTTTCCTGGTGTTGATTTTCTAAAACAGTAGGACATATTTTTAATGGCATTTCCGCATAAGAATATATTTGAGAAGTTTGCAAGATGTAATACGTTTGAGTCCTCAAGGCAGATGAACAAATAGCTCTTGAGATGAATTATTTTGCTCGATGGCCCTATGAGCCATCCAGTGTTTAAGCAGCCTGGATTATTTAAGTCTCTATAGCAGCAAAGAATTGTTAGGATATATGCTTCAAAGTCTTGCGTTTTAAACATTCAGTATCAAAACTGAAAATAGAAATGGACATTTTAAATAATGTTAACTATTAAAGTTTTGTTGGCTTGGTGTTACTAAAGAATATTATTTGCAACAAAGCACAGTGAATACACCTGATTTTTTAAAAATCTATTTTAAACTGGGGCAGTTGGTTTGGGATTGGGGGTATAGATGACTGTTTCCACAGTTAGCATTTTTAAATTTTGACTTTTTAAACAAAAAAATAAAAGAAATAATGTGTTGGAAATGAGAAATTACAGGTTGAAAAAATCTCTAAATGCAGCTTTAAAAGTATTCATTCAGATTTGTGATGTTAGAAGCTACCAGTAAATTAAAATGAAAAAATTTTTTCCACATTGGGTGGGAAACCTTACTGAGACCATAAGAGGTATCCTGAATGTGAATTCGTCAACTTGGTGAATTAACCTTTTGGTATCATATGTTCTCCCACGTTAGGATAGCTGGGAAAATGTCTGTCAGTGTCTGATTAAACTGAAAGGTGGTTCTAAGGACTTCATCGTTCAAGTTGAAAGGGACTTTAGGGACCATCTCCTCAGACCTCTTTATTTTGGAGGGGCATTGTGCCCAGTTCAGAGAGGCAATGTAATTAATCACTGGTTGTCCCTTCTCACCTAAAATGATGAAAACATGAGTCATTAATTGGATGCCTACTATGTGCCAGGACACTTTATTTGTACTGCCTCTACCCTTCACAGCAGAGGTGCAGGGTATTGTACCCATTTTACAGGTATGCCTACAGAGGTTATGTGCTTGACCAAGCTGCATCAGCAGTAACAGCAAAGCTGTGGTTGGCATGTGTGTGTGTTATGTAAATACAAGACCACATGTTGTTGGGGAGAGAACAGAGAACTGTGGGTTAAAATAGGACACATATTTTTGTCAGGAAACCAAAACTGTGCCATGTGAAAATGACTGAGCATTATAGAAAATAAATACATATCATCTATTCAGGATTGACTCTCCAATATGATTCAAATTCACACTGCTATTTTATATGTTTATTAACTAGAGAGAACCTATTTTAATTAAAAATATTTTTGGTTACTCAAGTACCAGCACTGAAGGTCAAAAGCATTAGGTTCCCCTTTTTTTCTCCAGGTGGCACTTAAAGTACATTTGGAAACTGCCATTACAAATAATACAATACAATAACTGAGATTTATCACCTGATTCCTGGATGGTCCTGAGAGAAAATCAAAATGACAAGACTCTAAAAGAAGGGCTTTGCATATGGTACTTTAAGGAAAAAATTAAAAAATATATTGTCAGGTGGGATTTCTCAGCAGTACATATTTTAGTATCAGCTGCTTCTGGAAGCCAAAATCTCATCCCACGCTGGCATTTTAGAACACCCGTGTTACCTTTGATCTGTGTTAGAGGTATTATTTTAATTGTGATTTGCTGACTGAGATTACTCTGGCGTCTGTTGATGAGGCACATTGCACAAAGGGTGCAAGACCCTCGCAAGACAAGATAAAAAGATGAGATTTTCAGATAGGAACCTAGTAATTAAGACTGCATGGGCGCATTTAGTCTGTTTTCCACCTCAGGGTGGTGTTTCCCCCGCCTAAAAGTTATAACAACCAGATATTCGGCCTATGATTAAAAAACTGCCATCTCCTTCCCCTTTTTACATAAATCCCCAGCCTTTCCATTTCTCCTCACCCCTTTTGTGGTTTTGCTTCTTACGAGTTAAACAGGATTCATTTCTCATAAAAAGCCAAGTAATGCTTTGGCATGATAAAGGAGTGCCATGCATGACGTGCTGTAGCTGTGGAGCCAGTCCTGGGGGCGATGCTCTGGTGGAGCCTTGTATGTAGGCTTATCCACAGGGGCCTGATATCCTTGTAGGGCCTTTTGAGCTACCCTCACAACTACTGAACAATGCCATAAGCGTTCTTACCTGATTTGCATTTCAGTGGGAAAACCAGGTACTTTCAACATGGGTCAAGTCGATAAACTAGCAAGTCACCGATGTGTTGCACTTCCTATGCTGAACTTCACCCGAACCTAAGTTTTCATTGCCAGCTTAGAGCATGAATACCGGAGGTTGTGTTTTTTTCATGGAAGGCTCACATTTTTGCTTTTTGTTGGCCCGTGAGACCACCACAGTCAGCTGTTTCCCAGTGTAATATTTGTTCTGCAAAACTGCAGATGGAAGGGTTGGGAGAGGCCTAATGATTTTCAGTTCATCAGCGCCTACGAGTTCCCATGCCCTGGTGTTTGTTTCCACTCTCAAGGAGGTACCAGTAATAGAACGAAGCCAGCGTCAGGGGTGTGCCAGTTGTGTAGCAGTGCAGAAAATATATTTTTATTTTTCCCTAAGAAAAAGCTCTTGCTCAACCTAAGAGAAATGGAGCTGCGCATTCCTGGAAAAAGCTTTGTGGGAAACAAAAACTAATTAGCGCAGTAACTGTGATGCTCTCAGGTAATTGTAAAATAATTATTCCCCTTTAGCATCATCACTGTCTAATTGTGCCGTTCACTATTCTCATGCTCTGAATCTAGATGTGAAGGGACGGAAACCTCTCTGTCGTCTTGGGAATTTCTTTTTCATTTACTGTGAGCTTTAGTCTCTTCCTAAAGGGCTTTTAAAAGAATGGGGGGAAGCATTTAGGGAGATTTTGAACAGCTTCACTGTCCCCATTTGTTCTAAATCATGGCAGAAAGTGATTACTCCACCTAGTTTTATAGAAATACAATTCCAGTTATGTGGTTGAAATGCCTTGTGAGCATATTTGAGATTTACACTTTCCCAGCACTACCCTTTTATGAACGGAGTCTTATGAATGGTCTGTTTTATGAACTGCAGATTATATATTATGTTCAGATACTGAAAGTGATGCTTTAAAGTCAGCTGATACTTAAAAATGGAATGCTAATAAATATGTAATCATACAGCCCTCAAAATAACAGATGAGTACAAATTCGGGTTTTGGTTAAATTTTAATTACTCCCTTTGAATGAATGCCTCAGAGCCAATTTGCCAGCAAATTATTAAACCCTTTCCCCCAACCTAAAGATTTATGTAAATCAAGTTTAGGCTACATTTAGACTAAAATATCATTTTGGCTTATTATTCTGGACTTTTCTACCAGCTTCAAATGGCCTTTTACTTAAGGTCAGATTTTAAATAAAGAAATCTATTCTGAAGAACTCTCAGTTAAAATGGTCTGTGTTCTCTCTTGGACAGCAGTAGGCTGAGAAGTCCCCCAGATAAGATGACCCATTCGTAGATTCCTGTAATGGTAATAGTGCCTTAAAATGGGAGTCGTGGAATGTTTTGATCTTAAGTCTTAATAGTTAAAGCACTGGAAGAGGTTTGTCTCTTCAGTGAGACTGTTTATGGCTATCTCTGTCTTAACCACAGAAATCAAGTTCCCCCACCTACCAGCTGCTTTGTCTGACATTTATAGGCTCAAATAGGACTGAAGATTTCCTACGTTCACAGATGATGGTGGTGACTCACTCCTCAGAAAGAATGCATTAATGTCAGCTGATTGATTTGACATTTCAACATAACTTTTGGACAGCTTTAACTTTTTTGTGTGTGCCGTACTAGTGATTTTAACTTCCATACAATGATGTAAATGCTAGGGTTTTTTTTTATGGTGAAAGGCCCAATTTCCATGGTTTTTCTAAAGAAAGTTCATAACTTAGGCTCATTACATTTTAAGATGTTGTTTTGTATCCTTTTCCATGAATCATATCTTTGTTTCTCATACTCTCTGTGATCGGAAAGTTGTACCTCATTTATCTGACACAAATAAAATCAGTTGGTCCTTTGGGCTTAAAAAGATCAAAATTTTGTTATTTACCTGGGCAATAGTCAACAGGCATAAAATGCGTGTGTGTACACATGAACACATGCATACATTCACATACATATGTGAAAAAGGGAAAACCATCTTTGGGGACATACTTCTCTTAAAATATCTTTCACTGGATGATCTTTGGCTGCAAAAGTTATGAAATCGTTGCACAACATAATGTGTTTACAGATTATTACTTTCATAACTGAAAACTTCAAGATTCAGGAAGGGTTAACACCTTGACTCAGAATGTACTTCAAATTAGTAATACTGCTAGATATAGGACTCAGGACCGTGTTTTGTCTCTTTGTCCCAGAACCTCAGACTGGCTTCTATTACAGGCGATGAGAAGCTCACTTCCATAACCCTGACTCTCCGACTGGGTGAGAAGCTGACACCCTTCTCGGTTTCATGGCCCTTTCTGTCTGTGCTGCCAAGTCCTGGACCTGGGGGCCCCTTCTGTTCCTCAGTTGCCATTGGGAGATTGCTTCTGTTTAGATCTTTTAGAACAGGAAGAAAGATTCTTCACAGAAAAATCTAGACAGTGGGCCCTCAGTGGTAGTTTCCTGGGCACACACAGCTGGTACTGGCCAGACCAAATTCCCGCCTCATGCTTCTTGGCCACTGCCACCGTCTTATGTCATCCATATCGTCATCCCACAGCTTCCTGTCCCTGCTAAGAAGAATTGACATTTTGATGGTGCCTGCTGAGAGCCCAGCACATAAACTGAACATCTTAAAAAGGATAAAGTTACAGGAGATTATGGACCTCTAAGGGACAAAGGAAATGGGTGTGAGCCACGGCAGGCATGTGCTCATACCCCATCTTCTCTTTGCATCTCTGAAGACATTGGGTGTCCTGCAGGTGAAGCAAATACACTTCGTTTGCTCCTTGAAACATCCTAGGGGAGTAATGAGAGAGAAAGATGATAAAAAGCATAAGGAAGGTAGAGGGTCTATTCGTTTCATCATGCTTTGTTTACCTTCACTGTGGATTCTCCATACCCAGTGTAGGTTCCTTTCGGTCACCCACAGCGACCTCTGTAATTTGCATCTCTGTCTGTCTTACGTTTTCCTGATTTACATCTTTTCAGCTTTTATTTGAATCTTCTCTGAGATTAAAAGGGCTTCTCTAAGCCCGTCTTACTGTTCCTTTCCCCAGCAGTTCCCTAGCTGTCATGAGAAGGGGCCACATCTGCGCACGACAGCAGTCGTCAGAATGCAAAGACCTTGGTCAGTGCTCGTAGTAAATCCTCAGGAGCAGCTGGATGCTTCTGTGCCCACAACTGTATTTTGACTCGCTACATTATAGAAAGGGTGTTGAGTTTTCTGGCAGAGCATAAGGGTAGCATATTTTACAGTGATTAACTTTATGGGTGTCATTGTTTGGCCAGCTATATTTGGCTCTGCTGCAGCTGTGTTTGCATTCTCAAAATTGTCACCAGGAGGCCTGCAACTGCAATTACTCCCATCAGCCCCTGCTGGTAGCCTCTCCCCTCCCAACTTCCACTGGCCACCCAGCCATCCTCCTTGGTGTCAGGATTTAAAGGTAACACACAAGTCCTTTGGAGGCCTAAGGCAGGTCAACACTACTGGCAGCTTTAACTCAAAGAAACTTTTTAATATGTCAACTTTATTTTACATTATAATGCTGTCAGGATTCTTTCTTTTCACATAAAGCCTGCGTTTTCCAGACTTTTTTCCTCTTTATCTCTTACTCTTAGATGTCAAAAAGTGGCCTCCAACACCTACTGGCGGGCCCTGTTTCTTCCTTGTCTGTATTACCTAGGGCACTCTGTGGCACATTTTACTTACTCCTGCTGTCGTAAGGGTCCCTTACAAAACCCTGGGTTGCAGAGGAGACTGAGAAGCATTTTTTTCTCTCTCTCTTAATGGAGCACTAGCCACAGAATTTACCTTTCCCTAAGGAAGTGTTTAGGAAACATTTTTCTTCATATAGAAACCATTTTGATTGCATTGGCTGTGTGTGGGTTTTAATATTTAGTTCAAAATAACTTCCTTTTGGACAATTCTGCTTGTGAGCGACACTTGCCCTGCATGGGAGTCTGCTTGTGTGTCGGGGAATGGAACCACTAGGGGTATTATTGCTTTAGGGTCCCTCCAGCAATGGTTGGAAGGTCATTCTTCAAGGCTAAGCGTCCTCTACCAAACAGCTGTCTTGTATATTCTCCTGGTTCACCTGCTGATCTGTTCCATGCCCATCTCAAGTCTCAGGTGACTTGTCAAGATTCCTCACCTAGAAAATAAGGATACTATGATACGCTTCTTACCTGTCCCACAAAATTACTCTGAAGTTAAAGGAATGGAAACCTAAATATTTTATAGCTTCGTGGTACTTAAAACTGACCACAAGTTCACCTACATTTCCTGGGAGAATCAAATGCAGTGAAACTTCATGACAGCTGAGCAGTTAATGTTTTCTCCCTCAGAACATTCATGCTTGAAAGTCTCAGCCACAGACCCATAAAGCAGTATTGCTCCCATATAAACTTTCAGCAAATGCTCAGTCCCCAGGACAACATTACAAAGACTGATGTTTCTTTTCCCTCTTCCTACATGATGACTGAAAAATAAAATGCAGTTGATGTTCCAGCTGTGAACTTGTGGTCAGACCATCCATTGTGGGATGGGGTGAAGCAAAAAGCAATCTCTCCTTCCAGTATCCTCATAGGTGCATTCTGGAAAAGCCCATCTCTATACTAGCTGAAATAGATTTTTTTTTTTTATGGGAAGAGAATCAGCTGCACAATACAAAGGCTGGTGCTCACATAATGGGACTCCTAACCTTAGCAGAAACCCAACCATTAAGAAGACAATTTCAAGGATATGAATATGGAGGGGAATGTGACCTGGTTAGGTCCTCAGGCAACAGAATGCCTAGAGAACTGAATCTCTGAAGGAGAAATTGACTTGGAGAAATGATCAATTGCTTTTGTGATGTGACACATGGGTATAGGGTGTGTGTCCAGGTGGTGCCCAGCTGTGGTGCCCAGCTGCAGGAGGCCTCAGAGTTACTCTGTTTCTGTGCTTCAATAAACAGGCACTTACTTCTCCTGACAGAGCTGATAGGGTCCTTGAAGTCTTAAGAGACCAGTGCAGCCAGAGCTGGTGGGAATGTTTGCTCCCAACAGTATTGTTCCCTGATTCATTAACATCAGGCATGATCAGATTCAGTTGGGAAGCCTAAGACCTGTCTGAGTCCAGTGGTTGATGAATGTTCTCTACAACGGGCCAAGGGAACACTGGCTGAGAGAGTGGGGTCGACTCTGGGAAACATCCCAGGCCATGAGTGGGACCTCCAGAGCTAAGATGCCCTTGCCCAGCCAAACAGACCTCTTTGCACTGGGGGCCAGGGACTTCCCTCAGGAAGTGGGAATGGCAGCGCTGGCTGGTTCTCAGATTGTCAGGAAAGGAGAACTAGATCTGTGGCTGAAAGCTCCCACAAACTTTAGAGGAGGGGGCCTGCTACACAGATAACTGCAAATGTTTCTGTTCAAATCAATTGATACTTCGTAATCAGCACATTTTACCTTTTCTCAGTGTCTCAGAAGTCTTAACTTTAGAGGCAGCCTTTCAGTTGGGCCAGGATTTTGTGTCCAGCTATTATAAAAAGTGACCAAAATTGGACTAGTGTCAGCCTCCAAAGCCCTGGGATGGCCTTTATCTTGCCTCTGGGTCTTGTTTTCCAGGTCTGCTCAGAGCGTGTTATTTTTGATCCACACTGATTTCTAGTTGTCTGTTCAATAAAATGATGTCTACCTAGAAGCCAAAAAAATGTTTTCTGGTGTCAACAAACTGTAACCCTTTGACAAACTAAATACTTCTTTTTTGTGTATTCCTCCTAATTCTGATTATGAATGCTTCAAAGCATTCCTGTGGGTACACTTTCTTAAAATATTTTAAGATATTAGCTCTTCTTGATTGAGGATACCTGAAGGACCAGCCATTGAGGCTAAGGGAATTTTATAAATTATCAGTAATCTTAAAAAATTTTTGTAAGGAAAGTTGTAGTGTTCCTATTTTGCAAATGAGGAAATGGACATTTCTAAAGGTGGTAGAACATACTGTCTTTATCTGTCCATTTCCAAAGACCAAAGTCTTTCTGTTGTACCACCTTGAATTTTGTCCCAGAAGGTTGCTTTTGTCTTTTGACGGATTCGTACGTCCTTCTATAACCCTAAACAGACTGAATTTATAGATATGTTTGTGAATTGGCAGCTGAATATGTGGATTCTGAGTATGAAATATAGTTTCTTAGCTACAACCTAATAATAATCTCTTGCTTTTTATGTGCTCTTTCACTTAGATTGCTTGTTTTTTATTTTATTCCATAGCCAGACCAATTTCTGAGTCCAGGAGGCCAAGAGTATTAAGAGACTCAGGAGAAAGGGGCACTGTAGCGATGTCAAGATCTCTTAATGCTTGAGGCAGATTCTCACTACTGCTGACGAAGAAGCAGTTTAACACTGAATGTTAAGGTGGACCCTTATTCTTCTCTCAAGATAACTGTAGTCCATGAAGAGGCTTCTTTTGAGGATTTCATTAGATACCTGGCATTCCCCCATCCCGCCATGCTTCCAAGTTCTTAATTGTTGCATCCGAATTAGGTGAACAATGGCCTTTCTCAGGGACACCCCAAAGTTTGCCGCCTTGAGAATTAGAAGAAGGCTCTCAGGTAGCATTCAGTCCTCTCTGTCCCCCTCAGCTGGTGACTTTATTCAGTGTCCTTTCTGTAGTTACCTGTAGTTTTATCTTCTTCTTCGTAAGTGGGCCAGAAAAGTAGGCATACAATCAGTCTCTGAACAAATGGATTTTAGATGATTGACAGTTGTGACCAGCTCAGGCGTGGTGTCCAGTCCATTTCAGGTGACAGTGTGCTTTCGACCTCACCACAGCTTTTTGCTTAAGTGCATAAACATTTGATGGGATTCTGGGGTTTCAGCAAATCATAGATTCTGTTTCATGTGTAGATGCCCAATGTAAAGGAATGGGTAATAGAAAAGTTAGAGTAGAATTCATGCATGGGTTGGTCTAACCCACAAACCATTTCATACCCAATATTAGCTTGTCGAAATGCCTTTACTCTTGGCAGGAGACAAGCACCACAACCTAAGAGGATGTGATTTGAGTGGAGTTTTCATGCCCCGTGTGCTTATTGTATTCTTGCTACTGATGCAAACATTATCTATAATTACATTTTCAAGTGACTGAAAATTGTGGGCTTTGTTGAACAAAAATACAGCCAAAGAATGGAATGTATACCCACTCCGCCCTCATTATAAGGCTTTCAGAAATCAGACTATAAGGCCCAGTACCGTGGCTCTCAACTACATGACACCGGCCTTACTCTCTAATGTTTGAACACTTTGTCAAAGATGCTGGGTTCCCAGTGACGATCATGTAATTGGAAGAAAATGCTATTACTCTTGTAGCACTTTGTGGTCTCTCCCGGCAGCTTAGTAGCTGTGGCGCCTCCTCCCACAAATCCTCTCTGTGGAGGATGTAAAACCAGAAAGCATGGTTTGGTTTAGATCTAAGCAGATGGGCCATGTTGAGAGAGCTGGTTGGCATACAGACACTACTGCCCGCCCGGGGCCAGTACTGTTACATCCCTGTGACATTATGTCATCGTCTTGATTCCTCTCCTCCCACCCAGGGTGTGACCGGGAAAAAGAGAAAAAAGATTGCTTCTGTGGGCACCCACGACACGGTGGGCTCTTCCTTTGGTCTTAGAACCTGGCACAGGACAAGAAAAACATCCAAGCCAATTTCACTTTTCTAGACACAAGATAAGATCCTATATCTACTTTCAGTGACAGGTTAAACCACTTGGAATTTGAAAAAAGAGAATCTGACATGGTATATATATCTTCCTGTTTTTCCCATTCTTGATTAGCATCTTAAAATCTAAGGAACCAATGAAATAGAAAATGTCCTTTTGTTTCTAATGGAAAGCAAACAGGAGGAAGAAGTTATGACATTGTTACTCTGTTTTTAAGGTACTAGATTTGTATTTACATGATGGTTCACAGTGTCACAATTCACTCTCCAGGCCCTCGTAGACTTCGAACTTTTTTTGAAAAACTGATGAAAAATCATTGTGATGCTTTCATCCAGTAAGGGAGCAGAGCAAACACTTGATTAAGGTTGCGCAGAAAACCCACAGACAGTTCCTGCTTCTTTGAGTCCTGCTCTGATAGGTGGGACAGACATGTCACCAAACCAAGAAGTGTGTATCAGGTTATAACTGTGAACATATATATAAATTCCCTATGTGAATTTCACATTGTGGCCAGGATCCTCACTGAACTTCAACCACCTGATGATGTAACTGGCCTGTTGCTAGGCTACCGCTTCCACACCTTTAGGCAATAAGCTATTATTGCGCTATATAGAGAGCTTGGCCCAGTGCTCTGGGCGGAGGTAGAGACGCTAGTGCTCACCTGCTGCCAGGAGAACAAGCCGGGTCATAAACCCTCTCACCCCAAAGAAACATTCTACTGTCATTTCTTTGGTCACACTGAATCCATAGCAACCTTGCTGGGGGCTGAAACCCATTGGCAAGGCAATTAGTGAAGTTGGCAGGGTTAATTGTTGACCAAGGAAAAAGACAGACTGCCCTTATGGGAGGGGTGCTTCAGCGGGCTGCCCCTGTGAATGGGGAGACAGTGGGTTGTATGCCAATGGGTATGTGGTCTGAGGTAGCTTGCATCCTAGACGGCTGGGCCCCACCCCAGGACTGGAGGCAAATGGAGGTGATACCTGAGGCAGTAGGGGTGGCCCTTGGCATAGTAAGTAGGTATTTTGAGACACAGAGTGCCCATGAGGCAGTGGGGACTGTGGGTTGGCTGCTTCTCACAGTATTAAAAAAGTCTACAAAAGAGAAAGACAAGCTCCTGAAAAAGACCCAAGAAATGGCAGCACAAGAACGCAAGCTGCAAACTTCTGTGGATTCCCTGAAAAAGGAAATGGCACTGATGCAAGAGGAGGCAGCACAAGAACACCAGCAGTGAGGTGCCGCTGAAGAGGTAAAAGATTCCTCACAGAACGAGACAGCAGCGCTGCCAGGTGCTCTGAAGGAGGAAGAGGCCATCAAGGAAATAGACGAACTCCTGATGGAAGCACAGGTGGAGGTGGCACGAGACCGCCAGCTGTGAAGCATTGAGGTGAAGGTAAGAGAGCTGCTGAAGACTGAGGTAGCATTGCTGTGAGGCACTGTAGAAAAGGTAAAGGATGTAGCAGAGGGGAGGGGAGAGAAAGGTGCCATCAGCCCCAGAAATGGAGGAGCTGGGGAAGGATGAAGGGGTGGTGCCGGAGGCACTGACCCCTCCTCTATTGAAAGCACGCCCAGTGGTTGTAAAGAAAATAAAGACACAGCAGCTAAGGGTTCCCCAAGGAGAGGAGCAGCCCCCTCCCCAGGTCATGGAGCACTCTATGCTCTGCTCCTGTCCTCAGGCTGAGCTGCTGGATTTGGGCTCTTGGTTTAGGCAGAAGCCCTCAGAGTCGATATCAGCTTGGCTCCTGTGTCTGTGGGACTTAGGGGTGGATGGAATTGTTCTGTCAGGATCAGAGATTGGAAAGCTGACTTTCCTGACAGTGCAGCCTGCCTTGAGGCAGTGATTACAAAATGCACATCAGACCCCAGGGAGTCACATCCTCCTCGATTGGCTTATGGCTGCACTTTGTGCTGTGTGGCCCAATCCGGGTGATCTACCATCCTCTCCTGTTAGATGGCAGACGTATGCTGAGCTCCAACAGGCGTTACAAGAGCTAGGCATAAGAAATGCCATCTATAGTCCAGAGAATCATGGCCCAGAGGAAGAGATTTTCACTACTAGGATGAGAAATATTGTACTTCAAACAGCTCCCACATCCTCTTTGGGTCTCTAGTGGCCATTCTTTCCCCTCACTTAGGGCAGCCCATAAGCATAGTGACACATACAGTAGCAGACTTAGGAGAGGCTGAAGCAATGAGAACATGGGAAGAAATAAGGTCTGCTACTCACAAGAAGAATTTAAAGGGCCCCATGCAGGTTACAAGGACCCAGATGTGGGTTGATTTAATACGGGCAGGAGCAGATGGAAGGAAATTAGATGGGAAGTCAAATAGGATCTTACTAGAGCTATGGCAACAGCTGAAACAAGAGCAGCAGTTCCAGTCATTAAGACCAAAGAGCCAGAGGTCCAAGACAGAGCCACAAGTTCGGCCTGTGTGTTCGCAAAACTTCGTGCTGGAGAGCGAGCCAACCTCACTTGAGCCCACACAGGGAACACGGTTTGACTGAGGGGAAGGTTGAGGTATCTGCCCTGAGGGACCAGGGGGCGGTGGGTATTGGAGGCCACATGTTGAAATAGCTATTCATTGGTCCCCAGTGAACATACAATGTGTCCTGGCTCTGGTGGACACAGGGGCTGAATGTTCACTGATTCATGGTAACCCTGAGCGGCCCCGGGACCCCCACTATCATGGTTGGATACAAGGGTAAGGCTATCAGAATGAAACAAGCCCAAATCCCTTTGGGAATAGGGCGTCTACCCCAAAAGAGTATACTGTGTATATATCTCCTATCCCTGAGTATATTTTGGGGATTGATATCCTGCAGGGTCTATGGTTGCAGACCACTGCAGGCGAGTTCAGACTGAGAGTATGTGTGGTGAAGGCAGTTCTGGGGATATGCTAGGCACCCACCCATAGCTTTGCCTGTGCCTTGGCAGGTGACTGATACCAAACAATACAAACTGCTTGGAGGGCATAAAGAGATTGGAGAAACTCTCCAGGAGGTGGAAAAGGTGGGTATTATAAAGCCCACCCACAGTCTTTTCAATTCCCCAGTGTGGCCAGTAAAAAAGCCAGGTGGATCCTGGAGTATGACTGTGGTTACAGAGAACTGAATAAGGTCATACGCCCTATGCATGCTGCCCTCTCTTGCAGGCTTGATGGATACTCTCAGCCATGAACTAGGAACATATTATTATGTGGTAGATCTTGCCTTCTTTTCCATTGACATTGAGCAGGAAAGTCAGAAACAGTTTGCCTTCACGTGGGAAGGATGGCAATGGACTTTCACCGTCCTCCCACAGGGACACCTCCACAGCCCCACCATCTGTCATGGACTTGTAGCCCAGGACTTGGCTACATGGGAGAAATCGCCAATGGTGCGGCTGTACCGTTATATTGATGATGTCATGCTCACGTCCAATTCTTTTTCAGATCTAGAAGGTGCAGCACCTAGATTGCTGCAACATTTACAGGAGAAAGGATGGGCTGTAAACAGCACCAAGGTTCAGGGACCTGGTTTGTCTTTCAGATTCTTGGGGATCATCTGGTCGGGTAAGACCAAAGTTATACCAGAAGCAGTTATAGATAAAGTCCAGGCCTTTTCTACCCCTACAACTGTAGCATTGTTACAGGAGTTTTTGGGTCTTCTAGGCTACTGGAGAGTGTTTATCCCACACTTGGCACAAATTCTGAAGCCCTTACACCGGTTGGTACGAAAGGGCGTCAGGTGGGACTGGGATGAGACATGTGCATCTGCCTTTACTACAGCAAAATAGGCAGTCAAGGCCGTGCAGGCCCTGAATGTGATAGACCCATCAAGGCCCTGTGAGCTGGACGTTCATGTCACTGAAGATGGTTATGGCTGGGTTCTCTGGCAGCGGCTTGAACGAACTCACCAACCCATTGGAATCTGGTCAGAACTCTGGAAAGGGGCAGAGGTACGATACACTTTGATGGAAAAATAACTGGCTGCCGTGTATCACACCTTGCTGGCTATAGAACCCATCACTGGAATGGCCCCGATAAAGGTAATAACCACCTACCCATCTTGGAGTGGGGACGAGACTGGACCCAAAAGCCAAGGAGTGGTGTGGCACAAACAGCCATACTGACCAGGTGGGGTGCTAAACGACTGCAGCGTAGTACCCTCTCTAGTAGCCCCTTGAGTGAAGAACACCAACGCTTATTGGGGCCAGTGACATATACTAGTGAAAAGCAGGAAGAACTTGCTTTTGAACCATTAGTAGCAGAGAGTCCCTATTGGGAGGGAAGAGCCACTATACCCAAAGATGCATGGTACATAGATGGCTCCAGCCATGGAGGGCCATAGCTTTCCATCCGAAGACTGAGACAATATGGATGGAAGATGGTGAGGGGAAGAGCAGCCCATGGGCAGAGTTGTGGGCTGTGTGGCTTGTGATCAGCCAGGAGCCCTCCCCTATAGTTGTCTGCACTGACAGCTAGGCTGTCTATCGGGGCTTGACCCTATGGCTGTCAACCTGGTACCATGCCAACTAGCTGGTTCATCACTGACCCCTTTGTGGGCAAGAATTGTAGGAAGACTTATGGGCCTGTGATCAGACTAAAATAATTACAGTATACCATGTGACAGGTCATTTGCCACTGGCATCCCCAGGAAATGATGAAGCAGATAAATTGGCCCAGATACGTTGGTTAGACAGAAAGCCTGCCTCTGATGTAGCCCAATGGCTACATCAGTGTTTGTTGCATGTGGGGCAAAAGACAATGTGGGCTGTAGCCCATCGGTGGGGCTTGCCTTTAACCTTTGAAGAACTTAGTATAGCCTGGCAGGAGCGTGTTGTGTGCTCCAAAAGGGACTTACACCGAGTTCCACAGAAAGATGACACAATAGCTAAGGGGCCTATACCCCTCGTCAGGTGGCAGATAGACTATATTGGGCCTCTACCTGTGTCAGAAGGATATCAGTATGCGATGACTTGTGTGGACACAGCTACTGGACTCCTGGTTGCTTTTCCTACCCATTGTGCAGACGAGCAGATAACAAAAAGAGGCCTGAAGCATCTCTTTGCTGCCTATGGCCAACCACAGGTAATTGAGAGTGATCAGGGCACCCATTCTACTGGACATACACTGCAAGCATGGGTGCGACAGCTGGGAATCAAGTGGAAGTTTCATTTGCCATACAATCCTCCCACAGCATGCATGATAGAGAGGCACAATGGCTTGTTAAAATATGGGCTAAAGTCAGATACCAATAGTCTATGGGGATGGTCAGCCCACTTACGGACCGTGCTATGGCATTTGAATGAGAGACCCCAAAAGGGAGCTCTGAGCCCTGCAGACATGTTAACACATATGGCTGCCTCCCCTATACAACTGCAAGTACAAACCAAGGAAGAATCACTGAAGCTGAGGTTCAGCCACCAGAATAACATCTTGCTGCCAGCACCAACTGCACTGAACCCCGGAGACTCCATTGAGTGGACGTGGCCTTGGATCTTTCAACACATGGACCAATGATGGCTGGCTCTCCTGGCACCTCGGGGACAATGCCTAGAAGCTGGTCTCCTGTGTATTCCTGGAATAACAGCAGAGTGGCCGCCAAAGGTCACAGTAGTATATCCTGAACAGCCAGAAAGTAGGAGCATCTTACCAGGGAGTTTTGTTTTATCATTATGGCCAGTGCATGCACCTCCAGTAGCACTATATATAGACCCTTCGGTATCCCCCACGGGGAGAGGAGTGAAAGTATGGTATACTAGACCTGGAAGGAACCCCCTTCCTGCTACAGTCCTATCGCAGGACCACTTTCCTGCATGTATCCTACCTGATGGACAAGATTTGCCTATGTTAGTGTCATTAAAACATGGGTCTTATCACCCCTAAGGTTTTTGTGGATTGGGAATCTTCTCTGGCTTGAGGATTGTTATAATTTTCATTCAAAATCTTGTTTTTGTTATTATCTCTAAGTTGTTGTCATCCTCTCTCGCTCTTGTGGAGTCTGGTTACAGTGCTCCAGCTTTCTCGCACAGGGACCATTGTGGGAGATTGAAAGTGTGTAGATTGTAAGGCGAGAATCCTGAAGGGGTGAAGTGTGGGGAAGTTGGGGTTCCTATTGTCAGGATCCTCACTAAGCTTAAACCATTTGATGATGTAACTGGCCTGTTGCTAGGCTACCGCTTCCACACCTTTAGGCAGTAAGCTATTATTGTGCTATATAGAGAGCTTGGCCCAGTTCTCTGGGCAGAGGCAGAGACGCTAGTGCTCGACCTACCACTGGGAGAACAAGCCGGGTCATAAACCCTCTCACCCCAAAGAAACGTTCTACTGTCATTCCTTTGCTCACACTGAATCCATAGCAACCTTGCGGAGGGCTGAAACCCATTGTCAAGGCACGCATGCTCTCTCTTATGTTCAGGGCACTTTTTTGACAAGTTATGTGTCTATGTCTCTAAGTTCCTGGGTTTTTGATAGCTTGGATTCTTAACCAATCAGCAAAACTTACTTTAAGAAATGTAATTAGCCTAGAACCAAAATAAATTAGCTTTTAAAGATATCTAATTTTCAGGGTTTCTTGTTTGTCTTTACAGCAGCAAGCTCACTCCACTGCAGTGTAGTAAACACAGCACAAGTCAGAGAGTACATGGCAGTTACACAGTTTGTACTTCAGATTTAAATAGTTAAAATTAAGTGGGACAGCTGAGGAGTTTAAGATTGATGAGTCACAGCTGACCTGTTATTTGCCTGAATCAATCAGTTATTCTGTTGTCATGTGGAAACCACCTAAACATTTTCTGTACTGAAATCTACATTCCTTTCTTTTCCTTTTACTCTCAAATGACTGCCATTGAACAAGAGTTGAAGCTTACCGTAAGTGTCATTCTCAACACAAATATCTAGTCTCTGGACTTTACTGGATGGTTAACAAAATTTTATCAAGTATTAACAATAGTTATTTAAGATACATGTTTGGTTACTCTGGGCTTTAGTCCATCACTGTTGATTTGGTGTATTTCTTCTTTGGAGAAACACTGGCTTAAAATGAAAAAGGATCTGCACCTGTGTTGTTTTGGACTATGTTGGACTAATACAGAATTTTCTTCTTGGGAAATAATGTAACTGTTCCATCCTTCAGAGACCTTCATTCTTCATCCTGTAGGTCAAGTGAGGTAAATATTATAATATTGTTTCATTATTATCATTATTTTGCCATAACCAGATCCTCCTGAACACCCTTAAGAATCATATTTCAGTGGAGGGAACACGGTCTCTTGGCAGACAGGTGCATGTGAATGAACACTTTGATGGTCTTGGCCATTTGGACTGTAGAATCTAGGCAGCTTGAGAGATAAGAGGAAATCAACTGGTAGTCATCAAAACTGGTAATCTTTCAGTTCTTTTCTATTTAAAAAAAGCTGCAGAAATAGCAGGGCCCTACTCATTAGGTCAGATGGGATCCCGTGCAGCCCACAGAATTAATTGTGCAGGTAAAGAAATCTAGATCTTCCCTAGTTTGCCCTTTTGCCCCCTGAGCTTCCTTTAGACCAGCTCTTTGATGCATACTAGATCTAGACTCTTGAGGACCAGTAGGCACAGTGAAAAAAAACTGATGGGATAGCAGCCCAGTTAGGGCGCTTCTCGGTGCCGCTGGCACTCAAGGCACAGCTGAGCACGTGTGCTGATCTGCCAGGATCCTCCCAGCTTATTATACCTGTTGTCACCAATGATGCCTGCCTTTCACTCTAAAAAATGTCCCAGTTTGGATGATAAATTATATGGTCTCCTTTCTCATGTCCGATCCTGTATCTAGCTTTCTTAAATATGTTTGCCAACGTTTAAAAGTCTACACACAAGACTAACCCAAACCTTTCATCAAGAAGAGTTATCCATGCTTTTAAACGTTCAGAAAAAAACAATTTATAACCTTCCTTTTTCTGGCCCATTCCTTTACCTAAATCCTGGGCCATTTGGATTTTTTTTTAATCTTTTTTCATTTTATTAGTGATTTGTGATTGATCAATATCCTAATTCCATTGTTGGTACTGGCAAGTCACAAGTAGTAAGAGATGCATCTGTGAAACTCGAGCAGGCTGTTGCTCTGGGTCATGCGAACAACTGTCATGGCTGAAGAGCTGTCGCCCTTCCTGCAGAGGTAATTCGTCCTTTTTCAGAGTTATTCCAAATTTAGCAAACATTTATTCAGTGTTTCCAATGTGTTTGCACACCACTGGGCACTTTGGGATGTGCCATCTCATTCACATACGTTTCTTTCTGACCGAAATCTCTTGTCCTGGGAATTGCTGTCTACAGCTTTGTCTGAAATCCTGCCCCTAGTACATGGGTTCATGTTAGAGGACCCTGAGGTGAGACTTTCAAGGCAGTAGTTCCATTCAATTCTGTGGAGCTCATAACTTTTCCCCATTCTGGAATGCTCAAACAGGAAACTCAGTTACTTCTGTTAAGTTTCAGTTAGAGCGTGACCTGAGCTGGACAATGATCCAATGATACTGCCTTTGTTCTCACACTGCCCTTTGGGAAACAGTAAGGCAAGCATCTAGCCAGGGTACAATGACACCAGGGTGCCCAGGTATATTTCTGAATTTTAATCTCTGGGGGTAATTTTGCACTTTCCAGTGCTAATTTCTCTTTCTCCTTCAGGGCTGAGATTTCAGAGGGTTTGTGAAATTCAGTCTGAAATTGATTCCTGATTTTTACCTTTATACCCAGCTGTTTGTTATTCAGTTCAGCCATTAGCATCTGAGTCTTCAATGGACCATGTAATGTGCAGTTGTAGCCAGATGTAATGCTTCTGCTCCCTAAATGTTTCTGTTAGAAGCTTAGAGAGGCAGGCTAAAGACTGCTGATAACTGTGCTGCTTGCATTAATTTACCCTCTGGAACTACACAAATTGTGCTTGGCAATTTTATTTCATGAACAACAAACAGAGCAATGTTTGCGATCTCCATCCCTGGTAGTGATGTTGACACTGTATATATCAGGTGTATCTGCATTGATATGAAAGGTACTTGTATAGCTAATTCAAACCTCAGGAAGCTGTCTGATCTGCATGAATAAATATTCTGGAAGCAAGTTTGTGCTTAAGAAAACATCAGCCAGGATTCAAATCAAACCTTGGCCTAGATTAAAATAGGCTCATAAACTAGTCTCATGAACAGAGCATTTCTTAGAAAAAATAATTTTAGGATCATTTCAGTCTATAGTCAAATCTTGTTTCTAATTTGCATTTATTATTCAAATCCGTGTTTCCTTTTGTATTTGATGATGTATCTGTTTAGAGGCTTCAGCGTCTACTAAATTTAATTACTTCCCTTCGAGGCTTTAAATTGAGGGCAGCCTTTATTAATTGTTAATTACTTTTCCTGCCATTTGCCCAGCAAAGGTGCAGTTACTAATTGAGGGTCTGTTCTATACAATGACAAAAGGCTTCTTCGTCTCACTATTTACCTTTCTATGGGGACTGATTTTTATTTCTCTAATCTTATCTTTTATTAAACATAAAAGTAGACATTCCAGTGATACATTTGGCTATTCATTTGATCCAATGTTGTTATATGTCCTAGAGAAATAAGTGAGAATCCTGTTTGGTTCTGTGTTGCCATCTGGTAGTGTCTTGATCACTCTTCGCCTCCTCAGATCAATCTCTGATGGGAAGAAGGTGCCCCTGGGTCTGTTCCTTTCCTAGTTTTACCCCTCAACCTCTCTGGGGTGTAAAATTAGCCTTAGTTTCACTGGTGGCTGAGAGAAGCATCACTATGGCTTGGTGTTTATGTCATTAAGTACTCATTGCATGTCTTCTGGATATTTGGAGAATTTGTCTCCTTAAAATTCCTCACTCGGCCTCTCAGGAATGTGATTCTTTGTCATTTTCTGACTCTTCATGTCTCTCACTGGCATCTCCCTAAGCCCAGTTCTGACTCCTGAATGTGGGCATCTAGCATTACTCACTCTGACTTTCAGCTCATCCTTTCCAACATTCCTTCCTAGAAAGCTCACATGCTCTACCCACCTACTACCCTATCTGCGCTGATGGAGGCAGGGAAGCCATGGCTCCACGTTTGATGTGTAATTCCTGTCTGGATGTCTTTTTGGTGAGCTGTTTCTGTCTTACTAGCCTGGGCTTGAGGCTGTCCTGGGAGATGGTGGGTGGAGCCTGTCTGCTCAGCGATGGCCACTTCCTGAGCGCTCTCGAGTTGGCCACAGTCCCACTGCAACAATTCATTAAGAGCATTATGAACCTCAGGAAAGGTTCGCAGTTTACTGCAAGAACAGTAAGAGTTGTTTCTTTATTTATTTATTAGACTCAGCCTTTTACCAGATGAAGCCCAGCTTGGGCTGTTTCATCTCTAACTGACATTCCAGGCTCCACTTCCAAGTGGGTTTGGTGCAATACCTGGCTTTTGTGTCACGATGCCCTTCTATTCCATAGCCCTAACATTTTTAAAAGAAAATCATAAAGGCTTATTTCACTGAGCATAATACCCTCTAGCTCCATCCATGTTGTTGCAAATGGTAGGATGTGGAGTGGAAGAACAAAGCAAAAACTGAAGGAACAAAACAGCAGCAGACTCACAGAACCCAAGACTGGACTAACAGTTACCAAAGGGAGAGGGACTGGGGAGGATGGGTGGGAAGGGAGGGACAAGGGGGAAAAAGGGGCATTACGATTAGCAGACGTAATGTTGAGGGGGCCTGGGGAGGGCTGTACAACTCAGAGAAGACAAGTAGTGATCCTATAGCACCTCACTACGCTGATGGACAGTGACTGTAATGGGGTATGTGGTCGGGACTTGATAATGGGGGGAGTCTAGTAACCATAATGTTGCTCATATAACTGTACATTAATGATACTAAAATTTTAAAAAATCGTAAATGTAGAGAACAAGAAAGAATAAGAATGTATGTTGAATTAATGAGCAGCAGCAAAGTGAAAAGCTTTAGAACCCTGACAGCTATTGGGGAAGTTCAGGGTTATAGCAAAACCAAAGTGCATTTTGTTTGCAGTTTTATTGAATTTTATAAAAATGCTCTCCAATGCCTAGAACTCTAGGTAGGTAGCCTGTAAAATTATAAGTCAGCCACCTCTGATAGTAACAAGAGCAGAGGATCCAGGCATTGTGTCCCTCTGTCCCAGGGAACTGGCTGCCTCTGGCAGGACTGGCCACACCAGCCCGATGATCACGGGCTGGGGTCCCACAGGGAACATTTCAGCCCTGTCTGAAACACGACTTCCCTCTTCCCCGCCTATAGCTGGGCTTCAATCTGTAGTATCCTGTTCCAGAGCCTCTGGCCTATAGTCTGAACAGAAAAATGCTTCTCTTCTAAGAAGGAATGCGTCTGAGGTGGTTTTCCCTGTATCACATCACCAGGTTGTGCTGGAAGAGGTATGTCGTGTGTGAAATTGAGTGTCTTTCAAACTGTTGTGCTCATTAAGTCATTGATACAGGATGGTCGTCCACTGAGGCAAGGTGTGAAGATAATCCTATTAGAAGGTGATCGCTCTTCTACCAAAATGCATTAAAAGAGTAGCAGTTATGATGCTGGGGCAGCAGGAATTCTGACAGGATTGCCGTGACCAGTCAAATATTAGGCCATACACAGTCATGAAAATGAATTCTGAGTGAAAGTTACAATATCCATTGCGGCACTGCCTTCACACACGTCGCACACATACATTTATGTATCATACATAAATTATGAACGGAGGTGGGATTAAACACTCTTTCTTCAGGATTATGGTTTTGCGATGTACTCTAAGCTTTGTGTGACTACCCCCACATAAAACTATTTTGATATTTGGAACCCTGTATGTGGGCTGAAAATTATGATAATTGTTTTCAATTATACTGGTCGGGTTCATTTTTATTAAAACATTTCTGGCATTGGTGAAATTCGCTTATTAAACATGATTTTGGAATTAAAAGTGGAAAGCTTTACAAAATCTGTGAAATGGAGGGAGGGTGAGGACTGTCTTGTAGGAAGCCAACTGCCTTCACCCCTCGTGCCGCCCACCCACCGGCCGCCTCCACACCAAGCCGAGCGCCCTGGGCTGCCCGGCATCCTGTGCGCGCACGTGCCGCCACAAAGCCCGCCACCCTCTAGGGGTGTTTCCCGCATAATGGCAGCGTGCCTCCTGCCTGACTGTCGGCCCCTGAGAGCAGAATCCAAGACTGAGCGAGTCTCCCGACCACAGGACCTAGCACTCCGTGGGCAGGCACATCGAATCAAATGAGAGGAAGCAAGGTTGAGAACTAATATTGCCCATTTTGAAGTGAACCGAGCAGATTTTCATGGAGCTTCTACCATATGCCAGGCTGTAGGACTCAAAGACAAAAAAGCATTCCCTCATGCAAACGGCAGTGCCTCCGGAAGAATTTGCATTAGGACCCTGAGGGTAGGGGACCCCAGTCCCAGGGCCGACTGACAGTGTCCTAAGCTGGACTCCAGTGCTTAAGCCATGGGCTTCATTATGAGCCTCAGGGGACACGGCTGTGCCTGCTCTGTTTGCCCACATACACATTTTATTCCTACTGAAGCTTTATAAGCTTCTAAATGCACATTACTGAAGAAAAATGTTAAGAGTCACAAGTTTACTCTTACAGCTTAATTGAAAGCCACTGAGCAGGAGATGAACGTTATATGTGCTTCATAACTTTGGACATTAAAGTAGGAACATATGTATCAGGTTTTCAGGCTAGTTTCATTACAAAATAAGGGATAATTACACATTCATTACATTTTAGATTTTAATGCCCAGTACTCCTGGAGGAGACCATGGGCCCAAGGAATTCAACTGTGCAGGTGTATTTTTTAATTCCTAGTGACTTGGGAACATAGTACATGTTGGGGGCTGGGGGTAGGGATGGCAGCAGTGTTACCATCTCTGTTATACTTCTGTCAAGTTAATATGGTGTTACCTCCACAGAACAGATTTCAAAAACATTCTAGGGAAGAAGAAGAACAAAATGCATGAATAGTATGTATTCGGGTTATTAACAAGTTGATTTTCTAACTGAAGATTTCCCACTTTCAGGGAGCTCAGTGACTCAAGAAAAAGGTAAATTTTGAAAAATTGTATCATTTGCATGTCAGTGACGATGGGGCCACATGATTCACAGCGAACCGGGACAGGAGGAAATGAAAGGATCCCCACGTCAGTGCAAGGCAGGAGGAAAGGACGGCATCTGTGTACCTGACCGTGTCTGTGCTATATTCTCAGGGTGAATTGCCTCCAACAATATGGAAATCATTCAAAACAAGCATTCACAAGACTGAGAGTCAGTGTTTTGGAGAAGAAATAAAATCAGGTTTTCTGTTATTTCAACACACCGACTTGTATTGAGTACTTGGTAAGATCTTAATCTGCTTTAACAACATTTTGACATCTGACAAATTACATCACAGCATGAAAGTAACAGTAGTTTATGGGAACTTGAAAGGTGTGACTTGTATGGAATTTTACTTATGGAGCAGTAGAACTCTGGGCCACCCAGAGATACCTGGTCGTTTCCCCTAGTCACAGGAAAGACCACTTTTTGACTTGCCTCCTGTTTCGTGAGTTCTCCAACCAAATCTGACAGGGTTTCCCAGGATCCAGCTTTATTACACCTGCGGCTGAGCTCCATCTCCGTGATGTAGTCGCTGTTCTTCTGGCCTCTTGCCTCGGATAGTGAATGTCTTTGGGCTGCTATGACAGTTTGCCATGGACCGGGGGGCTTCGTGAGCAGACATTTATTTATCTTAGTTCTGGAGTCCGGGAATCCAAGATCAAGGTGCTGGCAGATTGGATTCTTGTCAAAGCTTGCTTTCCTGGCTTGCACACAGCTGCCTTTTTGCTGAATTCCTACATCTGGTTCCTCTTATGAGGGTACGAATCCAATCATGGGGGCCCCTCCTCATGACCTCATGTCAGCCTAGCCACCTCCCATAAGTCCCACCTCCAAGGGCCATCACTCGGAGGTTAGGGCTTCATCATATGCATTCTGGGGGGCACAAACATTCCACCCATGATGGGTAGTGATACCAGCAAGGCATAGAGGCAGACCCCAAAAGAGATGGAGGAACCACAGTCTACACTCTTAAGTGGGACATCAGAAGGAAGAGGATAGCCTACCATCAGGACCCACTAGCGAAGAATAGTGGTTTACTTTGAACACATGCTCTTGAGGATTCTCCTTTCAACCTTGGAGCAGGAACCCTTGGGAAGCAGTACCAGAGAAAGCTCCCAACCCTCTTCCTTCATGAAGCTGAGAAAAAAATATTAACATTTCAGATACCTGTGGTATCCAGATTATAAGACTCATGCTAAAAATATGACTTCTTGGTTCTCTCAGCACACATTTAAGTTCTGCTCAGTCAAGTTACACGAATTTTTATGATCTATTTTTTTTTTTCATGAGAAGTTACTTCATGTAAAGAGATGTCTCTGGGCCTTTTCCATGATGTTAACCCGGTAGGATCCTTGTAACCCTTCCATCAGGACTTAACAGTAATCCCTTTGGAACTGAGTACATCCTGGAGATTTTAGTGTGTAAGCTGAAAGATTTGATCCCTTTGGAACTGAGTACATCCTGGAGATTTTAGTGTGTAAGCTAAAAGATTTGATTGTTCACAGTCCTGTCAGTATATATAAAAAGAATACTGTCAAAGTTATTTGGATATTCATCTCTTTGGTACAACCTAGCTTTCTGAGTTTAGTCCCATTATATCTGGATTTTACTAAAATTTTATTATGATCTCACTGGGGACACAGTTATAGGTACAAAGTTAGTGATGGGTACAGTCAGGATAGACCAGAATGTTTGAAAAATTACTTTTTGCATGATCAGGATCTCATTCATAAAATGAAACGTCCAAGAAAGCACTGTGTTGACATATCAGGAAATTATCAAGAAGTCAGTTTTCTGTTGGGAAAAATAAAAAGGAAGTTTTATATGTATCCCCTTTCCGTTCATATTTTTGTCAGTATTCCATAGTAGACATATTTTAATTCAGAGCCTTTTTAAGGCCAGACAACATTGCTTCAAGTTGGATGTCTTTAAACAGGCACTCAGAGGTTCAGTCCTTTGGAAACAAGTGTCGACAGTCGAGGTGGAAATGCAAACGTGCGCAGCAGGCCCCACGGCCACGCCAGTGTGTAAGTGATGGAACAGTCCTGCCTGACTCAGAAATCACACAGATGTTTCTCCTACCGACAGATTTCCAACCTGGGTTTTCTTTTTGTCTGAGAAACTGACTGGCAGTCTTTCTTCCCAGTATCTGTCTTTTAACTTAATTGAGATAGAATTGACACCATCATAGTCACCCTCCTAAAGTGTACAGTTCTGGGGCTTTCATATATTTAATAAGTTGTGCAACCATCATCACTCTTTATTTTCAAAACAGTTTAATCATCCCAGAAAGCAACCCCATCTACCCCGTAGGTTATCACCTCCCAGCCTCCCTCCCTTTCCGCTAGCTCTGGGCAACCACTGTCTACTCTCAGTGTCCCTGGCTTTGTCTGTTCTGTACGCTTCACGTAAACGCAGCCGTGCAGCCTGTGGATCTTTGTGACTGGCTTCTTTAGCTTATAATGTCCTCATTATGCCATGACAGCATATGTCAGTCCTTCCTTCCCATGGATGAATGTTTTGCCATTGTATGTATGTGCCACAACAGATTCATCAGTTGATGGGCCTTTAGGTTGTTGTGGCTGTTTTGAATGATGCTGCTGTGACTGTACAAGCGTTTGTGTGAACATGTTTTTAGTTCTCTTGGGCACATGCTTCGGAGCAGATTTTCTGGGCCCTACGGTAATTTCATGTTCAACTTTTTGAGGACCTGCCAAACTGTGTTCCATAGCGAATGCATCATGCTGCCTGGCCGATTTCCCACATCCTTGCCAGCCCTGGCTATTGTCTGTCACAGAATCATACTCAGTCACATTTATTTTGTAGGTGAGAAGGGAGGGTCTGGAAGGTGAGCCCAGAGTTCCAGGGATAGAGTTTAGGGGGAGGGATAGAGTTCATGTCTCCTGATCATACTTACTGTTCTTTTTGCCACACTGTGTTTCCAGGAAACTGAGTGAGAAAAAAATGAAAAAAAAATTGTTCTGGAATTATCTATTATCATTTCCCCATCATAAGAATAGAGTGTCATCTTTCTTCATGACCTGTGATGACATTTTTATCTGAGAAACTGACTGACAGTCTTTCTCCCCAGTATCAGTCTAGGTTCTTTGGCTTTTTATTTAACTGAGATAGAATTGACACCATCCTGGTCACCCTCCTAAAGTGTACAGTTCTGGGTTTTTCATATATTTATTAAGTTGTACAACCATCATTTTTGCAGATTTATATGTGAAGAAACTGTGCCACAGAAATGCTTCCACAAATTTATACATAAAAATTCAGAAGTCTCTTACAAACTATAGGAAAAATTTAAATCTCACCCAAAGAGATGGGGGGTGATGCCGGAAGAGGCCCCAAAGAACCTGCTCATTGCACAGGGATTTACCAAGTGCCCAGCATGTGCCGAGCACGCCTAGGCCACGAGGAGTCCCAGCCTCGGCCTTTGCTTCCCACACCACACCTGAATAACCTCCTCGCCTGTCTCCCCTTGGATGTATCAAGGCATCTCAGACTTACTGTTCCCGACCCCTACTCTGACCGCTTCCTACTTCCTGTGCCCATCTCACTGAATGTTAGGTATCCAGTCTCTCAGAGAAAAAAAACTCTGTAAATGTTTAATGTCTCCTCTCAGTCTCCACATGCAGCCCATCCACAGATCCTGTGGTTCTGTGCTCATCACAGGCTCACCCCTATTTGGCCACTTCTTTCTCACTACCCAAGGCATAGTCCTAGTCATGTCACTTGGACGTCATCTCACTGGACTTCAGATGTGCCAGTCTCCTGCTAAAATCTCCCAATTGCTTCCCTTCAAACCTAGAAGGAAATCTGTCTTTACACAGTCCTGAAGCCCCCAGCTGCCCTGCCCTCAATTCCTATTCTTGCCAGTTCCCACTTGCTCCACTCTTCTCTGGGGTACTTTGCACTTGCTGTCCTGTCTGTCCGTAACCTTCTTCCTCCAGATGGTTTGCACTGGCTTGCACCCTAACTTCCTTTACCTGTCTGCTTGAAGACTGTTCCTGACCCCCCATTATCGAAAACAGCAGCCCCATCGCTTGCTATGTTCTCATCCTGTCTCATCTCCCTGCAGGGCATTTCTCACTCTTTGACAGTGTAGTATATATTTGCTTATTTTCTGTCTCATTTACTGGGATGCAAGCTCCCAGACAGCAGAGGCTTTGGATCTTCAGTTTACTGCAATCTCCTCGTTGCTTAGGCATGCTCAGCACATGCTGGGCACTTGGTAAATTACTGTGAATGAGCAGGTTCTTTGGTGCCTCCAGGCATCACCCAGAATCTCTTTGCTGTCGACCTGTATTGGGTGAGCTTTTAATCTTTCCTACAGTTTGCAGGAGACTTCCGAATATTTATGTATAAATTTTTCGAAGCATTTCTGTGGCATAGGTTCTTCACATATAAATTTGCAACAATGCTAGGCAGGTGCTTTGAGGCCTCGTCTGAAAACTCTTTTTCCCCAAGTACCAAAGATTATGATTCTATTGTCATTTTTATTACTCAGTCTGGTTTTAATACATTATAACAGTATGGACCCTATTACCAAGTACGTGATAATAGCCTTGTATTATAATACCCTAGGATATAATATTGTAATGTAGTAATATCTTATTATGGTGGTTCTAATAAGGATCTCACTTACATACACATAGAGCTCTAGTAATTTTATAAATATCCAAGGGTAAGAATCTGCTGTTGAAAATGTTATCCAAAACATAAGACACATTATCAAAAGGAATATTGGCAAAGTAGGTCCATATATTTACAGTGTACATTCCCCGTTTAATTATTTGCCATGTTGCACATTGTTACCTAAAACTCCAGATTGTTCCAGTGCCTTCCAACCTGACTCTTATCTGTTTACTCCAATTTCATGTAATTGCCAAAAATAAGAGAGACTAATATTAACTTAGGTGGAAATCATATTCTGGTGCCTTCCAGTACACTAAATAATTCAAGAAAATGATGCAGTGATTAAGAACTCGCTCTCTGTAGTCAGGTTTACCTGCGTGTGAATCTTAGCTTTACTTCCTGTGTGAGACTTTCTCTACTCTTCCATTGCTCCACCTGTAAAATGGGCTGGATAGCTAGCTACCTCTAAGGTTGGGTGAGACTTAAATGAGTTGATTCATAGCACATACCTAGCATATAATAAAAGTCTCAAGAAATGTTAATGGCAATTATCACTACAATTATTATCATAAAACATTTCTGCACTGTGTGTAAAGACATGCTCTTTTAGCAAAAAGGTGCTGAAATGGCCATCAGGTAAAGAGGGGTAAAAGGGCTTTTAAGTAGCCAATAAAAAGGCACCCATATTCCCATTGCTTTTTTCCCCCTGGAACTGTATCTCATTCAGCTCATTGAAAATAACAAATATAACACAGATGGAGACCCCCTTAAGATACCATATACATGTATAGCCTATTTAAAGAACAAAAATTGATCTTTCTCTAGCATTCATTCTGGCCAAGACGCTCAGAATACCCATTAGCTTGTGTATTCCTTTAGTTGTTGCTGTCGGAGTTCACATTCTTTCCTCTTTTCATCCAGGCCTCAGGGGGTGGAGGTGAGAGAAAGAAAATGCAATTTAAAATGCCCTGAGTTTTTTTTTCAAGGCAATGACTTGATCATAAAGAATCCGTGTGTTCGGTGCAACTCGCTGAGCGCTATAGACTTTTCCACTGCTGTTGTCGTCAGCTGCCGTTTAATGGTCTCCTGCCTCCGACCAGACGGCACGCCAGGGCTTCTCAAACATCACTGCACATCAGTCAGTGCAAGGGCTCATTGAAAACACTGAATGCCAGGCCTCTCCCAGCTTTCTGATTGAGTGGGTACCAGGTGGGGCTGAGAACGCATTTCTAACGAGTTCCCAGTTGATTCTGTCACTGCTAGTCAGGAAATCAGACATTGCAAACCACTGCTGCATACGATTTGAGATCTCCCCAGAGCGCGGCCCCAGGGCTGGGCACAGAGTACGCACTCAGTAAGTACTTGGTGGTCTGCTGCATCTAATGACACCAAAATGAAATATAAAGGGGAGATAAAGTATATTAAGGTTCTCATTAGGCACTCTGCCTGATTCTCATTAAGACTGGCCTGATTTCTTTTATGTCCTGGGCATGTGGGCTCAGTGCTAATTTTCATGGCTTCTGTGTCCCCCATGTGCTGTCATTTTCATCTACTCCGAGGTTGTCCTTACACACTCTTCCTTTCTTGATGCACTAATAAAAGTCAACAGAACCCTCAGGACTAATGTGTGCATGAGGATCCTTGTACCTCCCAAAGAGTTTTTACACCTCCCTACGCATTAATTTCATTTCACTGTCTCTCCACCACATTAACATGAAGCCAGAGCCCTTGGCTTGTTACTTCATTTTCTAAAATTTCAAATTTGATTGAAATTGTCTCCACTAAGCCAACATTTGATTGAATCATGCCAAAGAAGAAAAAGTTTTATGGAAAAGTGATACAAAACAAATTGCACTTGTAGCGGAAGGATAGTTTGGAGGATTTATTTTCCCTCATGTTTTTCTGAGTGTGAGCATTTGAGTATTTCTTCACCAGAAAAGAATTTGGCTAGTGGGAGAGGGCTTGGGGGAGTGGGTGGGGATGTTGTTTTTGCACATCTTTTAAACTCTTCCAATCTGAGCGACAAATTTTAGAGAAAAGTGGTGTTTTCCTTCATTAAGATAGAAAAAAAAACGTTTCCACTGACCCTTCCCCACTTACAAGGGAGCCTTCTATGCCAAGGTATTAAAGAGCTTTAAATATCTTTTCCACTGAGTTTCTGAGTACAACTTTCACTCTTTGCTCCCAGCCAACACATGAGTTCAGTTTTTAGATTAGGGTTTTTCCAAAGCAGGTTCCATGGAACACCAGGAGGATGTTGAATGGATGACAAGGATTTGGTGGCTAAAAAAAAAATGTGGAAGCTTACAGACATAATTTAAACAAAATTAAGGGGTGTCTTTAATTCTTTAATTCAGAACTGTCAGGATCTTTAGTATGGCTCTTAGGCACTGGGGACATAGAAGGGAAAGGAGTTTAATTTAGTGTCCTTGGCCAGGGGATCTTTGGGCAGAGTATCTTGTGGTATCACTACAAACAGACATTGGGAAGAACTGTGTGAAAATCCTTGCTTGCTTCCATCATCTTTGATTCCTAAAGACACTGGATAGAGAATTCTGTGCTTTCCTGTGCAGGCAGATGCCATAGACACAATGTTGGGTCCTTTTTGAAGCAGAAAAAAATTCTTTTTAGGAAATTTAAAGTACTAGAGATTCTGTTCATCAGTAGTTCACTATTTAAATAATTCATGATATAAATCATTAAATATTTCTTAATATATATATCATTATAAGTAAGTAATTCAGTATTTAAAGAGTCATTATATAAGGGCTCAGTGTCTGTCCTGAGTGCTGGTTTCTGGTTAAATTTTTCTGGAATATAGAAATCGTTGTTCTCTATTGTTTCCATTTGGACAAAATGTCCCTGCCTAATTCAGCATTCTACTGCTAAATATACTTTTAGGGTGAAATGCTGCAGAAAGGTCATGAGTTGGTTTTATTTTCCCCCTTACAGATGTCAGCTTTCAAAATTAGGGAAAATTCCAATTAATATTAATTTAAAACTCATTCATTCATTCATCAGTTAAGCAAGTCCTTGAAGGCCGGTATCCATGGCAGAATCGCTGCTCCCGGTTTGCACTTTCAAGTTCCTCTGCTCTCCCGGTTCCCCTCGGCCGCCACCCCTAAGGCTGCACTCAGGTCAGCAATACTCCACCTCCGGCTGCTTTTCTCCAGTCACCAGAAAAGGCCAAGGAAGTATAGTTGGAGTTGCTGGAGGCCATTAATCTCTGAGTCAGCGTCAAAGGAGAGAGCGGAGTCCTATGGCTGCAGGTTATCAGCACGACTGACGATAGAAAAGTTGACATTTCTTTCCCTCTGCTTTGGGGCTATTGCTCCTTTTTTTTAAATTGGCAATCATCAGAATATGCATTTTTGGCTGTTTTTAGTACTGCCTGTGAAAAAGTGGTGAGAGATGAACCCAGACACACTTCCTAAGAGATCATTGGCTCTCTGAAGGGAGGGCATGCTCGGCTATGTTGTCCGATTTGACTTTTCGGTCAGGGTGGTTATTTGCGATGGTGAGTGTTTCAGACCAAGCCTGGTTCTCTAATCCCACCTCCACCCACTACGTGAGGAATAATTGGCATAAGGAAGGAGTTAGATCACCCCCATTGACAGCAGTGTGATGCATGTGAAGATCCATTAAGCTGTGAAAACATCCATAAACAGTGAAGGTAGAATTTAAGAAACTGTCTTGTTCCTCTCCTAGAGGGCAATCCAAACTTGTTAATGTGATGTATTACAGAACACTGTCATTTTCTGTTTTAGCCAATCTGGTTCTTTTTCACTGAGTGTAATTGTAAGTGTAGGTGTATGAATTAGTTGGTTAAAACCTCCAACACACACACATACACACACACACACACACACACATAAACACGTTGCATGTAAATGTTCTGAGTACAGAATACCTAATTTAAATGAATGACCCGGAACACAGCCTCATTGAAATTGTCAGGAAAACAGAAATTAGGTGTTTTACAGCCCTCTGTCTCTGCATGCTGCCTTCATGTATTAGAAACCAGAGTTGCTGCAGAATATGTACAGAATTGAGTGTGATCTTGGGTGTAACCTATTACCATGAAAAATTGGCAAGAAGGAAATGACGTCTTGTTTTCTGCATGTTTTCATGTAACCTTGAACAAACTGTTCTGTTTGTAAAAAGTCTTCACTTTCTTGCTGGGGAAAAAAAAACAAAACAAAAAAACAACTTGAGCCTTGTTTTCGATAGCTGCACTTATTTGTGTACCATTTTTATTTTCTTGGAACCTCATCTCTTTGTATGCTTTGTTTCCCTCTACAACTTCCTAAGTGCTGGATTACAGAAGTGAGCCTGGGCCAAGAGTCTCAGTATCTTGACTTTTAGCAATATTTCTATTATTTGAAAGATTACAGTGTGTTCAAGTGTGCTGGGTTCCATCATGGCTTCACTGCTGCATCCTGACGTCAACAGAATTATGCTGGCATGGACGCCTTGCTTGTATCTAATCATTTTATGGCCAAAATAGACAGGGAGAGGCTAAGGACACAGTCTGTGAAAACACTGTGAGCTGGACCTCTGATGTTCCCTGGCCTGAATCACTCAATAAACTGCCTTTATTTGGTGCTTTTCATTCCCTTTCCTTTTTCCTTCCAACGTGGGGTGTTTTTTTTTTGTCTCTCCTGTCCTTTGCTTTAGCTCTGATCTCTTCATTCTAAACGATGACTTGCTTTATGATTTTGTTTCTGCATCTCTCCTTTTAAGCATATTTATATTTCCCATATTTATAGTAGGTCCTTGGACTCAGGGGTTGTAGAATAGAAAGGTCCTTAGAGAATCTGCTCGTTGCAGCATCTGCCTGCCTCCTTCCGGCGGTTGGGGTTTACTCTGAATGGAGTGTAGATGCACTCGGGGTACTATGCGGAGGAAAATGCCATGTGTGACAGTCTTTGCCGGATCTCTCCTCGCCGTGAGGAGGAGGAAAGACTGTCCTAAGCAGATCTGCGGAGAATGTGCCCAATATGGAGCCCTGGTGATGTCCTCTTGGTCTTGGCTGCCCTGGGCCCCCTCAGAGCTGGTCCCGCATGCCCCCTGTGGGCCAGGAGTCCCAGTCACTGCCTCCGGGTTGTCCGACAGACTGGCCCCTGCTAAGGCAGGGAACCAAATGACAGAGGGAGCTGTTAAGGAGCCACAGAGAATGTGGTTATCAGAGAACAGGTCGCCTGTCCCGAACCCCTTATCCCTGCAGGTTTCAGAGAGCAATCCAGTGTAACGGGCTTCAGCAACCCTGCTTATATTGATCTCTTCTGAATGGGAAATGAAAATGCAACATTTAAAAACCATTACAGCCCCATTGTCTGGGCATAATGGTGGTCTCGGGCTTGAGGTATTTGTGGGACATTTACGACAAGCTTGACACTATGGCGAGGCAGACGCTATGACACGCAGGAGACGTTAGTGTTATCAGAACTTGGCCCACCTTGAGCCCAGGGTTCTGCTGGTGGGGATCAGCTGCTGGGGGCCATTCTCACCAACGCCCGGCTCTGGGCAGACCGGTGGCACACGGTCTCTTCCACTGCTTGTCTTTTCTTTTGTATTGGGTTGAGCACTTGGTTGCACAGATTCTGGGTCTCTCAGCCCTCACTTCTCTGTCCCAGCATGGCCACTCTGTCCCCCGACCTTTGGGCCCCTCCCCAGCCTCTCCTGCCTTCCACCATCATGGCCAGGCCATCTGGTTAGGGCCGCGCCCGGGTCCGAATGTGGGGCTGCCCTCCTTCCCCGGCGCTCCAGTTCAGCAGCTGTCAGTGCTCCCTCCCCACCAGACCAGTGAGCAGCGCTGCCTCCCCGCGCTGGCCTGACTCCTTCTGCGGTGGGGACTCCCTCCACATGAAGCCCCAGCGGGTGAGGGAGGGGAGACAAACAGAGCCCCTCCCTGTGTCTCGGTCTGCTCTCAGCAGCTGGCTTTAGACAGACAGAGCTGGGCAAGTACACGGATCGGGTGCTATCTGCTTTAAAGCTCAGGACATTCCTACATGCCTGGGGTCTGGGGAGGTGGAAAGACTTTGAGCTCAGTCTGCATAGACTTTGGTTTCTAGTCATTCCTAAAAAGGCCTTTGAGAGCCTTCTTGGATGAGAACTTGTATTGGCTTGGATAGGGGCCATACAGTGATATGGATGCAATCTTGAAAACATCTTTTCTAACTGCATTTTGCATGAAATGCCCACTTATATTTTGAATATTGAGAACAAGTGAAACATACACAGCTCGCTTTCAGCGATCCTTTCGTTACTTATGGGAAATGAGTAAATATGGCAGGGTCAGCAGCCTAGCCTGAATTCTTTGGGGTCGCCTCTCCAGCTCAGCTGGCTTAGATAAAACATAAAAATGACCTGATTTAACACTGTGTGTTGCTGAGGCCCCACTCATGCCTCCCCAGTCAGGTACTGTGTTTGATGTATTCATTCAGTGTGTTATCAGTCACTTCCTAAGTGACAGATCCCACCCTGTGTACCTGCTTCCAAGGAGCTTACACTCAAGAAGAAAACAAATATCAAAGAATCATACAAATATATAATTACAAGCTATTTTAAGATGTGTATACACAAGGGGTTTGATTTAATCGAGGGTGTCCCACGTATATAGGACGACTGTAATTCAGTGACCCTAACCGCTTCCTAGGCTGTTGATTTGCTCCCATGTGTTGTGTGTATGTTGGTGTGTGTATTTAGTGGTACATTCTGCTTTGCTAAAGAGGGTCTGTAGACCATTTCAGGGAACTCGGAGAAGACTTAACTAATAGAAACCATTACTGTTTTTCAAAGATGTTGCAAAATTTAGTTCAGACGATCTAGTTTCCCCTTCCTACCATCCAACCTTGCTTGATCTGGATGCCTAAGATAGACATTTCCTCCCACTATTAACAAACTCTGTCATTGAGGAACCACCTGATTTCTGCCCTGCAGATGCTCATTACCTCAGATGCCCCTTGTGGCAAGGGCCCTGTGTGCTGTCCTGCAGCTTTAGCGAATGGACTTATACAGTGGGCAGAACCAAACAGGGCCATTTTCAAAAATGAAAAGCTAGCCCCAGACAGATAAAACACACTTCATGCTCTGTAACATTGTAGTTTTGTTGTCGGCACTTCTCTGGGTCCCTATAAATGTCTCTGACAGTGATGGCATAGGATCCTTTACAACGAAAGCTCTCACGTGACCTGTATCTGTTCAACCCAAGCAATAACCTCATGAATCTGACGGTCCTGTTATTACAGTGGGATTTGCAGAAGGAAACGCTAGCCCAGAGAGAGAAGTCAGGGGATTCTGGAGTTCCAGCAAAATCACATAGCAGAGGTCTTAGAATGTCAACATCTAGTATTTTTATCAGCACACAGCTGCTCCGTGCTAAATCTTGAGAGTTTGTTACTGTCCTTAGAGTGAAATCCCATGTAATTCTATTTGACTTTACTCCTGACTGAAGCCGGAGGAAATAAAATACTTTTTATTTTCTAAGAGTATTTTTTCCTCATCAGTATAATTTGTAGTATTGGGTTCATTATTTCAAAGGTTTTTCTTTTATGGAAAGTCAAGGTCATAGCACAATAAGTTGCATTCTCAGGCGTTAGAGGAGTCCTCAGAAAACTCCCAACTCATCTGTTTCTTTAAATTATCTACTATAAACACTGTAATTATGTGGCACATTCTCTGGACATTTATTGTTATTATTATTATTGCAGTCACTTCCGCAACAAAATGCCACACAAGAGCATTCTTTTGTTCCTTGGATCAACTGTTAATTTGTTTTTCTCCAATAAACCATCTCTTCAGTTGAGCAGAAGGATGCTCTGGTCTTGTTCAGGGTGTTCTAGTGCACAGGTCCTTTCCTTAAAATCGTGGCTGGTCTTTTCTTTCACCCGAGAGACATCCAGAGAGAGAAAATGCATTCAAACACATTCAAAATCAATTTCAACTTTGTGTGGTGGCTAGATCAGGAGGAAATATCTCAGGCTGTTATCCTTTCCTTTTTTCTCTCCCATTTGCAGTTTAAAATAACTTTTTTCTTTTGCATCAACAAATTTCTGTCACGTTTGTTCCAAGAAACACATGCTTAAAAGAGACTGAACCAATTTATTTGAGCATTCATACATACTCTTATGTCTCTCTGTATTAGCTCATCTTGAATATAGTTTCGGCAGTTTTGTTTATACTTACTAATGATGCTATTATAAATAACGGAACTACATTGGATAATTTGGAAAATGGAAGTAAATATCCCACTTTGATACTGCCCAAACATAGTCACAATTGATTTTGATGTATAATGGCTAATATTTTTAGAAAGCAACAGATTCTTGAGCTCAAGTCCTCAAGTTGTGAGGAGTGCTGAGATAAAGTACATAAAGCAATTGACGCAGAGTCTGGCATGTGGGCAGTGCATCGTGAATGCTCTCTGTGATGGCAAAGCTGGTGTATATTTTTATAGTGGTGGTCACAGCCATGACTTTCATTCCACTATGCTTCTCCTTCACCAGTGCTTTAATCCTTTATCTTTCCTTGTCTTATTTTACCACCCCATAGTTACTGCAGTGTTGTTAGGAAGAGATGATTGATATTTAGGAGAGTAATTCTTAGGCTTGAAGGGACATGCATGAGGTACTAAGACTGTACTTTAACTAGGAAGCACATTAAAAAAAAATCTATTGTTGGCTTTCACCATAATTTTTAAAAGAAGTAGGAGAAAAATCTCAGTGTGTAGTAATGGGACTGGCTTTTAACAAATAATTTCAATTTAAGAAAAGTCTACTGTGTTGTCCTTCTTGATCTTATTTCGCAGTGGACCGAAAGAAACTCTGGACAGGGACTGCTTGGGTGAAATGTAAAGGTCAAATGAAGGTCAAGACGAGAGAGTGAAAATGCTATTGAAGGAAGACTGTAAGCTCCCTTTTCTAGCATATTCTGCGATATAAACCCATGAGCTAGCTGTAGGAGATGGTGAGCATTGATTGAATTATGGATATTAACATATGGTTCATAATCTTTATTCCATGTCTTATATGTCATTTATGCAAATTTCCAGTTGCCGAAACAACAGGAAAAAAATGTTGAGGGGCAAAGGTGTTAATTCATGTTTCATCTGTTCTTTCCTCCCTGTGTATTTCTCGGTGCAGAGGGAATGTGGCCAAAGACACAGATACATTCACACTAAACAAATAGGTTGACTACACCTTTATAGAATGCCTTTAAAAGTCCAAGTTGATATCCATTCTTATTCTGTTGTTACTACTACAATTTCATCATAAACCAAGCACTTTGTAAATAGGACAAATTCCTGTTTCTACCAAGTTTCTGAATTAGAAGAACTGAAAGAGAAAGCAATAAAGGGAATTATTTGCCTGACAACATATAATCAGTTTATACAGAATAGTTTTTACAGAAATACACATAATGCCAGTTCACATAAGTGTGTTTTCTCCTTCCAAAATTTTTTTTTGTCATCCACATGCCCTCATACCTTACATGCTCCCGAGTGGGAAAGATGTGCTGGTCTTAGTTTTTGAAATGTGTTCTAACCCTGATAGTCTGCGGAATGGGTTCTGAAGAGGAAAAACAAAATGATTTTGCTAAACATAATCTAGTTTTGATCCCAGTTGCTCACCCATGCTCTTAGTAATATTTAGAAAGCAGGGCAGATTCCAGAAACCAGTGCAGAGACCAACCACCATCCTGAAAGCTCTTGCGTTCAATTTTTACGTCCTTTCCTCTCCCCATCTGGTCAATCCCCTGTCTAGCCATTTCTAAAGGTTCCTTTCAGTCCCAACTGCTGTATTATTTAAATCCCATCTACAGCACTCACTAGGAGCAATGCTCAAATCTGCTTTTGTATTTGAAAACAAAGCTCTAAAAGCAGCCAGGGGAGCCACACAGAAGAGGAGTGATTTTGTGACAATGGCCTAAATCCAAGAAATGCATTTAGAAGGAGTTTTTGTTTGTTTTAAGCAGAATTGCTTTCAGCATGTTTGTCCATTGAAAATGGAGAATACTGAGCCTCTTATGCAGATTAAAAAAATAAAATCTCTGAAGGAAACTGGAGATTTTGGTTACAGGTAGGAATAGAGATGCACTGTGGTGCCTTATATTCCATAAGCCTCTAAAACTATTTAAAATGCTTTTTATAACCATATAAATAATTCATCCTGTGGATAGCTTATGTCCTTCACACTCCATGTTATTTTTAGGGCTGTTCCATAGATAAGGGTTTGCTCTTCCTTTAGGATGCAAATAGCTAGAATGAATGGTTAGATCCACCTTTCCTAATGCGCATAGCTAGGACTAGGTGGCTGATAGCATGCTGTGTAGTTTGTAATCAATCAAGGAATAATGGTTTATTACATTTGTACAAGCTTCTCCATCCTGTGACAGTGTCTGTACAAGATAAAGAGAAGTGTAGAATGCAACTGTAAGCATAAATTCCATAAAATGCACTCACGATGTAAAATGAGAGCATGGCAGACACAGAGAGGGAGAAAGGGGATGTAATTGGATCTTTGCTATCTTTTGCAAGAAGAGAAGGTATTTGAATTGTAAAAGAAGAGAGTCAAGGGTTATACATTTTACGCATGAGAATGAAATGTTTACCAAGAGTGCTGATTTATTTCTTGATAGAAGCATCACAAAACATCTGAGGGGAAATGGGGTTGGAAGATTCCTTTTCATAAAAAGAGACCATTCATCTCCAAAGAAGTGAGGAAGACACTAAGAGCAGGGTATAGAAGTGAATCACTTTGATCCGTCAGGGCATTCCAATCAAAGAAAACAAATTAGAGACTTGAAAGGGCATGGACCTTAGAAATGACTCTGTAAACTTAGACCAGAAACCCCCACAATATCCCCAACATCCTAGGACTAGGGAGATTTTATGTGCAGGGAAAAGTGAAACTCATAGGAGGAACCTCAGATCCCAAGGCTAGGCTCCTCACCACATGCTCTGGGGGCCTCCCCCAGGAGGACGGGCTCAGAGCCAGCTGGGTGGGAATCCCAGTCCCCTGCCCTCACCTAATCCATGCAGCATGCCCAGTGGAGGCTGTGCTAGGGTGATTAGCAAGCAGCCACCACTAGTCTCTGAAGCCATCTGTATGATAGGAAGCAGTCTGGCCTGATAAAAAGTCCATCTCAAGAAGCAGTAGATGCAGCCTCTGGAAGCACGAGTGGTCCCAGCCCCTTCTTGAGCACAATGCCACAGGAGCAATGAGCCCTGGGCCTAGGAGGGTGTGGCCAAGGGCCACCTGCCCAGAAAGGTGAGGCAGAGTGAGCTCCAAATGTGTTGCCCTAATTCTGGTGATCTATGAACAGGATCCTTCACCAGGGGGAGCAGTCAGGTTCATGAATGCTTTGCAACACAGCCAGGTAATTTACCTGGAGGAAATTTTGATTTTTCTAAATGTTAATCTATAGAGAGAACAAGACAAAAAAGGAAAAACATATTAATAGCATGATAACCAACTACTCACCATGGAACTCTGAAGCCCCAGACAGCCCTGTGGGAGAGGATTTCATTTGAATAAGTGTTAATCCAAGAATGCCCAGCCTTTATGGATACAAACACTAATTACACACTCAAAGCCACTGAAATATTACTCCTTTTAAGTGTGACTGTCAGGCTATTAACATGGGGAATTCAGAAACCACAAAATGTTTTGCTTAGCCTTTTTTCTCAAACCCCAGCATCATTCCTTTCCATCATGTTATCAGAAAGAGGCATCTTAAAATATTGCATCCAACAAGATTCTGACATGTGCTAGCAGCCCACCACAAGGAACAGTGACAAGTAGGGAGACTCATTCTACTTTTTACCATTAGCAAGACACACGTTAAATTAAATGGAATTTTTCTTTTCTTTTTTTTTTTCTTTTGAGTCTAGGTTCTAGATTGCCTGGAAATAAAAAGGAGGCCACACAAAATGAAAATACTTCATTCCCAACCAAAGGGGAATGTATTATCTACAGAAAATCAAATGTTAAAACCCCCTCTCCTTGAGCCTCTGGAAAAATCGGCATGCCCCGGTTAGGTTTTGATATTTAAATGTATTGCAAAAGAGGATAAATAAAACAGACCAAGACGGCTTGTGCTCAGCCATGTGATAACATTTTGGGTGCTGTCTATTGGTGGGGTGCATTCATCTGCAACTGCTCTCCTCTGTGTTTCTTTGATGAGAAATTTTAAAGGACATTGCAAGGAGTTACACTATATTTGCTTCCCACTTCTACTGACTTTAAGAGCTCTATTTTTCATTGTGTAATGCTTTCCTTTTTTTTATTGAACTATATTGATACACAATACTGGTTTCAGGTGTACAACATTGTGATTTGACAATTATATACATTACAAAATGTTCACAATAGTAAGTGTAGTTACCATCTGGCACCATACCAAATGATTACAAGATTATTGACTGCTCTACTTTTCATCCCCGTGATTTATTTTATAACTGGAAGTCTGTACCTCTTGATCCCCTTCACCTATTTTGCTCATGCCCCTTATCCCCTCTCCCCTATGGCAACTACCAGTTTCTTCTCTGTATTTATGAGTCTGTTTCTGTTGTGTTTGTTCATTTGTTTATTTGTTTTAGATTCCACATGTACGGAAAATCATATGGTATTTGTGAGCTGTGCTTTAATGTGTTGTATTAAAGGATAAACCCTTATTTTTCAACTACCCCAGGAGCCAGCTGGGTGAGGTGTTGGCCCCTATATTTCGTATGTGAGAAGATACATGGGAAATGACACTTCCAGGGCATGACACCAGCGAGCAAACCCCCATTAAGATACAGATGTCCGGATCCTCACTTACCACTTTTTCCCTGTATCACGTGGCTTTTCACTGCATGATGATGCTGTTTTAATGAATCAGCTAAAATAATAGGTATTCTGATCTTTAGTCGCTGACTTCCTGGTTTGATTTGCCTCTAATGTCTATTTTACAATGGAGATCCAGAGCTTGAGGTTGTGTTCACAGTGGGCTTAATAATTTGGCCTGCCTCATAGGAATTTGGGGAGGTTTGAGCCATTTCACCCAAGAGGAAAGCACTTATGAAGAGAGCCCTTACTAAACAGGTCTTCAGGAAAGTGGGCCCTTTGCATACCACGAGGAAAAGCAGTGTTTACACAGCAAGTCCTCAGAGCTCAGCCTGTTTGAAGGAGAATTCAGGTGTATTGGTGAAAACATATCTCACGTGACTGCTTTCGTTTGCTGCATCAGGGATTTTAAAGCTTGAAGAGAAGGCAAGGAGTCCAAAGAAAAGAGTGTGCCCCTGCCGTGAGCAGGTAGCCGCCCGCAGCCTAAAGCAGCAAGGAGGGCAGAGCAGGCACCACGCAGGGGATTGTGTCTGCCAGAGGGAAACTGGGCCTCCGGCTCTGGAAACTTCAAACTCTTTAAGGCCCTCCAAACCCAGTTTGCTAAAGATCAGAAACCCCGAAAGTGCAGCATTTCCACTTTCTGACAATGTGCCTGAATGAGGGTGTAGAGCCTTTGCATTTAAATAATTTCGATAATTATTGAGTTTATCTTCTGAAGTAGAGTTTTAGTCCTCAGATGCTAGGTGTGGAGAAGATACAGGTGACCATAGTTCAGTTTCTTGGATTCTCTTCCTTTAAAAGCTTATCTGGAACCCTCATCTTTGCCTTAAGAGGTTTGTGCTCACCGTGGAGGAGGAAGAGGACAGAGCAAGTCCAGTGTGGGAGTAGGGGGCTTTGGGCCACCCAGGAACAGAGCACAGAGTTTGAGGAGCCAGACTGCAGTTCGCCTCAGTCACTGAACAGCCTCAGAACCTCGGAGGTACCCGCGGGGGTTCCTGTCTTCCCGTGCCCCTTGAGATTGAATTGGCTTGGAAGTCCTGAGGGGACCTCGCTCACGACTGCTCCGAGACGGGCTGCGGCTGCCCTGGGAACCACTCCCCGCACCGCGAGTTCAGCTTCGTGCTCCTCCTGAGGAGGGAGGCACCCCTAGGCCAGATTTGATCATTGCAGTAAGGAAAAGTACAACTTGTAGCATTTCATATGGTGGAGGTGCTTAGTCTTGTAATGTTCTCTGCATTTCATGGCCTCAGATCTGTTGCCATGAGCTTCCTCCATTGCCCCTGTGGAGCTGGAGGGCCACCCTTCTTTGTACTTTGATATAGAATATTTAGAAACATGCTAAGTGGAGAGGATTGTACATGTTTGCCCCCCATTTGCTGTCTGCGAACTGATTTGAAATCACTAATGAAAAATGCCGATTTGAGATGGGCAAGCAGCTACCACAGCACTTGTGATTTATCTATAAAACCTAGGCTCAGAAACGGGTACATGTCTATTTAAACTGTAAGATTTTGCTTACCAAGTTTTATTTGAAAGCACCACTGTGACCAAGGCACTGTGTGTAGCATTTCTTTTTCAAAGTAACTGGGGATCACATTTTAGTTAAAGTATCAGGGATACAAGGTTTATTTTTTTGATGGATGTGAAATAAAATATTCTTGGAATATACACACACAATTTAAATTCAAATATTCAAATTCAAAGTGTTATAGGAGTGCAGCAGATGTCTTTCAAAAGATACTTTTTTTTTTGCTTGTCAGTATAGACAAACATCATATAAAAATGTTTTGAGAACATTTTGAGAAGTTGGTCGTGGTTTTTATTTTTGGCTACACAGTAGAATCACCTGGCTAATTGTTTAAAAGCAGAGATGCTTGGGTTCCACTCTGAACCGTTAATTCAGATTTTCTGGAAAGTGGAACCTGAACATTTTTGTTCTGGGGGGAAGATTTGTGCCTTTTCATTATATATTGACAAGATATGGTAGCCAAAGAGCAATGCTCATCCAGTGGAGTTACAGTTACTCAACTGAACGACAGGAAACTCTTCATTCATGAGTCTGCTCCAAAAATGCCTTAAGGGTCTACTGTGTGTCAGGCACTCTCCAGCACCAGCTAGAGAGAGACCTGATCCCCTCTTGCAGTTTATATATCTTAGTTTTGGCAAAAGGTTATTTGTTGAGCCTTTTCAAAGTCTGAACATAACCACTAACAGGATCATTTCATTCCATTGATAGACTTAACCTAATTCTCAGGTCTGACCTTGGTCGTCAGAGTCACTTCATCATGACTGTTGCTTTTTCTGACTTCTGGATTTTGTCTCTCCGCAGCCACATTTAGTGTTTTGGTCAGTTCACGATTTTTAGCACATCACTCCCTACTGTGTGTGCCTCATAGAGCTCAGGGGTCATACAATCATTGTTGTTTGCCTGTTATCAAAAAACAAAGAGTAGTACCCTGCTTCTTTCTGGAACCAAAAGCATTGAAGTTAGGATCAGGCATTTCTTAGTTTAAAAGGTTTTTAACATTGTGGAAGAAGTCATAGGTAAGCAAGTAATGTCACTTAAATGCTGGTGATTCAGTTTAAAAGTAAACGTAATATTCAAGAATGAAATACTTTAACTAATTCAGGAATTTTGAATTGGTCAAACCAAGTATAATCATCCCAATATTTAATCTCTTCCCCACCCACCAAGTAACTATCTAAAATGTTGATATATATATAGAGCATGAATACCAGGGATAAAACACATGTTCAATTAGACAGGGACTCTTCACTGACCTAAATAGCAGTTCATTCATGCGATAATGTGACCTGCAGTCATAGAGATGAAAATCTGTCATGTGAGGCAGGGAAAATCGGGCGTAGCGCAGGCTCTCCAGTGGTCAGCGAATTGACTCAATTTATACCCGGCACAGAAATACTGCAAATGTATTGCAGGCCTGGTCTCCTTCCAGGAGTATTTCTTTCTCTAGATATGTGTATAATTTGTCACCTGGCATATCCCTGGTAATTCTTCTAAAGCTCATCTTTATTAGCACGAAGTGCCTGTTATCAAAGGAATGGAGCAATTCCGCCATTTATGTATTTTAAGGCTGATTTTCTCTTCAAAGCTTGGGAACAACACCTTCTATTAAAGAAGGTTTTCTCCGTGGAGATGGACAATGTGTGCTGGGATTTTGGGGTGGCCACAAGGCTAACAGCCATTGCCAGAGCGTCTGTACATGTCCTAGAAGCTAATGCCCTGTGTTGTGTGTGCGAGTGTGTTCTTTCTTTGTCACAATAATTCTTTTTTGCAAAAAAACACAAGAGGATTGCTTTATTCACTTCCGGTTTCTTCCTGTATGGCTGAAGGAAAGGGAAATTCCTTGCCATGAAACAATCACAGATTCTTTTTGGAAAGAGATGACTAGAAATAAATTCAATACACAAGTTAGTTCACTGCCCAGAGAACATGTGATGCGATGGTTAGATGTTTCCTGGCTCATTTTTATCTTAAGGGGGTTTAGTAGTCATTTTTGATGTTTCCTTGGCAAAATGGGGGAATGGCAAGGATGAGGTTTTCCTCTTGGAACCAATGGGGAAAATGTTAAGGGAAATCTAAAGTATTAAGTTCAACACATATTTAAGGAGCAGTGGTGAAGAAGACGGTTCCGTCCCTCTCTCTCCGTTTTGAAGCACACAATCCCCAGGGGAAATAGAAAATAGATACTGAATATAACAGTGTTTTTAGGAGGTGATGAGTTCTGTGGGGGAAGAGAGAAAGCACAGTACAGGATCTGGGGGTGTCAGACCCAGTTGGGGAAGGGTCGCAGTTTTTTGTTTTGTCTTTTTTGTTTGTTTTTTTTCTATTTATTTTAAGGCCGCAGTTTTAAATCAGAGGTCAAGGTGGGCTTCCTCAAGGAGAAGGTACTCGGACAAAATAGGAAGGAGATTAGGGGTTTCCCCAAGTGGCGTGTGGGGTGAGCCATCCAGGCAGAAGGTGCACCCAGCAGAAATGCCAGGTGGTGCCCGCCAGGTGGGAGGGCGAGGCGGAGGCCCGTGTGCAGGGGCCGAGGTGGGGGGCTGGGGCATCGTGGGTGCTCGGGCCCCGGGGGTGGAGGGGCGCAGACCGCACGGGCAAGGCTTCAGGCCCGACTCAGAGCGTCCGAGCAGCGGGAGGGTGCGGCGGCTTCCCCGTGCGTCTCGGCCCATCCGATGTTCGGTGAACGCTTCTTGTTCCCTTAAGTCGTTTTTTTCTGAAACCGCTCACTCTCCCCTTCGCCTTTCCCTCTCCATGGCTGATAACTGGGACAGCCAACGCTTGCTGCGGGGGGTGAGCTGCCGATCGCTGGTCACGGCGGGGGCCCTGGTGCCGAGTCTCCGCCCAGCCCTGGCTGGCTGCGCCCCGCGGACCCGCCTCGTCCAACGGGGCGGGAGGGGCGCGCTGCTCGTGGGGGGTGTCGGCGGGCTTCTGTCACATAGTCTCCCCGTTCCGGGGGAAGCAGAGAACCCCGCTGATGGCGGGACCCCTGCGCTCCGAGTCCCCGTGTAGATGACCCGGGCTGCGAGCAGAGCAGGCAGGTGCACGGTCCTGGGGGCTGGAGCACGTGTTGTGTGGCATGGCAGGGGCTCTTGCCTGCAGGTGGGAATTACAGGGAGGGACTTGAATGTGCCACTGTGGCCCCACTCTCCATTCTCTCCTCCATCCAGATATTACTCACTTTATGTCAGTCTAACCTTTTTATGGCTGCTAATGGTGATGTCTCGTGAATTTGTTTTTTCATTTTGGAAGGAAGAACCTAAGCGCCTAATGGAGATGTATGAGGTGACTAAGTTCTGAGGAGGGAACCATTACAGTCTCTGACAGGGGTGTGTAAATGTGCACGTGTTTGACAGGTTAAAAACACTGGGCCGGCTTTAAGTCAACATATTTTATGGAAATAAGTACTTGATAGCCAATGGAAATACATTTTTGAGGTGCTGATAAAAGGCAGATCCATCAAATAAGATTCCACATACAAGGCAAGGCCAATAATTAAAAACAAAAAGCCCACACAGATAAACCACCCCTAATATTGATTTAAACTGAGTCATTGCTCTTTAGGCTACACCATCTGCTACCCATGAAACTCAGTGTTTCTGGTAGTTGTTTAAAAAAAGAAAACAGAACGGTACATTTCCCCAATGTATGTTTCAGTGATAGAATGGAAGTAGCACAGGTCAGAGTCATACCAGGCACAAATCTGAATCTCATTTTTCCTGTTTATTGGTTCTCTGACCTTGGGCAAGTTAGTTAACCTTTTAAAATCCCAATCTCTCATCTGTAAAATGAGAATAATATAATATTCACTTTGTATGATTTTGAGCCTTAAAAGCCAAAACAATAAATGTAAATCACCTGGCCTCATTAGGCACTTAACATGTATTTTCTTCACTGTTGTCAAGGATCATGCAGCCGGGGGCAGGGGAGGTGAAAAGATACAGTCGTCTTAAGGGGAAAAATTATGAAGCAATAACGGGCAACTGCAGTTATTACACGTAGCGTGGAGATAAAAACAGCTGAGTTTAGGCCCATTTCCCTAAGATCCTTCCTGAGAACCTACTGTGTGCCATGCCCAATTCCAGGGGCTAAGAATACACTTAGGATCAGAATTGTGAATTGTCTCTGCCTTCGTAATCTTGACAGTTTTGTGAGCAGACACTGAAAAAATATCCATACTAATCAGACCAATAAATGTCAAACTGGAACTGTGTTTAGTGCTATGAAAGAGAAAAATGACATTAAAATGTGTAAGGGAAGTTTGATGTTTTTAGGAAGTTCCAGAAACCCTTTCCCAAACAAAATAGCAACGATACTGACATCTTAAATGTGAGTAGGTGCCCTCGACCCTCAGTGTACCCTCGGAGTCCATCGGATCCCATTTTGGTTTGGGGATTTCTTTTTTGAGCAGCCTTAACTGTTTTTACAGTTTGCTACTTCATAAATTCCGTCATTCTTAAAGGTTTACCAAGGAACAAGGAGTAAATCTACTTATTTTAAAGCAGAAAACTTATTCTATCTTACCATTACTCTCTGTTCCACTGGACTCTTCTATGTCTAAGATGCCTCATAGGGCTGTAGTGATCGTATCTTTCCTATATCTTGAAGCGTGTTGCTATTTCATCATTGGAGAATGAGTTTATCCTGAATCATCAATTATTTGCAACCATGCTAAAAAACAGACTAAAATAGTAAAAATAGTAAGGCAGAGAATGATGAAATCATCTGTAAGATGCTGCAGTGGTGAGATAAATGCTCACTGTTACCCTTGAATTTTCTTATTGCATCACCTACAGTTTGGCATCATCTCTAAGAACATTTAAAAGAAGTTTAGAGACATCATCTTTGTACATACTTTTAAAGAATCTTTAATTGAACATTGTTGAGCATTCAGAATTTTACAATTTTTCTGATGTAGTAAAGAGAAAAAAATCGACAAAGTATCTCATGATTATGACATAATTCAGAAGGTAAATGCAAAAAGATACATATAGAAGTACTCTAGACTCTAATGATGGTGGAACTGGTTATCTAAGTGAAATCTCAGGCTCAATCTTCAGATAAAGTTTTCCTAGATGAATTTTCCCCAACTCAGGGATCCATGAATCAACAATACATCTCAAAGGACAAAAAGGATATAGGTATTCACATCCAGTTAGTCATCCAGTAATAGGAAGTACTTCATCATACATTTTGCAACAAAAACCTAGATCATTCCATTTTGGTAAAAGGATATTTGACAGTACTGTTTCATCTTTTAAGATGTTTATGAGCCAGAAGTTTACTTCATATGGTTGATAAGTAGACAATGTGGTGGGTACACAAAGGTGGTTGGAAGAAATAGATGATGTAAAAATGAAAAACAAAAATCACTGGATCGTCAATTCATGAGCATGATAAAATCTAGAAATGAAAATGTTCTGCAATTGCTAAGACATGAAGTGACTGTCCTCTTATCAGCAAAATTATGAGCCATCAAAATGTTCAACCATACAGTGTTTTGATGATGCAGCTGTACGAAGAAGCAGAAGTAGTGAGATGAGCTACGACTTCACAGAGATGTCTGTCTGTCTTCACACAGATGATCAGCATTTGCCAGACATGTATGTTCCAGGTTCATTCAAGACCACTGATGAGCATTCAACGCCATTAAAAGAGTGTTGGCCATTTTGGTGTCTGTACCTTTGAAGCCAGGAAAATACGCAATACAAATTTGGTTTGCCATTTAAGTTCTCATTAACAATTATAATGAGGTTTCTACTCTCCATTTCTTTTGTGCATTATTCATTAAAATCATTCTCAAAAAAGTTTTTGAAAAATGTAAAGGGCCCACTGGATCCACATGGTGACTGGTGATGTTTTCTTTGTAATACAGACGGTTCAGCAGGTCAGCTGTGCAGGAAGAGAACTCGGGTGGAGGGAACAGCATGTGCTGAAGCCCTTTGGTTGGAGGAAAGAATGGCTTATTTCAGGACCTAAATGTTGGCGCCTATGGCTGGAATAATGGACAGCAGGGAGCCTGCTGTGGAATGAGGCTGGGGACAGAGCAGGTGCTTTAGTATATGCTTTTGTAGGCCTGCTGAGGACTCTTACCTTAATCCTTAGAGCAAGGGCAGCCAACGAGGGTTTTGAAGCAGAGGACCAGCCTTATCACACTTGCATTTCAAAGACTGCATTTGAGGTGATGTCTGACGTATCCAAGATGAGATACCAAATGGGCAATTGGGCATGTGGGACTGGATCTCATAAGAGATTTCTGGGTTGGAAATTTTAAATTGAGATTCATCTACATTTATTTCAGTGAAAGATCTTTGGTTATTACAATCTTGGACAAGTGTGGAATCAGCCAGAGGAGAGGATTTAAAGAGAAAAGACACAGGACCCAGTCTCTGGGGTGGCCAGTAATGTTGGTCCTGAAGAGGCAGATGAACTTGTAAGGGGGATAGAGGGGAGGACAGCGTCAGAGAAGAAAACCTGCCAGTGCTTCGTGAGGGAAGCAGGAAGACAGAGCAGCTGGGTGTCATGTGAGTGAAGGTCCACTCTGCTGATTGCTGCTGGAGAGTCAAATAAGAGGGTCAGATAACTACTTTAAAAAGTTGTTTGTGAATTCGGCAACACTGAGGTTTTTGGGTAACCTTAAGTGAGATTCTTCAGTAAAGGGATGAAGTTACGGGGCAGATTTGAACCTAAGCTATGGAGTGGGAGGTGAGGAAATGGACAGCAGGGATAACTTTTGAGAAATATGGATGTTAGAAGGAGAGCAGAGAGAAAAGACACACAGGGTCAAATGGCCAGAGGATAAGTACAACTGTGAACTAATTCCTTGCATTCTTGTTTAGTTTTTACTTACCAAGGCTGATTCTGCTATAATTTAAATCAAAATGTTCTACCTTTGTTAAAGGCCTTGAAAGTCTGTAATGTTTTTGAGTTGTCAAGAGTTTCTTTGAATTCCATCCGGCTCTTTGGGGGGTTTTGTTCTTTAGCCCCCGGTGGGGCATGTGCAACATCTTGTCCTCGTGCTGTGAAAGGAATGCTGTTTTGTTGGACCAACGTGTTATCTCCGTCTCATTCCCCAGAACGTCCCCATGGGGCTGGTGCATTTCACAGATGATGAAATCAAGGTTCAGAATGACTCCCTGCCATGGTCAAATATCTAGGAAAAGGGAACACCAGGATTCAAACCCCACTACCCATATCCTGATTTATCTTCTTCCCAGGATAACATTCTCAGTTACAGTAACAGATTGTTCAAAGCAAAACCCAGATTTGTGGAGTTCTTTCTTTTGTTCTTTGGAATGTATTTATACAACATGTTGGTACAGAGCCAACTCAAAACCAGTCCTCCTTCCTCCCCACGGTTAGCTCACATACGTGTTCATTGATGTGGTATTGGAATGAGCCCTTCTGAAGAGTGAAAATAGTAAATGAATTTACCTCTCAGGGGCTCTGGCAACTGTAAAGGTATAGGATTTGTGTTGCCTTCCTCTCACCCTAGAGCCTATTATGTCAGCACTTTATCTATGACCCAAGGCAGGAAGACGCCTGATCTGAAATCCTGGCACATCTCCCCCCTGTTAAGTCCTGAGTTAAATGGGGTCATATTGGTAACATGTTTTGACATCTATCGAACAAAACCGTGAATGACCAGAAAGCTTAACCAGTGTCATTATGATGCCATGCTGGGCCTGCATTGAAATAGAAATGGAGAGGATATGACAGCCATGAGCTTAGAGATGGGCTCACACGTTATATTGCTATGATCTCACCACCAGGGGTGTGCCCAGCTGGGTTACACATTTTCAGGTAAAACAGAAGAAAGGGTTGATGGAGGCAAAGTAGAGCAGTAGCGTTCTTCTGCTCTTTTGCTGGTTTTTCTTCAGGATCAAAGTCCCTGTTAAGTACCCAGGGTCAGCTACGGAAGGCACTACTGTGAAAAGACGGCGCATTTTTCTTTCCTAAAGTTTTGTTGCCTCTCTGCCTCCCTCTAACGTCATTTACAGAACCTCTTCTAAGAGCATGTGACAGGGTATTTCTTTGTCCTGACGGGGAGATTTTGCTGTCACACCGCAGTAAATGTTAATGATTAGGCATTTGTTTCCCGCAGATTACCCAGAACATGACCAGAGAGCAAACTTCTAACACCTGCCCTCACCTGGGAGGCTGGAGGAGGGCCACAGCCGCCCGCCCTCCTTCCCGGCCTCCCAGCCCCACCGCAGGCGGCAGTGCAGTCTTGGGGCGGGGGTGCAAGACCTTACTTCTTGAGCCTGATCCTCCCTTCCCCTGAATATTAAAACAAAGATCTGGAAAGAGTCAGTCCCTAAAAGAGATAGATACACAGGATGGTTCTCTACCCAGAGGGAGTTCACAGGTGATCACTGTTGTATGGGACTATCCACTTGGTTGATAATTCTTTTAGGTGAATTCTGTTTTCCTATTATAATTACACTTTCCCATTAACTGGGGGTGGAAGCAGATGTCCCTGAAATATTAAATTCAATATTAAAATAAAAAATCATTTTAAAATGTAGTGAAGAAACTTTAAATATAGTAAAATGTCATGCTAATTAGTATATTAATATACATAGACAAATGATATGAATTATAGTACTCATATTCTACAAAATATATACAAATTATAGATTATTACGTTATGTATTTTACTAGTTATACAAATATAATTACATATTCTATAATAAATATAATTAATATACTTAACTAAAACATACCGCATCATAGCCATAACACTTAAACTATAAAACATTTTAAAATCTCGAAAGGTAGAATATGGTCTGCGGCTCACCCCCTGACTCAGTGTGCCTCAGGGACTGCTCTCGCTGTGCCCGGAGGCATCCCTTCAGCTTTGACCGTTTTGTCTCCAGCTGTAGCATTTTCCTCTAGGAAGGTTTTTTTCTGTGGTGGGAGGTGTTCCCCCCACTCTCATTATTTTGTCTTATAAGACAACTGTTACTAGGAGTATCAATACATTTATTTTAGGGTGGTGTTATAGCAGTTAGCTGCAAGGAACTGAAATATTCCAGCGAGCTTTCAGGAATCTCTGCAACCTGTGTCAGCACGAGAGATTTTTGTAGCATTTAGTATATATTGTTAAACAAAATTCAATTCAGTAATTTTAAAGGGCTTATTGGCTTTATTCAACAATTCACGAGTCGGGTAGTGTCCAATCTAGCTGATAGGAGCGCCAAGGAGCCGTATGAAATGAAGGACCCTTATGAGCAGAAGGAGTGGAAACAAAGAAGTATACCAGACAAAAAAGCAGGGTGGTTATTGCGAGGTCACTTTCCTTTAGGAGGTGGCAGGGATCTGTCGGGCAGATGTCCTAGCTAGTGCTTGCCAGGCGATTCCTGGTTGAGTGGCTGCAGATTCCTTATCTGGGAGAGCCAAAGCTGCAATTAAGCCAAGTCTCCACTTGGTGACATCGGGCTTAGCATAAGCAATTCCATTCTGGGCATATCTTGTTTTTCGCAATATCCAAGTTTAATGAGATACTTGCTTGGGATGGTTATAAGACCAGCCAAATTTGCTGGCACCGCCTGTGTATGTATATCAGGTGCTGTTCCTGAGCCCTTTATATGCAGACTATTTGGTCCCAAGTGGAATGGTTTTTGTATCTGACTCAGCTGTGGCTCACTGGTTAGGGATTGTCATGGTATGCAAATGGCCTTTAGCCTTGCAGCATGCTGATCTTAACAACACCCACCTTGCAGAAGAAGTGGAACCTGCCCTGCATGCAGGTAGCTGGTGACAAACATGGAGTGGTGGCATGAAGAAAACACGTGTACTTGTATGAATTACATAGTTTTGTGAGGCCAAGTAATGACTGATTTCAGGATTCTGTACATGGATTATTTTGTCAAATTATTTAAAAATAAAATATTTTCACAGTGTAACCAAATGTGAGCTAAGTAATAGAAGAATATTTTCATAAGAGACCTAGAACTTGGAAGTTTGGGATGTGAGAAACTGTAACTCTTTTAGAAACTGTCTCCAGCCTTCATGCTCAAGACCCCTGAGGGGCCTGCAGTTACTGCCAGAGAGTCTCAAATCCTCGAACACATCAGGCATTGTCTGTAGACTCACATAACTCACATGAGTATATGTGGGCATGTGTGTTACAACCCTTGTCCAGTCTATTTTGCTGTTTCGATCAGTAAAATATACTTCTGAAGTAAATTACTAAATTCAGCATAACTCTGTATCCCTTTGTATATTCTCAGTCACCAGTGCCAAAAGCTCAATTATTATTGCATGAGGGGCTAAATCAAAAAAAAAAATTCATAAAGGCTGGGAGTTACTATTCAAGGGAGTTTTTAAAAAATAGCCAAGGCTTGGAAAATACTGACTTTGCCTTTAGCCTAGTTCTCCGTTCTTGGAAAGTATGTCAGCTTCTTCTGAGGTCAAATTTTGTCATTGAAATGAATACCTCCATTCTCAAAATATTTTTGCACTGCCTTGGAAGCCACTTAGAATTAAAGGGAAAGATTTCCAGCACAGGTGTGGTTGCTGGCCATTGGTTTCCCTAATCACTATTCAGCATGAAATACACTACCTGCTGTTCTTTGAAACATTCTAAAAGATGCCCACCATCCCTCGCAGTCCCTTTCCAAACCCAACCCCGTGTTATTGGCGACACCTGTATAAGCAGAGACAGACTGTGGTACAAAAATATATCAAATGCAATGGAAGAGCAGTGGCAGTTCTGAATCCCACAAAAAGTAAGAACCATGCATTTATACATCTGAATGATCAAAGGGGGAAAGTTCTGTTTGAACCTCTGCCAAGGAGAATGTCCATTTCTCCGGTAAAGACTCACTGGTTACTTTGCCCAGCCACAGAAACTATGGGTTATTCTGATGTTCTTCTATCTAAAGCAAAACAATTTGAGGGTCTCTACACATGACAAAATTTAGGCAAAAGTTCATTTTAAGTCGTCTATTTGAATTTTGGAACTTATTTTCTCATAGAAGTAGTTGAAATGTAGATTCCCAACTGGGCTACAAAAAAACCTCTTTGACTCAAAAGGGAACAGAATAATGTTTTTGACAATCTGTAATGCTGCCATAACTATGGGAAGGATGGTCCTCCGTCCTGGATCCCTCAGCCCTGTAAGTGAATGCTCTTTTCAAATACCACATGATTGTCCCCTTCCTCCTTTGTAACAATTTCTGAGTGGCAGAGGCTCGGAGGAACCCCCACTGTGTGGATCTTCATTTGTAAGGGACGTCATAAGTCATCTGAAGGCGTGTTTATATTTCTGTTACAAAATAGTGAAAGCATATAATGCCCTCCGCAGTCTTCCAGCAGTCCCCTCGCTCATCTCACACACACACACACACACACACACACAACTCACACACACTTTTTTCAAAATAGGAAAAAAGTAGGTGAAAATGCGTGTGGGAGTTGCCCATTAACAAGATTAGGTTCCATACAATACCTTATTAAAAACTAAAGATTCAGCAAGAGTATGGCCTCCTAGTGCATAGATATGAGAGATGTGATCAAGAGATGGTAATTTGATCCTGAACACCAGCACATTGGAAGTGTTTTATTCTATCTTTAAAGGCCTAAAAAAAGCTTAAAAGAAAGTAGCTATGGAATAGTCAATTAACTCAAGTGTCCAGGGTCTAAAAAGTGAATCTGTGTTCTCTCTCCTTTGTTTCCATTTGGTTTAGCATTTCCTGGAGACCTGTCTTTTGGGGGATAAAATATCTGCAGCAAAGGGGGTGACATCCATTGGCAAGAATGAGAAGGGGAGTGAGAAGCTGTAAGAATTCTTAGGAATGAAGAGTGATATTCTTAAAGGACCCAGACAAGGAGATACTATTCAATGATGGTTGGAAAATTTTTAGGCAAGAAGAAAATTGCTAATCTTAGAGCAGAGTCTCAGTTAACTGAAATCTTTCATTTGCTGCTAACGTTATCTAGACTGAGCAAATCAAAAAACTTTTCTTTTTCTTCCTGTTTTTGTTAAAAGCCTTTTAAAAATGGTATACCAGCACAGCATTTGGGGAGGAAACACTGATTATTTTAGAACATTAGTGGGTTTTTTAATCTTTTGAACTCTTCAGAAATAAAAGTCATAAAGTCATGGCCCCTTGTTAAAAAAAAAAAAAGGTCCAATGAGATTGCTGGTAGACATCAAAAAGCAGAGAGAAGTTTGAGGGAATAGTTTTTGTCTAAGACCGAAGAAGCTTGTTAACAGTAGGTGGACAGATGCCAAACTGAAGTAAAGGAAACTAGCCCTGATCGAGGCACCCCATGGAGCCTAAAGGGCATGCATTATGGGGGCTTTATCTTAGAATCCTAGGTGATAGTCAGTGAAGATTTAGCAAAAAGGGGACAGGAGTTCCCTTTGGACAGTGAAAAGAAAAGGCAGGTGCTGGGATGGAGCGTTTGCATTGCAGGGAGGTGGGCCCATTGTAGTGAAAAGCAGGAGGGGGACAGATGTGGCAGGAGTGCTTCCAGTGTGCACTGCTTGCTCTGCTGTCTGTGGACAGATCTACATTGGACTCCATTTCTCTGCTTGGATGTTTCATAAGCGAGCCTTTTAAGAATGTTCTACAACCCAGAGTTAAACTAAGTAGTAATTGATAACAAGGGGAGTTTGTTACCAATGTCACACGGAGCACCTAGCGTTCTCTCTGAAAAGCACTGGCTCCAGCTGTAATAGTGTGGTGAGTCTCTCTTTTGGTGTAGCCGAAAATGATGTGGATTCATTAAGTAAAAGTCAGTGGGCCAAGACATGTTGCTTGGATTGTGGGCATCATCTTTATTATTGTTTCACCTTCACAAGCTGGAGGAACATTTAAGTGACCTGTTGAAGCTGTACGCATCGAGGCATTGGTAGTCAATAGTAGAATTTCAGGTTTAGAGGGGACTGGCCAGTGGAGAAGTTGCCTTGCAAATCTAACTTAACTATTGATGGCATGTAACTTTACAGAAAATGGGATAGTAAGGGAGAAAGGCTATGGGAAGAAGCATTGAACCTGGAGGTAAGATCCAGCTTGGAATCCTTACTCTGTCATTTAATGCTCAGTGACCTTAGGTAAGTGACTTTTATTTTTCTGGGCCTCAATCTCCTCACCTATAAAATAGTAATTTCCCAAGTCCTTTGCAGTTTTAAAAACCATTAACTCTGAGACAAGTTAATGTCTCCATGGTGATTGTAGTGCATACAATGCCTGGGGTTGTCATTATAAATGTCAGATTTTCAGTGTGCACAGTGGTTGTAGGAGCAGTATGTGAAAGGGGGGAGGAACATGTGCCCATGCCAGGACACACCACAGCAAAAGGCTTCTCATTCGCTTGTTGTGCTCTGATTAAAGTTTTTATAATGACTATGATTGCTAATCTTGTCTTCTTTCTTCTTAAAGCCAAATGCAGATGAAGTAGGGAAATACCACACTGGAAAAAAATCCTGAATAAGCCCAAGTGGTTTAGTCCCCATTAGTCCAGTTTTTAAGGGGTTCTTATAAGGCTTTTATAACTAGAGACTTGATGCCATAAATGTGACTAGAACAACAGAAGTGAAGAGGTCAACGTGTTGGCATTAGAAACATCTGTCTTCCCAAAACAGTCTCGATATGTGGTCTTCTGTCTCCTGGAAAATGAGGCAGGCCCTCTGGGCCATATTAAAATATGTAATATTAATTCTGTTAGTAAAATTTAAAATTGAAAGCAGGAAGTCATCATTTTCAAAGTCAGTTAATTATTGCTGGGTATGTTGAACATTCTGATGCTCTGAGATACAGTGAAGCACAGGGTGAGGCTCTTGACAGATACGTCAGGAAGGATTCACCCATGTTCTGAACCTTACAGCACACATAAACATGCAGTTAATTCCCCTTTTATGGAGTCTGGTCCTGTAGCTCTAGAAATTGTATGAGTAGAAGAAAAATATGTTGGAGGAAGACAATAGTCTCATTTTCAAAATGCTACATCAGGATTTTGACACAAATAATGGTTACAAAAGTACATTTGGAGTTTGTCAACTAAAGCCCACAATAATCCTTGAGAAAAGCACACCAGAGGAGATGAAGAGTACAAATTAGTGTTGGGAAATGATCTGCTCGAGTAGACAAGAGCAGACCACCTTCTGCTAGTTCAAGGTCGTTCTCCCTTGCACGACTTTGTTTCATCTAAGTTTGGAATGCGTTGCCTTCGAGGACAATTCCACAGCCAAATAGAGGCATTTGAGTGCTTCTTGAAGACATCTAGCCTAAATTTTCTTTTTACTTCTTCTTCCAGTGTCTGCAGAATTGCTCTTTATTGTATTATCCTAAAAGTGGTTTGTGCAGAATGTATGCAATGGGAAACAGACTTCACCAGCATTTCTCTCTTGGGTGCTACAAATTTCACCTTTCATAAACTTAAGCTTTGTTCAGAGAAAATGATTACAGAGTGGACAAGTTACAAAGGGAACGTTTTTCCAGAGTTGAGCAAGTTCTGCCCATAATAAAGGGGCCCTTAGAGAATAGCATGGTTCCAAGTGCTGCAAGAGAAAGATTCCCTAAATGTATTTTTCCCTGGCCTCACTTTAGTGCCTGACCCACTTCTGGCATCGCCACTTTCATCTATCTCGAACCTTCTTCCTTTTCAAGTCCTCCATCTTCCATAATCTATCCATACACCTTTACAAACTTAGTATCACAAAGGCTTGGTGGAAATGTGCTTCCATCCAGTGCAACGCCATGTAGTGTTATTTATTATGTGCTCATTCAAGGCAGGATGAATCATTATGGCAGATCACCGAAGTGCGGATGGGCCTGCCTCTTCATGCGTTACCTCCAGAAACCACAGAAATCATCCGACGCAGCAAGTCTTCATTCTCATCCCTGTTCTTGACCTCTGCAGGAAAGATTCTTGAACCCTTGACTGCTCAGTAGCTAGGAAGCTCTTGGGTACGTCCATTTCCTTCAGTGAATCACGCTCCTCCCCTCTTTGGTTTAAATGTGATATGATTAAAGAATTAAGTAAGCACATACTTTGGGACCAAAAGAGATTAGTTTTATGATTGATCAATCCACTTGAGCAGAATGCCAACTCCTTTCAGCTGCTGTCTGCATCTGAGTGTGCAGCTGTGTGTCCTTCATGTGCTTTTGTACAAAGCACCCTCCTCTATTTTATCTGCCTGCCCTCTGTGTGATTTTAAAGGTACTCTTTGCATCTGTTGGCCTAGGAGTAAAAGTGAAACCATTCTTAAACTTGGGAGAGGGACTGGGGCCAGTGGGGGTGACATCTGAAAAGCATGTCAATTTCTTAAGTGTTTAGGACCTATCTGAAATACAGTCCTAACAACTAAGCGATCTCTTATCCCACAATTTCTTTACATTCCATCTGTAGACCTTAGCTTTAGCATATACCCAGCTTTTGGCTTGATGTATGGCTATCACCTCGACAAAAATGGGAAAAAGCAGATGGATGGAATTTAGCTTTTGAAAACAGAAAGAGAAGCTGTTACTCAGTCTTCTCCCTTGGGCTGGCTTTTGCTGTCCCCAGGCTGTATCAATGTGTGTGATCAGAATTACCACAAACCGGTGCAGACAGCAATAGTATTTAGTAATAAAAAACATGACTTTGAGATCTGTTAGTTACTAACTATTTGTATGACTCACTAAGAAAAATTCAATCTGGCTGAATAATCAAGATTATAAACTGCCACCAGTTTCTCCCTGGTTTGTAAATGGGTTAGCCATATTAGAGCTAGTAGGTCAAATGGAAAGAGGTTTGCACTTGGCAGACACTAGTTCCAGTGCTTGCTTTGCTTCTAAGAGTCACCTTAAGCAAGTCATTTAACCTTTCACTGCCTTAATTTCTTCTTCTAAAAAAAAAAAAAGTAAAAGGCTCATGATGAAAATTAAGAGGGGTAATGTAGAAAAGGTCCAAATAGGGACCCTATTAATGTTAGGTCCTCTTACTTTTTCTGTCTTTGCTTAAATAAGTCTGCATATTGAGAAGTCTTGTACCATCACTAATGGATTACTTAGTAAAATCCCAGGTCCCAGCCTGTCCTGATAGCTTAGTGCGTGTTCACGGAATGAGTAAGTGAATGATCGCATGCACTTGGTGGAATGTGGCTATTCTTATTTCCTCTATTAAGCAAGGAACACTGAGTTTGAAGTTTACCCAAGATTACCCAAAAAATGTATTCACTGCCTACATGGGCATCTATCAGTGTATAGACTCAGTAAATTTCAAGCAAAGCCAGTTTAGACTTGAAAGATTCTTTATGTATGAACCATTACTTGAAAGTTTCTTTATGTATGAACCATTACCTTCCTGTCAAACATTCATTTTCTGAAAATATAATTTGTACATGGCACAGAGTCAGATATTGAAGGGTCTTTCCATTGTGCTTAATTTAAAACTTACATGATAAGGAGGAGGAGTCACTTCTGGAGATAGAGGAGAATGGTGCACAGCGTTCACTTGGACAGCGTTCAATCTGAATCAGAATCCTAATTGAGGAAAAGTCCACTTGATGAAAAGGAAATTGTATGCACGGTGACTTGGTCCATGTCTACTGTCATGAATTAATTTAGCCAGCTGCAGTTCTAAAGGCAGGTGGGCTACAGCTGCTTCGGCTGCTTCCATTTTCAGTTTCCAAGTTGGCTTTGTTAGATTCAGTTAGTTTAATATTTGAAAAAATAGGTGTTTGCTGAATTTCTAAAATGGTGCTTGACCATCCATTTCATAGAAATCAAACTTTGAAAAGATCATTACTTAAATGAAAAGGTGCCGATTTTGGAGGAAGGGACAACTTCAACTTGGAGTAAATTCTTTAGGAAAGTGAAGAATGACTAATTGCCCTGTTCTTTTTATGGGTAGGACTTACCACGTAGTGGGACCTGGTCTCATGTTAGTAGCTTCAGCTAGAAAGTGGGATGCTTTGAAGAAGCTTGCGTTTATCAAGTGACGTCCTATTTACTAAGTTGGCGAGAATACCAGTGGGGGAAAGGGAGAAGAAATCTCAAGGGTTCTCAAGGGTACAGGTCCCAATCTCTGTATCGTGATTGAATGAGTACCTCTTGAAATTTTAAGTTTAATTAGCAGCCAGGTTCACTATCTGGATTTACATCAGAGTCACACCTGGCACAATTTGAGTTTTAAAAACTGGCTAAAAAATGTTAGGACAAGAGACCTTGCATTTCTGATAGAATTTGTGCCCAGGAAAGATGGAAATTCTAAGTCAGGACTCTGCTTTATTATTTTAGCAGCACAGGTTCAAATACCAGCCAGAACCTGGAGCCCTGAAATACAAAAAAAAAGAGAAGCCCTTAAACTTAACACTTTGGAACCACTAAAGGTTCTCATAGATGGATTCATTCAGAAGTAGATGAAAATTTGGACTAGGGAATTTTGACTGATAGGGATTTTTTTCTCTGAAGTGTTTGTCACACGTTCTTGCCCACTCTGGTAAATCAGTATTGCTGAAATTTCTCATGTGTCTCATGTTTTATCTTTCTCTTAGAAAGAAAAGACTTTGGGGGCACCCTGGTCATTTCCTGATGCATTTTCCCCAGACAATAATTTTCCCATTGCTGCTTTTTCTCAAAGGTTTTTTTTTAACTTACAGAGAAGAAAACAAAACAAGCTTTATTCTGGGGCCAATGTCACACCACCCTGGCCTCAACTTTTTTTCTAAGTTCCCAGAAGAACTTTCAAATTTGCCTGTAACTTTGGCCATTTTATCACAGAATGGTCAGTATTTCAGTGGGCTGGGGGCTGGGGTCATGGGATCCTTGCTCCAAGTTGCAGCCAGAGTTCTGCAGAGAAGAGTGAAGAAGGTAACACAGTTGTGGGACTCCAGTCTCTCCCTTCTGACCCCGCCCACCCGCCACAGCCACCCCAAAATAATATCCAGCCTTAAGCTCCTTCCAACAGAGGACTGACCCTACAGCAAATCTGTCCAGTCGCAGCCACTGGGTGAGCTCATATGTTTTGTTGAATAAAGGGAAAGAGGAGGCCCATGACCTGGCCCAGGTGGTGATATCCCATTCCAAATTCAATTCCCTCCAGCTTTTCTAGATTTCCAGATCACTCGGTTATTTATTCAGCAAAGCATTGGTGGTTGATGGGGGCAAAACAGTGTGCTGGGTTTCCCTCCACACGGGCAACATGGTGGCCTTGGTGTTGAGAAACGTGGTTCCAGAGAGCACTTTGCTGTGAGCAGCTGAGTAACTATAAATCAATCACTCCTTCTGCCTGTCTTTCTAGTGTCTCATCTGTAAAATGAAGGGATTACTGAGATGAGCTCTGAGATCCCTTCCGGTGCTAAAAAGGCTGTGATTTTTCTGATTACCAGCCTCTAGAGCCACTATTTCACATTCCAAATTTAAGCTGAAAACAACATGATTTCCACTCTTGGCATGAAGCACGTGGATGTCTATGAAGAGCTCCGTGGTTTGTGACTCCGTGGGCTCGTCCATGGTGGACTAAGCCTCCTGACTCCGAGATGCTTCGTGTAGATGGTGAAGGAAGCCAAAGCCCCCGAGCAGACCCACTGGAGCTTTGCTGTCCTTCAGATGTGTCAGCGGGTATGCCTCAGCAGACCCTCTGCCTGCAATAATTAGCTGTTACAACATCTCTGGTATCTTAATATTATCTAGAGCTGGAGGAGGTTCACATTATACTTACGTCTCCAAATAGATGCCAGATAAAGAATTACATTTATATGACAAAAAAATGTTCCTACTTTCCCTTCACAGAAGAGCCTGTGAGGATGGCTCCTGACCCCAGTCTACTCCAGTGTGCATCATTTCCTTTTTCTGTGATTTTTATTGCATCCTGCCTGGCAGTGATGTCAGAGGTCATAATGACCCTTCTGTTCATACCACAGAATCTGTTGACAGCCGACACCTCTGTTGGAAAAATGAATCGAGCTGGTGCAAGGACTGTTATCACTTTGACAGATGCCCATTATGGGGGGCCATGCCAGCTGGTAAATTCCTAATAAATAGAAAACAAATGTGTATTTTGGCTTCTCCTCTAGCTCTGTGAGTGGCTTGTAGGAAGCCTTGAACTTAGGTGTAACTGAATTTAAATAACAGAGGTGGAGAAGCCACTGGAGACCAGGGCTGTGGGTAGTTTGGTGACCGCCAGGTACGTTTCTTCCTGCCGTGGACAGGAGTGAGCCTGTGCCCCATGACCAGCCACTGAGTGATGGCGGGTAGCTCAGCTTTCCATGGAAGCTTTCACTGAGGTAGTGGCCAGCTCCCTCTCTAAAGCCTCAGCTCCAGCCCCTGTTTTTCCTTGTCTTCTCCTTCCCATAGGCCTGATTCCATTTCCTGCAGTAGGTGAGATGTGCATGTGTCACCTGACTCCTCCAGCAGAATTCAGTGAACTCAAATTAGAATCTTGGTTCCATCACTTAATTGGGCAAGCCATTTAACTCCTCTGTGCCTCTGTTTCTTCATCTTTAAAATGTGGGTGAATAGGTCAATTAATATACAATAAAGGAGCCATGGATATACAATGGGGAAATGACAGCCTCTTCAACAGCTGGTGTTGGCAAAACTGGACAGGGACATGTAAGAGAATGAAACTGGATTGCTGTCGAACCCTATACACAAAAGTAAACTCAAAATGGATCAAAGACCTGAATGTAAGTCATGAAACCATAAAACTCTTAGAAAAAAATATAGGCAAAAATATCTCTTGGACATAAACATGAGCAACTTCTTCATGAACATATCTCCCTGGGCAAGGGAAACAAAAGTAAAAATGAACAAGTGGGACTGTATCAAACTAAAAAGCTTCTGTACAGCAAAGGACACCATCAGTAAAACAACAAGACATCCTACAGTATGGGAGAGTATATTCATAAATGACATATCTGATAAGGGGTTGACATCCAAATTATGTAAAGAACTCACACACCTCAACAAACAAAAAGCAAATAAGCCAATTAAAAAATGGGCAGAGGAGCTGAACAGACACTTCTCCAAAGAAGAAATTCAGATGGCCAACAGGCACATGAAAAGATGCTCCACATTGCTAGTCATCAGAGAAATGCAAATTAAAACCACAGTGAGATATCACCTCACACCAGTTAGGATGGCCAACATCCAAAAGACAAACAACAACAAATGTTGGCGAGGATGTGGAGAAAGGGGAACCCTCCTACACTGCTGGTGGGAATGTAAATTAGTTCAACCATTGTGGAAAGCAGTATGGAGGTTCCTCAAAAAACTCAAAATAGAAATACCATTTGACCCAGGAATTCCACTCCTAGGAATTTACCCTAAGAATGCAGCAGCCCAGTTTGAAAAAGACATATGCACCCCTATGTTTATGCAGCACTATTTACAATAGCCAAGAAATGGAAGTAACCTAAGTGTCCATCAGTAGATGAATGGATAAAGAAGATGTGGTACATATACACAATGGAATATTATTCAGCCATAAGAAGAAAACAAATCCTACCATTTGCAACAACATGGATGGAGCTAGAGGGTATTATGCTCAGTGAAATAAGCCAAGCCGAAAAAGACAAGTATCAAATGATTTCACTCATATGTGGAGTATAAGAACAAAGAAAAAAACTGAAGGAACAAAACAGCAGCAGACTCACAGAACCCAAGAACGGACTAATAGTTACCAAAGGGAAAGGGACTGGGGAAAATGGGCGGGAAGGGAGGGATAAGAGGGAAAAAGGGGCATTACGATTAGCAGATGTAATGTTGGGGGGGCACGGGGAGGGCAGTACAACTCAGAGAAGACAAGTAGTGATTCTATAGCATCTCACTACGCTGATGGACAGTGACTGTAATGGGGTTGGTGGAGGGGACCTGATGAAGGGGTAGTTTAATAACCGTAATATTGCACATGTAATTGAAGATTAATGATAATAAAATAAATTATATTAAAAAATAAATAAATAACTTTCATCTTAAAAAAAAAGAAGTGGTACATATACACAATGGAATATTATTCAGCCATAAGAAGAAAACAAGTCCTACCATTTGCAACAACATGGATGGAGCTAGAGGGTATTATGCTCAGTGAAATCAGGTGGAGAAAGACAAGTATCAAATGATTTCACTCATCTGTGGAGTATAAGAACAAAGAAAAAACTGAAGGAAGAAAACAGCAGCAGACTCACAGAACCCAAGAATGGACTAACAGTTACCAAAGGGAAAGGGACTGGGGAAGATGGGTGGGAAGGGAGGGATAAGGGGGAAAAGGGTCTATTACAATTAGCACACATAATGTAGTGGGGGTGCGTGTGGGGTGGGGGCATACGGAGAAGGCAGTATAACACAGAGAAGACAGGTAGTGATTCTATAGCATCTTACTATGCTGATGGACAGTGACTGTAATGGGGTATATGGTGGGGACTTGATAATAGGGGGAGTCTAGTAACCATAATGTTGCTCATGTAATTGTATATTAATAATAGCAAAAAAAAAAGGTCAGCGTGAATAATGCTTTTCTCATTTAGTGGTAGGGAGGATTAAGTCAGAGAATGGCTGGAGAGGGCTTTGCAACAGAGCCTGTCATATGTCACACGTACTTCTTCACTGCATGCTTCCCACTGCCAATCTCAGCCACCAGCATATGGGCTGTTTTAGACCTTCTTTAGCATTCTTTCAATCCAGTGGACTGAACCCAGTGGTCAGGAGTTCATGGCAGTTACCAGCCCACTATAAGGATCCAGTGCACACTGTCAGTGGCCTGAGCAAATAATTTTTTAGCAAAGAATGGAAACCACCTCTTGGAGAATTCATTTCCCTCCAGAAAAGGGAAGAATCCAGAATAATACACTTTCTTGTTCTCTGATTGGCTATAACCCCAGGAAGTGAAATTATTTAAGTCTACAACTTAAACTGAGCAGCAGCTTTAAGGATGGTATGCACCAGAAACTGGTGGAAAGAAACAGTAGTTAAGACACAGTCACTTGCAGTTTTTATGCTGTGGGTCTGGTAGAGGAGTGCACAGACCCACGACCAACTGCATCTGAGTAAGTGTGGATCAGAGGTGGTCCATGTGTGCAGGGCCTTCCTGGGCTGAGTGACGGGATGCAGCAGCGCACAGTGGGTGATGTGGGAAATCCTACACCAGAAGTGGCGGAGGCTTTGCAGGCACTGAGAAGGAAGAAATGGGCATCATTTGGAGATGCTGAAGGTGACATCTTGGCATTTGACTAGGGCCTCAAACAGGCACATAGTATGTTAACGGGAAGAGTCAAGAGTCGGATTGGGACAGAGAAAGGAAGAAATCAGGCTCTTGAATTTACAAGTGATGGAACATAAACATGTTGCTTACAAAACTAGCCAATTTGCTATTGGTGTAGAAATCTCAGTCTGTACCTGATAATTCGTTAAGTCTCTGGGGAAAGGATAAGAGAAAAAACACTCAGAGAAGACAAGTAGTGACTCTATAGCATCTCACTACACTGATGGACAGTGACTGTAATGGGGTTGGTGGGGGGGACTTGATGAAGGGGGTAGTTTAATAATCATAATATTGCACATGTAATTGTAGATTAATGATCCAAAATAAATTATTTAAAGAAAAGAGAGAAAAAACAAACCAGTATTAGTTTCTAAGTTCTGCCAAGAGAATGTGAAAAATCTGGTCTAGAGAGTATAAACCCCTTCAACAAGAAGGCCATTATCGTCTCAGTGCTAAGGTCATCAGTATATATGCCTTTAAATAAACCCAATGGTCCTTTTAATGCCATTATGAAAATGCAAGCACAGGCACATGAAAGTATCCTACTGGGATGCTTTGCTATTCCCGTCTTCTGCAAAGTAAGTTTTTAGAGGCTTTGACTTCTTCAAATTTCTACAAATAAATGCCCTGTGGTGTTATACACAACGGTCTTCAAAGTGTTCAAATGTACCTTTGCTAGGGTTTCTGCTCATTCCTATCAAATTCCAGGCATGTTGCACTGGTTTCACATTCACCCCTGGTGCTGTTTCCCTCCTGCATTAATAGTAAGAACAGGTCTAACCTCAGGGTCTGTGTGGTACCATCCTTGAAGACATCCGAGAAAAATTTCTAATTTTCAGTAGGAAAACTAGATGCAAAGATACAAAATTCTTCGACCAACATCACACCATAGGTTAGTGTCTGACCTAACCAACTTGTTAACTAGAAGCCTGACCTTTTAACTCCTAGTTTGGGGTTCATCCATTACACCCTCATTCCGTCCATTGAAAAAACTGGGAATTTACAGATTTGAACCCACCTATTGGAACACCACGGATGAGGAGCCCAGGAAATTGCAAGTACGTTTTGGCTGACAAATTGTTATTTAAGAAAATAATAATTCACGTTAATGCAGTTCCCTTAAGCACTGGTGCACGTATTAATTCGTTTAACCCATCCCAACAGCCTTGGGATACTGGCATCGTTATTTTCCCCGGTTTACAGATGGGCCATTGAGGTACAAAAAGTTTGCATATTAGGGGAGAGAGGAGTTTGTACTTGGCAGAGTTTCATTCAAACACAGGCAGACAAAGAACCCTTTGCCCTTACTCAGCTCCTTATTTGGCTTCCCCCAAATGGGATCTGGTCTTGGGGAGCTTTTTACCAACCCCCTCCCATCTGCCTTGTGTCAGAAGCCTTCTTTGGAATTTCATGTGAACTACACAGCTGGTACAGTTCAGAGGCAATAGTGGCGAAGTTTTCATTTGAGCCCTGGGCCACGTTCTTTTTCCGGGGATGCACAGGGTGCTGCATTGCCCTAAATCAGGCCAGACGCTCAGAGCAGAGGCACATCTGCACCTCTACCATGGCTTCACCCTCTGCAGCAGCCCCAGAACTGTGGGGCAACTCCACAGAGGAGAAGGCAGCACCTCACTGGGCTGAATGAGGGATTGAAACTCCGTTGGCGGTGGCAGCCAGAACAAGCACATTTTTCTGTCCAGCTAACTTAAATCTCATCTTTGAGACAGGACTCTGGAGTCGGCCCAGCAGAGAGGGTGTGAGCTAAACTTCCTACCTGGGTCTACAGCAAGATGAGGGCTAGACGCCGACATCATTCTATAACCAGTGTCACTGGGAGGGGTGGAACTGAGCCGTCCACAATATTTGATAACATTGAAAGGGCTTTTTTCCTCTTCCACAGTTAATCCATGTCTCCATTTGCATTTGTAAGAAAACTGACAGCACCAAAACCCACCAGGAGAGAAATGCACAGCCTGAGCAATAAATCTCCTGAGGCATTCAGCAAGTGCCACAGGGCTCATTAATCTTGATTATTTCGCATAATAGATAACTTCACAAATCAGCTATTATTCCTAATCACGCACATAAAGATAACGGACGGTTAATTGCTTCCTGAATGGTGAGACCAAAATAAAATTCTTCCTAAACTCCTAGAGACTGGAACTGCACAATTCTGTTGTCTCCTGGACCCCAAAGTCCCTCAAACCCACTTCAGAGAAGGGTGTTTTCTGCCCTCTTAAAGGAGCAGGAGGAGATGGAGCCATCACTGAAAGAGAAGTTGATCCTCAAGGATTGTGTTTTTTTAAAAGAATTAGGTGTGTTTGATTTTCTTGGCAGCACTGGCCACTTGCATGTCACTTCACGGTGTTATTGTGAAGTGGGTTTGAGGGACTTTGGGGCCCAGGAGACAACAAAATTGTGCAGTTCCAGTCTCTAGGAGTTTAGAAAGAATACTTGGGAACAATTGGAAAACACTGGGATGTCAGGGGTATCTTGTATCTATAAAGCTGGAGTTGAGAATTTTTGCTGAGTTTGGTGAGTTCATTTTTCTTCCCAACATATGTAGATTACCTCCGGAATGCTCTTCAGGTGCCAGCTGCCGAACAATGAATTCACACCAGAAGAAGGGTTTGTAGGTGATGAGACGTGTTTCCTACGTATCTGGATAGCATATGGAGAAGTGTGTCTTAAACTAAAAACTCCCAGCTCCTTTGCAAGGGGCAAAAGCACATGTCCCCCTGAATGCTGGAAAGCATGCTAACTAAAGGTGCCCAGGGGAAAGAAATTAAGCAGCCAGCTTCCCTCCCTAAATTATGCCTTTCCAAAGGCATCCCAGTTGACACGGGAAATGGCTTTATCATACAACAGCAAGCTGACCTGTCCATCATCGCTTTATCAAATGCCGGTGCCCAGAATGAGATGCATCACGTTACCATCATCACGAATTTGACTCCACATTACTCCATCAGGAGGAATAATTGGTCTATCACAACAGCTCATAGCCACGGAAACAGGGTCTTTTAACGCCCACCTTTTAAACCAGCTACATTATCACATAGCACTAGTGAAAGGCTGTCCTTTGCAGATCCCCTTCCCCAGGCACCCAAAGTTAAAATTTCACTCTCTGCTTCTCTTTTTACCTAGAATGAAGCAGTTTTGCTTTCCCAGAACTTCCAGAGGAGGACCTGGAGGTGGACTTTCCCATGGCCTTGCACTTCATTCGTATTTATTAAATGTTAAGGTTAAGGATTTGCAGACCAGGTGCTTGAACTTTTTTCCAGATAATGAGGTCTGTCTGTCTGATACATTCTCAACAATGACAGAAAACTGAATGCCCTTTAAGGACAAGACAGTGTATTAGGGTAGAAAGATGTCCCAGCCACGATCTGTGCTCTTAAGGAATTGCTAGTCCAGTAGAGAAGACAAGATGCAAAATCACATATCTGTACAAGATAAAAGGTGGAGCATGTCACAATGAAGGTACTTCAGTGCTGAGGACTGTCAGGTGAGGCAGAGCTGTGCGTTCAAGGAAGTGCAGGCCTCTGGCTATGAGAGGAAGAGACAGGTGAGGCAGGGTTTCAGCACGGGCAAGGCAGAGGCTTGGGAAAAGTGTGGACATCTCTGGAGAGACGTGACTGATCCGGTCGGGTTAGAACGGGCAGTGCAAAATGGGAGATAAAGCAAAGAGTGCAAATGTAGGCCAAATTATAGAGGACTCTGCATGCCAGGCTAACAAGTTTGGACTTTTTCCATAGGCATTGGAGATCTCTTAAAGGGTTTGTGGCAGGGGAATGACCATGTTCAGCCTGTGGCTTAAAAAGATTAATTCAGCAGTATGCAGGTTGAATTATAGAGGGAAAAGCCTAGAAGCAGAGCCAGTGTGCATATTTCTGCTCACTAGACTCTTAAAATGGTCTGCCTCAGCTGTGCAGATGGACATGCGAAGACAAATGGCTTGGGCGGCAGTGGGGGGAACCAGGAAGAACTGGTGGTTTTGTTGCGTGTAGTGGTTGTCTCTTGCTGCATAACAAATCCTCCCAAACTTCTCAGCATAAAACAATAGAATCATTATGGAGTCTGTGGGTCAGGAATTGGGACAGGGTATGGCAATGATGGCTTGTCACTGCTCCATGACATCTGGGGCCTCAGCCGGAAGAATTCAGATGAGTAGCATAGAGCCAACAGACTGAGGACGGGGGTCCTCTGCAGCTTCCTCACTCAGTGTGGGAAATAAACAGTGCTGGACACCAGTTAAAGTGGTCAGGACAGAGTTGAATCAGTAATACACTGCTTCAGTAGGGAAGAGTCCAGCGTGAACCGAACTCAACTTTGATTGGTACTGGGCATTTTAAAGGGAGAACGAGGGAACAGGGAGGGAGGGAGGGGACCCAGTAGAGACAGGAAAGTGAAAAATTACACAGGCCAGGAAGGAGGGTTTGGTGCACATGAGCCCATCTGGGTTTCTTAGCTGGCACTTCTGGAATTAGGCTCCTGCCCTCCCTCAGGGACAGTCTTCAGGTGTTGGCTGGAGCAGAGGGTAAGTCCTCCTGGCAGCCTTGAGCTTTCCCAGGAAGATACTTTAAGGGGGACCAGGGTTATCCTAGGGATGGAGCTGTTAGAAACCATGTTAGTTCTAAGATTTCAGGCCAAGGTGAGGCCTAGAGGAGAAAGGGTGGAGAGGGACCTGGCTAGAGTTTGGTCAAGGAGAGATCTTGGTCATTTGACGCATGGGATGGGATTTCTAGAATGCCAGGCTCAGCCAGGGCTGGAGAGTGGAGCACATACGCGGCCTTTCCTTGTCTGTTGGGTTTCCAGAGGGAGCTTCTGTGGGGAAGCCTTCCCGTAGAACCAGGCGAAGCTGCTGTCTAACCATCCTCACAAGTCCAGCGGTGCCACATCTGCCTCATGATGTTGGTCACAGGAGGGTCCTTAAGGCCAGCCCAGTTTCAAGGGGAGAAAACTGGACTCCCACTCTCCAGAGGGGGTACATGGCAAGGTCACTTTGCAAAAGAATGTGTGGGACGGGGACCAGCGCTACAGCTGCCTTGGGGAAACACAGTCCACCACGGTGGAGCTGGCCGTTGACAGCAGCAGGGTAACTAAGTCTTGGACTTGTTGGGTTTGAGGTGCCCTAGGACTTTGGAGGTGAAAAGGGTATAGTCACTGAAATGAGAGGAATTCTAGGCCAACTGAGAGAGAGTGAAAGGCTTCGGGGAAGTGGGCACGTACCCAGGAGGTCACCGACAAGTGTGGTTCTTCCAGGCACCCACATCCTGAGGTGCAAGAGATCGAACCCCAGACAGGGGGCAGAGACCCAGGAGAGTATAGTCCTGGACGGGGAGGAAGGGAGAGTTTCAAAAAAGAGTGGTGGTGTGTGACCTTGAGAAGAGTGGTTTCAGTGGTAGAGACGGAAATCAGATGGCCGCAGCTTAAGGAGTAAGGAGACAGTGAGAAGGTAGAGCTGGAGAGCATGTAACTCTGCTCAAGTAGGGAGAAAGGAGCAGTGGGGGTATTTTAGAGGGTGAGCAAATTAAAGAGATGATTTTTATATCCGTATGTATTTAAAAGAATAAATAACATTTTCTTTCCAGATGGAGAGAGTTAACTGTTCATGACCTTTGGAGAATATAGAGCAAATCATGTCCGATCCTGGATATTCGTCTTTCTAAATTTCTCTTTCCCCATCTCAGTTAAAAAAAAAAAAAGATCAAATGAATTTTTGTGTTGGTTTTGGTATCTAATAATTAAAGAAGAAATATCTTCTAGTTTACAGTACTCAGACATTTGAACAGACTGACCTCAGAGAATGCCAAAAGGTGGACCTGTAACCTACAAATGTACATAATGAAGTTACAGCGATATATATGCGCATGAAAAATTGGGGGCCACCTAAATATCCAATAAGAAAAGAGCCGAAGAAATTATGGCATCTCTACTTAATGGCATGTTTTATAGCCATTTGAAATCAGACTAATTAGGAAAAATGACTATTATTTGTTATTTTCTATTGGCCAGAACTTGGCTAAAACATAAGTGATCTAGTAGAACTTCACAGTTCTATGAGGGTTAGGCTTCATTCTCAGCAATTTACAGATGAGAAATTGATGTAATCTAAGTGAAAAATCATATGCATGTATACATGTAAAAAACTACAAAACATGCAGGCTGTAAATACATCAAAACACTAATGGTGGTTATGTTAGAATGAGGCTGTATGTTTTCTTTTCATTACCGGCATTTTCTGTAATGTCATGGTTTCTTGAAAAGATGTAATTGTTACATTGAACATCATTCTTGGTTTTATAACCCATGGTTAATGTGTGGAAGGAAGGTCATGTGTAAACTTTATCGAATATCTGAGTTCCCTTCTGAAACTTAATTCCTAACAGATAGGATGTCTTCTTAGGGAAAAGATACAAAGCACTGAGCCCACAGCAGGAACGTTTGATTCTACTTTGTGTCCCACTGCCTCCTAAAGCTACGTGGTTCCAGGGCACATGCCTTCCCTCACCTCCAGATTCAGGGTTCATCTTTTCAATAAGAAAGCAGACTGTGGAGTCAGGGCACTCAGAGGCATGACAAGACACTACTTGCTGCTCGGGAGGTGGTGGGTACGGCAGAGGTCCCTGGGGAACTCTCCAGCAAAGGCGTGACGAATTTGTGAAAATCATGGCTTCCTTTATAGAAGTTAATCAGCCTCTTTTGGCCTTGAGAGAATACTGACCCACATGCCCAGGAAGTGCTAGAAATGAGGCCATGGACACATGAGACAGCCCCTCCGAGAAAACTAATGTGCTCTGCCTTTTTTTTTAATGCCTTTCCTAGCTTTTTTTTTTTTTTAAGTAGCCCAACTGCGCTTGTGAAGAATACTGAAGTGCAGGTGTCTGCGGTCACATGAATGTGTTCTGTGCTGATGGCGGAGTGACTTGAGGGAACGTTAAATCAAAGATGGAAGAAAACCTAAAAAATTATTTTCCACCAGCCCAGTGGCTTCTGAACTCATTTTGTAAGACTTATCCTGCAGAAAAACTTAACTCACAGAAAAATGGAGGAAGGTCAGCAATAGAATTTTCCTCAGTGACCAAAAGTGGGCTTCCCACTGTCAGCGTTGTCTCGGAAATAGCCCAGTGTGACTCTCAGCCAGATACAGAATGAGCAAGTGTTAAAGATTTATCTAATTCCTCAGTGGGGAAACTCCTGAGGGGGCAAGGCGGGGTTCCAGAGCATTTAAGGAAATGCGCATTTATAGGCATTTAGAAAAGAATATTAGAATAAAATTTCTTGATATTATATAAAACTAATTAATGTCGTAGAGAGTGATAAAACCATCTTTAAGGGTTTTCTGTTCAAGTGGACATTTATCTAGACGTTAACCTGTAGCTTCTAATCAAATACTGAATAGCAGGTTTAGGTACATTCTAGAGAATTCTCTAATCCTTGGACAGACCTGTTAAATAATGCCCCAGCATGACAATGTAAAGAAATGCTGTATTACCCCCAACTGGCTTATTTGTAAATTTTAGACAATTTTTTTCTTACTACCACACGATATTCAAATGTTTTCTCCTCCGCTTTTCAGCAAGTTTTAAGAAACGTAATACAGCTTCCAGCTCCCTGCACTGGGGGTGTTCACAGTGGCCACCAGAGCCTGGCTCTTGCAAGAGGATCTTGTGGGTGATGCCTCATCATTTTGCACCCTAACTTCAGGCCATGGCATCTTGGACAGATAAATGAATACTCAAGCTGACAGCCAGCCGCCTGTGCGGGGCCCGGACACCTTATTTTGTGGGCTTCTCTGCATTTGCCACGTCCCTCTTCTTTGCACTTCTCCGTTGAAGAGGAGCCGCATTTCCTGGCATTGTGGCCGCTGCCCAGATGCATCCATCCCTTCCAGTGGGTGTGACAAGGAGGCAGTGCTTGCAGATTGGCATCGGTCTTAATTTCCTATTCTGTCAGGGAATCAGCATGCCAATAGATGCAAAATGCCGCAGTCACTTGAAATTGTCTGCTGTAGCTTTTTTTTGCCTCCGTTGTCTGCTGATTTCCTTGACAAAAGAAGGAGTTCATGCTGCTGTCAGTCATTTTGTGGGACACTTGGCCTGTGCCTCTTCAGAGGGAGCTTGTCATGTGGCAGCAGTTGGGTGTGTGGGGATTAGTTGGCGTGCAGATTTCAGGGGACAGTTCCCAGGACTGGGGCGTAGTCTTCAAAGTCCTGGTGACCAGCATTATTTTAACCTTCAAAACCACTGCTCTGAACCCGTTGTTTAAAGGTACTGTGAAATTCAAACTAGTACCAATTTTATTTCAGTGTTTAAAGTAAATATATGACCTATAAACTAGGAATGTGGAGGGGGGCATTGGGGAAGAGAAGGAAGAGGAGTATGAGAGGTGTTAGAGTATCAAAACAACAGCCTCAATGCACATCCCAGTTTCCTGATTTGAGGGAGTCTCTACCTTAATATCATCAAATTGGGCATCACAGTGAAACTGTTCCGGTAAGTTAGGCAAACCTTTAAACAAACATACTAATAATAATCTACACACACACAACAATCGAGCAATTTTGGATTGAAACAGGGAACAAGTGCTTTCTTAACTTGCATTCTCCAAGCCCTTTTTTCCAACTGAATCAGCCGGTCAATTCAGTTCACTTGCCCTAGATTGTCAATGTGATCGCAGCTTACCACTCACATCTTGATCTCTGTTTTACAGCTAGAACCCCGGAATGGCTAATTAATGAGGTCAACTTGTGATATAATTATGATAGTCTCTGACTGTATCTCTAACACTCAGACTAAATTAACTCTTCTGAGGTTGAGTCAGTATTTTCCATCATTGTCACGGGCAATTAGTAACCACTTACAATTGGTTACAGTTCGTTTCTGCTAATGGTATTAGGAAGAGGTCCTATCGACCACATGACAGTCTACATGAGTTCTCAGAGACTGTGGAGTCCACATGGGAGATTGGAAGCCATTCCATTTTTCAGGTGATTCAGGAAATGACATTTTGTGGATTCCAGTCTGTATTTGTACTTATGTTTATGGAAACGTGTCTTCATGGCAAATTATCTTGCTGTAGACCTCGCTGCCTGACTGAATTGAATTGCAAGGCATTAACTTTACACTAAGTACGTAACAATGACAAGGACTGTGTGTTATTTTAGAAATCTGAGAATCTGTTATTTTTCTAAAATGCCATCATTTGTAAAAGCAGCTTTGGAAGGAAAGGGTGTCAGACTCAGCCACTGTTATCAGGATTCTAGTTACTAAGCTATGCAATCCATTTAGGCGCAGAGAGCTGCATTGTTTTTTGAAATCACCTTGTCTGTCTCTTCCTCATTCGTATTATAATGAACTTGGGAATGTTTAGTAGATCAGGTGACTTGAAATGGTTGAATGTTTTCCAACCTTCTAATACTGAAGTGGTCCACAATAAAGCTTCCATAGCAACCAGCCTTATCCTGAAAGCATTTTCTCGGGTAGGGGCGAAGAGCGAAAGGAAAGCAAGAGCCACATCTCTCTGTTAAATACATTTGCTGATTTATTTGTAAAGGTAAAAAAAGGGGCATTTCAAGCACTGTGGGAAAGGCTTGCCTCCACTGTGTCCATGCCAGGGTGTCTGTCATTTGGTTTCTGAATCTTCACGAGAAAGAATATGTCCCTGGCAGATAGACCTTAATCATCAGATAAACAAACGTGTGAGACTTCTTGGTATAAACTCGAGTAGGGGACATTGGCAAGAATTCTCGTGCAACCCTGGAAGGGTACACTGCACTTGTTTTAATTGAATATCATTCTGTACATTAATTAATCTGTCCATTCTTATTTCCCAAAACGGCAAATAATGATGTGTGAAAACAGTATAATTACATTTTGATATTTTTGGTGGAGTAATAACTGGATTCGATTTGCTTTTGATCTTGCAAGTTATTTATTATTCCTATCAATCATTCATCCTTTTTAATTGTAGCTATGTTGGGTTCCTGTTTTTTCCTTTTAACGATGCACTGGGATAGCACTGGCCCTGACACATTGCTCCATGACACTTTGTGCAGGGAATTTAAAACTGGAGTTTCTTCCATTGCTCGTTAGCAAAATACTTTGAGAATCTCTATTGCAAGAGAAGCCTGTGCACATGGACCTTGTAACCAGAGTTTGTGACTTAATTAAAATGAGAATCCTCACTTTGTTTGGAGGTAGCAAACTGTCCAGTTGTCTGTGCATAATTCAAGAATATGTCACTTGGGAGGAAATCTTCCACCACTGACACAGAGAGACCCATGTTTCAGCTCTCTGTTGTTGCTCCATTTGCCTGCGATGGTTTACCTGTAACCAGGGTGCAGCCCCAGGAATGTTTTAATCCATGACCTGCAGAGGGTCAGGGCGGCTGAGGTTTACCAGGGCATGTAAACCTCCATGTCTTTGGCTCTCATTTTAACTGTGACAAGGAGTTGTCACTTGGAAACAGCCTCTCAGCTTGGGAAAAGGCCTTATTGCCTTTTGACTCAAGAGAGGTGGTGGTGGACTTCTTGTTTGGAGACCAGGAAGAGAGAGTGACAGGGGCCGACATGCAATACTCCCCAGCAGGAAAAGCAGGGCGGCAGCATTCATCATTAAAGACAGGAGACACTTTGAAATGAAACTTACAAAATAGGAGACCAACCCCTAGAATCCGGAAGAAAGTGCTGAATCCCCCTTGTGCAACTCCCTTGTGGAAAAGGATGCATTTATTTTAGCTGGTTTGTAGAGTAAAACTATTTTTTACTATGTCCTTGGAGTTCACAATTTGTTGTAACATTTTGCCACATTTATTCTGTGTCATCATGGAAGTATGTTTAGATATCTGCCTCATTTTATTTATTGGACATTAATCACCACTTTGGCCTTTGTACTGATACCAGATCTGATTTTGCAAAGACAAATAAGGAGCCTCATATTGACCTGCATTTATGCAAAAGGTATTATGCACCAAATGCAGAGGAGATGCATTTATTTCTAGCTCTAAACAAGTAAGGCTTAAATAATGCATTTCAGCAGGTTAATCTATTAGAACAGCTCTCTCGAGAAGTGTTCTGTTATGAGTGGATTCTGCGTTTAAAACATCCATTTTGTTGCCTCTCTCCTGCTAATTACTTCTTTCTTTGTCTTACCTCCAATTTACATTACTTCAGCGGCAGAGAGGGAATCTGGTTGGTGGGTTTCCTCTTTACAAATCCTTATACTTGGTAGTGGCAACTGTAATGTTGACTTAAGCTCATTTCTGTCCAAGGGAAACTGCTTTGCCAAGGAAAAGATGCTCGCTAATCGCTACATCTAATTACAAAGAAGAGTAAATCACTAAAAACAAATTAAGTATCTTAAATAAAATGGAAAATAAAAGCAGTTAACAATCAAAGAGGGAAAAAGCTGCCATCTCTCAAGTCTGTTTCGTGCGCTAATTGAAGCCAGCCTCAATTTGGGGGGCCGGCCAAGCAGAGGGTTGGCAAAGCTTTTCTCCATGGAACCTCTTTTCAAAGAATTTGAACAAAATGATTTTTAAAACAAAAACTACAGAAGATTGGGTTCTTAGTCTTAGGGGTAGCTCCTTCTGTTGGTCTCTGTGGACTTACCTACTCATATACTTTCCCGCTTAGCCAGGAATGATGGAGGTGACTTTCAAATCACTGCAGCCCAAATTTAAATAAACTGGAAACTAATGAGAGAATTTTAAACTTGGCCTTAATCTGAAGAGATCTGAAATAAGCTTATTACTAACCAAATCCTCCTCCTGCTCCTTGTATTTCTTAATGCTAGTTCCTTATGTCTTCAAATGCTTGTCAATCTACAAGATGTTAAAGCCAACAATGAAATTTTTAATCAGTGGTTCAAAAAATGTCGTCTGAGAAATACTGTTGTTCCTCACAAAATTCTCCTGACCATGCTTTACCATGACAATTTACATATTTTTCCATTTAGTACCAGTTAGTAATTTCTAATATTTCCCTTAAGTATCTCAACGGAAGTTGAGCTGACCTTCCCATTCATTTTCATGGTATGTCTATGGATATTGGAATAAAAATCCAGAAAGCAAAGACAGAACTATTTCATTGAACTGTTAATATAAGAAACCTGCCTTTAAAAAACATTTACATCTCTTCCCTTTAACTAGATATCCATAAAGTTGTTCCATTTGCTTTTCAAATGCTTTGTCTCATTTGATATATATGAAGAAAGTTCAGAAGGTTTTAAAGTAAATTTCTGAGCTGGAGGGTTTATAAAAGATGGAAATGGAAATGGAGATGGAAATCTGGTCTGGGAAAGCTAAAATACCCAATAAAATAACCTGCTTGCTTCTATTCCTTTACCTGGAAACATGTGTCTCCCGCTATAGTAGGATTCTACTCTATTCTGAACTCCTGGACTGGAAATCTACAGGCGTCTGGTGTTCCCATCCAGTAGCTAGGTCTCAAGTCTCCTTTCCTGTCTGTCTTGGACCTTCTGCCTCAACTCTGGTATGAGTTTCTGTGCAGTTTTCTAATCCTGCTCTCACTTCCTAGGGACACGCCCAAGTGGTGGGTCTCTCTCATCAGCAGAGAAACTCTGCCACCATGATCACCTATAAATCAGGGCCTTCCCAGACTGACCAAAGGTTGGTCTCTTCTCCAGGCTCTGGTCTCCTGGGATTTAACCCATCCTGCCACCAGCTGCATGGAATTCACAGGGAGTTACATAAAGCTGGGGCTGCACAGTGGAGGTCCTCTGAGCCTTACAGTCTGACGAGCCGTGGACACTCACCAGAGGCCTTATGGCCTTGGCAGTAGCCTGCACAGGTCCTGGCACTAACCAGGAAAGCAGATTCCAGATAATCATGCAAGGAGAGTCAGAGTCTGTGAAAGTGCAGCGTTTTGTCTTTCTGAAAGGTGATGTGTTTTTTTTCTATGTCCATATTTTAGATGGACTGAACCAAGCAGGGCTGGGATAAAGAAGCTGGGGAGTAGAGTGTCCTTTGCCCTCAGGAGCCATTGCCTTCCCCTGCTGTGCAGGATCAGGGTCCTGTGTGTCGTTGGCTCTGGTTCAGCGGGCGCAGTGGAGGCAGGTGTATGGGCCTTAGCAGTCAGAGGGGCATATCTGCTCTGCCCCATTGACCCAGGGTCAGCAGGAGCCAGACATCAGCCCAGACCCCAGTGTGCTGGGGAAGAACGAAGATGCTGGCCTTGGAAGGAATGACAGCAGAAGAAGGGCCTAGGGGAGGAGAGAGAATGCAGCGGGCAGGTAGAGGGTGAAGGAGGAGGTGATGCACACTGCAGTCACTGTCTTTCTCTTTAGAAAGCTTATTTATAATGTGCTCCCTCTCATGTTTTTCTGTTTAAGACAAATAATCCATGGCATGAACAGACGTGTATGAGGAGTGTATAGTTTCCTCTGTGAAAATATTATGGGTCACACAGCATGTCGTCCGTGTGATCTCCCTCCCATAGATGGGGCCTCCTGTCCTGCATCAGCGCGTTTCGTTTCTGTGGGCTGACGGTGCTGACCCGAGCTCGTCATCCGCTCAGTTTGAGTGCCGTCCAGGAAGGGAACGCGCAAAACCGCGTCGGTTTGACATGCAGATGAGGGACGGAAAGGCAGATGGGGCTGTGCCACCCCAAGCAGGGTGGTTCAGCTGAAAGTTTAGCCAGGGACTCAGGGCTGTCCTCCTCGGGCAGCGGGATACGCTTCACCACCAGCCCGCTCCCCTTTCAACACCTGCAGAGTAAGTGACTCAGATGGAGGAATTCCTTGAAACCAAGAATATGTGAAATGAGACTTGATGAGGAAACAAATGACCTCGAGCACCCTCACCATTTAGCACCAGGATGCAGCATGGGCCGCTCCCCTCTTCAGGAAAAATGATTAATATTCCCCATCCATCACTCTGTACAGGAGGTACACCTGAGTAGCAGAGAGCTTATAAAATATACTTGGCTGTAAGTCACAAAAACATGCATATTTTTTAATAACATTTTTGAAGGAGAAAAATCTGTTTTTCAATAAATTCTGGCATGACTTCCCTTCAGATTTTATTTCTCGTTTAAAATTGTCTTAGGGTCGATTTTTTTTCCTGTTCATTGGCTTTTTACCAGGTTTCTGCTAAGACAAATACGTTTCAGAGACAGAGTAAAAACCAGCGCATGGTGTAAGATTCCAGGTTTCTTTCTGCTTTTGGTTAGAGGTGATGGAATTAATACCAATATAATCAATTAAATTTTACTGAAATTTTATAGTTGGTGTTACTTGTCATCAGGTAAATTATTTCTCAGTACATTCCTGTGTTATTACCCCTGTATATTTGGATTTTCTTAGTGGAATATTTTGTTTCTATTCACTGCTGTGTAAATTACAGTCTTTGTTCTAAAATAGTAGTTTGCTAACATTTTTAGAGGTAGAATTCTGAGCTTAATATATACTATATATTTATACCAATTACTGGAAACTCCCTCCCTGTTCCTACTTTTTTAAAATACAGTTTATATTTAAACCGCTTAATCACTTGGGGCCAACAACTTGGTCCTGGAAAAGACCAGCTAAAGGTGATGGTAACTGTAGGAACTCTGTTCTCCCTTTTCCATTCCCCAAAACACACTATTCATAAGTGACATGGGGCCCTCATGCAGGGCCAGATGTGAGTTTGTAATAAATACAGATGGATTATACCATCTAGGAAAGGAAAAAATGAAAACTTTTGCAGGTCCATGAAACTCATTCTTATACCTGAAAGAAAGAGGGACAGTCAACCCAAGCTCCCCTTCTTTATACTCTACACCGGTGAAACTTTAAATCAAGTTCATGAATATATTAATATGAATGTTCCTGTCTAGAAAGAGGTCCCATAGCATTTTATGTCATGGTACATTTTAAAGGGAGAGTAAAAGTTGCTAGCATACACATAAGCATTCCAACCCAGGGAACAGGTACCTTGGAGGCAGAAAAAGCTACCTGCCCTTCACTGTTTTAATGGGAGGTCTCCTAAATCAGCTGTCTAGTTTTCTTCTCTCTTATAAATTGGAAGGCTTCATTCGATGAAAAAAAAATCCACATTCAAATGCAGATGGAAAAATTTCAAAATGCCAGGCAAAGGAGGAGCTTGTTCCACTAAATACCTTTGGTGCATTCTAGTTAGATCTTGAGACCTCATGGTTGTTTCTAAATTATTTCGTTTCTGAATCCTACATTTCTTTTAATTTGGCATTGGAGAGATACTTAGATGGGGAAATCAACAGCACATTGCAATGGATCATATATGGAGGGTGAGAGAGGGGTATAAACGATGGTTCCAGGGTTTCCCGTGTGCTTGGATGAATGCTGAGGTGGTCCAGGAGCAAGCTAGTCCCTGGGAGGGAGCCAAGTTTGGAGGAAAATGATCAGAAGTGTTAGGGTTTAGATAGGTGGGCAAGCTGCAATACTTTGAGACATCCAAGGGAAAACATCAAGTAAAACATTGGATGTACAGATTGGGACTGCATAGGAAAGGCCTGGGTGAAGAGATACATTGTTACTGTGTGTTATAGGAATGATTTCAGTCAGGAGTGTGAATGAGATTGCTTAGGGACTCATGAGCTGATAAGAGATACAGAGGGGTAGCCCATGGAGTAGGGAAAGCTCTAGGATAGTATATAACATAGAAACCAATGCATGAGAGCATTTCAAGATCAGAGATATTTACAGCCTAGATGATAAAACGTATGGCTTTCTCCATTAATTCAGGCATAGTCAGGTGTTGCAACAGCATAATCCCAACTTCTTTGTAGCAAATCAGCTATGCTTTCTAAACAGCAGAGACTCACCCTGTCTGATGGCTAACTGGTATCTTTTTTACCACTGTGACACAACAGAAAGCTTCCAACCTCTATGTACCGAGCATCATTTCTCCCTTGCCTGGTATAATTTTGTTTTAATATCATCCTGTGGGAAATGTATCTAGTTTATTGCTCCATTCTATCTTATATGGGATCATAATGATCTTCCCTTTTGTTGACAATTTGGGTAATGATAGGAAAATGTCATTACTGCTGAGGTATCCTGGTTTAGAGCAGTTTCCTGGGAGAAAGCATCAGACTCCCATAATAAAGTTATAGTCCAAGCTTAATAAATGTATTTTTTAAAGTGTTTTTTACATCTGTATAGAAGCAGGGAGGTCCTTTATTGAACTGATCATAATGATAGAGTTCTTGATAGAGCTACTGTAATTGGGTAGTAGAGAGAGAATGTCCCCTCTCAGTTTTACTTAACCCACAGAAATTTCAGTCCACATCTGACATTTACTATTTATTAGTCAGGCTGTAATCCAGTGAATCCACTGCATAAATGGAAATAAATTCATAAAAATAGTAATTGCTGTTTACATAAGCTTTTCAGTCCATGACAAAAATAGAGCGCCAATAGATTACAAGATGTTTTCCCCAATATGCCTGCTTTAAAATCACCGATTTAAAGTAAACAGCACTAACTGGTTCTTTTTTGTGGGTATAAGGTCACAAAAAATTTTAAATATTTAAGCAATTCTCAGTTCATGAAGTAACTTTACTTTCCTGTATAAACCATTTCTCCTATAGTCGAAGAGAGAACAAATGCATATACTCTTGATTCTGTTGGCAAGTTCAACTCTTACTTTGCATTGGGTTTTATGCTAAAGAGTCTTCAAATTTTTTAAATACATGGATTACTCTTCTGGCTTCAGGGAGATGGTGGCCTATAACTTTTGTGAGGCCCTGTGTTGTTCCTGAAACATCTTAGGTCCCCCTGGGCCCACTTAGCTCCCCCAAGTACCAAGTTCAGGCATGCTGTGCCTTTAGACATCATTGACACTGCGGTGACTTCCAATCCTTTATCTCAAGCCCCACTTTGTTCTTGAATTTCAGTAATTTTGCTGTTGGAAATCTCTACTTGAGTGCCCCATAGGCAGCCAAATTCCATGTAAAATGGAACTCCACCCTCTAAACATGCTTCTCCATGGAAGTCTTAACAAAAGTCACCCAAACAATGCATCAAAATCATGCTTAACCCCTTCTCTCCCTCACCCCCTAGCCCATAAGACCCCTGGTCCTGTTTTTTTCTTACTAAATACATCTTTTAAAAAATCAGTACCCTTCTCTTCATCTTGCAGGGACAGAGCATCTCCCCCTGCCTCTACTCTGAAGTCACTCAATTTCCTAAAACCCAGGTCCCATCTTGTCACCCCCTATTTGGAATTCTCCAGGGCCTCCCCTTTGCCTATGGGACAAAGTTTCAACCTCTTAGCATTTCCTAAGTGTGGCTCCAGCTTGCTTTTTTCCAGTCAGCAGCTTGGATATGCTCTTTACCCGGATGTCCAAAACCATGTATCATTGTTGGAAAATATCCGTGCCTGGTCACAGCCCAAACACACCATGCTTCCATCTTTGAGTTTCTAGACCACATTCGAGATTCAGCTCAGATGTAATGTCCCGATGGCTTCCTCCACAGGCAGGGATAAATTTTTCCTTTTATCTATTTTCACGATATTGTTATCCATATGGATATCCAGTATGCTTATAGTGAATTCCTTTTTTGCACATTTTCATTAACATTTTATAGGAGGCAATGTAGCCTAGTGCTTTCTTTAAAAGTACAGGATTTTTAATCAGGTAAATCTGAGTTTGAAACCTGATTTCACTATGAACAATGAAAATCAAGTTATTTTAACTCTCTGAACCTTACTTTTCTCAGCTGTAAAATGGGAATAATAGCATATATTTCTCAAAGGGCTGTAATAGTTACCTGAGATATGCTGTGTAGAGCACATGGCACATTCAACACTGTGCCTGGCACATATCTGTGGTGGTGGTTTTATTTGTCTTTCCTTCAAGGTTATGAGTTCTGATAACTGGTTGGTAGAAGCCCAGTTTATATTCAGTGAATAAATAACAAGTGGGTGAATTTGTGTATGAAAGTAGTTTGGTAGTCCCATAGATTAAAATAAAAACTGTTCTAAGACATGATGTTGTTACTGAGATCAGAAGGCTAAAGTTATTGAGTACTTTAAAATTTGGATAAGTGGATGTAATGACTCCTAAATTTAACCTCTCCTGAAATGTAAGAATGCCAAGTTATGATATTTATGATGGGTCACTCTGTTCACCTTCAGCGAAGCATGAGAAAATATATAGACAAAGAAAAACTGGATATATTTATATAAATACTCCTGTTAGCTTCATAGTTGTACTTCATACTTAGACCTTTACAGCACGTAAGTGGAGGTTTTGGGGATTTGTTTTGTGTTTATGGTGGTGAGGTGTTGATCCAACATTTTCTCTCCATAGCAAGCTAGTTTTTATAATATCTTCTAAATAATCCCTCTATTTCCTACTAAATGGTGTTCCTTCCTTTATCATATAACAAGTTGTTGTATACCTATGGATCTGTCTTAGGACTCTGTTTCCATTTCCAGAACAGCAAACAGACTTGGGCGTCCTAAGAACCAGGGACCCCTTGAGCCTCATACACCTAGTGAGTGGACGTCAGAAGTTTCTATCCAGAATTTTAAAGCTGAAAAGGCCTTTCAGTATAATGTACATTGTGCTGTCATTTTTACACGAAGATTCTGAGATTTAGAGACATGGAAGGGCTCAGAGTCCCGTGCCAGAGGCAGATGTGTGGCTGCACCCAGGTTTCCTCCAGCGCAGACCGCGGTTCTCCAAGTTACCCTAGGCAGACAGGATGTCTCCTCTCCAGGGCAAGGCAGGGTGGTGGCCAGCCACACTTCTGCTCTTACCTGTCACGGTTTTGTTGCTTGGTGATGACTTTAGTGATCAACTTTTTTTTTTGCTATTTAGGCCAGTTATTTTCCTTAACTGCTGGGTGCAGGTGTTTTGTGTTTCTGTGCCCTATCCTTTCCCCTTCCTCCCTTCCTCTCTTTGCAGCCAAGGGGAATTTATTGGTGCCAGTCTAGGAAGTAGGTGGGAGTCAAGGCAGACTGGAAAGCAAGATGGCAGGAATGGTGTCTCAAGGCTTTGTGCTTTGCTACATGTCCCAGAAAAATCAGTCTACTGTTATTCCTTCCTTGATGCATTATATGGCTACATCACAAAGATATGTTTAGATATCATTACAAAGATATGTTTAGATGTATGACAAGGATATGTTCCTCTCTGTGAAAATCTGTCTCTCACTTTCATTGAGTGGAACAGAAAAAAGTGTTGGGGAACAGAAGGAATTATGTTTCAAGAAGCCATTCTAACCCAAGCGTCTTTTCCCATCTTCTACCTAAGTCTGGGCCACACCCTGCCTGGCCTCCTGCATCCGTGCTTGACTTGGTCAGGCCACTGCCTGGTTTATGAGCGTGCTCATTCATGAAGCACGAGCCCTCAGTCAGAGGCAGCATCCCAAGGCAGAGAATCAGAGCTGAGAGACAGGGAAGGAGGCAGAGTGGCTTGTGTGCTGTCTGGTGCAGGAGGCAGGCAGGCAGTGTGACCTTGATGGTGTTCTCTGAGGTCATTGCCATTCCCAGCACACCAGCACAGGGCCACTGCTGCAGAGATAACCAGAGCAAAGCATGCCAAAGGAGGCCCACCTAGTGGCCGTTCACACTCACATCTAGATTCCGCGAGCCTGACCTTAATTTAACCATCTCACCATCGACCTCCTGAGAGTTTGGACACATGACCAGCACCCACAGGGTGGGAAACCCTCGGGAATGCAGCACCACAACCTATGTTTTACATATTGTAAAAACTGTGTAACAGCATGTATGTGCAGCAAGGCATGCTGGGAGAGGTGCTAGCCCCTGGGAGGATGGTCAGCCCAGCCTGTCCCGCGCAGTGGAGCATGTGCATAGGACGTGCCCTTCCACGTTCCCAGGCTGCTGTCCGCCTCTGAAGTGGAACTGTCATTTGGCAGTGAGTTGAAATCCTCTGATGAAATGATAATACGTAGCATCTACTAATGGAATTTATTTCATGTTTTACTCAGGCTCAAAAACCTCCTGGGCCTCCTAATGTTAATCTTCATCTTTCTGCTGGGTATTTTGTTTATTCCTTAAACATCCGTGTTAAAGATGGACATGGTGACCAAACACGACTGTTGAACAACTTACCCACCAAGAAGGTCATCTAGTGATACCTACAAAGAAAGTAGCCACAGAGAGCACATGCAGTATTTTAATACTTTTGTAAATGATGAGCATATGTCAATGTAGTTAAGATGGATTCATAGGAAGAATAAGCTTAGTGGTTTTTTTTCGATCCACATTCATTGAAATCTGCCTCATAAACTAAATTTTTTTCTTCCCTGCAATGCCTAACAGAGTTGTAGAGGAAAGCAATTTTCAATTATAAAGAGGATTTATTTTCCTCTTTCTTATTAAATGGGAAATTGTTCTTGGTTTATGGATTGAAGAGAATTCTAAATGCTTGTCTGATGTGAAAGCATTCTCTCTTTCACTAAGCAACTTGCCCTTATGTCATAGAGGTTATAGATGAAAAATGATGAAAATGATATGAATGAGTCTTCCTGTGCTGGGTCTGCAGTGCAGGCAAAATGCCCTGAGTTTATGGTGGAAACATTGAAACTCAGTGGGTTTCCACAGCAATTTGAGCGCAAATCAATACCTCAGACAGTAACACATTTTAGAAAGAGACCTCTCATATAGACCAGTGTAGGCGGCATCTTAAGAATTTGGTTAACTTACAATACTCAAGTATTTGGGGTTGGAGAGACCTATTCTCTGACAGGAAGAGTCAACACAGCCTGTGCAATAGGCCTGGTTTCTGAACAGGAAACACACTAAAGAATCTGGGGGATGCCCCAGAGAAGCTACTTTCAAGGTCTCTATCCCTGTTTATTGCTTGTATCCATTTTTGGCTCTCAAGGGGACCTCTTCCAGGTTTTTGCCTTTGAATGGACATGGAATACTAAAGCAGAACTTTAGAATGCCCTCTGTTAGTACAGATTCTGAGCTGACACTCTTCTGCATGCCACGTTTGTATTGGCCGCTCATGTCTTTTCAACAAAATCTTGCTTTGTAGGCTTTTCTCTGTTATTCTTCCTCTCAGCCTTTGGGGATAGTGAGCTTTTGTATCTTTGAGAGGTATCGCAGAAAGCAGAAAGCAGGATCAGATCATTAAGTGGGGGCACACACATAATTTGAGATTATGCCTTATTTGATGTGAGAAATAGAATCCGGAACCACAGGAGTTAAAGAAAGATGAGACCAAGTCAATATTCCTGGTGAAGTGCCTATACGTCACATGTGCGCACACATGCATTCCTCACTCTGATTTTATGCCCACATGTTTAGATGAGAGGAACTGGGGTTGTTGGCGGAACCACTACTGCTGCACTGATTCTCTAAGCGGTAATGGAAGTGAAGGACTCAGAATGGGCTTTATTGATGATTTTTTGTTGTTGTTGTTCATGTGTTTCTTAGCAAGGGAAGAAATAGATGCGATGCGGGGAATAGCTAGAGAGATGCCTTTATGTTTATTTAAGAAGAAGGAATTCAAATGGCCATAAAAGCTAGGGACCCTAGTGTTTATTTAGGGGGAAGCACCATAATTATCAATTCTAATATGGGCATCTGTGGGGCAGGAGAAGTTTGGTCAACAAAAATGATTTGTAGACACACATGGCAAGTGAAAATGAAAGTATGATGGAAGGTAGTTTGAAACTGAGTAATAATAAGTAAAAACTTTGTATTCCCACATGTAAAGCCTGTTTCTGAAGCCTATGTCCCAACTTCAAAACATTGCATTGTCTTGCTGCCAATATTTAGAAAGCCAACAGCAGTCAGGGAAGTGCAATTTTCAGTTGCTCAGTAAATCAATATTGTCTTATTTTAAAATACAGATGGCTTTAGCTTACATTCTAACCTAGAGGCCATGGTGATTCCTGTCAAGGTAATATGAACACTTTGTGTTTTTTGGGAAATGTTTCCAAAAAGAAAACCAAGATTCCATTCCACTCCCTGTTAAGATGGCCTTTTAAGGTGTTCTAAATTCACTGAGACTACAAGATGGTCTTTTTAGGTGTTCTAAATTCACTGAGAACACCATCCTCGGCATCATTACTGTTAATATAATTATCATCACCACTAGATGGTGCCTTGGGAATCGGGGGCACCAAGTGTTACAGGATCCACTCTCCTGCATTGCTCTAACTAATTGCCCGTTATGGGACTATAGAAATGAATCAGAAGGTGGAGGAAAGAGGATAGTAACAGCCAATGGATTTTTTCTCATTAATTAAAATCATGCTGGAGATAGAGTGGTGGAGACAGCTGTGGCGGGAGACGCTGTTGTCCATGTGCACCTGCAAACACACATGGAACGCTACAGTAGGCGAGCCATGTGTGTGCACTGTAAACATCCTGGATCGGACGCCAGCACTCTGCGGTCAGAAGAGGGGAGGGCCTTTCCCAGCCTGGTGGAGCTGGGTGCTTGAGCATCCCTCATTAACCATGCCAGGCAGCCTTGACCCAGCTCCCTAGCAGATCCCCAGGGCACAGGTGCCTGAGCTGGTATCCTGGCTTGCCCTCCTTGCCGCCGACCCAGGGTCATAAGAAATGAAGTCAAAGCTCTGAGTTTTCAGGGAATCATTTTCAAGGGCCATCACTCCTTGATTTTTTTCTTTCTTCCAGTGATTTTGGTAGCCTTTCAGAAGTCTCTGCTGTCAGAAAATGTGCTGACATCTGGCTTCATGTGTAACATCTTGTGTCTGGCTTCCTCTGGACTAAAAATATAAGTGGAAGGAATTACAGATGGTTCCATTAAAGTAGTAATTGGGCAAAAACAGCTTATAACAAATCCAATTCTGGCAAATGCTTCTACACTTTGATTATTATGTTCCTCCCTATTTCTCCTGCTTAGTTTTTTTTAAAGTGCTGTAATAGCTCAATTAAGGAGTCCCCATTTATCATTTGTCTTTCTCATCCTAGAGCCTAGCAAAGGGCCTGGTGCACACAACAGTAAGAGAGTAAAAACAGTAAATCCAATGAGAGTGAATGATGATTAAAAGGACCTTTAAAGTGTTTGAACATGAAAATAATAATTTCTTAATACCCACAAGAATAGTAGGCCAATAGTATTTATGTAAAGCGCCAGGTTGAAACAGATGGTATGGGGTATTAATGAGAAAAACTGATAGTAAATATATACTATGTTGAAGAAAACTGGACAGTTTTAGATGTTATATTCCCATCTTTGGATAACACCAAATATGGATTTGTCACAAGTAACTTTCTCTATTTGAAATTAGCCAACACTCTTGGCTGTTCTCTCGTAGAGGCTAACAAAAGAGAACTTGAAGTTAGGACAGATGCATGGATGGAATTTCAACACAATCAAACACTGCTCTTTGTGTGACGTTGAGTGAGTTGTTGACAGTGGTAGATTTTGAAAAGCAAAAGGTCTTATTTATTGATTATCTAGTTGTAATGGGATGGTGAAGCCCCTTTAATTCTTTTGACTTGAGAAATTTAAATGCATCCCAAGGTCTTAGACCTCACAAAGATGTTTGTGCATGGGAAAGACCTTGCCTTATGTAAACACCCACAGTAGAAAATATTATTATTTTAGTATAATCATGTCCTATTAAGCTCTGATCAGCCAAAACATACAACCAACAAATCAAAATTATGTTTTGTTCAGTAGGTAAATGACTTTATGCATTTCTGTCCATTTTGTATCACCACCAGGTCCCCAACACGTAGTGTATAGCTTCTGGCACATAATAGGGGTTTAATAAATGTTGTTGAATGGATGAATGCAAATTACACTTAGAAAATGAAATTGGCCCTATATAAGCATGTGGATGTCTACTTATTGCAAATTGTCCTACTCAGATTAACCACGTGAGTATCTAGAGGTCAGTGAGCAGAGCAGTAGGATGTATATAAATACAAATTCAATTTTTTAGCTTCATTTTGATTGGTAGCATTAATTGAGATAGACTCATAAGCTGCTATTAATGGATTTTTAATGGGTTAAAAGATGTGTTTTGTTTAGCCTCATATATGCAGCCCAGCAGCTGCCTAGAAGCTCATCCTACAAGAGTTTAACAAGTTTTTCTTGGGTCGTTGAAAAGGGGAATGCAAGAACGTATTGGGTCATTAAGACTCGTGCCCTTTCTCCTATGGCAAAGAAAGGGCTTGCTGGTAGTAGGAGGGCAGTACATTTGTGAGTCACAGGGATCCATTATCCATATCTGCAGAAGGGCTGTCAGAGAGGAAGTAAATTTAGAGACCTACTTGTCACTTTAGCTATTCATCACTGTTGATTGGCTCCAGTGGCAGGCAACAGTATTTTTAGAGAAGCAAATGATATGGAATTTCTTCATGTACAGAACATTAGCTGATTCCATTACTCAAAGCTACTCAAAAAGTCCTAGCTGACACTTGACTGAGCTGCAGAGGAAAAACAATAGACCTGAGAAACAAAATACTGAAATGTGGGATGAAAATGTAGGTAGGTTCAAGTTACTCATCACCACTTCTAATCCAGCTTGGTGCTGGTAGTTGTAAGTGGTATCAAAATATAATTTTCACAGGAATCGATTTTATGTTTGTCTCTTCACCCTATCACAGAGCGAATAATTGGTTGACTTTTTTACATCTTGTACCGCCCTCCTTTGAAACATAGCTGACATTTATGCTTTGACATTGGAATGTGAAGACAAAGCATGAAGGACTTTCTCCCCAGAGCTGCCCACATGGTGCTAGGATATCCTGGTCTCCAAATGATAAAGGCAGGAAAATAGCAATGATTTTTTAAATGGCCATAATCCTATGGGATGGTATTAGTAATTTCTAAGGTAAAATCCTTTTAATGCTGTAAATTAGTGTATTTGAATTGCTTCTCTGCGAGAACTCTCGACCACAGAAACTGACAGATCATCATTCAGAAGATCAAAAGACCAAGCCATGGGCGCTTATAATGAGCAGTAAGTGGTCAGGTCTTACCCAAAGTAGAGCCTCTGAAGTAGATCCTTTTCAACACTCTTCTCTGACTTTGTTTTTGAGACTTAATGATTCTTAAGAGGCAGCATTTCCTCGGAGGAGTTTATGGGCGTGTTCCCGGACAAGTCTGAGTTCCCGCACACTCGTGCTGTACGTGTTTAGCCTCCGAGGACCAGGGGCCAACCTAACCCTGGCCAGCAGGGCTGCGGGCTACTGTGGTCCAGGTGAGAGTGGTGCCCCTTTGAGTCAACACTTTTCTTTCTTGGATCAATCCGTGTAATTATTTGGTAAAATCAGTCCGTGGTTTTCCAGCCGTGGAAAGAAGAGTGACCCAGGGGAGTCCCAGGGAGAGGTTGGGTGTCCAGGAGTGGGCGCCTTGTTTTTAAACGTCGGTGAGGGAAGAGGCCCCTCTCTGTTCCTGCTGGCCCTGTGGTAAAGTATCAGGATCAGTCAAAAGACACTTTTAAAATGATCAGTGAGGTGATGTCTACTTATTAAAAATCCACCAGCAAGTTGTTTATGCCAGTGTGGAGACAGCATCACAGTGGAAGAGCTGACTCATGTGTTGTTTACGCAAGGCTTATGGCACACTTATTAATGGCAGATGCTACTCTAAATGCTTCGCAATATTAAGTCATTTGATCTGCATAATAATCACATAAGGTCAGTTCTGTTATCACCCTCATTTGAAAGATAAGGACTCTGAGGCACAGAGAGGTAAGCAGCCTGTCCAGGATCACACAGCTGGCCATGTCAACTCTCGGATCTGGATGTGGGTAGTTGGCCCACACCCCCGGCTCAAACCCCCGTGCTTTGCTTCCACCAGGTGATGCAAGGCACATCGACAGCCAGTGATAAAGGGCCTCTCTAACCTAATGTATTTCATTCCCTCATGTCCTGTCTCCCCACTCACATCCTTTAAGGCCATTGAGAGTGTTTGTTGAATACCAGGTTTGCTGGTTTAGAAGACCCGTCTTTGGATTCTGACATTTACTAGCTGTGTGGCTTTGGAAGAGTCAGCTTTCTGAGTTGCTTTCATTGCCAGTTGGGTATAATGATATAAATCCTGTCGATATCCCAAAAGTCATAATGTTCTGTAAAATGTACAACACTTGAGAAATTGGTCAGACATCATTAAGAGAGACCAGTGGCTCTGCATGACGCGAATGCCTAGGAGGTACTCGTGGCCTCCTTGCAGGTCCAGCTTCCCGTCCCTCCATGTAGGCGCTCTGGGCACCATGTCTAGACGTGGGTCTAGCCTGAGGTCATACGTGTAGGACCCATTGGGGGTTTATGTTTAACTGTTTAATATCTGGGATAAAAGCCGCCGCCACAGGTGGGAGGGTGTCACAGCATGCCCCTGACCTGTGTTCGCATCACAGTGAAGAAGGGAGTGTCCGCTCCAGGTGATAACACGCTCACCCAAATGCTTTTGAAATGCACGACTCTGCAGAGAGGGTGCCTTTGAGTGGCTCTGACGCTGACACTGACCCCCAGCGTTGTGATGTGAACCCCCAGAGCCTCAGGCTTATGCTGAATGGCATTCATCTTAGCTTGTGGGTCCGATCTTGTGAAAGCTCATGCGTGCACGACAGGGGAGGCTGTGTCACACCTCATGGCCATTCGCTCTGCCATCCCTTATACACTTTTCTATCAGCAGAATGTAGCCAAAGCATTCTGCCTCACAAGGCACTTTGCACTAATGGCTGTGCAGAAATGTTTACCCTTGGCTTCTATGTTTTTAAAAAACAAAAGGGTAATCAGAAGCATTTAATTGTCTTAGATGCTCTACAAATAGTAATTAAAAGCTGTTTTTTCAGTTTTGCAGCAGTGTAAGCATGTCTGTGAATTAAATAAGGCCCTCTGTCAGCCTGTCTATCACAGCAAAGGTGATATGTTTCATTTGTGCCAAACTGAAGGCTCCTTGCGCCGCTGCATGGAATAAACTCCAGTTAAATGTGTGTTTATTCCTCATCCCTGTTCTCATGGTCCTGATCCACGGTGTGCAATGTAGTGTTTTCGGGATCTCGCCTTCTCCTCATTCTTGTTTCCATTATAAGTGGCTTGCTCAAAAACCATATTCATAGCTCTGAGTAACAATACTTGAAGATATTTTACTTCTGTTAAAAGGTTGGTATATTCAAGTCATAGTTCAAAATGCCCCCATTTCATGGAGAGAAAAGCTGAGGTCCCACAGCCTCAGATGCCTTGGATAAGGTTAGAGCTACTCAGTGGAAACACTGGAGTTACTCACTCTGGGATTCTTGGCCTTCCGTTTTCCCTACCAGTCCTATCACCTCTTGTTTGTATGTCCAAGAGAAATGTTAAACCGGGGGCAGGCCTTCACCCATCCCGTTCAAGGATGAGAAAATCAGATAGCTGTAGGGTTATTTTACAGCTCAGGAATCACTCCTCCTGTCCTTGAATCATCCAGGCAGGAGACAAGGAGGTCAGCAAACCCTGATTCTATTTTGGTCCTGACCAATGACTCGCCGTTTGACCTTTCACAAGTCACTGAACTCCTCTGCCTCTCTGTGAAATGAGGATGGAGGGACTGGCTTCCTACCTGTCTCCCAGGGTGACTTCAGGAGGAGAGGGGAGTAGAGAAGCTCAGGATGGGCAGCTGAAGGCACCATCCCGAGTCACCATCAGGTTGACCAGATACTCAAACAGGGCTGGGGCTGCATGAAGGCTGATGATTTTTCAATAAGAAAGTGTGCCAGAAAGCCAGCGTTAACCTGCCTGGCTGTGTTAATGAAGGTGTGATGGTCCAGATGCATAATTTCCCCCCCGCCCACCGAAACCAGAGTAAACTTGAGCAGACAAATTTGGGAGGATTTGATAAAATAGAGCAATAAATTGAGTTGGTGGAAATCCAGTAGGCCTGCTCCCTGAGGACTGTATCTCACGTCCCTGTCGTCCGTATTGGCTGGGCGACAGCGTCGGCCAAGTACCCGGGAGCAAGGAAGAATTTCCCTTTGATGCAGGACAGCAGACATAGTTTCTTGTTAAAGCATGTGACATGCACTCCTTTCATGGACCCTTTTGTACCATTAAAAAAAATTTTTTTAGAGGAAAAAATTCTATTACTACACCGAATTTATGGTTCCCTCTAAACATGGTGTAACCATTTAACAACTCCATCAATTTCAGGAGAAATGTCTCTTTCAGAAATGTCACGTCGGTACCACTTTATGTTCTTTTTATTGACAAAGTTAGTATGTGTTAATGTTTTAAAATCTTTTTCAAATTATATTCTAAAGTTCAAAACCCCAATAAAGAAATAGGTCAGGGATACAAATAGGCTTTCCACAGAAGACCCACAACTTGCTAATACACACATGCAGGTCTCTGCAGCCTTGCTCCATGGTGATCAGAGGGACTGGCACCTTCCAGTGGGCAGAGGGTGAGCAGAAATCTGGGTTCAAATCCTGACTGCAACTTAGTTATTGGATACCCCCTCTTTTTTGTTATTAAGTTACTACTTACATACAGTAGAATTCTGTTTTCTGTGTACAGTTTGATGCATTTTGATAATTACATACCACCACCACAATTTATTGTGCTCCATTTTTATGCTTCAATTTCCCAACTGTTAGTTTTCCTGACACTTGCAGGAACTTGGTGGGAGGCAGATACAGCCCCGACTCTATGGGTGAAAGTAGAGGTTCACTTTAGCCAGCCCACATTCTCTGAGCACCTGTTGTGTGCCAGCTACAGGAAATACTGACTTCAGCAAACTTCTGTACTGGGAAGCACAGGCAGATGCAGACAGAAAGTGTGCAAATTTAGCTATTCACTTATGCACTGAAGAAACCAAGGGTAGCTGCTTGTTAGTGCCAGGGAGCAAATACTTCTAGAATAGTCGATTCTTGAGGGCAAGGGTATTCCCTATGCCCTTCCCCTGCAAGAATCAGAAAGAAAATCTTTGCTGAGTTTTGTTCCTAGGTTCTTAATGTTCTAACAGGATCTCATTTTGACTATTTGCTTCATTGGTAAAAGGAAATTTATGCAGAAGAAACCAGACTTAAAGCTTACTTCATACGATGTAAAGACAGGCCAATCCCCTACCATCTTTGACCCACTTCCAAGTATCAGCTTCCTTCCCCTCGGGAAGCCCTCTTGCTCTTCAGGTCTCCGAAGGGACAGGAGAAGGCTCCATTCAGCCCTGAGACCCTGGCGGAGGCTTGCTTTCACCTTCTTGCATCTGGGGCCTCTGGATTGGTCCTCCAGCCCCTCCCGGGTGTGGCATGGTGTGCGCCGTGGGCCCTTGACTTCCTAAATGGCTCTCTGGAAGAGGTGAAGGGCCATAGGGAGAGCTGGAGGAGCACTAGAGGTGGCCCGGAGGCTTCCACAAGTGCTCCACCGGGTCTCCTGCCTGCACGCTGTGGTCCTTCAAGGACAGAATCACTGCACTTGCAGTTCCAACAGCGCACACATTGGCCAACCAGTGCCTCTCCAATCAACAGCTTTCAATCATGGCCATGTGCAGAGGTACTGAGAACTTGCAGGAGGATGTGTGGCCTGTAAATGAGCTCGGGGCATAGAGGTCCCCTGCCCCAGTCCCCAAGGCATGCTTCTGTCAGGCATGCACGTCACTGACTTAGCCCCAGATCGGACCAACACCTGAGAAGTTGGTAAGTCTACACAATTGGACTTTTCCACTGAATGCTGTTTGCAAATTCAGAGATAATAAAATTCCCACTAATTCCCAGGCATAGAAAACCAATTTCTCCCTTGATGGGCCCAATTGCGTGGTTGATACAAAATTTTAAGATTTATCTTAGTGTTTTCTGAGGCTAGCCACCCTCAGGGCTTATGAATATATAGCACATGTAAGATGTTGGAGTTTCTATATGTCCGGTTGATTTGCATGAAAGAAATTAGGCAAATTCTTGTAATGCCAAACGATGGAGCAGCATTGCCTCTTTGCCTTACTCTTATTTCCTTCCTCTCCACTTGCTGTCACTCTCTCCCCTCCCCCTCTTGCTTCCTTTCCTTCTTCAATAAATATTTGAGGCCCTACTGAGTACCAGGCTCCATGTCATACTGGGGCTGCAGTAATCCACAGAAACAAACCTGGTTCATGCTCTCCTGGAGTTGATGGCCAATAGAGGAAGCAGATAGTAGCCCACTAATCACGAAAATAAACATAAATCCAATTGGTGCAATGAGAAAATTGCACTCAGTGCTGAGAGGGCTTTGACTTCCATGGCCGCCTTCAGCTTTTCACTTGCGGAAGAAATGGTTTTGCTGTGTGTTTCTGAATGCAGGGTGCGCCTTCTGCAGGGCTGTTTGCTGACACTGTCTGTCGTGAGGTCTTGTTCTGAGTGTGTACATACCAGTATACCGAGAGAAGTGCTCTGAAGATGGGGAGAGGAAAGATTTTTGTATCTTTCATGGAAATTATCATGCCTTTTATAAGGAAGTTGATTCCTCAAGGTAGGCCTGGTATGATGAGGGGCAGGGGGGGATTTGTCCACTTATACAGCCTAGAATGATGGCTGAATATGAGCTCCTTTTAAGAGGTCTGGTGCACCAGATCCGGGTGAGATCCTGCAGGTGGTCGTGGCACCTTTGGTTTCTCTCCCGCCTTCCATCAGAGCTTTTAAGCAGCCACTGAATGAAGCATTCATTTTTTAAATGCACAGCACTGCTGAGCAGCCGTAGCAGTTCTTTCTGACCTGGATCTGTACACCGAGGCCTTTTGGCTGCATATCTGGTCCTTCCTGAATATTGACATCCTGTCCTCCCCGGTACTATGCAGAATGCCCTGGCTTTGCAGCCTTACTCAACTATTATTTTTTTGTAATAACGATGGCGACCATTAGAATAATATAAACCACTTACTAATCAGTTTAGCAACCAAGGACATCTGCCTTACACAATATGAAGCCAAATTAAGAAGGCTTTTATAATGTTCAGAAATTGCCTGTTAGACAAAGTCAAAAAAAACCTGATGGTAAAATCAATTGACTCTTTGTGCCAGTTTCCAACCAGCTGTCCCCTTCAAAGAGGGCCTGCAGAAAGCCACCAATTGGTGGTCATTCAAAAGGTCTTCAGAAGGTGATCCCTTCTTATATAGTAATCTGAACCCTTCCTCACTTGATAATATGTGTGTGGGAGTGAGTCCCCTTTTCCCTCCTGTGACATTCACTCCTTTAAAATCAGAAAGAATGGGCCTCTAAAAAACAAGAAGTCATTGGAAAAAGTTATCTCGTGTAGATCCGCTAAAGCCTTATTGATGTATTTCAAGGACTGGTGATGGCCACATTCAGTGACTAACAAAACAGAATTTTTGTCCTCAGGAAACAAAATCTTGGACACCAATACGGGCAGCTATTTTAGAGTCTGAAGTTGCTGTCCTGGAAGTAGGAACAGACCTATGGGGCTAGGGCAGGGGTCCCTGTCCCATGCAAGGTGGGATTGGGGATAGAGGCACACTCCCTGGAGGTGCAGGGACAGCATCTGTCCTAAGTCCTTGCAGCATACTTGCAATATCTGGGGCCAGAATTTACCACTTTGAATATCAGTCTCCCTCAAGTGGCTGAGAAAGCAGAGGTCGATGAAGTTGCCCTCTGGAGGCTCACGTTTTGTCCTGGCCCCTCGGACTCCCGTTGCGGCCCTGTGAAATGAAGGGAGGAGGTGTCCTCCACAGCCAGGAAGGCCCGTAATCTCCAAAGGGTCTTTGTCTCTAAGGATGTGCTGAAAGACCACCTTCAGGTACGTGAAGCAGGCATCCTACGGCCTCACCCCGCCGTACAAACTGCCATGGCTTCATGAACCGTGTTTACGGTGAGCATTTCTAACACATACTATTCCTGTCACTTAGCCACTATAGAATATTTTTAAGATCGAAAAAGGAAGTTCAGAGTAATAGACACTTGAAAACTCAGCTGCGAGTCTAAAAACACCTGGTAGTGTTTGGGGAGCCCAGTTCTGAGGCAGGGCTTTGGCAGGTGGCAAAGGGTAAGAGCTCGGTGGTGATACTTTGTCATGTCTGTAGTCTCGGATGCTGAACACTGTATGGAGCAATTCCTTAGTCGTGTGGGGTTCTTGCCCTTCACTGGAGAAGAACCAGCTGCTCCTGTCATGCAGTAGCAACCAGCCTTCTCCAGGGATGAGGACACGGGTGGACCACAGCCTGGACGTGTTTCTACCAGAGCTTAAACTCTGGTGAGTTCTTCCACAAAGCTGGAAGACCTGGGAACAGTTATAAAGCTTCCGTACCCAGGATCATGACAATCTGTGTCTTCTCTCCATCTCTCTCTTCTCTCTCTCTCTCAGGGCTGAAAGATGAGAGATTTATATGTAAATACACACCTACACCCACTGAATGTGGCTATGCTTGTTTCTCTAGATGACTTTCCTGTGAAATGAGATCTGTTCCAATTGTTTTGTGCCTATTTGAGAAAGGATAATATCACAGCGTTATTCCTAATAAAGATGGAAATGGATTGGGATAAAGGTTGCTCCGTTGAAAATAATTGTGATACATATATGCATGTTAATTCACATTGTGTTTTTCATACCTGATTCAGCATTTTCAGATGTAACATTAAATGGCAGTGTTTAAAATTTTTCAAAATTTAGTGCTCGTTTCTATCAGGCAAGTAGGAAGTTTAGTACAGCATCATCATTTATTTAACACCGGTTTTGCTGGCGTCTGCTCTGTGCCAGCGCTGGGGTGAGCTCTGGGTTTACGGTGGTTCATAATGACATGGATCCTCCCTTCATGGAGCTTACAGTTTGTCACGATACATGAACTTTCAAAAGGTGTTCAGCAGATTGAACATCCCTTTGGGATGTATTCATAAATTCCTCTAATAATTACATTGCTTGCGGACAACAGACCATTTTACTCTGATGCACATATGCTCATTTTAAAAGAAAACCTGAAATGGCTTCTTGTCGATGAGGATGGCAGAGGAGAACACTTACTGACACTCTCTTTCCTGGAACAACAGGGAGATCTACAAATAGGCACACAGCAGAATTTTCCCTCTTGCACATGAAAACCCCCAATGCATTACACTGTCTTACAAATTACTTCAATCTAAATGCTTCTGATGGGGCCCACTTAGTTGGTCCATTAAGGATGATGGTTTCGGGTTCACCAGGCTTTGTCTTGACATTGACCTGAGCTGGGTGGAAAAGGCCAAGAACTTACACCAGTGTCCTGGGAGCCGCCCTGGGCGCCAGCCGAGTGCCAGATCCTGTGCAAAACCAGCTCCTGAGCAGGCATACACCTGGGCTCAGGGCAGGGAAGAAGAGTCATTTCTCTTGTTGGCTATAAAATTAATTTGCTTGGACATAAATCTAAACCTCTGTGAGCCAGGAATTGGATGATTCTGTGTTATTCTGTGTTGTTTGTGTTGTGGCCATAAGGAAAAAGCTCTTGAGGGTGATACATTGATATGGAGAGGCAGGCTTAGGATGGGAAATTTGGTTTAAAAAAATGAGAGTTTCACACCAACAACTGAATGTCTCAGAAAGGATAACTCAACCTTCACAACAAAATTTTGAAAATAGTCTTCCTTCAAGGGATTAGGTCCCTCCCTTCACTCCTGTTTTTAATAAACTGATGATCTATTACCTAATAACGTGCCTTCTTCATTTTAAGTTACCCTGAGCTGGCACACTGGTCCGGAGCTGATGCCATTAAAATCGGGATGGTAACGTTTTGTCACGCTGCCTGTCACCTCTCGGTCTTGCTGCCCCACCTCCTTACTTTGTCACTAGAGCCTTAAATCCCTGCTGCCCCCGTTAAAGTGTCTACTCGTCTCCTAAAACTCATTTATACTGGTTTTTTTTTTTTTGATGTCTTCCTTGGCAACTTAATTTATATGTCTGCTATTTTTCAAACAGAGTAATACTCTGTGCTTACTCTAATTTCCTGTTTTTAAAACCGCAGCCTTTGGGTTTGTGTGGCTTCCACTCATGTCCACCATCCATCTCACTCCTCTGTCAAAACCGGCCTAAGATTTTCAGTATATTTCTTCACTTTTTCTTTCCATCATTCCAAATAAGATCTTTCTGTCCATTCGACAGAAAATATTAAAACCTGTGACGCTGGCGGCTTGATCCACTTCCCGCCTCCTTTGAGTAACCAGAATGTGCTGTCTAGGAATCAGTGACTCCCGCATAAGGATGATTCATACATGATGACCAGTGTCTTAGAGCAATACCTATACCTAAGTTTCCAATTCTCCTTTTTCTATTTATTTCCAGCATCTTTCACAGCTTTTTACATCATAACCAAGGAATCTTGAATCCTTCAGAATCCATGTCACCCCTGCATCTCGGAAGCTCTTGCTTTTTCACTCACCAGGGACCAGTTCACTTAAAAGAATATCAGTACACCCCTTGCAGAGTGAATTAGAAGATTCAGTGAAGTAGGAGTGAGAGAGGAGTCTGACAGCTCCAGAAATTTCCGGGATAGCATTATACATACAAGACAACACACACACCTGTATTCATGTATTGGTAGTTTCATCAAATATATGGATCACCTTTCCAAATGTTTTCTGGAAAACACTTTGAAGCATTGATGGTGTATGTTTTTTTAAAAATTGCCTTTCCCTTGGGTAACTCTGGTTGCTGCTAATGAACATTGTTCACAGAGTTTGTGTCTAAAGCTATGATGCCGAGACACAAAGTGTACTGTATTGGTAAAAGAACACAAGAAGATAGTCAAATTCTGTGGATGCGGAGGGGGTGTTTGATATGGCAAATGTCGTGATATATGTGTTTCTGGTGGTTAGCATTGCATATTTCCCACTGCCTGGTAATAATCAAGAGTGTCTGCCTTCACAGTATATTACATACCCCTGGAAACATGCTCGCTGTCAATCTCTGCTATTCGTATCTTCAGCCATTAATTCAACACTCACTTTATGCCAGCATTGTTACAACCTAAAACTTCCCTGATACTAAACCCATAGGGGTACAAAACTGTCCCATGAGATGGCACCTCTTACCTTCTCCCCTGCTACAGTGAAGGTTTTTTGTTTTCCTCCTCTGATGCTCCGTAGCACTTTATTCTTCAAAGGCATTTATCACTCTCTACTTTTAATTAAAAGTACTGAGACCTGAAGTGCATATACATATATTCATATGTATATATATATATATATATATGTGTGTGTATATTTATTTATACTACTGGCCCTGGTTTCTGAAGTGCAAATGTTTTTCATAATTCTAACCAGACTGCATATTTTTGAGGGCACACCGTGTTTATTCCTCAGAGAGCCAGCAGCATTATCTTCATGTTTGTGTGTGTGCCTGCATTGTAACAGTGTATTCGCATGTGTGTCCGCATCTGTGTACATGCGTGCAGCTGTGCAGGCGCATTTGCATCTGTAAATGGGAAACACTTGCTGGTCGGGCGAGTGAGCATTACCGGAGCCTTGCCTGTTACTAGTCCACCAAATGTCGGTGATTCTTTCTTCTTGCTTTGCCTCTTCTCTACTGGTCGGTACGCAACTACATGTCGAAACTCAGAGAATGGTGATCCGTCCAGTGTCAGAAATATGGGCGCCCCACCCAAAACTGCATTTTAGTGCATTTGCTTATTAACAGACATCATCATTGAGCATCCAAGACAAACTCAGCCATTGTTACATGAAAGCTGTGGTTTTTAACCCAAAATACCATAAAATAAGGTAACTTGCATCAAATTGCACTGTAAGCAGTTCACAATGAAATAGCTTGAAAGTTTGAATATTTAACACCTTGAAAAAAAATGTGGCCAGACAGTATGTGAGTGAGTCTGAAGATAATGTGGACACCATGCCTCAGAAGCCTAATGACAAGAAGACCTTCTAAGACTGCAGCACCCCTGAAGTCCATCGTAAAGGAAGCCAGCTCGCGTGTGTTTGGTTGTGTGGGGGATACACTGCAGCTACAAGCAGAGAACCCCTGTGGCTCAGAATGGACATTGTGTAGTTGGTCACTAAAGCAAAAAGTGCAATGACATTTTTTTTTCAGGACTTATGTTGCCCAATTTGAGCCCTTGAGACTCATTGTCTCAGCTGAGACAAGGTTTCAGTGAGCTGCTGGGAGTTATCTTGGACTTGATAGATCTGTTCTGAAAGCTGATTTTGACCCCAAGACTTCATAACCAGTTTGTAAAGATACCAAATGGCAACGGCCACACGTTTGTGATAAAGAATGGTTTAGCATTGAGGAGGCCCCGGCCTCCTCCCCTGTGCTGTGTTACTGTGAAGCCACATGGATGAAGCGGCCAGTCAGCTGACACAGGGCAAAGTGTTGCCCAGCATGCACTTCGCAGCCAGATGCTGTTCCGTAGTAAGTTGGCCTTGGCGATTTCTTTGGGGAAAGACAGAATTCCATAGTGAAAGAGAGATCATTTGAAGGGTTTTCCTAGGGATCTAGTTTTGCAGCTGGTTAGACATGAAAGCTAATACTCCAGAATTACAGCTCTTAATAAAAAATTTGGTTTTCTGCTAATTCATAGAGAAGTCCATAGCAGATTTTGAATAATGTTTTGGTGGATATTGAGTTTCAAGTCTTGCATTCATGGATAAAACTCTAATTTTTAAGAACAATTGGAAGGCTTGTGATCATTCAAATGTTTTCCAACAGAGGGTATAGTTTATATCTGTGTGCGAATGTGAGTTCATTACGGTGATCTCAGGTTATCCTGTTGTTTTATCCAAAGCCCTTACTTTCCTCCCTCCTGCTTTACTGTTTACAAATTTCACTGCCAATTAATCATGCCCATCATTGTATACTCAAGAACAAGAAAGAGAAAAGAAATATCACCCGTGTTGCTTCTTGCAAAAGATTTACTTCTTATTAAGGAGCAAAGATTTAAAATGAGCTTCCAAGCAGATTAAAATTATTATTTTATCTCTCCATTCGTACCAGTTTCACTAGCTGGCTATGCTTTTAAGAGGTCAAAAGCCTGGTGTTCAAGAGGGTAGAATACTAAGAAAAGAAAATACGGACATACTTGCATCACAGTGAAGCCGAATCTGCTCAAGAGCATGACCAAGGAATGAAAATAAGCCACCTTCATAATTCAGCAAATGTGGGCAGTAGTGGTAGTATCTTAGAAACCCACATGATCCTGAATACTCACGGGACCGTGTATTAAACGGTGACAGAAGGCCAATGAAATTGTCTTTGTGTTATAAATTTTCAATTGCAGAAAGTTACAGCTCATTCAAGATCTAATATCCATAATACAGTCTGACAGCAAAATCACTCTACCACCAAAGACTTAAATGAAAAGCAGTGCTGAATGCCTGCCTGGGAGAAAAACCAACATGGTGTAACCTGGTCACATGTCCAAAGGGTGTCATAGAACATGGAAGATCAGGGCCACCAACTGGACCTGTGGGCCTTTGTTAATCATGCATACCGCATACGGGTCATTTGTGTGGGGAAATTTCCTGTGTTCAAGCACCAGTAGAGTGTTTCAGCCTCAAAGCAAGACAAATAAGGACTGGAGTCATCTAAGAAGCAGAACTAGTGGTGATTTGCATCAAAAGCTACAGTATTATAAAAACAATGTAGAAATGCTGGGCCGAATGTGAACGATGAAAATGCTGTTAGCTAAAGTGCCGCTCCATGGGAAAGTATGCAGCCATAGCCAGAAGAAGACGGCTGGGAGGCATGAGTACTCTGCTCTAGAAGTCCCGCAAGCTTTGCATCATTACACAGGAAAATAGGAAACGTCTAGGAAAGAACACATCTAGTTTCTCCTAAAGAGACCCTTGAGAGCACAGGAAGTCATTAAAGAAAAGAGCTGCTAGGTAAAATAATGGGGTGTGGAGCCTCAAATCAACAGCTGTCAAGGACCTGGATTTCTTACCTCGGATCCAGATTCTTTAAACAGAATCAGGAAAGCTAGAGCCATTAACTGGCCCCCCATTCAAATATTGACTCCCTCATTCAAATGTTGACCTTTCTTTCCATTGAAATACTGACTCTTTGATCCAACGGCTTCTGCTTTGGAACCAAGAGGACAATAAAAATACAGGGCCCTTCACATTTCCCAGTTTAGACACTTGTGCCATGATGACACAGTGGCGGTAACAGGAAGGACCATCGTGAAAGGGAAGTCTTGTCCATGTATGTGTAACACAGGGAGTGTGTTATTGTCGGAACCAAAGGGCAAACATTCCTTACAAACCAATGGGAAATAATGTGCATTCAGCTAAGACACCTTCATATCATCTTATTTAATCCTCACTACAATCTAGTAAATATCATTAATCTTGCTTTGTGGAAAAAGTCTAAATCTCAAAAGGGCCAAGTAGCTTCTGTGCCGGACACTGGTTGCCACCCTGTAGCATCTCTAGACTTGACCGACTTTCTGGTCTCCCTCACCCAGTCTTTTTCTTAGAAGTCCAAGAAAAGGACACAGTGCCCTCATTGAAGAAAAGGAGTCATTCCTTAGGAATGAACCTGCAGAGGCCTTTGAAACCTTTAAAGAATGCTCCCTCTTCAGGTTAGCAAGTGTTAAACAGAAGCTGAAGAACGCTACGCTATTTGGGCAACAGATTTCAGTATGTTTCACAGTTAGCCTTTCCTCCATCCCAAATATGTTCTCTGTGTATTTTTTTATTAGAATCGTCTGCCATTGGTTATATCCCTTAAAGTGTAGAATCACTAGCATGGCGATACTTGCATATGTGTTACTAAGGATGTCATGATGCTCTCTGAAGAGAGAGGAACTCTCCCCTCTCCTCTCCTGCCTGAATGGAAGGCATGTCGCAGTGAGGCTGAACGTGCCAGCCAGTTGAACAGGTGCTCCACACCAGAACCTGTGCTTCTTCTGCTTTGCTGGGGGTCTGAAGTCACTATTCAGAGAGCCATGTTGACCCCACGGTTCTGCTTGTTCATAGTTGGCAGGCCTGGTGGACTTGCTGTTGCAAGCTGGAAGGGCACCAGGGATGAAAGAGCAGATGGTCAGGTGTCCACCCAAGAGAGGCGCCCCCCCCCCCAGCCGGGAACTGGAGATAGCCACAAGGAAGGCCGTAACTGGAGCCAGTTTCTACCTGGAGCCAGTTTCTAACCAAGGCGGGCAACTTGGTTAAATTGGCCATCACATGGGCTTTTCCTCTCTCCACTTCCCTTGTCGGGCTTACCTGTGGGCGAGCCCAGTCCTCCGTGCAGGTAGGGACTGTGTACCTCCACTTTCCCACAACCAGAGGGCCCACCTGTCACAGACCTACAGTGAGTGTCTGCTGAGCAGTGACAGCCCAAAAGCTTATGTCTGAGTGTTACTGTCCCCTGGGCAGCGAGACCTGGAACGTGACAGAGGAGAGCAGAATCCCTGGGCAGCTGAGCCCTGACCAGCATGGGGATTAGAGGCACAGACCCGGACAGTCAAAAATGAGCATATGACTTGTGACTCCCCAGGACTTAACTAACAGTCCACCATGGACTGCAAGCCTTACCAATGACACTAAATGGTCGATTAACACATATTTTGTAGGTTATATGTATTATATACCATATTCTTATACTAAAGCTAGAGAAAAGGAAATGTTGAGAAAATCATGAGGATGAGAAAATACATTTACAGTGCTGCACTGTATTTATTGGCAAAAAAAATCCGCCTATAAGTGGACCTGCACACTTCAAGCTCATGGTATTCAAGGTCAACTGTAATTTGAATTGAAACATTTTCCTTTTAAAAAATTGAAACAGCTCGGTTCTTTGAAAAAATAAACAAAATAGATAAACCCCTAGCCAGACTCACTAAGAGAAAAAGAGAATCTACACACATAAACACAATCAGAAATGAGAAAGGAAAAATCACGACGGACCCCACAGAAATACAAAGAATCATAAGAGAATATTATGAGAATCTATATGCTAACAAGCTGGAAAACATAGAAGAAATGGACAACTTCTTAGAAAATACAACCTTCCAAGACTGACCAAGCAAGAAACAGAAAAACTAAACAGACCAATCACCAGTGATGAAATCGAATTGGTAATCAAAAAACTACCCAAGAACAAAACCCCTGGGCCTGACGGATTCACCTCTGAATTCTACCAGACTTATAGAGAAGAAATAACACCGATTCTCCTTAAAGTTTTCCAAAAAATAGAAGAGGAGGGAATACTTCCAAACTCATTCTATGAAGCCAGCATCACTCTAATACCAAAACCGGGCAAAGACCTCACCAAAAAAGAAAATTACAGACCAATATCCCTGATGAACGTAGATGCAAAAATACTCAACAAAATATTAGCAAACTGAATTCAAAAATACATCAAGAGGATCATACACCATGATCAAGTGGATTCATCCCAGGGATGCAAGGATGGTACAACATTCGAAAATCCATCAACATCATCCACCACATCAATAAAAAGAAGAACAAAAACCACATGATCATCTCCATAGATGCTGAAAAAGCATTTGACAAAATTCAGCATCCATTCCTGATTAAACCTCTCAACAAAATGGGTATAGACGGCAAATACCTCAACATCATAAAGGCTATATATGACACACCCACAGCTAACATCATACTTAACGGCGAGACGCTGAAAGCTTTTCATCTAAGATCTGGAACAAGACAAGGATGCCCACTCTCTCCACTGTTATTCAACATAGTACTGGAGGTCCTAGCCACAGCAATCAGACAAACAAAGACATACAAGGCATCCAGATTGGTAAAGAAGAAGTCAAATTGTCACTATTTGCAGATGACATGATACTGTACATAAAAACCCTAAAGACTCCATTCCAAAACTGCTAGAACTAATATCTGAATTCAGCAAAGTGGCAGGATACAAAATTAACACACAGAAATCTGTTGCTTTCCTATACACTAATGATGAACTAACAGAAAGAGAAATCAGAAAAACAATTCCATTCACAATTGCATCAAAAGAATAAAATACCTAGGAATAAACCTAACGAAGGAAGTGAAAGAACTGTACTCTGAAAACTACAAGACACCCTAAGAGAAATTAAAGAGGACACTAACAAATGGAAATGCATCCCATGCTCTTGGCTAGGAAGAATCAATATTGTCAAAATGGCTATACTACCTAAAGCAATCTACAGATTCAATGCAATCCCTATCAAACTACCAACAGCTTTCTTCAATGAACTGGAACAAATACTTCTAAAATTCATATGGAACCACAAAAGACCCCGAAGAGCCAAATCAATCCTGAGAAGGAGGAATAAAACAGGGGGAATTACACTCCCTGACTTCAAGCTCTACTACAAAGCCACAGTAATCAAGACAATTTGGTATTGGCACAAAAACAGACCCACAGACCAGTGGAACAGAATAGAAAATCCAAACATTAACCCAAACATATACAGTCAATTAATATTTGATAAAAGTGCCTTGGATATACAATGGGGAGATGACAGCCTCTTCAGCAGCTGGTGTTGGAAAAACTGGACAGCTACATGTAAGAGAATGAAACTGGACTACTGTCTAGCCCCATACACAAAGGTAAACTCAAGGTGGATCAAAGACTTGAATGTAAGTCATGAAACCATAAAACTCTTAGAAAAAAACATAGGCAAAAATCTCTTGGACATAAACATGAGCAACTGCTTCATGAACATATCTCCCTGGGCAAGGGAAACAAAAGCAAAAATGAACAAGTGGGACTATATCAAGCTGCAAAGCTTCTGTACAGCAAAGGACACCATCAGTAGAACAAAAAGACATCCTACAGTATGGGAGAATATATTCATAAAAAACGTATCTGATAAAGGGTTGACATCCAAAATATATAAAGAACTCATGCACCTAACAAACAGAAAGCAAATAATCCAATTAAGAAATGGGCAGAGGACATGAATAGACACTTCTCCAAAGAAGAAATTCAGATGGCCAACAGGCACATGAAAAGATGCTCCACATCGCTAATCATCAGAGAAATGCAGATTAAAACCACAATGAGATATCACCACACCAGTGAGGATGGCCAGCATCCAAAACACAAACAACAACAAATGTTGGCGAGGATGTGGAGAAAAGGGAACCCTCCTACACTGCTGGTGGGACTGCAAATTAGTTCAACCATTGTGGAAAGCAGTATGGAGGTTCCTCAAAAAACTCAAAATAGAAATACCATTTGACCCAGGAATTCCACTCCTAGGAATTTACCCTAAGAATGCAGCAGCCCAATTTGAAAAGGACAGATGCACCCCTATGTTTATTGCAGCACTATTTACAATAGCCAAGAAATGGAAGCAACCTAAGTGTCCATCAGTAGATGAATGGATAAAGAAGAAGTGGTACATATGCACAATGGAATATTATTCAGCCATAAGAAGAAAACAAATCCTACCATTTGCAACAACATGGATGGAGCTAGAGGGTATTATGCTCAGTGAAATAAGCCAAGCCGAAAAGACAAGTATCAAATGATTTCACTCATATGTGGAGTATAAGAACAAAGAAAAAAACTGAAGGAACAAAACAGCAGCAGACTCACAGAACCCAAGAACGGACTAATAGTTACCAAAGGGAAAGGGACTGGGGAAAATGGGCGGGAAGGGAGGGATAAGAGGGAAAAAGGGGCATTACGATTAGCAGATGTAATGTTGGGCGGGCACGGGGAGGGCAGTACAACTCAGAGAAGACAAGTAGTGATTCTATAGCATCTCACTACGCTGATGGACAGTGACTGTAATGGGGTTGGTGGGGGGTACCTGATGAAGGGGTAGTTTAATAATCGTAATATTGCACATGTAATTGTAAATTAATGATAATAAAATAAATTATATTAAAAAAAAAATTGAAACAGCTCTAGCCAGTGGCGTTAAGGGACAGAACCTAATCACAGGGCCTAGCGTCAATGCTGCTGGAAATCCTAGGTTCTCACTCGATCCTTAAATGCCAATTTCTGCCATTATACAGAGTTCTCAACTGTGAGATGTTTATAGTACCTGATGCTCTAGGAAGTGAGTGACATCCCAAGGAGGACTAGGTCCCTTGTCCTGACTCCCGTGCACTTTTCGCAAGAAGTCACCTACACCAACCGGTTCTGGTACAAGGAGTTGTGACATTATTTTATGCCCTCTCTTCACTTAAAATACAGCCTCATTTTTCTCCCACAGTGCCACCAATGTCTCAGTACTTGTTTTAAAATAATTTATATGCAGCCTCCATATTAACCTGCACACCTCTTTGTAGCAGTTTCTCCCTTCCCTGACATGTCTTTCTCTTTGGTACATGACATGAAATAGTGGAGGTCAGGACCAAGTGCGTGGCTGGTACATCAGGTTTCTTTTGATTCATAAAAAAAAAAATTTGAACTCACGTCTATTAAAAATGCATTTCCTTTAACTTGTGTCCACTATAATTCAAGACTTAGTGAACAGATTTTCTGAAAATGAAACTAATTTAATCGATGTCTATGAAATATCTATAAGAAAAGTCCTTGCGTTTCTAAGAAATATTCCATAATCCTCATTTTTCTCTTCTTCTCAAGAGGTGATAACTTTGGATCATAAACAAGGATGCTCCTAGCTGCTATGCATTTCCCACATTTCTCCTTTGTCTTCCCTTTATAAAATGTGTCAATACTGGTCCTTGCATTTTGGTTAAGTGGCCTGCACTACTGACCTTGCCCAGGAGTCCTGGTGGCAGATGGTGAGTAAGGTTTGTGCTTTTGAAGGTGTGGCTGTAGGTCTGGGAGTGCCAGCACCCTCCTCCTCCCCACAGGGAGGCAGTGCAAATGCCAGGGGCTCTCCCTTACCAGGCAGAAGCAGCCTCTCGGTGGGTGGAGCCTGGGATCTTGGACTTCTGCCAAGCTTCCAGGTGATTCTTGGTCCTTTGAGAACAGTTACATCCATTGAGCAAATATTTACTATGGGCTGTAATGTACGGGGGCTTCACTGATGCTGGGAATAGAGAGATGCCCAGTAACATGTGGAGCGTGAATGTGCACTTTACCCTTGTTTAGAAACGTGACTCAGCCTTGGATGGTGAGCTTCAGAGAGAGGCCTGAGAACCCGGGGCTGACATTTTCAATCAATCAGCCAATTAACCGGTATTTATTCAGTTCCTAGGAGAAAGCCACAGTGCCAAGCTCTTGAGATGATAGAGAACACAACGTGCTTCCCAGGTTCTGAAGATCTTTGAGTCTGGTTGGGGAAATAGTACAGGAAAAGTTGTGTAAACTACAGCAGAGAAACCAGGTCTACCACATGATTAATTGCTGCGTGTACCCACAGTAGCTATGCTCAGTTCATTCTACTTATAGAATTTTTTTTAATTGTAAACTGTACAAAATTAAATAAATCTTGGCCTGAACATATCCCACATTGCATTATAGAATATGTGGAAAATTGGAAACAGAGGTCACCGGTGTCAAAGAGCCTAGCGTTCTGCTCCCTCAGTGTTGTCCAGCCATATATGCAAAGCTTAGCTGCCTAATTATGTTGGTCTATTCAGATAAAATAGGCATTTTTTTTCATTCTGAAAATGCTCCCTTGTCTTAAGACAGGTCCATGTGTAGACACACACACATATATAGCATATATGTATGAGCGTGTGTGTACAAACCTATGTATATATACACATATATATGAAAAATCTAAGGGAAAAGAAGACATGATTAACAATTCCAGAATATAGTAATCCAACTAAAAGTTATGATATAGGAACTTTTTTGGTCATTTGAGATATTAGAGATTGCTGCAGGTTGGCTTTGCTGAGAAGAGTGGAATATTATCCTCTTCTGGGAATTGAGGGCAATAGATGAGCGTGGTTGGAAATGGCCTGTGTATGACTCTCTAGTAGCTCTCCTGGGATCACCTCCTGTGATTTAAGCACTCTGAATTTAAGGCACATTTTTTGGGAATTGGATGCTTATAAATCCCAGAAGGTGGAGGCCACATCACTAAGTGCTGGACACAAGAGCTTTGTGTTCGTGTCCTGACACTCTCACTTTACTCTGTGGCCAGGGGGCTTAATTCCTAAACTCAGTTTTCTTGTCTATTAAATGGCCCAAATAATAGTGCTCCCCTCCTAAGGACATAGAACTTATTAAACAAGTTAACAGATGTTAAGCACTTACCCGAAGACTTGGTATAAAATAAATTCTCAATAAACAGCTCTGCTTATTATCACCATCATTATTGTTTATTAGAAGACCCCGCATGTATTTATTTACTTGCCTTTCCCTAAAAATTAAGGTGAATTAAGTTCTTCAAAATAACTTAGTGGCCTTTTTCAGCAACCATTTCTACATGTATTTCAGCAAGTAGGTAAACTTTTCTTAATAGAATTATCTGTATTCTTTCAGTTGTCTGTAATCTCGGAATCCTTCAGATTTCTTCCTTCTGATATATACCCAAAGGACGGTAGGAATTTACAAATGCATTATTAAGTAATTCATAGTGCATATACCAACTGGTCTATGCTTAATTTAGGATGGTAAAAATAATTTGAACAAAATTAGTGCAATGTGAAGCTGTACTGAAGCACATTATGACAATTCCCATAAAAGAGGCCTTAAAATACTGGCAGTAATGAAATATTGACAGTAATGATTATGGAATTTTTGCAGCAGCTGTTGTTTCTTGGAGCTGTTTACTTATTAAATATTAGAATGTTTTTAAAAAAATTAACTGAGATACAAGATAGAATTACCTTTGCCCCAAAGCTAAGGCCCAAGGCCCCAGAGGGGACCTACCTGGCTGTGCTTGACGGCATTTCCAAAGCATTCTGCCTGTGGCTCTGAACTGTCCAGGCCCCATATCCAGGTGAAGCACAGGGAACACCAGAGCAGCCAGTGCGGTTAAAAGCAACACAACTGTAACCTGCTGGGCCCACGTGAGATTGGGGAGTGTGCACAATTGTGCTGGGTGGTCACCAAAACAAACCTAACCCTCAAAGAATTTATACTCTTAACAGATGAGCCTGAATCCCTGCTGCCAAACTTCTAACAAGGTGTGGGCAGGCGTCATGAACTGCCTCTGCAGAACATCTGTCCGGCCTTGTTTCCTTTTAGGAAACCAGGACATCAGGATGCGTGGCATGTGCTCAGTAGGAGACCATCTCTTGAGTGTGTTAAACAGAGCTGTGTTCTCCCTCCTAAACAACTGATGACGACTTAAGATAGAATTTTGATGCTGTGCTTGGAAAAGGCCATAAATTAACAAGTCTAAGAGAGAAAGTCAGGGCTTATCATGTAACTTGAACCTGGAAGGTGTTGAAGGCATTGAGCGCAGTGGTATGTGACTGAACTGATGAGAGCTAATATGTAATTACTGTTTCTTTCGGTGTGGTTGTAGTGATTATATTCCATTTATTCTGTTTTCCTTTGGAAATACAGTATAATGTAATTATAATTAATAACTCTAAAGATAGGCTCAATTACTTAAGTCATGAAAATGAATTACCATCATCACATCGAGACTTTCTCAACCGTTCTGGATACAGTATCTATAGAAACAGTAAGGCTTTTAAGTATATTATTTGTAGAGAAACTGAAATGAATAAATGCTGAGTTTGTACTAAAATCACTAGTTTTAAACAGTGGGGGAAAAAACAGAATTGTGTAGCTTGTTATCATCTTTAAATCCTTTTACATATTTTATGAATCTTCACATGTTATAACTGTACATTTTTAAATGATAAAAACTACAGTGATAAAAGCTACATTTTACAAAGGCTTATCTTTGTAAAATGTAGCTTAAAGTAGTTTAAAAAGAGTAAGAAAAGAAATCCTGTTAAAATTCAGGACTGTTTTTGAACCATTGATCTATTTTTTGAGGAATATTTTTAAATGACTAAAAATCCTCCATTAATATTAATGGCATTATGTCCTAAAAGGGACCATTTTAATGTTTCCTTATAAATATTTCAGTCCTTTTTGGGGTGAAACATGCAGTTTATGTGAATTTCATGTAAAAGTGAAACGTATAAAGAAGTTCCCATCACCAAAGTCTGTGAGGTACTTCAGTTAAATTAATAGATGTGTTTTCGAGTTGCTATTCTAGTGGCTTGCTGTCCGAGAACTAGAGGAATCCTCTGGGTCTTCTAGGTTACAAAACCTGTCAATCTCTGCCTCTTCCCCTGTCCCCCACATCTGGTTACCTGCCTTATCCCATAAATTCTAGTTCCTCAAACCCCTGGGCTTTCCCCACCCCTAAATTAGGCCTCATCATTCAGTTATGTTGTGTTCAGCAAATACACGCTCGAATCATATATGCAACACTCAGTAAAACCCTCTGTCCTGCCCCTGATTATTTCACTTCTGTGCAGCATCACTGTCGCCCTCTTGACTAAGCCACCTTCAGTTTCTCTTCTGCATTATTTCTCAGAGGGTAAAGTCAGAAACAGCGCCTCAGGATTTCTCTTGAAAATGAGAGCATTTCCAGTTTGTATGGGATGGCGAGCTCAAACCGTACCTTGGAAAGCATCATCTGAACACCCAACAGCAACAAAACTTACCTTAAAAGAAATCTAGCTGGTAGGTTTTTCACTCTCATCAAGTTACAGGCTCCCAAAAGGGCAGAAATTGTCTTTAGACGTCATCTGTTCATAGTGAGGTGGCCTGCTGCGGCCAGGGCTTGCCTCTGAAATACTGAGGAGGTGGGACCGTCTTCTGTTCTGCCTGCCCTGCCTTTCAGCCTCAGGCGCCCCTTCTTTGCTGGCTGTATTTGCTTGGACAAGACTCATTTTATTTGACAAGAACATACTTTTAATAATGAAAAAAATATGTTCATATGTTGACAAGTGTACAAAAAAATTCTGAATTCTGTTTGGCTCATAAATTTAGGTCTTTGAGATTTGTCTTCACATTTGTTAAATTACAATAATTTTCTGAAATAATGCCCATCACTTATTTGCCTTAAAAATAGAATTGCTAACTTTGTTTTTTTTTTTTTCAGTTTGTCCGTAGAGTCATTCCTTCAGTACAGATTTTAAGCACTCAGCCCAGACACTGTGCCAGGCTCTGACCTGAAGGCATGACCCCTCTGTCAGGAAGCCTGCCATCTAAGTCCCATTATGATGCTGCTGGGCTCAGCACGGTGCTTCCCGGCCTGTTCTGGAGTTAGGGAGTGGCATGGGGGAGAAGAGCTCCCGAGGAGAGTTTCAAGGTCACATAGGACGTGGCCAAATGAATGGAGCTGGGAGGCAGCCCCCACTGGAGGGTGGTGGAAAATGAGTTCCATCCATTCTGGAACCAGTGAGTCTGGAGCAGGGACTTTGAGGGCAAAGTGATAAAAGTGAGACTGTGAAATTAGCCACAGGCTGGCTCCTAAAAAACCTTGAAAAGTTTATAGGCTATCTAAAGGAGTTGAAGCAGAGGCAGATCCACATTTTTTAAAGTTTCCTCTGGGAGCCCTGTGGAAAATGAATCAGGGGGGTCTAGATGAGACCACTCTGGAGTGCACGGGAATACTCAGGCAGCAGGCCTAGCTACTCAGGCCCTTTGCTGTTGACTTTGAAGTCCAAAATAATGAATCCTTGCATATTTATGTAGGTCCTGATGTGCCTTGATAGATGATGTTGAGAATCCACAGGACTGTTAGACCTGACCTTAAGACATTTAGAGTCTAATTGGGAAGATAAAAACATAACATATAGTGTATGGTCTATTAATGCTTGCAGAGTACTTTCATATACAATATCTCTTTTGATCCTTAAAACAACTGTGATATATCATGTTATTACAGCTGGCATTTCATTAATGAAAGACTATGCCCTGGTTTACCCATGTTCTGTGGTCCTCTTCATGCACAGTGGAGCTGTGACTCCAGCCAAGGTCTTCAGACTCCTAGGCATGAGATTTTGCCACTATACCACACTGCCCTGCTTGTTGAATAATTTAACAGTTAGGTAACTAAAAGATGAAAATATTTGAGATTACACAAAATGTGATTACTTATCCTATGGCTTATATAGACAAGAATTATTCATTTGGAAAAGAATCACTCTCTGTGCTTGAATGGTAATTTGATTCTTGATGGAGTAGGAAGCTAATTCTAGGGTAAAGAAATGAGTGAAGAAATGCAGGGGCAGACAACAGGATATAAAGGCTTGAGAACCCTAGGGTTCTCATAGGGGATGTAGGAAAGGAACTGGAATCACCAGATGAAACCAACAGTGAAGAGTTTGCATGTTAAGATTTAAAGTACTTAGGCTACCCTGGAGAGAGTGGTGACCACAGGACCTTAGAAGTGCATGCTTAGAGGAAAGAACTCAGGATGGTGCGTGGAATGGGCGGAGAGGAGAGATGTGAAGCCGCGTCAGCTAGAAGCGATCCCAGTAAAGCCAAGGGCTCCCTCCCTCCCCCGGGAGAACAAGCAGCCTGTCCCTCGCCTCTGAGGGCCCTCCTCTGAGTGGCTCTGCCATGCCGGCATGCCACGGCCCTTCAGACGTTTGAGATGGCAAAGGGGTCTCCCCTCCGCCCACCATTTCCTAAGGTCTTCTGTCACTTTTTCATGATCCTGTTGAATATCTTTACTGATCTTCAGTAATCATGATTCCCACATATTGAGTATCTTCAAACCCATCACAAGGCCAGAGATTTGCAGAAAAACAGACGTTCCCTTCTCTGTAGGTCCCAGAGACTGCCCCTGCAGCTGCAGATTTCAGTGCTTGGTCTTCCTTGCCCATCATGTTATGGCTTGGCCTGGTCTCCTTACCCTCACGCCAGATATTTCTGGCTGCTGCAATATTGGAAATAATTCCCCCCCAGGTGAATTAGTTGGGCATTTTCTAATATGTGTGTCATTGTTTTCCTCTTCTTCCCTTATTTCTGATCTCTTGCATACCTCACATTGGTGACTTTAGTCCCACACACAGGCTAACATGCCCTGCAGTGTTTTATGCTGTCTATTCCCCATCTCAAAATCCCTGCCAGGGCACCTGTCTTAGCCTAGGCCTTGCAGGGACCTGGTCAGTGCTCTACCAAACATCTCTGTCCATGAAGACAGTCTCTTTCCACTTACAGTCATCTTTTATTAAAATATATTTCTCTTCAAAAACTTCACGGATATCATTTACACCTGAGCTTAAAAAAAATTTTTTTTCAGAGCGATAAAATATCTTTATTCCTCCAAAAGGGAAACCATTAAATAAAATGCACAGCCTTGCTGGACGCAGCTCTTTAAATAATATATTCACAGCCCTGCCGTGTATCCGTGGCACACACCCTGGTTTCGCTGAGAGCTTCTTGCAGCATTTCCACAGTTAATGGTTCGCCCCATGCTACATTTCCTTTTTGTTTTCAGGTTCGCTCTCTAGGCCTCTGGTTGCTATGTTTAATATGGACATTATCTAGTGAAGATGCCACATTTCATAATGTTGGAACAAAGTTTCATGGTAATTGCCTGTGAAAGACATCCACAGCTCTACATTTACAGCTCAGTATCTCACTAATTTATGGCAAGGTCAGACAAGCAGCACACTTGTGAGTGAGAGAAGGAAAAAAGTCTGTCCCTCGTGCTCATAATGATTTGTGTAGATGGGCAATTAGGCAAAATATACAAATTGTAGTTTGATGAGGTATTAATAGGTTTAGCCATGGGATGTATAAAGTCATAAGGAATGTCATTGCTCAGGACAGAACCCAGCACTACGTGCAAAATGTTTGATATTTGGCTCTAGGAAATGGACCATATATAGTGGCTGATGAAATTATAAGGCTGCTTTTTACTTCGCTCTCCATACTCCTTTGTTAGCTTGATATTGAGAAAGCAGATCACAAAATGTTAATAAAGAAACTTCAAGAAGAAATTTACAGAAACATAGATTGTATTTTTTATCTAAAAGAGCCCTCTCCTTCCTCCTCCACAGCAAAGTCTTCACAGGATGTGCTCACTGGGGTCCAGGAGTTGAAAATAGACCGCACTCTAGGGCTCACTTGTTTATTTCGATATTGAAAGCAAGGCAGCTTAAGGGAATTTGAATATGACTAAATGCAGCCACTTAGCGTGACTCTCTGCATCCCTATAATGCAATAGTGAAAGGTAATCTGCTTGTTAGGCATTTTCCTTTATGATCCCAGCAAGTCCCACATTCTGGAAGCAAATGTTGTATTTACCATAATCCACAAAAGGAAAAAGCCGGGGCTGAAAATACAAAACAGAACCAGTGTAAAACATTGCTGGCACTTGTCTTGCCATTGGTCTGTAAATGAGTCTCAGGCATCTGTGTGGCAGAGATACTTTTATGTGTCATTGACAAAGCTGGCTGCACTTCACTTAGGTTTGCTGGGACGTCACGATTCATAAGCAGCTCTGAATGTGTTTTGTGCTGACCAAGCAAATAATAGCAGGTTGTGTATAAGAGTCCCACGTCTGGAAATGTGAGTGCCCGGTGAGTGATTACATTTAGTGTGAGAATCAGGTTACACTGCACAGAACCAATTGGTAGGGTAGAACTGCTCTGGGACTCTTGTTCTTAAGTCAGCTGCAGAAGAAGGGCGGGAGATGCTGGGGCCGGGAGCAGGGAGGGGGAGTGAGCTGTGGATGGGGGCGTGGCCGCCCCACAGAGACACTGGGGGCAGCCACCTTTCCTCACCCCGAATGCAGAGAGACCGCACATTATCCAAGCAGGGCCTAGGAAATCCAGCCTGGCCTCTGTGCTTTGGAAGAAGGTGCCTCATTTCCTTCTCTTCCCATAGCATCATTATGAATGTTAGACAAGCTTTGTTTACATTCTAGGTGCATGGGATCATGTTTGGCCATGTGGCCTCAATTTAAAATGTGGCTTTTATGTACTTCTGCTTATCTTTCTTGAGAGACAGTTACCCTTCCTTATTTATGCAGCTCCCCCCGCCCCCCAGTTTTCAGAGGTTATTTACTCAAAAATCAAAGAATATTGTGAGAGCACCTATTCTCTTGCCAAGTGCTGTGAGACATTTAGAATATCTCATTTAATCCTCACAGCAGCATAGAGACAGGCCCCATTGTGTTGGTGCTCTGAGTAATTTGCCCAAGATCGTGTAGCAAGACAACAGCAAAGCTGGGATTTGAACTAGGGTCTGGTAGCATCAAAACCTTCTTCTTTTCCATTCACTTCCCTTCCTGGAAATACTTTGTAGTATTTTATAGACACTCAGTAAATACTGAATGAATGAGTAATTGATTCAAATAATGGTACCTTGTTAGTAGTATTTTACATGCATTCACATGAAGTTTTCTGTGACTTAACATGTAATGATCAAGCTTCTTAAAAGAGTATCTTTTTTAACATAAAGAATGTGTCTGTCTCCCTCTACATACTGTGAAAAAAATTACATGGATAAAATAAGAAACACAGTTATGTTTCAGGTCTGAACAAACTTATTTTTCCAGCTTTATGGACATACAATTGACATATAACACTGTGTAAGTTTAAGGTGTACAAGGTAGTGTGAACAACGAAACCTTCATAATAAAAAATAGAAGAGGCATTTTTGTTACCTCTAAGCAAGAAACCTTGTTTTTCTGCTTTTTTATTATCCCTTGTGTGGCCAGTGAGGCTACTCATCCTTAGCTGGATGAAGAAATCACACGCAAAGTGGATTGGAGAAGCATGTCGGTGGCTCACAGAACCGCGTTCCATCGGTCCCTGATAGCCACACGCTCACATGCTGTGTGTGCCTTGTCGCTCTCCACATCCCTAAGTAATGGAATCTTTCCTATCACCCACGAGATCTTTTCAGGATTGGTTTTGAGTCCCCAGGCACCTTGACCTGCCACGTCATCAGAGAGCTCATCCATGTACAGCGCCCAGCCGCGTCCGCAAGCGCTTATCCACACTGTGCTATCATTGATCTCCCTGACGCCTCTTAGGTGAAGGAATGGGGCGGTTGAGGAGCCAGCCCAAGGCCCTGGCGCACAGGACAGAAGTACATCACAAGGATGGTTATTTAAAAGAGAAGGATGGAGCCAATATGGTGAATATAGTTTTACAAATTGGTGTTCAGATTGAATGGTGCCTTCATAATAGTTAAGAAGAGTCATTAGAATTTCAGGTCAGTTCCTGAACTGAGATTACTGTATTCTGTGTATCTTATCTCCCAGTCCCACCTACCCTGGTGTGTGCCAGGCTCTCTGCATAGACACACACATGCCCTAAGCTGATGACCGTAAGAATGGACAGGAGGTGATGGGTTCAAGTGAAACTAGTGCTTGGGATTTGGGGGTTTTCATTTTAGTGAAGGACAAGACCTGTTTTTGTGAGAAATCACATCTTTCCATTTGTTCTGGAACATCTTCTCAGTGAGGAACCGTCGTGATGTCAGCAGGAGTGGCGCTGGTAGAAATCGGCGGCTGACCAGGTCAGACAGGCAAGTTAGTTGGTTTCTGAATGTTTAAAGAATTCTCATATTAAGATTGTTAGCTTCAGAGGTAGAAGTAATTAAAAACCACTGCTCCTTCCCTCCTTTTTTGTATCTTTTAATATGATAAGCCCCAAGAGTTTCTGTAGTCATTAAAAAATAAAATGCTTGTGCAAAGCTTGTCCCCATAAGCCTTTCTGAGCGTGGCCCCCATGCATACAAACCAGGATGTCTTTGTTAAGTAGGGTAAGCCTGTCAGAATGACAGAGCTCAGCGTTTCATAATCACATGGCAATGGATGAGAGGTGAGTGGATTTCTCTTGGATTGAACGAATGTAGCCTGTAAGTTATAGAAACACATATAATCACTGTTGGCTGATTTTATTAGGAGGAAATGGCTCTGATGATAATTATTTCCATGGTGTACAATGGAGATTTCAAGTCACTGTGTCACTTAGAAATGCATGTTCATGAACACCTGACCATATGTGTGTAGAACCGCCCAGCAGAACCATGCCTCAGTTTCCTGCATGGTGAGCTTTCCTTCCTCCCAGCAGGGGCGGTGGCCACAGTGGCAGCACAGGGGGTTCTCTCTCCTGTGGGGAGCCACACGTCAGAATGGCAGTTGGCCTGATGGCGTCAGAAATAGTATACCAAGTTAAAGTCACCTTCACACTGAGGGAGTTCTGGAATGTAGCACCATTGGAAACACCAAGAAGAGCCATGTTCTTGGTTGTGTGTGTGAGCCAGGCAGCAGCAGAAGTGGACCCTGTATGGCAAAGTCTTGGTTTAATCAGGGATCGGGGGCTGCTGGACTGTCCTGGGCTCACCAAGATCCCTTGTGTCAAAACTGGTAGACTGAAAGGTGTTCCAACCAGCTGAAGATGGGTATTTGTAGCCACGAAGAGAATCCTAAACCATGATGTGTCTGTCGTGCAGCATTCAGATTTTGCCAAAGGTGCGCTGTGCGTTGCTTTACACAGCACAGAATTGATGGATCGTAGTTGCTGGCTCCCTCGCACAGGCAAAGTCTAAATTTTAGCAGTGAACTTTGCCCACTGTGCTTCTCCCTCCTATCTTTAACCACCAGAACGTAGGGCTGTAAATAAGTGGAGGCTCGTCCAGTGGTAGGGATACTTAGGGATTTTAACAAACATCAAGGACCGTGGCTACTCTGGCCGGCTGGCAAAGTGACGCACCTTTTATATCTGGGGTCAGGATAGCAGTGTGCCCTTTCTAATTCTTGAGATGCTTGGCTTCCTAAAATGACCATCTTTATTTAGATTAAGGACCCATTCAGAGTAGTTTTAATAATGTATAGTTTCATACATAAGTGGTTCCATAATTTATGTCACCATTATTCTCTGTCAGGGTTTTGAGTGTTACTGTTAATTAAAGAGAAAAAAAAAGGCAATCCCTCCATGCAGTCAGCCAAACTAGGTGCCCTTGACGTCGTTGTTGTCTTGAAAACAAACCAAAAACAACGCTAGGAGCCTGTCAGTAATGGCCAGTGAGTGAATTAAAAATCGCCTCAGTAAATCTCATCATTCCAGGTTCACAAGTGAACTGCCTTTAGCTAGAACCTATTTATCACGAGGAACCCATTTAGGAGAGGAACTTTTTACTGATTTACGCCCAGTCCCTCCCTCCCGTGCCTAAATTATTAACGTGCATATTAAGGAGATCCCCTGCCTTCATCAGCTGATGCAGTTTGCTTTTCCCGCACAGCTGAGGCCACAGATCTTTAGGTTTTATGTCATCTAGGTGAAAACTCCCTAAGAACAAATCCATTCTGTAAATATAATACACATGAACAGAAGCCTCATGGCCAAAGACGGTGGACTTTGCAGAAGCAATGTCCGAAATAAACACGGAGGGGTTGTACTTTCTAGTGTGGCTTCCAAACACATCTGGCATTCCTGCTATTTCTAGATCTTTTTGTGCTCTGCACTCATGGTCCCTGTGTGCCGAGGTGGAAGGTTGCCAAGCTGTCCACAGAGATCATGGTGCTTTGGGTTGCTAATGAAACTTCTGGGTGGAAACCTTGACAGCAGGCTGATCCCCAATGATGTGTGTCATTATTGGTAGATTAGGAAATTACCTCATCATCCTGGATTCTTCCCCAAAGGAATATACTTTGTCCTAAGGTATTCATGCACCCAGGTGTGCCCTCCAGTCAGCAGGCCTCCAAAATCCAAATGCCTTTCTGCTGTTAAATATATTCATAATACTGTGGACACGATCAACCTCACCCACTTATATTTCCCAGGGGAAATGTGGTTTCCAAAATTGATACCATATGACCTTGGGAGGGAATTTAAAATCATTTTCATAGCGATTTGGGTTGTTGTTGTTTTTAATATTTCTGTATCACCCTGGCCTTGGTGACTTTTTGGGTTTTATCATTGGCAGTGTTTCTTTTTCATTGTTGTCTTCAATAACATATGATATAAATCTTTACAAGTAGTTTTGCCTCCCCTTGTTCAGCCACCTAGAAAAACAAGAAGATCCACAATTTTCAAAGTAAACCCAGAGCTAAAGGCAAGCTCATGGGTATCCCACTTCCTGGGGTTTATACCTTTATTGTTTTGCCGTAGGTACGAACTCCCTGATGCTCTTGGCAGCGAACTCAGGGTGACCCTTTCCATATAAACGTGACCCCCTGTCATCCCTGGCCCAAGAGGGATTTACAGTCTAGTCCATGTCATTTTGGAAGGGCACGTCACATAGTCGAATCTTAATGAGTCCATTGATGCAGGAATCCTTCCTCAGTTTATTGGGTGTGATTGCACTTATAACATTGTCTATAAAAAACAAACATACAGACGTAAAATCTGAAAGATATTTTTAACGCCTTTCAAAGAGGAGGGCGTTTCCGCGCCGATCATGATGGCGCCTACCCTGGCTTGCACATCAGCAGAGGCTGAGCTGCCTAACTGTCAGCAAACCTCTACATACAAGCAGAAAACAACCCAGGCAGCAGTGTGTTTTCGGCTTTCACTTTTGAATGCACCATGAAAAGCTGTGCCACACTTAAATTATAGTCTCTTATTTATTTCCCACGTGTATACTCTCCTTCTCTTCAAGGAGTCCATTTAGCAAATATTGTCAATTCTGGAAAATTATGATTGTAATTTTGGTTGCTCCAGTTTAGAGCTGTCATTTAAAAATTGAAGAACTACCCTAATATGCTTTGTGTCATTGTTATTAAAAATAACAGTAATTATTTCAATGATTTAAAAATAACAATTGCAGGTGACTTTTCAGATTCAATATTTGACTCCTCAACACCTTTCAAGAGTGATGAGAAACTGTGAAAAGTTCTAAATGAGGAGGACTGATCAAAAGGAAGCTCCTAAGTGGGTGAGGATAAGTAACCAATTAGACAACGATGTGCTGTTTATAATCTCTTGGTTTCCACAACCACAGATGTGTCCTCGCTCAGTTCTTAGTAGCATAGTATGAGGGCTTGGTATAGAACTGAAAAGTTTTCCATCCCAAATCCCACAGTCCAAGTGGAGCGACTGAATTTAAACCTCATGACTTTTGCTGCTTGTTCCCTGGATTCAGAGCCCCGCCTTGCCTCTGTCGGTGAATCAACATTGCTAGTGTCCTGGGTTTTGTGCGCTCTTGAATTGTTTTTCCCTCCAGACCTTTTCCATGGGTGAGATAACAGGGAAAGAGACTGGGGGCATGAGAGTATGGGATAATAGCACAGGCTCTTGGTGGTGGGGATAGTTCGGGGGTTGGTTTGTATTGTTTTATTTCACATTGAGGTAAGGATATATTCCCTGCAGTTCTGAACTCTGCAGCCCTCTCGGCAGATGTGCCATAACATATGCATGGGAGACACTGAGTGTGGCCACCAGCCTTGTCAGGGAACCCATGGCTCTGGAGAACCAGCTTGGCCACAAGAGAGCCCAAGATCTTTCACCCTGCCAGCTAAGCCTTACATTAAAAGGAGGGCAGAGGCTGTTCCTTCGGAAATAAACTCTATCTTGAATCCCTGGGTCTTCACATTGTCGGTATGGTGAATTTGGCAGAGACTGAAGAATGTAGGGATGTGGTCTTAGGAAAAGCAGGATAGCCTTTCTCCTCAAGCAGCATCTGCCCTGCCGTTCATTCCCTTCCCACTTCCCTCTGGGTCTCACTCAGCCTTGCTAGCGAGATCTTGCAAAGATGGGAGAGGAGCCCATCCCCCCGAGTGGAAAGCAGCCCTCATACATTCTGTACCAGCAATGTGGAGTTATAAGGGAGCATTCCAAAGAGAAAAATAAATACTTTATGGGGAAGCAAAAATTTGTAGCTTCTTCAGAGCTGTATCCAAAGTTGCTACTGTAGCACCATCAGCCCAGTTGTATCCTAGACCTTGGATTTGACCTTGTCAGTTTTCCTCCTGAGGGAGAGGAGTTGGGGAAAGAAGTCAAGAATAGCAACAAATGTGTTACGGTCTGAAAGTCTGTGTTCCCCCAAAATCCATATATGGAAACCTATACCCCAAGATTATGTCAGGAGCTGGGGCCTTTGGGAGGTGATTAGTTCATAGGGTGCAGCCCTCCTGAGTGGGATTGGTGCCCTTACAGAGAGACCCCAGGGAGCTCCCTCACTCCTGCCTGGTGAGGGCAGTGGGAAGACAGTCGTCGGGGCCCAGAGGTGAGCTCCACCAGGCACCAGACCTGCTGATGGCTTCATCTTGGACTTGCAGCCTCCAGAACTGTGAAAGATAAATGTTTGTTGTTTATAAGCTACCCAATTTATGGTATTTTTGTTACAACAATCTGGACAAAGCATGGGTAGAAGATGATTTGAGCACTGGCTGTTCCCATTGCAGAGTGTAGCAAGAAGCATCACCTCGCCCTAGAAAAACATAGTCAAGTAGTCACTTCAAAGGCACCACACTTTGGACAGAAAAAAAAGGAACATTGTGACCCCTGTTCAAGACCTTGGATATTCCGTTGTATAAGCTACTAAGCAATGAAAAATATAAGGGCAGTGACAGTGTCTAAGCATAATTGTGTTCTGAGCAGAGTGCCTGGCACTCAATAAACAATTGTTAAATGAAGGAAAAAATATGGTGGAATACATGAACTAGTAATGGTCACTGTGGCAAGGTCAAAGCCTTAACTGTGAAGGAGTTAATGTGGACCTGTCTTTCTGGAGCGACTTTGGCAGAATCATCAGCCTTTTAACTTTTCAGCCTTTTAACTATCCTCAATGAAAATGGAAGTTTTGTTCCATTCCTAAATCATCTTTTCCAAATAATAGGAAACTTGTTTTTTTCTTGAGTTTCTTTTTATAGAATCTTCTCTTGAACGGCACTGTATTTCACAATTCCACAGTTTGAACCTGTGCATTCAGAATCCATCAAACTTATATCAATCCATAGCTGTCCATTTTTTGACCTAACAGATACCCTGGTAAAAAAATTCTGTTTCCTATTTATCTGTACACTAGACAAGGGTGGTTCTAGATTCTGGATTCCAGCAATCCGATGATAGTTTTCCAGCAACTTAGAGGGAGAGGACATGGTTTGCATAAATCCAGTTACCATATGGATGGTTGTAGCATTTATTTCTCCGAAGCTCAGTCTGCCATGATCAGACTTAGTAAATTGAGCTCTTATCTTCCAAAAACAAAGGAGATTATCTTAACCACCTTATAAGAAAAAAATTATCCATTACTGGGAGAATTCTTAGGCATTTCTGGATGTCAGCTAAAGCATTGTTGAGAGCCATGGCTGGTGCCTTTCTTACCCAAGAAGCCAGCAATTACTTTTTTTTTCTTGTTCAGGTTGACCCACCAAATTTAAGCCACACAGAAGGGTCTCTCCCCTCTCTCTCAGGCAGAGATAGATAGATAGATATTTAATTTTTAATATTCTCTTCCAGGTTTTTTGACAGGTTATACATATGCTAATAGAAATAAGCTTATTATTTGAAGCACAGAGCTGCTTGTCACCGAAGCTTCATTAACACCGTTATCACCACCTGACATTTATCTTATAATTTTCTAGAGCCGACTGTTGTGTCTCCATGGAAACCCAAATTGCAATTGAAACAAGAACGATAATAAAGGCATCCACTGAGATTGACAGCATGCAAAGCCTGGTTACTTTGTTTATAGCTCCTTCAGTAGCTACAGCTAGAGAGAGAAGATGTGCTTTGGGTGTTTGGAATTAACTCACTCGTGTCACGTGTCATTCCTGACTCTGGGCATGGCAGGTTTACTGTAACATCTTTGGTTCTGGTGTTAGTAATTAGGTCGCTCATTTTTACTGGAATCATCTCAAGGCGTTATGAATATTGGATGTAAAATTAACCGTGATCCTATTTGGATTCAAAAGGAAATTCTTCCTGGATGATTTGGACACTGAGATGTTAGGACACTTCAGCTGGACACTCGTGGTGCCTGAATGGATTCCTATCTGGGCAAAAGGAACAACCACAGAATTGTACTATTTTCCCCCTGCTTGATGCTGAGGAACCTGTGCTCTTTTAAGTTCATGACTTCCCATCAGTTTGGTTGGTACCTCAAAGGGAAGAGTCATGAAACTGGAGTGGGTCCAGAGTGAATTAATCTGAAATTAATTTGATTCTGAAAGACTCCATCTGGCTGTGTTTGGGAAAGGCAGTTAGACAGATATATAAACAAATGATCATCTGTATTCATTGTGCCAGATGTAGTGTCAAAAAATGAAGAAATGGCTTTAAAAAAATCAGCTATGGGGAATTTTGATATAATGGTATTCAGCCTCTTAGAATAACAGCCATTATAATTTAGCACATAATCCTATTTTTATTCTTATTTGTTTAGGGGGTTAGATCTGATGGTGTGTTTTTAGGAAATAGGCTTTGACATTTAATTTGCTTATTTTAATTGGCGATTTAAGATGCTAACTGGAATTTCTGACATGCTGAGAGAGAAAGGGACTATAGATTGCCTAATCAAAATGTGCTGTTTGGTACTGATTTCATCTTAATATTTAGGAATTTAAAAACTAGCAAAGTAGAATGTCGCTTGGACTTTGCCTTTTGATATATAGTTTTGTTGCATGACAGACTAGCATGTTTGTATCATAGGGAAACATACACAATGAGCTGACATCCATAGAATTCTGGAAGTCATCTTTGAGTAATTCTGTGAGCTTGGCAGTGTTCTTTTTCCATTACTCTTGCAAATTTCTTTAAGCCAACTATCAGAGAGGCAAATGTTTTGGATTGCTATCTAGGAATTTAATGTGATCACTGTAGAACCTTCCCTTGCCTCTTATGATGGGGCAGAAAGATTCTAGAAAATTCATGATTAGTCCCTTGGATACTATCACAGTTATCTATTATGGGCCTTTTATTTCCAGTTTTCAGACCTCAAACATCATCTTCTGAGATGTCTTGAAGACAAAGAAAGTTTACTTCTTGATCAGTGAACAAACAGAATTTACTTTGAAAAAACAAATTCCCAAAAGGAAACAACTTATCTCTCCCCAGGTCCTCACCCATCTCCCTCACTTCTCCCAACCAAACAACAAAAGAACAATAAAATCAGGCAGATAAAAATAGAGCAGAATACTTGGATAGTAAAAATTAACCCCACACATGCTGATGAATCTCGGCAAAATCTGCTGGATTTAATGACAGCAAATTAGATGGTATACAAATCTTGAATTTTGATGCTTATGGTAGTGTTAGAATGAGAAAGTAAAATCTCCGAACCTGGGGTGCTAGGGAGTGAGTCAGTCTTACTAGCTATTCTTGCAGTAGAGTTGAAAGCTTACCCTTTAATGCACTAATTTTTTTTATTGTCTCATTTTGAAAGAATTCTCCACAATAAATTATATATATCCCTGCCTTTTTAAACAGAATTTATTGAGCATAATGTGATCCTTTAGATGAGACAAGATTGTCATTACGCAAATGCGCTTTTCTTTCTGCTGCTGTCCTGGGGAACTCCTGGCAGTTGTTGGCCCCAGCGAGGAGTGGGCTTTCCAGTTCTCGTGTCTGTGAGCTGTCACTCCACGAATTGTAAACCCTCTCATTTGCTACTTGTAATCTCCTATGGGTTTGAAAGGCAGATATCAAGGCCATGAAAAACCAACATAAAATAACAAGTCTTTGAAGAATGGATTTGAGAAGCTCTGCAAAGGGCTTAAATGGCATGAGCCTGGAGCAGGAAATTTGTGACGTACGTTTTGATTGCTTTGAGGTCCCTTTTGTTTGTGTTTCTCTTTAATTGTAGTATAGTTGAAATGCAATATTACATTGATTTCAAGTATACAACACAGTGGTTCACCAGTTACCCACATTATTACATCTTCACAGGGTCCTTTTATTCTTTGCTCTCTTGCTGGCATTTCACAAACATAGGTTTGAAGGTATCATCAGAAGAAAAATCTGAACCTCATAAATTGTTAGTCTGCAGAAATACATATGTAGCTTCACAAATGGATTGCTTTCTGATCTAAACTACTGTCATTAATATGATGTAATAGTCCCTATTTACTGTCAACTTTTGATTTTCCAGATCAGTGGAAGGAAACAGTGGCATTACTAATCTCCAGTGCATTTATACCAAACTTTAAACTGCTGGCTGCATCCCCTAGGCTAGCATTCAATTTAAGTTGTATTCCTTGATTACACATCATTTATGACCAAGGAAGGGAGGCCAAGAGCAGACTGAGGAGACACCAGGCTGAGATTAAATTTTGCCATTGATAAATGATAAAATGAATAATGAATGGACAAATAATCAATATTTAACAGAAAAGTAGATAGACTTCTGAATGCCAGGCAAGCACAAAGGTCGGTGAGTGAAGTCTTTGTCTTTCAGTCCAAAGTTGGAGAGCCCCAGAATGGTTTTGCAATGATTTATCTCAGGATAGCCAGAATCAGGACATTGGCTGGGCTGGGACAAATGGACCCAGTGGGCATTTAGAAAAAAATAGTCCTGACTCAGTCACTCATTAGTAATAGGTGTATTGACCCTCAGATTCAATAGAACACTGCAAGATGGCAGGACATGGTTCTTTGTAATAGTGGTGACTAATTGCATACGTGTATGGTAGTTTTTACAACTTTGAAGACTTGTTGCCATATTAAATCTATTCATTCAGAAAATATGTTGAAGATATACTAAGCCTGACTCCAAGGCAGCGTGCTCACCTCCCAGGCGAGGCCCTCTTGGGACCTTGTTCAGAACTGCAGCTTCGTTCCCTTGCCCTGTTTTATTTTTCCGTTGAAGCCATCTCTTTCTAGGCTCTTAGCGGATTTACTTATTTTGCTCATTTTATGCCCCTCTGTAGACTAGAAGCTCCATCAAGACATTTTTGCCTTATTTTCTTTGCTGCTGTATGCCCAGCACCTTGAATAATGCCTGGATGGTGAGCCCACTTCATAAATACGTACTGAATTAATGATTTACACATCCCCGTCCTCAAGAATTTCTCAGTCTCACCACATGGCCTCTTAGGGGCTCAGTGAATTACTGTTTCTGTACGCTCAGCAGTCAGAGGAGGGCAGAGGTCCTGGTCAGTCTGCAGCATAAGTGTGTGTTCTGGGTCAGACCTTGTTCCTGTTTTCAGATTTGGGGTGGGTGGGGGCACTGAGCCAGTAAGGGAAATAGGGAAGTCCAACATGAAACCTAACAGGGGGGAAAGAAGGTAGGAGAATATTATTTGTGTATGTACCGAGTTTGTGGTGGCACTAGAGCCTTCTGAGTGGGCCGTGGCTCTGCATCAGATGGGAGGGTTGAATGGACAAGATCAGGAAAGTGATTTCACTGAGTGGTAGCAAACGGCAGGAACGCGAGAGCATGGTGACCCCCGAGGATTCGGTCCAGAGGGCCAAGGAAAGGCAGGGAGGGAGGGCTGCCCTGGGTGGGAGGGGCTGCTCTCGGGCGGGTCTCAGCCCCCTTGTTACAGCCTTTTCCTGCAGTCTCATCATCAACTCAGGGAAACGGTACAGCTTATCCTCCTTCGCCTCTGATCTTTTCAGATTCCATTTTAAAACTTGACCACAGGCATGGAAAGTGGAGTAGAATGCAGGGTGCCAGGTCCTGCGGTGGAGTGGGCCACTTGCAGCCGGCTTCCGCAGGCCCTTCCGTCCCACGCTGCTCTGGGCCTTCCCTCTCTGAACTTTGGTTTTTTATTGTGCATGAGTCTCTCTCTTCTCATTGGCCATGAGTGGTTTCCAGGCAGAGATGAAGTATTTTTTTTACCTGTCTCCTTCAAAGCTAGCACAGTGCCTGACATGAAGCAGGTCTGTAATCACTGTAATACTGAGGAAGGTGGAGGACTTGGCATGAAAATAAGCCTCAGGTGGGTCTGAAGTCCTGGATGGGTGTCACGCCCGCCCTCACTGCCTGGGAGGGTTTCTCCAAGGACTGTGAACGCACCCATGGCTTTCTCTTGCGGCAGTAAGTCCTGGTGAAATAGTTTAGCCAGTGGCGAGGGCAGGAACTCCTTGCTTTGAGAAGCACAGTTTCTAAAACCGAGGTACCAGGTACCAGGCACTGTGTCCCTGTCATTGGCCAATCTTGGCGAATGTCCCTTACTTTCATCATTTGCTGCTGGAATATGAGTAAGGAAGACATTGTTAGTAAAAAGCAGGGCTCAGTGTGGGAAGTTGGGACCAGCACTGGCTCCCCAAATGCCCCCATAGGTCTCCATGTCAAAACCATTCACATCTCAGTGGATTGATGGGGGCCAAACCAGTATCCTTTCCATCATCCAGAAGGGCCATTTACAGTCACTTGCCCGAGCAAACAGGTGAATTCTGCAGCACTGAGCCATGGGCAGGGAGCGGAGCCCCAAAGGGCTGTGTGCCCAGAGCCAGCCACCCCCTCTATTTCCTCATCTGTGAAGTGGGGGGCAGTGATCTGACCTCAGCCGTGGGGGCAGGAGTAATGAATCCGAGCTCCTGCAGACTTGAAAATGTGAAGCCCAATATAAATCTTCTCTGCGCCTATGATTCCCCTGTTGCCATTTCTGACGGCTCATCTGGAAGCCCCTCCCTGTGCACACACCTCCTGCCCTGCTCTGACGGCCACTCAGCTGCTTCTGACAAATCGCGGAATGAAATGAGTGCCTGGGCAGGGGCCATCCAGAGCTGATGCCTCCCTGCCTCCCCAGCGAAGGTTAGAGTACGTTCAGACTCCAGGTACCCCCAACATGTCTCCACATTTACTTCTTTGTGGGGGTTTTCCAGCTTTCTGCATTTTACTAGCAGTCAAGTTGAGATAAGGTAATAAGGTTCCCTTTTTACTTGGCAAGTCCAACTGCCCGTGTTGTGTGGCCTTTTCTGCAGAAATCGTTTCCTACAAGTCAGGGTTACATTTCACCCTGGTAAACAAGCAGATAGCTTTTCAACCTCTGTCCAGATACCATCCAGCCAGCAGTCCAGCAGAACGCCCATCACAGATGTGTTCTTTGTTGAATGAAATCATCTGTTGAATGAAATCAATGGACTCCACATTCTTAGTAAATTATGTTTTTTTCAAAATCTGCCTAAAGCACGGGGATGAACATATCACATGTCTTACAGGAGACTTGAGCTTTTCTTCAGGAGAGCACAAATTCATTTACAGTTAGACCATTTGGAGAAAGACTTTGCCTCCTTCAGCTGCTTGGGGTATTCATCTGCTCCCATGCCCCTTCTCTGAGTCCAGCAAAGTGCAGACGTCTCCCCTCAGAGATTTGGGGTTCCGTGCTGTGAGTGGTGTGGCCGTGACTCACAAAAGCCGCGGCTGCATGCAATAAAGGCTAATGATACCTTCCAGGTAAATACGGGAGTATCACTGGGTTCATCATCTTATTCGTAAGAAAACTGATATCGAGAGGTTTAAGTTTCCAGATCACTGGGCACCCCACGATCCTGCTACAGCTGAGATGGGGCTGTGTCAGGCCAGCGACAAAGATGCTTTGTCACAGGACAGTCACAGGCAATGGCGGTTTTCTGCCTGGTGACCCTGAAGCAGCAGATTCTCAAAGAGAGAGGCAGCTCCCATGCTGGCAGTTGGGTGACAGCTGGTCGCTCTTCCTAAACTGAGGGGCTGCGGTAAGCTTCGAGGAGAGGCCGGTAACCCCCCAGGGCAGCGTGGAGAAGACCTGGTGCTGTGCGCTGGCACCGTATTGCCCACCCGCTAAGGAGAGAGTGCTGTTTGTGAATAGCGAGCGACAACCACATGGGCCGTGCAGGAGGTGCTTGATACGCCTGAATCTGGCGCCTGCCCTGTGGCTCGCCAGAAGGCACCAGGCCCATCGCCAGCTACTTCCTGCTCTTGCCTCATGCAGTCCAGTCTCAGACCATTTCCTGTGATGACCAGACAAAGCTCATTTCTTCATGTACTATTACTTAAGTACGAGTGATAGGAAAAAATGATTCCCAGGCCCCTGGAAAGAGCGGCCTCTCAGTTTACCAGAATGATGGCCGGCGGTGGGATGTTAGGAAAAACCGGCACAAACTAGGGGGAGGGATGTGCAGGCAGCAGCCCCCAGCCACCAGCGTCCAGCAGCCCCGCCTGAGCCTGAGTGCAGGTGACCACCTCGCCAGCTCCCCAGCCATGCCTTAGCCACCTGTGAGCCCCGGGGGCACCCCAGGGCTTCGGGCAGCGGGTCTTATTATCTGAATTGTCTTCCCAATACCTCACCTCTGGGGTCCAAACCAGAACTGCACACTTAGAGAAATTAAGGGCCAGGTGAGAACTGTTCTCTTAGTTTTATGAGTGGGAAACTGAGGTACAAAGCAGTTATGTGATTTGTCTGGGATCCCACAGTCAATTGAATGCCAAGCCAAGAAAAGAACCAGGCCGAGCTGCCTGCTGCCCCCTGGCTTGCTGCTGGGCGACTCAAGCATCAGGGTCATGTTCCCGGCCCCTCCTTCCAGCCTTCCCAAAGCAACCTTCTGACAAAATAATACATTTTGGTGAATCTCAACTCCAATTTTTTTTTAATCTGTATTTGCATTTACTTTAATATTTAACATTACATAAAATTTTAAATTGAGTTTCTCAGTTGCTCCAGCCCCATCTCAAGTGTTGGCGGCCACGTGTGACTAGTGGCTGCCGTGTTGGATCGTGCAGTCTGCACAGCGTCTCCACGGCAGCACAAAGTCGGATGCTGCGGATGCACGGATGCAAGATAAGCCAGGGACCCAGAAAAGTAAGACAGATACAAAGCGTGGGAATAGTAAGATTACTGAAAACTGCCAGGGAAATTAGCTATCCTAACACAAAATTTCTCCAAGACTAAGCATCTTTTTGTGTTGTTTTTGGGGTTGGTACAACTTCAAAGGTGGCATTTTATATCTTTTTCCCCCCAGGATTAATATAATTACTTACAGCCACTTGGTTTTTCCCAATCTCATTTTGTAAGTTTGTTGCTTGCCCTTTTATATAGATAAAGAAGATGGGACACAGAAAGTTGCTATCGAAGGGACAAGATGAAAGAACAGAAACATCAATTCTTGTGTTTGCCTTCTCCAAAAGGAAATATGCAATTGCCTGGGTCTTACGAAAGTGTGTTGTCCCGGGATTAATAATAGTGATACTAGTGCATTGAATCAATTATTAAAACTCTTATAATATTTTACAGCTTAGAGGAGCCTCAGAAGATTTCACCTATCATCTGTTGATCTTGTTCTCTTTACTCGAAAATAGAGTGAGGAAGTAGGGTAGTGCGTGTGCTAAAAGCAAAAGTAACATATCGTTGTTTTTCCAAATGTCATTATATTTTTGTCTTGGCTGCAAGGCTGATCCCACCAATGCCCGCTGGCATAGTGCTCTCTAACTTGTGGTCTGATTCCATGTGGCATCTGTCCTAGAGGAACCTTACCGTTGGCTCCTTCCCAAGAGCAAAAGCTGAATTGGCCCTGGGTATCTCATCGGAGTTGGTAGGTGGAGTGCCAGCAGAGATGTGTGTGCCCATGCCTGTGGCCACTGAGGCCACAGGAAACATCACCTGACAGAAACCCAGTTGTGGAATATTAAGCAACCACAGTTGGCCTTGACATCTTAACATGTCCACATTCTGCAGCCCCCTCTTCTTGGGAGCATGACACTGGGAAAATCACTTCACTCCATGATTCTCCATGGCATCATTTCCAAAATGGGGATGATAATTTCAATTCAGTGGTGGAGCTGTTGTGATACTGTATGTCAAGTATCTGGCAAAGTTTCCTGGCAAAGACCAGGCTCTCAGTAAATATTTGAATTTGAATAACCCCTGCACTGCTCTGGGTGCGGAGGATAGCTTGGGAGTGCAGAGGAGCGTGCTCAGCTAGTTTTCTAAACCTGGGGTCAGATTCTAGTACATAGAGGATCTTACTTAGAACCTTACTGAGATTTGGGGTATCTCTTCCCATTATTACCCCTCTCCATGGCCTCTGGCAAGTACCCCCAAAGCTTTAACTATTGGACACATGATTTCTGGCTTCCTTAGAGGTGTCATCACTTAGAGCCCCAGGGGAACAGAATAAATCAATAAATGTCCACTAAAAATGAGCATTGGCCAGGAAGAAAGGTGAGAGTCCAAAGGAGGAGGAGCTTGCTTGCATTGGAACGAAGTTAATCGGGCTGTCACATGGGCCTCATCGGGATCCAGGACAAGGGATGCAGCCACGTGGGGGTTTGGAGAGGTGGGACACCTGTCCTGCACAGGACCTTTTGATGGAGAAGATGTGCTGTCAGCTTGTGCGACTGTTAGAAGTTGTTGGGTTTACGTAAGAAGGGATCGTCGTGCCCTTGGTATTTGCTATAACTCTTTAGAACAGTTGTTTCCAAAATGGTAAGTGTTTGGTAAAAAGGACAGAGAGGTGGATGAGGGGCGCTCACTGGTGTGCCCCTGTGGGAATAAGGAAGAAGAGAACTGGTGGACATGGGGACACCATTATGTGATTATTGAGAAAATGTGGATTTTAAAAGTATTATCAGGCCCTGAGCCCTAACATCGTGCACCTCAGGACGGCAGGAGGTCTCCGGGCATCCGTGAAGGATGACTGATGGGAGAGGGAGTAGTAATACGTCCAGGCATCCGTGAGGGATGGCTGAGGGGAGAGGGAGTAGTAACACGTCTCCACCACAGCGAAGACCAACGCTACTCTCAAGCTCAGCACTTTGCTCCCTCCTCCCACGGGCGGGGCACAGGTGCGCGCACTTCCCTCAGTGTTGCCTTGTGTTCGTCCAGGAACTCTTGTCTTGGCATAGATTTACCACGAGCTGGTCACTCTCGGCCCATGGCAGACCTGATGTGACATTTGGCCACATGAGGAATTAGAAATGTTTTGTGCTTAGGAGCCCTCTGGGCCTAAGTTTGATTTCTGCTTTTACAGTTTATAAGCTGATGATCTTAGGAAAGAAACTTCATTTCTTAGATCTCTGTGTCTGGAAAAGAATACTTTCTCATAGGATTGTTAATAAGGATTAAAAATAACATGTGAAGCACAGTGTCTGTGTATAAATAAGTGCTCACTAAAAGACATACATTATTATTATTTAGGATATGAATTGTATTGAGTCTATACTATGAAAACTTTTGGATTGAAAAGTAGACTAATAATGCTCACTAGTTTCAAGTGCATCACAAGTGCAAGGAAGAGATTAACACTAGAAATAGCTAACATTTATTAGACTGGGCCCCGTCCTATACCAAGCACATGATGCTGTGAGATCACGTCTCTCGTTCCCACCTTACAGATGGAGAGTCTGAGGCCCAGCGCAGCACAGCTGGGGGGTGGAGGTGTGAGAGTCTGAGCTCTGATCTCCTGCTGCTTCAGGATGATAAAATGATAAGGCATCTGTGAAGGATGGCTGAGGGGACAGAGGATGGACTCACTCACAGTGTAAAGACCAAGGTGTAAGGTGCACGCCGTCATCTCAGTCCCCCTTTCTGTGCCTCAGGGAGTGCGTATTTTTTGAGAAAGTAAAAAATGACCCCCCGTTTGGGGAGACAGTAAGGAATGCTTGCTCTAGAATTCCAAGTCTAGGTACCAGGAGGAGTATACCGTCACTTAACGCCTCCATTGTATGAATTATGCTCTGACAGGCAACTTGCCACAGCCTCATTTGTTGAACTTCCGTTTCTCTGTTAGCTGAGACCTGTGGCAATGCCTTCCTCTTTTCATTCTAGCTGATTGTCAAGAGCAGTAACCACAAGTCCTTCCTGTCCCAGAAATAAGTCTTTCCACACTCTCAACTCTCAACAAGCTGTGAACACTATATTCTGTTTTGTGAGGGGCTTCGCCACCTCCACCCTGCTGAAGTCAGCTCCACGGGTTAAAGTGTTTATCGAATTCTCAAAGGGTGACTTGAGAAGAAGTGTAGGTGCATAAGAACAAGACAGGTGATCGACCTCTAATATAAACACGTATTACATTACACCCAAATTGCTGAAAGGTTTTCTGCTCAGTATTTCATTCAGTAGTGTTTTTTTTATAACAATAAGGTTGATTAGAGAAAGCTCTGAAAGTGCTTCAAGTCAGTCTGATTGTTTATCTCAAGGATTTTTAAAAAATGGTAAAATAGGGGGATAAGAAGCAGAAATTGAAGCCCAGGACCTAGTGATGAGTATTTGCCTTCACTGTCCTCTCTGGATGAAATTGACTTTAGGGGTCCTCCTTTTCATATGTTTGCTGGTGGTGGTTAGCCATCATTGCCTTTTCTTTCAAGGAACTCAGGACTAGCCTAAGTCCACAGCAGATTTAAGGTGCTCTGGTGTTTTTTGAGTGTTATAACCAGAGAAGGAATCCTGCCTGAGATCTTTGAATACCTTCTTATTACCCCAAGGCTACAGTGAGTGGCACCTGCTGTTGAAGTGAACTTTGAGATCCTGTGGCCCCTTTTTGACCTTTCTGCCTCCCGGGCTGGGGGACAGTCATGGACTTGGCTCTGTAGATGCTCTGCCTACCAAGTTCATACTTGTTCAGGTGCATTTTATTTTCACAGGCTAGAGTGCTAAACCAAGAGCACAGTATGCAAATGAATGCTGCTCAGGGCATTTGGCCTTGCCACTGGCCAAGTATGTAGATATAGGGTGCATTAGGAGGGGGAAGGAAGAGTGTATGTGGTTTTGCTTTATTATTTACCACAGCTGAAAAGAAATAGGGGATCCAAGTGAGAAATGAATGCCTTTTTCATCATCATATTACATTATGGGGACTAGAATTGCAGGTTCTAAACAAGTGTTCTCTCTTCCAAATCAGGGTTTTGGAAAACAGCATTAAGGAAGATTAATGTAAAAGCTTTATGGTCTCGCTCTTTGTATCAGCCCCAAATATTTACTGAAGCTAGGAGAAGAAAGGCAGACTTCCCTCTCTTCTCTCCCAAACGTGTGATTGTTTAGAACTCAAGTGCAACATCTGGAAGTCAGATACACAGAGAGCAATTTATGGAGTGTGAAAGATTTGAAATATTCAGTGTCCTTATCAGGAACTCAACTTTCTGGGGCTGCATTTTTTTCCCCAGCACAAAGCAGGCAATTCTAAGATCGCCTTTGCCTCTCTGAATTAAAGCCTTTGTGGCCAGGTCCCATAAACAATGTGCTTTTTAAACGGGAGCCCCCTCCCTGCCCAGCCTTTGCTCCCGCGTGGGCAGCCAATGGGCTGCACCCAGCGCATTGCTGGGGCACTTTCCATTCTGAGCAGCAGCAACGTACTAATTTGATGCACACATGGATGCCTCGCGCGCTCTGCGAATCCATCGCCAGCATCTTGCATTAGTCATCTGACGGACTGCCAAGTGTTTCATTTTCTTTTCATGTGACTTTATTATTACCACCTCTCTCCTCTCTTCCAAAAGCCTCCAAAGCGGGGTGGGGCGGGGGGGACGTGGGAGGAGGGAGTGGAGCAGGGAAATCCAGCAGAAAGCCAGCCCTGCCTTTCTTTGCACACGAGAGCCAGCGCGGGGATGATCACGCTGCGGAGGCATTGATGGCAGCCTTGCAGAGCGAGACCTGCCCTTAAGTTGCAGCTGCCTCCCAAGCCGGGCTTCAAGATGTCCCCGCCCCGGGTGACAGCCGGCGGGGCGCTGCCCCGGGCTCGGGCGGCGATGCTGAGCAGCCGCCCGCAGTGAGCCCGCCGCCGCCGCCGCCCAGGAGCGACCTAATGGTGCCCGCGCTTTGTTTTAGTTCATCACATTTCCACGACTCATTAGGCACTCTGCCCCGCGCCCCCTTCCTCCCCTTCCGCCTCCCCGCCCCCACCCTCCGCTTTTTTCTTCCTGCCGCTCCCCGCGCAGCCCTAACTCCGGCTCCCGGTTCCCTTTCCGACAGTAACGGCGCGGCCAGCAAGATGAACGGCGCTTTGGACCACTCGGACCAGCCAGACCCAGATGCCATTAAGATGTTCGTCGGACAGATCCCCCGGTCCTGGTCGGAAAAGGAGCTGAAAGAACTTTTTGAGCCTTACGGAGCCGTCTACCAGATCAACGTCCTCCGGGACCGGAGTCAGAACCCTCCCCAGAGTAAAGGTACAGAGCGCGGGGCGCGCGGGGCCGGGGCGTCCCTGGGCGTCGGCGCCCTGCCCTGTGCCCGCGGCTGGCCTCTGCCCGCACCCGCTGCCGCGGGACAGGTGGCCGGGCCGGCGAGGGCGGGGCGCGGGGAGGGAGGGAGGTTGGGCCTCGCCCTGTCCGCCGAGGGGACTCTCCGGGGCCACTCTCCGGGCCGCACAGGCTCTCCTGGGCGCAGCAGCTGCCTCTCTAAGCAGCAGCGTTCCTCGGCCTTGCATTTCAGGAGCTCCCTGCTTCTACCCCTGGCTCTCCTATTATTACCCATATGATTGCAATTGCATTTCACTTTTCCATAGCCTGTGGGGATCCTGAAATGCCTTATAAACTGTTCATGGGATGCCATTGGTGTAAGGGATGGAGGGTCCCTTCACTTCTAAAAGAGTCATCAGTTCTTGAGGTCTAGGTGGGGATCAGTACGTGAAGTGTGCCTTTCCTGGGCTGCGGGAAGCAGCACCCTAGTGGCCTGAGATAGTTAGCACAACTTCGCTGATGCTTGGGGCTGACCCCTCACCAATGGTAAGATTCGAGTGTACCATCTGGTGGTGGTACTGCCTCCATTTTGAGGGTGATGGGAGTGGGGGTGGGGTGCAGTCACTAAAACAGGCCGGAAACCTCTGTAGCAGGTGAAGCTTCTGTGCATTGGAGTCATCCTTTTTAAGTTCCCTGCAGGCTGAATTTAAAATATCTCTACAGCCACCACTTGGCCTCTGTCGATGTTTTAACCTTGATTTTAGTCATTTGGTTTTTCTCTGTTCTTGATCTCTTGGTCTTTCTACCCGGGGCTCCCCTGTCCTTCTTTGGATCTCTGTTTCTTTTTCTCTGCGCCTTGATATTTCTGTCTGGGCTGTTATTTTATTTCTCTGTTGCCTCTCCTAGACCTGCAAGTTCATCATTTGCCTTGTACATACATGTCCACTGAGCACATGCACATCAGCCCATACTTCTCTCTGAGCCTCTTCCTTACTGTCCAGGTGGAGAGATAGGACTAAGTAATTGTTAAGATACTAACATTCTGTGACACTGAGAAATGCTGGGCTGGCTCATGTTCCCTGTAGTTGCTGGGGTGTGATAGGACTTTTGGGAGCCTTTTAAGGAATATAAAAGCCCCTAGCTAATACTCATTTTATTAAAGTGAACAGATATGCCTTAAGATTATGCTCATAAAACTCTAATTTTGTATCCCAAACATACCACATCATGCCAAGAAGTTATATAGAATTTTTTCCCCACAAACTTGATTATCCCATAATTTGAAAAACAGAAATTCAGATCTATGTATCAGTAGGATTAAAAACATCCCAAATGAGGGCAGTGTTGAAAAACTTTATTGATCATATTCCTAAACTATTTACCTACATATGTCCCAAAAGGAGAAGACAAGAATTTGTTTTAATACTTTATTTTCATACTATCCTACGAGGGAAAGAGAATATGAGACACTGGACCGGAACTGAGGAACCACCCAATAGGGGCCTCCCACCATCGAGAGCAGAAAACTAGGCCAGAGGCAGCAAACTAGTGCTTCAGAGCAGCAACCACGGTGTGCCCTTGTCCAGAAAAACGTGCCTCCCAATTTCAGTTTATTCAGCATTTTTCAAAATAACCTCTGACGTAATAACTGGGGCTCGTTTATTATGCTGCCTGATTACTTGCATTTTAGCTTTTGATCACACATATCTTGCCTTAACCAAAAGGGCCTTTCTGTCAGTCAAGCGAATACTTGTGCACAGCCTTATTCTCCTATTTTCTCTTCCCTGGTGTTCCTCTGAGCAGTGCCTTTACCAGGCTATATATATGAGACTATACATTTTGTTAACTTTACTCACCAGGTCTTATAACTAACTTCATTATAATAATTTGCATAAGGCCGGAGTCTTGGAGGGAAGCAGAGGCCCAGAGAGGGAGCCAGCATTTTTTACATACATGCTATGTACCAGTTGCTGTATTATAAGGAGCTTTACATATGCTGTCTCACTTAGTTCTTGCTGAAATCCTGGATGTGGGTAGTACTAGTCACATTTTACTCATAAGGAAACTGAAGCTTAGAAAAATTTAAGAAGTGTAGCCCAGTTTACCCACTGGTAAGTGGCAGAGTAGAAATTTGTGCATGGTCCATCTCTCTTCCTGTACGCCACCATCTTGCCCCTCTGTTAGATGACCTTGTTCTGCTCCATTTCAGGGCTGGCCTTCTCCTTTCCCTAAGTGTCCCCCAAGTGAAAGGAAGGATTTGCCCTTTAAGAGCAGGATTGATTTTGCCCCTGTCTTTGTGCTTAGTTTTTATACTCACGGGTTTAGATCGTACATCATTCCAACTCATGGTATCATGGGATAGAAGTTACAGATGAAATCATTCAAATCTTACCTTTGGAAATATAGGTCAATTCCCATTACTGTGAACTCCAAATCTCACATCAAATATTGCTTGCAGTACGTGGGATGCCAGCCAAAGCTGAAAAGGGTTTTTGTTACGCAGACATCTCTGTTGTAAGGGTATTTGTTGTGATGGGATTTGAGCAGTATAATGACATTCCCCTCAGAGAATTACAGCCCTTAGCCGCTTACATGGAGAGCAGCAGAAACCACCACTTTCTTTTACATGGATACATGTGTGTGCCATGTGCTGTTTGCCTGTTCTACATAAAATAGAGCCTCACATTTACATTGGTCCTGTCTGACAGCAGAGTACGAGTATGTTTTCCTAGGGCTGATGTCAGAGCTTCAAAATCTGAGCTTTGGGCCGTCTATCTAAAAAATGGCTTAAATTATCTAAATACGATTTTTGGAGTGGCCTTGATTCATTGCCTTACTGACATCAGCGAGTCCAAAGAAAGAGACAAAATCAGGCTAATACCTAATCCAGGTGAATCAGGGTTTTCTCTCACTTTGCATCTAATGTTCTGTTTAGTCTTGAGCCATAAAAATGTTCTGTTTTTGAAATCATCCTTTAAGAGTTAGAGCCTAAGCTACCCAGCTCTTCTCTCTATAAATGTGTATGTTGACCAAGGAGACTGGGTAACTCTGGGGAACCTGCTAAGAAACCCATCCCACCTATTAGGACTTACGGAGAAGACATGTTATGCAGCAGTTATTGGTTGAGTGTGTGGATGGTGAGAAATACCACATTGTAGATAACAGCATGGCTTTTGAAGTCAGGCAAGTCTAAATTCAGTTTCTGGATCTACCATTTCCTGGATAGTGGCCTTGGGCATGTCACTTAACCCATCCAAGAGCAGAGATAGGCACCATCGAGTTGCTGAGGTGGAGTTCCAAGCTTTGCACAGAGCTGGGATTTCAGAGCAGCTCATTTGTTGTGATGGTGGCTGATATTACAATTATTACACCACTGTCCCCAAGAACTTGGAATCTAATAGGGATAATGAGGCTGGTACACAAGTAACTATAATACAGAATGACATGAGATAAGGATGAAAGAGAGGAGCATATGTGAATTCTGGAAGTTCAGAGGAGGAATGACTAGCTTGCAGCTAGGCAGATAGGAAAAGATGGAATGTTTACCAAATCTTGAAAGAGAAATACTAGACTTCAGTAAGTAAAGACAGTGTTGAACATTACAAGTGCACAGACTGGCCTGGTTCAGGCACGGAGGTAACAAATGCAGCACACATTCTGGAAACTATGAACTCTGCCAGGGCTCAGAGGAGATTCAAAAATACACGGAATGAATTGGAAGAGAGAGTTCCGGGGTTCTAGAAATACAGCCCAGGGCCGGTTCTTAGAGAGCCTTGACTCTCATGCTGAAATATTTGCAGTTTATATGTTGGAAGGTCTATGCCTGTGAAGGGTCTTTCAGCCAAAGCACAAGAAGCCAGGAGGCCATGCAGTGTGTTGGCTGTAGTGCACGGAACTATAGTGTTAGAGGTGGGGACCGAGTGATGCCGACATGACGGTGTGACTGTGGGGAAGGAGGGGGATTGTATGGCCAGGTTGGAGCAGTGAAGACCAGGAGGTTTTGACTTAACTGGAAGAAATAGGGAAGCAGTCAGCAGGTGGGAACAGGATGGAGAGGAATATGAAGTCCAGTTTGATCGTGTTGAGTCAAAGTTGCCACAGAAGAGTCAGGAAGATGCAGGCCAAGGAGAGCCATTGGGTCTGATGGTTGGGAGGACTAGAGAGTGCTTCAGAGGAATGTCTAGACTAGAATGAAACCACTTCGCATTTGCAACGGGAAGGTGGAGGCAGACCCCTGGTCCCAGCCCAATGCCTCACTGATCTCATGGTCTCTCTCTTGGCGACTTCTCAGGCAAAAGAGAACTAGAAACGGGAAGTGGCTTGTGTCGACTCTCACTGTGTGCCACAGGCCTGAGGAACAAAACTTCCTTTTTTCTTGAAATGTGATCAAAGGTCATATGGCAAAACTGCCACACAGTGGCAGCCCATCGAGCTTAGAGCCCAGGGTGTTCTGGGTGGAACAGAAATCAAATCTGTGGCTCCTCTAGGAAGGAGAATTTGAAAAGAGCTGTGTTCCAGGTGGTTGTGATGCCAGGGCCACTCCACTTCCCTGATGGTCAGGCTGCAGGTAGGGGGCTGCCAGGGACTGGGCTGGGCTGGACAACAGCTCTGCCTGGGTGATGTGACTGTCACCCTCCTCTACTGACCTCAGGCCAGGATCACAGCTGGAATTTATACGCACAAGCCAGCTCAGAAAACACACTGCACTGCCTCGTCCCTACGGTGGCCGTGGTACCTGCCTCAGTAAAAAACCTGTGTGAGTGCTGCTAGCTTAGGCCAAAGAGAGTTGACAGTCTCACAAACTTTATTCATTTCTTCTTAAAGACGTGAAAGGTTGGTAAATAACACCATCAACATTTTTACCAAAGGGATTGTAGTGGAGGACTGGTGTGGCGGCCGAGAGGTTCATTTACATGTTCACACCTTCCCTTTCTTCCTAGAAATACTCTGTCAGAAACATCCCGTAAGTAACAGAAGTGGACTTGGAGCTGGTCTGTTTACGTGATATCATCTCGAAATCAGTAACTGAGAAAGAATTCAAAATACAGGAAGATGGGCCAGTTTTACATTTCAATGCACACAAGTAGGGAACAGGATTTCTGCCCTAAATTTCTTGAAAACGATGGTGTTTGCCCTAGATTTTCAGGGACAGCCCCAGGGTTGATGGTGCTGCCTCAGTGGCCCACAGGAAGGATGCTTTCATCCTGAATTAATTCTATGTTAACAGAAGTCACTGTATAACTGTGACTTCCTCTCATGGTTGGCTGAGGCCCTATAGGATAAACATTAAATGCAGTCTGAATGTTTATATTCATGCAGGTGGGAATCCTTATCTTATCCTTGTGAGAGATGGATTCATTAGTTGTGTGGTTATATTAAAAGATTTAACAGTTCATTTTGTTTGAAGCAGAGTTTTTAATTTTTTTGACTTACCCATAGAACTGATGGAGATAAGCAAGAGAAATGCTAAATAAATAATGTTAAATAAAGAAGTGTTAAATAAATAAAGCCCTCCTTTAGGTCGCGGTGGGCAGGAGTCCCTTTAAACACTCTGCCTACTGGTGCTGAGAGCTGGACTGGGGCCATGCAGCACAGCATTGAATTTCCATGGTTTATATCAAAGGGCAGCTTCCACCTGGCAGATAATATCTACCCTGGGCACATTTTTATCCTTGCATCGCTAGATGGAAAAAGATGAAGGGGAAAGAGGGAGATACAGAGGACACACGGAGAGGGCCAATACCCAAGAAGAAAGGAAGCTCATAAGGCTGCTTCTGACTATTTTATTTTCTTCTTCACTGTCTGGATATCTGTGAGTCCCCAGTTGTCCAGTCCCCAGTAGATTTGCATTTCTGGAATTAAAGTAGCAGAAGAATAAAAAAACAGGCTTTGGACGAAAGGAGAATGGATGTTTTTGGTAGAAATTTGACATGAGCAAATTTCATGGCTTACATACACCGGAGCCCTCCAACGCATGTTACGGGCCGCCTGAAGCAGCTAGGTCTGGGTGATCTCCCCACTTGCATTTCGTGTTGCGTGCATTTGCAGCGTGCCTGCCTAGAGGCCTTATTTTCACCCCACAAGATTCCTACATGTTAGAGGTGCTCTAACATCAGTTACACAATTGTCCCATTCTGGCTTACCATACTGTAGGTCATTAGGAAACCAGTCTTTGAAAATGACAAGTCCAGTTTCCTAGCCAGAAAGGAAAGTGCTTTCAATAGGACAACGCTGTTAGTTACTCTGAAACCCGTATTCGTCACCTGTGAGTTGGTTTCGTGTGACCTACCCTCTCCTACCCATTTTTACTCCAAAGACCCCAGGCAGGCTAAATTAGACAGTCAGGTTGACAGCTTTACTTTCTTCCTCCTTCACACTTTGCTTCTAATTAAAATGCAAAATTAACCATGGTTATATTTTAGAAGTGTTCAGAATGCTAGCATTAAAAGTGTAAATAAAACCATCCCATACCTTGTGAAGACGTTTATTATATTTAGTAATTCCAACCATGATAAAATGCACAAAGCTGTTAATACAATGAGTACCCTTTTTCTTACCTTGTGTTTGTAGATTCTTAAAAAAGAGAACTTGCATTCTCGTATATATGGTCCCAGATGTTAACAAGATTTAGGCAGAAAATCTTGGGCACTTTATTCCCTGTCCAAATTTCACTGATCGTGAGACTGTCCATCCTTATGCTTTGTTTCCCCAAATCGCCTCTTAGAACAACTCTCTCACACACAAGTGTGCCCGAATGTGCCACCATGAATAAGTGCAGAACAATTATTTGGATCTTCAAAACCATTGGAAACTAAAAAGGGACAAAAAGAGAATTGGCCAAATGGGGAAAAATAGAAACTAAGCTAGAATAAGACTATTTAGCAACAGCTTGATAAAGGTTTCTGTACTCTGGTAACAGAAATGATGGATGCTCGTGTATTGACTTTCAGGACAGTTGGTCAAGAGTCTTGAAAGTGTTCTGACCCATACTGTGAAATTCAGCAGAAAATCAGTTAGACATTAGGTATCTCAATGATACCTTAGGTATTATACTAATTTGCAGTGAAGTAGACCAATTAAAGAATCAGGGTCTTCAGATATCTGAGGATATTTTCAAATCTGCTTTGATGAGTACATGGGATGGAGAAAGGCAGGCACACGGGAAAAAGGCACGTGTGGCATGATGGGTCATCACGTGCATAGATTTTGCAAGGCCTCTTTCACGGAGTCATGTAGACACATAGGTAGCAAGCAAAGAAGCAGGTTGTGCTATAAATGGAAAACGGAACTCGTTAGCTGCACAGGGGCAGTTTATAGTGGTAAAAACGAATGGATCTGGGAGAATAGGTATGGCAATTGAAACACCACAGGAATTGATATTAGGATCAATATTTTTTCACTCTCTATGTAAATGACTGAGAAAGACGTCCCTAATCCAGTATCCCTGTTCTGGCATTAATTCAAATTGGAGAAACACAATTGGAGAAATATACTTTGGACAGTGATTAGTTGGAAGAATAAAGGAATGAAATTTCTGTGTTTCCATTAGAGGATCATAAATTGGAATTAGAGAAATGAATTAAAAGATTGAAAAAGAAGAGCCACTCATCACACTTTTTAATTGACCCAGCACTCAGTCATCATAAAATATTTGGGGCATGTTAGGCCTTACGTCCACGTAGCCCCAGGTCTGCAGCCTGCCCTGCCTGAGGAGTGAGCCCGAGACCTTCACAGTGTCCTGCAGGGCGGTGGGCAGTGTCTCTGGCCAGCTACGTCCACGAGATGCTGTTCCTCTGTTGCCTTCTTTCTAGTTATAGGTGGGAAAAAAAAAGCTTCCCAATCTCCCTATATCGTAATGGAAACTGCATCATAGATCATAGAGAGATTAAATAACAGGGAAGGTGAGGGGTACAGAGAAGAAGGCCTCCAACAAGTTAATGGTCAAAATGGCCCTCAAAATGCTAAACATGACCAATGAAGACACCAGACAACAAGTGTGAAGGAGCAGGTAATTCACCACTTTTCACAAAGAACCTTTTTGTTCCTATATAGGCCACTGTGCCCAATATTAGGAAATGTTATTGAAGATAGATCAAGGAGATGGAGGCATTCCAGCAGAGAGCAGCATGAATCCCCAGGTCCAGGAAGGTGAGCCCATGCGGAAAGGTCTAGGAGGTTAACTTGAAAGACCTGAGAGCATTGAGTCACGAGAATGGAAAAGGGGAAAAGGATGGAGCAAAACATAAAAGGGGGGATTGTGCTGTCAAAAAAAAGAGAGAATATGATTGAAGCTTTAAAGACGCTAGAGTGCAGAGCAAGGCTATATAGAGATAAGCTCTTTGAATTAATGCTAAACCCCAGGGTTCTGCTGCTTAGACTGAAAATGTCGGAATGGCAGGCCAAGGGTAGAGCTCGAGGCAAACTTAGACACAGAAGAGGCGGTGCACTTAGAGGACATGCTGGACATTCAGGAGATAGTGGGGGCAGCTAGCTCACAGTTCCCCAGGAGTGGACCTCTGTCCAGAGCTCTCATGGGGCTCATGCCTACCTTTGTAACAAATATTTCAGGCCTTGAAAGCCCTGGGTCCCATTTTCTGTTGAAATTAATGTAGAATAGAAAAGATAAGAGATGTAGCTCAGAAAGCTAACAAAATGTTTACCAAAGTACCAGTCACATGGGGAACATTTATTGGTGCCTATTGTGTGCAAAGCATTATATTTAGTATGAGACTATGAAGGTCAACAGGCCATGTCCTTTTCCCCAAAAGGAGAGAAGGAATTGAATGGTATCAAAGACAGGACTGCCGTAAATTCTTTGAAAACATAGAGCCAGCTTTGGGGTATGATGTCCATTTCGTGCATGTGTATATATGTGTGTGTTATGTGTGTGTATGTGTGTTCATGTATATATGCACATGTGTATATGTGTTGTTTCTTTTGGAAAATACACTCCAGAGGTCCTGTGGCAGAGAATCCTGTGCTGTTCATAGAATAAAGGTGGAGTGAGAGAGCACGGGGTCCCAAGGCCATGTGATGGAGGAGTCTGACAATTTTCTGTTTGGTAACATAGCCCTTTTCTCTTCTTCCCCTTTCTTTCTCTTTATTTTTAGCTTTCATCCTTCTCTCCTCCCTGTAAGTTTAGGGTGAGAAGAGTCTAAAGTTGCACTAAATGCAGCTTTCTGAGGGTTTCTATCAAATCCAAGGCTTTGCCATATGCAGTCATTCTGATGGGATACCTGAGATGTGGGTCATGCATCGGATGGCTCTCCATACCCTCTTTCTGGGTAACGCTGTTTGTGCAGGGTCCTTGACAAGACCATCTGGCCCCTCCCTGATGGCTCTACACCCAGCTGATGCTGAAGAGTGACAAATAACCTTGACCCTTACAGAAGGTGTGTGTGTTTATGTGTTTGGACATGTGTATGACACACACACGTTTGTTTTAAACTGTGGTAGCTCAAAGTTCATTTATTTCTTTGAATACCCTTCCTTCAAATGGATGTGTCATTGCCTGCACAGTAGACTTCTGAGGAAGAAATTACTGGTAGAATATTGAATGTAAATTGCCTCATGCAGTGCCAGGCATATGGTGGGAAGTAAATGAAGGATAATAAGTAGTATATAGCGGATAGAGTAGAAGGCAACGATGAGAACATAGCAGCACTAATGGGATCCTGATTTTGAAATCTATATGTAAGAGTTTTTAAAAACTTTTACATGGAAACCTAATGCTTCTTTCTCTACTAGTTTTCTAGAAACTGTTACAATTTAAATCAGCATCATTTGGAGAAGTATATGGTAGAATGAGGCAGGGGAAAGGTACTCAATAAAAATCAGTGATCTCTGAGCAAAGAGTATAAAAGTTGGCAAAACAAATATTTGCAACTCAGAATCAAATCCGTAGAGGGCCTCCTATAAATTCCAAACCTAAGTAATTATTCAGAATTCTTGATCCTAATGTCCTTGGCCTTAGAGGCAGCAGACTTTCAGAATAATTACATGTCTGATTATCTTGCTTTGGTCCAAATTTCCATGGACATTGTATAATAATTGTAGGCCTTCTGTGATCTTGCTTGGCACATTGGTGTTCACTGTTGTACTAGACTTACTGTTTGGGGGTTTTCAAGTTTGGTTTGGTCTTGTTTTTGGCACCCGGGCTTTTCTGTATGATTTGTTCAAACTTGACATTTCGACTAAACTACAATCACCAACATGTAACTTTTGAGTGATTTTTCCACACTTACCACCATCCTTCCCTCTCTTATTTGGCCTCTCATTACCCGCTGCACTCAGTGTCGAAGATGGTTGGTTGGAACTACGGTGGCATTCCATCACCACCAGCAGAGTGAAGTTTAGTGGCTCTGGTGGTAGGAGTCTCGAGGCATCCTGACCCAACTAATCATCTCCAGGAAGATCATCTTCACAGAGGCTAGTTCTTAGGCCATCCTACTTAAGATAATTATTAGAAGAGTCATAACTATGAAAAGGAAATAAGCATATTAACATTAACTTTCATACACATTAACAGCACTAAGAAAATTACATTACTAAGGCATTCCTTCCATGGGACTTACATTTTGTTTAGTAGAGAAACATTGTAGTAACTAACACCAATTCTAAATAGGTGTTTTTAGCATACTACACAGTTAATGTGACCTAATAAGGTGGTAAACTTCTCATTTTTCACTTTCTGTTGCTTCTCAAAGATTCTCCTTCAACTCAGGTTAGTTGGTGCTTGTTTAGTTTGGTGTTTGTTTTTTGTTTATGTTTCAGTGTGTAAATACTGTGAAAAGAATTTTAAGTTACTAAAAAGAGGATGTGAACCAAACTGTATTAGTCAAGAAAAATCAGTGAAAAGCTTTGCTTTAATTTGTACATTTGTGCTGTGCTGGAGACATCCCTTTCCTTCATAATTCCATTGGACTGGGAAGAAACAGACCAACTTAGTTTCAGTCGATACTAAGTCAGATGGGATTTTGTTTTTTTAAATCTCCTGTCTATGTTCACAAGTTGTCCAGGTAGATGGGACATTTTGAGATAAAGGACCATTGCTTTTGCCCGATCCTCTTTAGGATTCCACAGTGACTTGTTCATTTGGGGCAAGAATACTGATTAACCCAGGAAAGGTGAAAGCAGCCCTTCGTCTGTCTGCCCTGAGCCCAAGCGTCCCCCAAAGACAGCAACGGAAGCCCATGAGAATCTCTGGGCACTTACAATCTTCATCCAGCCCCGTGGGGAATCACTATGTCCTGGTGGTGGTCCTGGAAGACAATAGGCTCTATAAACCAAACCTCGTTTTGAAAAACATTACTTCTCAGTAGGATAAGTAGGAGGCCTCTGAGAGGCGTTTTGAAGGGGTCAGACGGATCAGTAACAAAGCTGCCCCCTAGGCCCGCCGCCACCCTACCTGCCCTGACCCTCCGGCCTGCTTCAGCACCGCTGAGTAAGCGACCTGGTTCGGCAAAATGGGCACACGCCATGTCCAGGCCTGGTTCTCTCTCCTCTTTGCCAAGCAGGCTGCTGAGTGTGGTGGTCTCTTTGTGAAGTGGACATCTGTCTAATGGGAACTGGACTGTGACCACCAGTTCATTTCGCATGGGCTACCGTACCGCTGCCAGGTGGTGACGGGTTTCAGCTGTTTTGCAAGTCCAATATGGGTTGTGTTCCGCTCTGAGGTGGAGAACTGATGGGCCTCTCCCACCAGTTCCTGCAGAGACAGCGCCCCAGTGCCTGGGCTCGGCCCTAATCTCCTTGAAGGATAACTAAAGAAAAGGTAATGAATCAATTAAAGACACATCTTTTTTTTTCGGGTCTTTTGAGTTTTTCTCTCCACCTAATTGGTCTTTAATCTGTACTTAGGAGCACAGTTTTTAAGTGGGACACGTCAGGCTTTTATGCCACAGATTAAACTCCAAGGCAAATAAAACTGTGGCAGTTTAAGAGGCAAAGGAAGAGACTGTGTCAGATGACGAGAGTGTGATGGCTGAGGCCCAGGCTAGTCAGTAGTTGGAGGGCCTGTCCCATGTTTTCACATGTTCTCTGCCACACTGAGACGCTCAGAAGGTAAGAGAAGGGCTTGCCTCTCTGCAGCTTTCTGTCCTCCTGCATTAGCTGAAGAGCTGCATGAGCATGTGCACGACTATTGGTTGGACAGCCCTAGCAACACAAAATGCTGTGTTGACACATATTCCATTACATGTTTGCAATGAAAATGCTGTATTTTTAGAACACTTCAAAGTGAGGAAGCCGTTAAACCACATCACATCCTCCCCTGCTCTCCAGCCCCTTCCTTCACCCCCGCAGGAAAATTGCCCCCATTTTATAGAAGAGGAACTTGAGACAAAGTTTAAGTGATACTTTGAGCAAGGCTGATAATGCCAGGGAAAATTGCTGATCTAGTCCTAAAATCAAATACATCCTTCAGAGTAATTTTTATAATGCTTCAACTTTTTTTATACCTAGAGCATGTGGGTTCCATATGACCTTAAATCTAAGCCTTAATATGGTTTATGAAGTTCAAAAGACAACTTGGTCTCCCATTTACTTTCCTGGCATTCACTCAAATAAGAAAAGGCATATAATACTGTACTATAAAATCAAAGCTCCAGGCACACCTTGAACATCTTCTAGAATTTATAACACTTATTTTCAAAGGTATCCTTTAGAGCAACTAGCTTAAATGGCTTGCCAAAAGACTGTGTCTTTTGTATCTCTGAAATTCGAGTGCCTAGCTCAGTGCCTGGCTTGGAATAGGCATTCAAAATCAGCTGCAGATTGAATGAATGAAGTGATGCCTGTGGTTACAGCCACTGCTGAGAAGCAGAAAGAGGCTCACTCCTTCTCAGGACTGTTTTGAGAGGCTTATTGGCGCCAGGCGGTGCGCAATGTACGAGAGATACAAAGACAAAAGGTGTGGCACATGTCTGCAGGGTACTCAAAGTCTTTTGGGGGTGGGGTGCTCAAGGGGGGCCCTTTTATGATTTCATTCCGTTTCCCGAGGCTAAGTCCCCAAGTCATCTTCATCAGCACGTGAGATACTTCTTACACGAATCTCTATTTATTCGTCTCTTTGTGGTCCTCAGTAATTTGAGCCCAGAAGGAAAAAATAAGTAGTCCAAGTGTGCGAAGGCATTTTATACATTGTTAAACCCCATACAAATGCAAGGTGTGACACGTAGGTACTTGCTTTTCCTGGTTTTGGGTAATCTCCATGCCATGCTGACCCTTTGCCTACCACATACAATGCCGGCTTCCCATAAAACACTGACGGAATTGCACAGTGGCAGAACCAAATGGCAGTGTGGCTAACAACAGGGCTGGGGTGATGAAGTGCCCTGTTTCTGACCCACTTCTCCAACCTTCTTGCTTGTGACCTAAAGCAATTACTGGACATCTCCACACCGCAGTGTCCTCATCTGCAAAATGAACGGGGTTATTAAGATGCAGTGAGGTTGTCTGTGGAGAACACAGAGAACCACATCTGTCAGGCAGTAAGCCGTTATTTTCCCAGTCCACTGTGAGTGAGGAAACTGAGCTAAGAAGCCATTACAACTTCCTCTCCCAGCAGCACCTCTGCATATGGCCTTTCAGCATGTCAGAAACAAACGGGCCTTTCTGTAAAGACAGGGTCAGCTCTCAGTAGTAGTAATAACAGCCCATATTTATAGAACACTTGCTATGTGCCAGGTCCCACACTAAGGGCTTAATATATGGTATCTTCTTAAGACATATATCCTTAGAACCATCTATGAGGCAAATTCTATTTCTTGCACCCATTTTACAGCTGAGAAAACTGAAACTTAGAAAATAAACACATCTGAAGAAGTGGCAGGCATGACATTTGAACATAAGTAGTCATGTCTCAAGCATCCCTGCCCCAGCCGACCCTGCCCACCCTGGGCTTCCTGTGGCCCTCTGGGGGCGTCTCCATCCCCGACGTTGATGATTACTCCACTGACACTGGTTCTTTTCAGAGTGCATACGCCCCTGGAGTGTGCGTTGTCTCAGATACCTCTGTGCCTACCACTTACCACAGTGTGTGCTTTCTTCTTCCCAATTCTGATTGTTTATATCCCGGCCTATCAAAGTCTAATGCAAATGCTATTTCCTCCATAAAGGATACTTCTGGACACCCCATCAAAGAATCATATCCACTCCACTGAAATTCCTATGGCATCATGTCTCCCCACCATGCACACTGATTTCTGGGCCATGCTGCAGTTGGCCAGGCACTGGTCTTACTGGATTTGAAGCTTCTGTGGCTATTTTAGTCCATTGGTACACCTTATAGAACCTCAGAGAACTTGACACAGTGCCTTCAAACTGTAATAAACAGTGACTGAGTGAATGCTAGCACTCGGGAGAAAGGGCTATTTTTTTCCCACCAGCTTCTTCTACCTTCTTTTCTTCTTTTTATTTTTGTGGCATGTTGAAATAGAGCACCATTGCATTTCTGATTTTGAATCAGTCGGTGGGCACTCTATGGAGCCTGAAAAAATATTGTTTCAACTGAAGCAATGGAAGTAAGAGAATCATTTTAGGATGTAACTATAGTGTGAAAAGCTTTGACATTTAAAATACAACAAGGAAGGAGAAAAGCAGTTCGCTGGGTGGTTGGAGTCTCTGCCAGTAAAGGCTCCGAGCCCTCTGAGCGGCAGGCTCACCTGCAACCGCGCCAGACTTACGGATGTTTCCTCTGGCCCCGGCGTGCGGAGGCACACTGCAGCCCTCAGGAACAGTCCCCTGCTGGAGTGGGGCCTCAAACAGAAATGACTTCATGGGTCTTGCCCATTTCTCTTTTCTTAGAGCCTGTCATGCACATTGTCTTTTCCCTTCAAGTTTTCATACATCACTTTCTGCACCGAGTGCCAACACTTACAACCTTTTTATGAGGCTATGAAAGACCCACTTCACTGAGTGCAGTTTTGGAACTGGGAGATGACCCGATAGGTTTTCCCTTTGGGTATGATGCTAGAAATCTCCTGAAGGTCACTTGTAGGTCAATGGAACTCCTCCAGGCTTCTTCCGTCAAGGGGCTTTCCCTTTTTATTGGGTTTTGAGAATCCCTAAGGTACTGTATATGCAAGCCCTTTGTCAGGTGTATGCTGTGCAAATACTTGGTACCAGTCTTGTTTTTCCATTCTCTCAAGTGTCTGTCAAAAAGCAGATATTTTTAATTTTGATGAAGTCTTATTAATTTGTTCTTTTACTGATTGGGCTTTTTTGGTTTAGTATTGAAGAAAACCTAATTCACAAAGAAAAGACAATTTTACTCCCTTTCCAATATAGGTGTCTTTTTTTTTTTCTTGCCTTCTTGCAGTGGCTGAAACCTCCAGGTTACATAAAAGTGGTGAGAGTGGACATCATTATCATGTTCTTGATAGAAGAAATATTAGAAACATTCTGTCTATTACCATTAAGTATGATGTAAGTTGTAGGTTTTTCACAGGTGCCCTTTATCAGTCTGAGGACCTTACCTTCTATTCCTATTTTGCTGAGAATTATTATCAAGAATGTATGTTGAGTTTTGTCAAATGCTTTTTCTGAATCTATTGTAATGATCATATGCTTTTCTCTGTTAGTTTGTAAATAGGATGAATCACATTGATTTTTTGATGTAAAGAAGCCTTGCATTAAAGGGAGATAAATCCCACATTATCATGATGTGCAGTCCTTATGTTTTTGGATTCTATGTGTTCAGGTTTTATTCAGAATTCATCTATCTGTGTTCAGAAGTATTGTTATGTAGCTTTCTTCTAATTTCTTTGGCTGATTTTGGTTTAATATAGTCCTGGCCTCATGAATGAGTTGGGAACTGTTCCCTCCTCTTCAATTTCCTAGAAAAGTTTATATTAACTTGTATTATTATTACCTAAATGTTTGGTAGAATTCATCATATATGTCATGTGGGGCTGGAGTTTTCTTTGTGAGAAGGTTTTTTAAAAGTACAAATTCAATTTCATTAGTACATAAAACCTGTATGCACACACACCTCTATATGTACCTAAAGGTCTATTCAGGTGATCTATTTCTTCTTAAGTTTCTCCTTCAGAGAATGTATGTTTCATCTAAGTTGTCAAATTTATTGCCATAAAGCCATATATAGTATTCCTCTTTTATTCTTAGTATCTGTAGAATAGTGATGCCATTTCTTTCATTCCTCATTTGGATAATTTGTGCTTTCTCTCTTTTATTCTTTCATCTGGCTATAAGTGTCTGATTTTATTTGTTCAAAGAACTAGACTTTGGCTTTATTGTTTCTTTATTGTTTTTGTTTTCTCTATTTGATTTCTATTTTGATTTTTTACTCTTTTGTTTTCTTTGGGTTTAAGCTCTCATTTTTCTAGTTTTTTAAGGTGGAATCTGAGGTCACTGGTGTGAAATCTTTCTTCTTTCCTAATGAGTGCATTTAATGGTATACACCCCCCCTAAGTACTGCTTTACTTATATGCCACAAATTTTAGTATGTTGTGGTTTCATTTTCATTCAGTTCAAAATACTTTCTAATTTCTCTTTTGATATCTTCTTTGACCCATGGTTATTCCAAGTGTGTCATTTAATTTCTAAGGATTTTTCAGAGACTGTGTTATTTTAGATTTTTAATTTAATTTTGTTGTGGTCAGGGAACATGACATACTTTGAATGGCTTGAAGACTTATAAATGTATTGAAAAGTTTTGATGCCCCATAATATGGCTTATTTTAGTAAGTGTTCTGTGTGCGCATGAAAATATATATCCTGCTGTTCTTGGGCTGAGTATTCTCCAAACGTCAGTTTGGTTGATAATATTCATATCTTCTATATCATGACTGGTTTTCTATATACTTGTTCTCAATTGTTGGAAAAGGTTATTTAAATCTCCAAATATTGTGCATTTTTCTATTTATCCTTTCATTCTACCATTTTTTGCTTTCTGTATTTTAAAGTTCTGTTACTGAGTGCATAAATGTTTAGATTTTTATGTCCTCTTGGTGAACTGACCTCTTTATTATTTTGAAATGACCTTCTTGATTTCTGGTATTCTTTTTTTTTTAATCTGCTTTGACTGATGTTAATATAGCCACTCAAGTTTTCTTTTAATTGCTGTTAAAAATGGTATATCTTTTTCCATTCTTTCACTTTAAACTATTTGTATCTTTATATTTAAAATGAATTTCTTATAGACAGCAAATAGTTGGGCCTCGCTTCTTTTTAAATTTCTGTGATGAGTTCTACCTTCTAATTGAGGTATTTACAGTTAACATGTAACGTGATTGTTGATAAAGTTGGAAGTAGGACTGTCCTATCACTGTTAGCTTTTTATATCTCCCATCTGTTCTTTATTCTCTTTTTCTTCTATTTGTATTATAGGAATATCTTGAAACCTTAATTACCAAGATACCAACCCTCTTCTTAGGATTATTCACTTTTTTCCTTTGTTGGCTTATTAGCTATAAAACTCTTTGTTTTGTTATTTTAGGGATTGTCTTAGAGATTATAGTATATATGTTTACCCTATTGCCATCTACCTTCAAATGGTAATATACAACTTGAGAATCTTCCAATAGTGTACTTCCGTTTTTTCTCCTCCCAGAATTTATGCTATTATTGTCATACATTTAACTTTTACATGTTTTAAACCCCATGATACATAGTTTTAATTTTTGCTTATATGGTCAGATGTCTTTTAAAGAGATTTAAATAAAAATATCTTGCCTATTTACCCATGTAGTTACTATTTCTGGTGCCCTCCAATCCTTTGTATAGACCCTGTTTCCTTCTGGTATCATTTGCCTTCTGGTGAGGGACTTCCATTAATATATCTTATAGGATATGTTGTCTGTTGGTAAATTCTTTAACCCTTTTGTATGTCTAAAAACATTAATTTTGCCTTTGTGTTTGAAATATAGAATTTCACTGGGTATAGAATTCTGGGTTTATGGGGTTTTTTTCTTTCAGTATTATTTTTATTTTTTCTGTTCTTTTGAGGCTTAACTGACATATAGCATTGTATTAGTTTTACATGTACATGATGATTTAATATATGTGTATATTATGAAATGATCACCTCTGTAAGCCTAGCTAAGATCTATCACCACACATAGTTAACACATTTTTTTCTTGTGATAAGAACTTTTAAGATTTGCTCTTAGCAACTTTTAAATATGCAGTACAGTATAATTAACTATAGTCACCATGCTGTCCATTACATCCCCAGGACTTACTTGTCTTATAACTGGAAGTTTGTATCTTTGCCCCCTTTCCCTATTTCACCCACCCCCTGGCCCCAACCTCTGGGAACCACCAATCTGTTTTCTGTATCTATGAGTCCATTTCTTTCAGTATTTAAAGATGCACTGTCTTCTCACTTGTATTGTTCCTCATAAGAAACTTGATGTCATCCTTATCTTTGTTTTTCCATATATGAGTCTCTTTTCCTCAGTCTGCTTTTAAGATTTTCTGTTTATTTACTGGGTGTGAGCAATTTGATTATAAAGTATCTTGATTTTGTTTTCTTCATATTTCTTGTACTTGGGCTTTATTGAACTTCTTGGATCTACGTTTATAGTTTTTATCTTAACTGGAAATTTTTCAGTCCTTACTTTGTTCAGATATTTTTTTCTGTCCCTTTCTCCTCTACTTCAGGGGCTCCAGTTGCTCACATAGTCAGCCATCTGAAGTTGTCCCATGACTCACTAATGTGTCTTTCTTCCTCTTTTTTTAAATTATTTTTCAATTCTTCTGTTTCATTTTGAAACACAGTTCACTTATCTTTACTTTTGCAATATTTAATCACCTCTTAATCCATCCACTATCTTTTTCATCTCAGACATTATAGTTTTTAATCTCTAGAAGTACATTTGGGGTCTTTTTTATTTCTTCCAAGTCTATACTTACCTTTTGGAACATACCAAATACAGGAATAATAACTATTTTAAGTCCTTGTCTGCTAATTCTAACATCTGTATTAGTTTTGGGTTTGTTTCAATTAGTTGATTTTTCTCACTATAGAGCATGTTTTCCTGCTTCTTTGCACGCCTTGAAACCTTAATCACCAAGATACCAGGTATTATGAATTTTATCGTGGCTGCTGAACATTTTTGTATTTCTCTAAAATTTTTTGAGCTTTGCTCAGCGACTCAGTTAAAATACTGGCAAACAGTTTGATCTTTTTGAGTCTTTCTCTTTTGAGGTGTTAGGCAGGTCTGGAACAGTACCCAGTCTAGGGCTATTTATTTCCTACTTCTAAGGTAAGATCCTTCTGAGTTCTCCATCCAGTGTTCCATGAGTTAGGGGTTTTCTAGTATGGCTAGTGGGAACAGCATTATTCTTAGCCTTTTCTCCTTTTGGATATTTCCCCCAGCCCCCACTCCCCACCCCACCCCAGTGTTTGGTAGTTTTTTACTCACGTGCACCAATCAGTACTCTACCAAATACCCTAGAGGGACCCTCCACAGATCTCCAGTTCCCTCTGTGTGGCTCCTTCCCCTCCAGGACTCTTTTCTACAAATTCCAATGCTTGTGCGTCCAAATCCTCAGCTTAGAATGTCTTCCAGGTTTCACTCATCTTCCCTCTCCCTATGCTGTGGCCTGGAAACCCATTAGGGCAGTCAGCTGTTTTCAGGCTGGAAGACTATCCATTTAGATGTTTTCCAGATCTTCCACTTACCTTCTATTTCTTGTAATCCCATTCATAATCTCCATCTCTTTAGATCTCTGTTTTGTAAGATGCAATTCCTGTACTGCATCCCTGTTTCTGAACAGCCTGCCTTTCTTTAAGACCTATCATTTCCTACAATCACTTCTTTTCTCCAAACTCCTATAAAGACTTACATGTGCTTCTTTTATTAAGCCTATCCCCTTATGCCATGTATCATTTTATTCATGCACATGCCTTAGCTCCGCTATAAATCCCTGGAAGACAGGATTCATGTCTCATTCAGATGCCCTTAGAAATATACAACATGTACATATTAAAGCCAACCATACACATCCATTCCATACACATTTATTTGAAGTCAACACTGAATAGATAATGATAAAATTTTAGCTCAACAGTAAAGAATATCCTAGACCAGAAGTCACTGGGGAAATTATTGTCTACAGGATACTTCAATCTTATGCTCAACTTAGCTGATATATCTCCTATTTATTCTCTGTTCCTCAATTTGCAAATGAGAACTGACATTGTCCCTTAGAATGATTCTAAAAGCAAGGATTTTTATACTGCTGTCTTTTTATTCCCACATCCCAGTACCGTACCTGATTCAAGATATAGCTCTTTAATCACAGTGGTAACTCTCAGCTGGAGGTCCTATCAAAAGAATTATTCTTTAAAATAAAAAAAAATGCACAAAGTGGACTGGACCAGGGATGTGGTAAGGAGAGCTTTTGTCTTCCAAAATTTGAAATACCAAAAGCATTCAAGGAAGGAGAAAGCACAAAACTAACTTCTGAGTTCCTGGGTTTTCTGTCTCTTTTTAAAAATCCACTGAAACTATTCCTCTTATGTGAGGCACCTAGCACACTCAGATTCTGAGAGACGAAAAGCAGGATGGTGGGTTCCAGGGCTTGGAGGGAGGAGAAACAGAGACTTGAGCTTAATGGGTGTGGAGTTTCAGTTTGGGAGGATGAAAAGTTCTGGTTGGTGATAGTTTTACAACAATGTGAACATACTTAATGCTGCTGAACACAGCACTCTTCAAAATGGTTGCAGTGGTAAATGTTATTTTTATTTATAAATATATTTACTACATTTATGTATTTTACCACAATAAAAAAGGAAAGTTTTTAAAGTCCTGGTCATGTTTATGGGACGATTGCAGGTAAATCTGAGTTTCAGTTCCAGTGCCAATACTTGAGAGCTGTGTGACATTGGGTAAACTGCTTATCCTCTTTGGACCTGTTTTCTCATCTATAAATGGGGCCTAATATATTCGGAAGAACCTGGCCCAGTGCCTGTAACATAGTGGGCACTGATAAATGTCCATTCTGTTCTTCCCTTTTCAGCTGTAAAGTGAATGTCTTCTTACTGTGAAAATCCCACCCAAGTGCGGGCTTAGAGAGTGAAGGGGCACGGTTGGTGGCTTAGGAAAGAGCCGTGTTTAGCTTAGCTCAGCCTGTCTTCCTGCTTATAAGAGGCCAGAACATTCCACGGGAACCCTGAGACTAGTCTTAGGAAGTGTCTATCTGCAGGAAGGCTCCCGAAGTGTTCCAGTTTTTGTTGTCACCCTGGGAGAGACCTCTGGACCTCTTCGTCTCAGGAAAGTGACCCATCACAGGCCACAAAATGGAAACCCTGCCTTGAAATCTCAATCACTGGACAGTGGGGGAGATGGGAACCAGGGTGACCCTCTGCCTGCCCTGTATTTCATTTTGGTGTGGGCTGGCCAGGATATATACCCCTAAGCACCCTCGTTTTCTGAGCTTAGATCTTTTCCAAATCATCAGACTTCTTTTGTGAATAAAAAAAGAGTTAATGGTAGTTTCATTTATGTTTATATTTCTAAGCAAAGTGATTATCCCAAAGTATGAATGTAGAGATACCGCAAATAAGAGGGTGGGGGGGTGCAGATTCCGTTGCCCTGGTTTCTATCGCTTCCCCCACCCTCAACCTCCCACATGCTGGTTCCTATTCCCTGGGCTGCTTTGACTTTCTAGAAACTTGGCAGTGCAGGGAATTTTCCTGGGGAGGTTTGGAGTCATCCTCATTTTATAGATTACTGCTGTTTGCCCAGAAGAGCCAATTAGTAGCGAAGGATTGTCATGTGCGTATCTCTGGCCTCACGTGTAAGCACGTCCATCACATTGAGGATGCCAGCTGGCCCACGTGCACAGCTGGGCGGCCCTGCGGCTGCGCTCCTCAGATTTCCTGGCACTCAGCAGGGTGCCAGAGCCCAGGCATGGCTTAGAGGGGCTCCTCCAGCACCATCCCACAGGGCCCCAACTCCAGCACTGAGGAAGCACCGGCCCCTAGACTAGGACTCCCTTGTCCCTGCAAGGTTGAAGGTGACAAAATGATGCCATTAGTTAGCAGCACCAACCATGCAGCTCCCTATACCTCATGGCAGTGCAGAGCAGCAGCTTTTTTTGATGCCTAGCAAGCATTTGTCACACGCTTGCAGCCTTGAGGCAGCAGTGCCGTGCGGTCCTGCTGGCCTGCCACCGTGTGAGTGGCCGTTGGAGGGGAGACTGTGTCAGCTCTGATAGGTTTGGGGGAACTGGTATTCCATGGAAGTCAGCTCTGCTCTCCAGCCAGCCCTCCCAGCACGGCTGCCCCTGTGACGTCTGTTTGTTACAGGTGAGTGTGTAATTTTGAAAAGGAAGTCAGAGACTTTGGGCTCTAGTCCAGACTTAGAATAATCTCCCATGGGACCAGGAGTATGTTGCCCACCCTCTCAGAGTGCCGTTCACAAAGCTAATGAGACTGGCACAAGATGCGGTGGCTGGCAGCCCTACCTGTGCATTGGAATCACCAAGAAAAATGTAGAAACAAAAATACCAGTGCCTGGTCTCCACCCTCAGAAATGCTGACCTAATGCCTCTGCAGGAGGCCCAGGCAACTGGCTGAAGGTCTTCAGAGGATTCAAATGTGCAGCCAGAGCTCAGAAGGACCAGGAGAGACAAGACAGGAACACTTGGAGGAAGTGTTAAGGTGCTCAATACACTTAGTTTGGTAATAATCATTACATTTCCCACTCCTTTTGGTGATGTCTAGGAATTTTAATCCAACTAATGTAAAGGCATTGCAGTCGTTCACGACCTTGTTTTGTTTTTCTTAACATTGCTTTCAACACCCACCACAGGCCACTTGGAGTAAATTAGGCCTGTTAGTTCAGTGCCCTGAATACGAACACCCTCAAATTTTGAGACCTTCACTGGGCTTTCAGTGGCTTTTCCATGGAAAACCCTAATAGCCTTTCCCTGGGAGACTGTGATTTGACTGTGGACTGTGAGAAGCCAGGCTTGCCCTTCTGGGTGTTGGACATCAGGCAACAATAATTGATTCCTGGTTGTAAACCTCTTGGCCCCTTCAGAGAGGCAGGGGCCAAACAGAAGTGTGGGGGAAAGAATGGTTCTAACAGATGAGGTCGTTAATTTCAGTCTCAAAATCTTACAACGGAGCGTCTTCAGGAAATCACAGGTTTGTGCGAACAGAAGAGAACAACTCAAAAGTTTCACAGTGACAAGATAAGTGCAGTAATTATATTTAAATGAGCACAGAAGGAAATTTCAACACAAACTGCATTAACTAAAGAAGGTTTTCTACAGAGGAGTGTAATTGAATTAACATTCAGCTCTGTATTCTGCTAATGCTGTCTGTCTGTCTGGCAAAGCACTCCTGTGTGGTCGACCCACGGACTGGGCTGAATCGAACCACCAAATGGTGAATTGTTAGTGGGAGATATAACATCTTCTGGGACCCAATATAGTTTTTGTTGAGAGAAAAAAATAATGTGGCTTCAGCTGAAAGAATATCTTTAAAGGCACTGTTTGATTGTAGGCACATTTGTATTACTTTGTTAATGGAATAGCTTTTCCAAGAAATGCTACAAATGTGTCCCTACCCGGGGCACCATGTTTACAGATGTATGAAGTATTAACTGTCTGTACAATCCTAGGAAGGCAGCTGTGGGCTCTAGCCATCCTCATTTTGCGCCTAAGAACACAGATTTACAGTTTCAATAACTGTCCCATAGCTAGGAATTTGCTCATTTGGGGACTAGACTCATGACCTTAAGACTCTCATTTTGGTGCTTTCTCTTTTTTATAACTTGTCACATTCTTTCCTACTCTGAGCATTAAAAAGTAAAGATTTTTAAATTGTTTTCATTTTGAAATGAAAAAATGAGAAAATTGAGATTTTTTTAAATGAGAGGATTGACCTTTGTAACCAAAATATACCTGTACCTTTGCCTTCATCTATCTCTTTAGAATCATTAAGTTCTTATTCTGTAAAGGGCACCCTGGACAGTCGAGGTCTACATTGATCACAGACGGTCAGGAGGAAAAGGGAAGCGAACTACATTGAGAAAAACTGCCTGGAGCTTAAAGTAAACTTTTCCCAACCCCAACCCCACCCTTTGTTGTTATTAGCAAAGACCAGTGGCATGTTAACATAGGCTATTTTACGAGGAACAGAATGTTAAATTTTAAGAAATACTCAGAGAGTCAGTTTCTGAATCTGGAAGAAAGTGACATTGGTTGCAAACACCCATAGGTATTATTTACCATGGAGAAATTCAGCTTGGTTTTTATTCGCTGCCTGGTACACAGAAAACAATAAACTGTCATGTTTTATAGTGCCATATGGGTTTCCAAAACACTGATGGCCATTCCCTGGACAGGGCATGATCTCAGGAAAGAATGGGGGTGAGCTTTGATCTCTGTGGCCTCTGGTCTCAGAATCTTCAGCAGGCCACCTTTAGGCACCCTGTAGCACCAGCCACCTCTCAGCATAATGGGAACAATATTGGCTTTCCCTTGCGTAGTTCAGAAGGAGCTTCTGAATTGCCCTTTTGGAAGCTATAGAAATCTATGTTTATTGTCAGTGTTCCATTATGAACTTAAACTCACCTCCTATCACACCTTCAGGTGTGATAATATTTCTCCTTCTGTTACAGCACAGTAATGTCACACTTGGCACTTCCACTGTCCTTTTCCTAGAATGTCCCCAAAGTGCTCTCTGAGAGTGCTAACTGCTCTTTGGCTCATTTTTCTGCACCAGAGAGGACAGAAACCCACTGGGCACCAAGAGGAGATTTAGAGAGCAGCAAGGAGTCGGTTCTGAACGGCGGAGTCCGACTTGGCATTCCCTGATGCCGGCGCCTGTGGTGTTCTTCTCTGGGTCTTTATGTCCTGGTAGCCCTGCTCGAGTGTCATTTCTTTCTCCCCCTCACCTTTCCCTAATCAACACACTTGCTTCCTCAGCGGCCATGTCCAGGTCAGCAGCCATGCTTATAGAAAGCAGTGTCACCAAAGAAAACAGGGCAGGAAATCAATTGTGCTTAAAGTTTTGGCTGGCATCTGATTGGAATTGGGACAAAAATTAGCTTACCATTAGCTCGGTGTTATAAACCAAGCTCTATCAACAGGCCTTGGCACCACAACTCCCCACTTGCTGCAAAAGAAGGGGAGAAGGAGTCGTAGTCTCTAAGACAACAAACAGCCATTTCCAATCTGGCAGTATTTCCTGTGACCTGGCACTGGTGTGCTGTGTGTCATTTATCTTCTGTTGCCTTGCTCCACGTTGCCTCCCACTTGAGGCCAAGAACATTACAGCTGTACCACAGAGTGGGTGGAAAAATAGCCTTATTATTAACCTATGGTGAAAACATAATGGCTTTTTGAATGTCTTCATTCACAGACGCAGTCACATAAGACATTAATGCGCTTTCTTAAACACAGCACAACAGAGTCTACATTTGAACCCCTTTATCCACGCCCAAGGGGCACCAGCCCCTCATGGGAAATAATCAGCCCCTTGAAAATGACCTCTCTACATTGTTGTATAGTTTGAATTCATAGCTGGCCTAGTTTTATTGGTTAGGGCTGATTATCAAGCAGACCCATGAATATGTAGTTCTGAGTCCTTTAGACAGCCATCCTACAGCAAGCCTGTGAAGCCCAAGGGCGCAGTCAGCCTCTTCATAGAGGAAGAGAGGAAACGAGAATACTTTGCCAAAAGCCGCTCAGCTTCTGCCACAGCCCGTCCCGTGTCTCACCTCGGGTTCTGACGCCCTGTTTGGTCACTGCGTCTGGCTGCAGAGCCTTCACACTGCCGTCCTCACGCGCCATCCCGTGCCCAGGCTCCTGGGGTGGCATCTGCGTCCTACATAGACCAGGAACCTATTGGAGGAGGTCTGTGACCCATGTCAGAAGACCTGGGACTGCGCCACCCTCCAGGGCTCAGGTCAGTGCCCTTCCGGTCACCAGGAGGACTGCTCAGTCCGGGGTCCTTCCAGGGCAGGGCGGGCACCTGCCCATTCGTGTGGACTGAAAGGCCTTGTGGCTTCAGCAGCATCGACTCCCATCTCCAGTTTCAGTTCCCACAAAATCAACAGATGTTGGGATACAAAGTGTCCCTTATCAAATGTCACCAGGGAAAAGGGAAACAAAAATTCTGGTGCTGTCCATACTACAGTTCAGTGTCCAAGTTGCCCAAGACCCCCAGGAAAGCAGCGGCAGCGTTTGTGGCCGTCTCTCCACGAGCCACTTTCCTGTTGAACAACGCGCAATGGGAGGAACACAGACTGGCCTTTGGACCGCCGTGCTTGACACACCAGGGAGAGCCCCACTTCTGTCTGCCTTGCATGGCCAGTGGTGTAGGAGGGAGAAGCATCTCTTAAATCTTTATTCTCAAATGGGTATCTGCTGTTTAGGTGCATATGGACAAAATTAGTTCCAAACCCTGCATGCTTGGTTTATTGGTGTGTATTTACTGCTGATATTAATTCAGGTCTTTGAGGAACTTTCTGTATCTTTTCTGAAGCTGACAGTTTTACTAAGGATATTTCTTTATGTTTTGTTATTAGTCTTTTAAAAATGGATTGTAGCTGCAGCTTTGAGGCCATTGCAAAATACTTTTTTTTTTTAATGTGAAAGTTGGAATAAAATATACAGGAAATGGCACCTGGTAACCAGGCCAATATAACTCTGTCAGTATTACCAGTGACTTACCGCTTTAAATCGGAATCAGCTGATGTTTGGTTCCAGTTTTTAACTCTGCAGGGTTAATCTGGAGCCTGCTGGTACACATGAAATAGTTGTTTTATCTGCTGTTCTAAGACTGATGAAATGTTTAAAAGATGGCTGTATAATCAGTCAGTTATCTCTTAGTGGTACAGCTTATTCTGTGTGGCAGTGCACAATCTCAAAATTAATTACTCTGCTGTAGTTTAAACGTGGGAGCTGAATGCAGCAAGTGATAAAAACCACATTCAGCAATCTTTTCCCTGAATTGGATAGTTCTATTTTGTTATCTTCTTAGAGGGAACCCGTAGGTTGTGATGGTCAGGCCTCCCAGGAGCCTGAGGGCCTAGGGCAAGGCCTGGGAGACGGACACTCAATCTGTTATCAATGTCTTTTTCTACCTTTGATCTTCTGTTTTTAGATAAACTTGATTAGACAAGACTTTTTCACTTGCTTATCTGGACATAGGGAGGCCCCCTTGGAAGTAAGGGTGCCGGTGCTTGGCATTTTCTTTTGTTCTGGAAACAATCACAAGATAAATAAAGTTATGTGAATTTGACCAAAAAATTCTAGACCAATATTGACTTTTTAACATTCTCCTTTCATAGCCAGCTATTGAGAAAGGCCTGAAAGGAAGACGAGGTCATCTGGTCTGCTTCAGCCCCAGCATTTCCTACAAAGCTCGTCTGGAGAAAAAACATCATGTGGTTTTTTTCATAAACCATGTAGTCTCTGGGGGTCGCTGTTGCTGTTTACAGAGACATTAGCAATGATCATGGATGATAGCTTACTGATGTCTCGAGGAAGACCCGGGTCTCAGAATAAAATCTTTTGTGTAAAGGTCTGCATTAGATTTCACAACTTGGCTTTGGACTTCCAAGCAGAATGTAAGTTGTTCAATTCATAGGAAGTACGAATATAATGAATTGTGTCATGGGGCAGTTGTCTAGTGGACCAAGAGGAGGTTATCTATTGGGTACTGAGGGATGCCTGTCCGTAGGGGTTTGTAGAGCTGGGCATAGGATGATATACAATTGTGCTCTTATTTTTCACAGCTGAGAGATTATCCAGAAAGAAATGACAGTTTTATGAGGATCCAGGGATATGATCTCTGGCACCACATCATTAATTAGAGACTAGTGGGAAGTCATTTGATTAAGAAGATAGTAGGAGATGCTTTTCTGTTTGTTTCTGTGACATTTTACACTCCCTGATTCAAAGACTAGTCATTTTTCTTTCCCTCTTGAATATATAGGAAGTTACTTCCAAACAGACTTCTGTCCCTCCAGCCAAACGCTTCTGTCATCATTTGAACATGGGCCCTGCTCATACTGCCGCCCCACTGGATGTGTCAGCAGATGTCAAGCTGCTGGGCCGGGCAGGCCCACTTATTATCACACCGTCTGGAGTCCGGACTGGATAGATCAGGCCTAGAAGGGGGGATTGATGGATCTTGCCCCCCCTTTCTGAGTCTGCCTTCTCTTGAAAAATGTATTTAATTACATGGAGCCCATTTCTAGTCACAGTTAAGAGCAGGCCCTCCGGACTCCACTCAGCTTGTCTGTTAGGAGGAAAAAACATCAATATTTTAAAAGCTGCTGACAAGCAAGAAGTTAGCCTTGATGGCTAGAAATTTAGAATTTTTTTAAAACTCCCTATGAAATCTATTCATTGCTGCTCTAAAGCAGTACTGAGGGAGGCTTAACATAGAACAAGGGAAGTGATGAAGACTAATGAGATAAAGCCAGTCAGAGTCTTCAGGCTTGAGATAACCTAGATGTGTCCTGATTGTGTGGCCTGAATTTCTCACCTGGGAGTTTTCCAGCACAGCCAGCGCCTAGAGATGCCCCAGCATCGATGTCACAAAACTGGGTTGTGGGAGGTGTGTTCCAGAGAATATGATTTAGGGCAAAATTTTCCAGGGACAGATTTTTGACAGGCCTTCCAGATTTCTAGGTGTGTTTGGAGAACAAAAAATGTTCCAATTCACCCGACTTCCCAGCTGTCATGAGACATTGGAGGGAGGTGATAACCCTTGGAGGCCACTACAGAAGTTTTACAAATAGTTTGCCAGAACAAGTTATCCTATGTTTTCCATTCTGTCCACAAACTGTTTAGGGATCACGTTTGTCTGTGGGTATCTCATATTCAACCTCACCCTTACCTTCATCCCAAATATTAATTTTTCTCTGATCCTATATCACATTGCTAACAGACTAACAGCATCTTCTTAGAGCAGAGGTACTTAGTATTCTGCACACTCCTTTGGGTTTCCATGAAATCCCAATCAAGGGGGATAAAGAAAAGATGTGAATTTATTAAATTTTTGAAATCCGTGTTCCCTAGGTTTTCATAGCACCTTGAGTTCTCATGCACTCTGTTACACTGGGGCATGTGCTTATTTTCATGAATTCTTGGGGAGGATTGAAAACAATTTCAGAGCTACCTGGATACCAAAAGCTCTTGAAGGCACTACTGCCTAGCTCATATCTTACCCGGGAAAATGGTGCGGGATGCTGCCTGTCTCCTTTGCCACCGGCACAGCCCTCCCAGCTGGGTGCCAGACTCAGGGGCAAATGCTAACGGTTAGAGGAAGGGGTGGCCATAAGCCTGAATTACAGAATCAGCACTTTGAAATATGTTAACAAGAAGGGAGGAAAGATTGAAAGAGAAGCCAAAAAAGACCTTTGATTTGTGGATTCAATCCCACCATATGAGCAAAGGACATCAAGAATTATCAGTGAGACTCGTGTTAGACTTGCCCGTCAAGAATTACATCCTTTTCTCAAACTAGTCAAAACCAAGTGGTTTGTCCAAAACACAGAGGATATTCTCACCACAAAACTGTTAAATATGCATTTAAATGCATCACTCACTTTGACTGATTTCTCTGTGGCCACCCACCAACTTCTAATTTTCTGAAACCAAATTCCAAGATGTATTTACTTTGGTCCTTCTGGTGTGTAGTATAGCCATTTGGGCAGTACCCAAAAAATTTCCTGCAGATGAGGGGCATTTGTCATTATTCCTAGTACATTTTTTGTGTTTTTTAACTACAAGGTGTTGTAGTTATCAGGATAGGCTAAACTGTTAGAAATAGACCCAAAATGTGTTAGAAATGTCAAATACAGCCCAAGGTTCTTTCTTGCCCATGTCAATTATCCTTCAGGGGCTTCTTGGTTGATGGGCAGCTTTCTTCCATGTGATGACGCAGGGACCCAGCCCTCTTCATCCTGGGCCTCTGCCTCCCCCTAGGGCTTTTTTTTTTTCTGCCACCTGCATCCATCCAGAAGAAAAAGGAAGGAAAATACAGAAGTTACTCTTCCACTCTATTAAAAGGCCTAGCCCTACAGCAGCAAATCTCACTTCCACTCCCATTCCCTTAGACTATAGTCACATGGCAAGAGGCTAGTAAACACGTGCACTGCTGCAGTCCAAGCGCCATGGGACAACAGGATGGATCTGGGAGGGCAGCTGGGGTCTCTGCCACAGGTGCCCTTGGTTGTACTGATTCCCAGACTTCCTAGAGGGTAGGAATTGCTGGACACTTACACAGATTACCAGGCCTTTGCCCTAGAAGTCCTGACACAATAGGACCCTGGCTTAGTTCCGAGAATCTGTGATTATCATCTTTAGGAAAGTTTGAGAAACATTGTTTCAAGATGTGATTAGATTGTGGGAAGGTGTTTTGTATATTTCTTACCACTTTCTGCTGAGAATCCTATGTCGTAAGGAATGGTGGCAAAGTCAGTGGGTGAAATCTTATCTCCTGGCACCCTGTTTAACTATCTTCAGTCTTAGAATTTGACTACAGGCCTTGTAGTAGAGACATAATTATAGTGTGACTCTACCATGTAACACTGATACATCTGCCCAAACCTGAATTTTTCTTTAAATCAGCTGATGGCTTCATTTACTTGACTAAGTTTTACCAGTCATGTGGACATAGGGTTATTTTATGATTTCAGAAACCTAGAATATATCCACTTATGACAGCTCTTTCATACACCCATCAGTCTACAAGATTGATCAAGAATGAAATCTAAGGAGTTTTTCTCTCTCCTGTCATAATGTTGAATCCCTTTCGTAGCTACCATCATGGAAATGAAAAGCATAAATGTATAAGATGAAGAGTGGTTGAATTATTTATCAGTAACCTCAGTCCAAAAATGAAGGATACAGAGATGCCCCTCCCAGCCTTATGAACACCGCAGAGTGACATGAGATGTGTGGGATTCCATTCCGTGCCCTTCACAGCACGTTGGAATCCTAGGCTGCTTTCTCTGTGCTACCCAAGAGATGCGCAGACCACATCCCTCTGGACAAACTGAAATGTGCTAGGGGAATTCAGACCGACTTTAATATTAGCCTAAGAAAATTATATTCAGGAAGGTAACTCTTCCTCTCACTAACAGATAAAGTATTCCAGGAAACATTGAAAAGGTATTTACAGCATCCACTATTTGAGATCACCTGAGTCATTGATCTTCTTGTGATTGAATCAAATTTAGCACTGACTATGAGACACTTTATAGTGGGAGAACATGTCTTTTAATTATCATTTGTTATCTGCACAATTAGGAAGCAATAGAGTACAGCAGAGGCTCTGCCATATAAATGGTCTTTGCTGCTTAGAGCCTTTCCATCCATTGTAGTGTTTTATGACATGCCTTCCTTCCCATCCCCATCTTAATAATCCTGTATGTGTGTTTGAAATCCAAACCAGCAGTGGCCCTGAAGTCTAAAACGCTAAAGACTTGGCAATCCATCTTCATCCAGTCATCTGGGAAGGGAATGAGAGGCTATGGGATATTTCTTCTCTCTTTTTTCCAAAGGCTTAACAGAAGAAGAAGTGTCATAGGCAGTGATTGAGAAAAATGAAAGTTTTTAGATCAAATCCTGTGTGTGTGCGTGCAGCATGGGGAAGGCTGATAGATGGCATGTTCTCAGCTGAAACCAAATGGCTGCTAATCAGTGTGTAGCATGTAGAATTTTCTGTAATCTTAAGATCAAGGGAATGTTTCATTTTTCCCTCTGAGGTTTTCTAGGGAGAGATTCTGTGGCAAAGATGAATCTTTTCCCCACCTGCTAAAGAATGAGCAGTTAACTCTGAAACTAAATATTAAACGCATCAAGTGTAAGGCTATGTGTTATGTTTTTCTTGTCTCCTTAAGCAGTTATATTTGTTTCCTCAAAAATGGAAAGCCATGCTCAATAGATATCTGGGTTGAAATTTAGAACAGTGAAGAAACACCGTGGTCTGGCAGAGGGAGTCTGAGTAAGTGGTTTGGGGCCCAGGCTTTGTCAGTGACCAGAGTCAACTCTGTCAAGATCCCAGCACAACCAGTCCTTGGCTAAATTATGATACAAATGAAGTTTATTTCCCCCCAGCAACCCTGTTCTGTACTTTTTTCCTCTATTGTGACACTGCCCCATGCCCCAGCATCTACATTCCCACTGTGTAAACTTTTACCAAAGCCTATAGTCCTAGATTTATTGATACTACAGTGTAAATGACTGGAAAAATAGATCACAGTGTTATTTCTTCTGAGGACTTGTTATTATAAGTCTGAGCTTCAAGCTACAAGGATGAAGATCAGAGGAGAGTAAGGATGGAGGGGAAAACGGTGGAGAAGGGTGCATGTAGGTTTGCCTGCAATGGCCCTGGTTTTCATCTGTTGTCCCAGGATGACTACTAAGGGTCCTCCCTTCCAAGCATCCCCCCTGAGATGATGAACTGCTTGATCACCCTCAATAAGGGAGAAGTCTTCATGGTACCCCTAAAATTGCCTCATACAGTAAAAGGAAGAAAAGAAGCTGCCCTTTACTCAGAGGTTTCTGTGTACCAGATGCTGAGTTGGGCACCATGTATACATTATCTTACCAAATAGATGGAACAAAATCTCTCACCATTAAGCTACACCTAGCTGAGGTCAGGAACTGCTCAACTCTGCCAGAGTCATTTCCTGGGAAATGAGCTAAAGAGGGTTGCATGGACTGTTTTCACCATTGGGAGCCCAAACCAGAAAGGCTGATGGATCATGGAGTCCAAAAGAAAGCCGTGGTGCTCTGGGACGAGCAGATGGGGGACAGTCAGTAAGTATCTTAAGAGCACCCAGATGCCTGGCACTGCGCAATGCCTGTAAAGGAGACAGGAGCTTTTCCACATGGCCCCCTTGCCCTCAAAAGGCTTTGATGGTCCTTAGATAGTGTGGTGATAATAAAGCAAAAGTGGAACTAAGGTAAGAGACAGCCACTTATCAGGCAGTTGGTGATGTCTCCTTGTCTTATCATTGTGTGACAGTAACTCTGAAAATGAAATCCAGCCACTGAGACCCCTTTTTTCAGGGGGTGCCTGGACACTTTGGGGTCATGTACCCCACTCCCCCTCCTGACATTTCCCTCCCTTCTCCTGGTCCTAGACATTGAGGGTGCCACCTCTTCATCTGAAGCCCAGGGTGACTTCTTTTTCCCCTCCTCTGTTGTTGCTGAATTAAAGGGAGGTGACAAATGTGTGGCTAAGCTCCTTTCACAGCGGTGAAACCTGGGCGTGCTCATTACAGACAGCAACAGTTTTTATTTCAAATAACAAACTGTTTTAGAGAATTTTTGCCTCTTGGAGGAGTACCATCAAGCATACAATTGGGGAAATTTTTGTTGTACCCTGAATAGGAAAGTCTTCAAAATGATTCCATTAAAATTGATTGGCTGCTTAGAGGTCATGTAAATGAATGTTCAGAGTACTCAAAGGCCATGCAAATGGGTGAACTTGGCTAGTCCCAAGTAATTACTTCAGAAAGCAAGACAACAAAATCAATTCTAAACCCAATTAAAGGGTGAGTGGTCATCACTTACCAAAGAGGCTCCCCGTCTCCCCCGCATCCAGACCAGCGGGCGGTGGTGCGCTCCTGTGCTGGGGGTAACGGTGCGGCCCGCCTGGGCCTGGCTATTTTTGTTACCGCATCAGGCCGTGTTGGCTGACCCTCCTGTACTCCGGGCTCTTTGGGCTTGGGCCTTTTGGGGGAACATAACACATTTGAGGTGAACCCTTATTAAGCACTTTGGTGTAGATGCCAGGGAACCGTGTTACACATTTTCATAAACTCTCTTGTTTATTGTTGTAATCCTGTGATATTAGCTGCTATTACTAACCCCATTTTATAAATGCTGAAACAGAGCGTTAAAGAGGTGAAGAGGTTTGCCAAACACCAAGTTGGCCTGAAATGCTAATAACGGATGGCTCCTTTACTCACCATGAAGCTTTCTGAATGAAGCAGGAAATACCCAGACTCACTGGAAAACTGTCTTGGTCTCTGCTGTGAGGATGCCTGTGCGCCTTTGATCCCTGAATGTCAATGTACACTTGGCTGCAAAAGTGCCTTTCTTGTATGAGAGGGGCCGTTCCAGGCAATTTGTAAAATGATCTGCCTTCCTGGTCTACACGTACAAGAAAGATGACTCCGTCATCATGGGAGTGGGCAAGGCAGTTACGATGGCCGTAAATATCAGCTCTCTAGAGTCAGACGCCACAAGAAACAGGCTGAAAGAGGGACACATCTTTACTTCATTTTCTGTAGCCAAAGGGTTTGCCTCTGCATTTCACTGAACTGTGCAGACCAGAGGGAGGAAATAGATAGGACTTTCCTCACTCCAATTCCAGGAAAAACCCTGGAGTTCTACTCTGGATCGAACTGCTTCATACAAGAGTTCAGCCCCACCTAGAACAGGCCAAAACAAAGTTGGCACTGCTGTGTGCTCAGGTGCAGAGCTGAGCTGCGTTTTATTCAGGCTGGCAAGAAAGGGCCTGTCTCCGTAGCCTCGGCGCACGCAAGCCACCACACTCTTGGAACGGGACCGTGAGGCTGGCTCTGGGGGGCTGGTGTGGCTGGGAAGCATCGAACAGCTCAGTGTGCTGAGAATCACAGGAAAGTAAGATATGACTTCAACCTACTCTCATTGCCACTAGTTTCCTAATTACAATGCCATCCTAGCCCCAAGAGGATGCATACTATGAAATAACCTTATATCAGAAACTTCCTTTTAATGAGGTCCCTCAGTACATTAGACACTAAGTCCTTTTTAATTGGATTCAAGATAGAACTACCTTCCACCATATTTAACCCTGGGACGCCTTCCTTAATCTATGCGACGTTCCCTTGGCTGACTCAGCCCGAAGGCCTGCGAGTGTTGCCGGGCCCTGAGAGCAGGAGCAGCCTCCCAGGCACCTGCGTGCCCACCTCTGCCTCGCCGCCAGCACTCCTGGGAGCCTGCGAGGCCCAGGCAGCTGGGCCAGTCACACCACCTTTAGAGAGACTGTCCTATCTGGCTTTCCAGTTGGCTTGTCGTGTTCGACCTAAAGTTATTTGTTCTTACCTCTAGAGAAAAGATATTTGTCCTCTTTCCAACTCTAAAATTAGTATTAGAAAATTAAAACATAATCAAATCCAGTTTGCTTATTGCCTTGCATTGCAAAAGTCAAATGACGTTTTCTGTAACAAAGGAAACTGCTGGCTTCCTTCTGTCCCCCGTGGCTCCTTGACAGACGCGTGCGTCTCCCATGAACTCACCTCCAGATGCTTAGAGCAGAGTGGGAACGTTCAGGAAACAGCTAAATGCAATGATTGTCCTATCAGGGGAAAAGGATGACGTTAAAATTCTTCAGAAACTTTTACAGCTATTAGACGTTTGAAACAGTTTAACACAAGTGGCTTATTTCCGAGGCCCAGGGAGGAGAGAAAGCTGATCCCGGCGGTGTTGCCCTCCATGTCTTTTCTATCTGTGCTGTGCTCTTGCTGGGATTCACATGACAATGGGTGAGGAAGTGATGCAGTACACACAGAGCTATGCACACTCAGCCCCAGTTGCTTTCCCAAAAGATGTGAAAAGAAAATGCAGAAGATTTAATCTAGGTCAAAAAAAAGGAAAAGAAAAAGGAACAAAACTCAATTTTCCTGGCAGAGGATTTAGAAGGCGTGTCTGCCTTGACAGGGCTACGGGCGTCTCAGGACATGGTTCGTGTAAGAGCAGCCCGCGGGGCAGCAGGGGGCGGACAGCAGCCTAGGCCCCGTGGCCACGACGTCAGGTGCAGGGCTGCGCCGAGTGCCGGGAGGCCAGTGTTGTCTCCTGGGTTGGAAACTTGGCTCAGATTTGCTGCCTACGAGCCAGGGACGTGACTCTCGGGGTTCTCAGAGCAACGGAGGATGAGGACCCCAGGCAGCCGGAAGTGCCTCCTGCTTTGTCAGTGAAATTCCCAGGGGATTCCCTCAGAGAGCCGCATTTGGTCATCCAAGCCGTGGTATCCACGGGGTCCAGGCACTGAGAGCAGAATGGCGGCACTGTGTCTCTGCTTCTTACGCGGTGGCCAGATGCGAATACTTTTTACATCAGGGTGCCAATTACATCAGACTCTATAAAACTGAGCTAATTGGGTCCAATTTCATTAAAAGTTGATTCTACAGGATGTGGCATTTGTATTCTTAGCTGTTACTGTAACAATGCAAATCCCACTTCTAGATTTAAAAAAAAATGTTTGTCTTAGGAGACTGTTGGACGTTTAGAACAAGAGAGGTTCAGGTTATGAAAAGGTGTTTGTGGTGACATGAAAGGAGGTTGAAGCAGTTCTGGGGCTCTCTCAGGGTTCAGCGGAAGCTGTCGGGGGCTTTCTGGGCATGTCTCCTCCAGTAGGTGTTGGTTTTGAGAGGCTGGAGGCGCCGTCAGGCCTGGTCAGTGGGATGTAATGCCTTTGCTGTGTGCAGTCTGCTGACCTTCTATTGGAGGGGCGTCTAAAACTCATTGTAAAATTCTGTGATTCTACCCAAAGGCACAGAAGTCAAGAGAATCCTATGCCACAGTGACTTTCTCTAACTTACTTTCTCTTAGTTTTGACTTTAAAGCAGAAAAAGGGCAGGAGATGCAAAGCCTTTCATCTTCCTGCAGGTGCTCCCCAGAACTGGCCGATGGTCTCGGGGATTTCCGCCTTCCCCATCCTTCCCTTCCTGCCTCTCAGGCAGGGTCACTGCCCACGGATGGCTGCTTCTGGGCACAGAGGAACCACCGTAAGGAGGTGGTGTGCAGGGATATATCAAGGTGTCCTGCAGCAAGGGGGCTGACTTTTAAGCATAGCGTGTGAAACTGGTAGCAATGCTTGTGAAGTCCCACCTTGCGCTCCTCGAAATCAAGCCATGTTTTGAAGACACAGTAGAAGGAATAAAAACCCAGGACTGCACAGGCCACAAGCTAATAATAGTGCATGTGCTATAGTTTTATCAGGCATAGCCAGTTCCTCTTGGTGGGGGGCCTGGGCCTGAGGAGGGGATCCATCAGCTTCTCCAGGGTGCAGTTTCCTTCCTGAAGTGGCTGTGTACTTTCGGAGAACAGCATTTTGTCATCGTCTTTTTCCTCATGTTGCTGAGGGACACCTTCTAGGCCACTGGAAAACTCCTTATTTTTTAAGGTCAGTGCTAAGTTTTCTTTAAAAATTTAATTCAGGGAATTTTTGATGGGGGGCTTTGAACCCTTAACTGCTTTGTAGAAACTGAAACTCAAGGGTCTTAGCAGGGGCGAGGCCAGTGACTAATGGTCAAAACCTTAGTGTATGGGAGATTCACTTCAGTGCAAAATGTACTGTACCACTTAGGTCAACAACCTTTGGACTCTGAAAAAAGTATAAATGCTCTGTGTAGTGGCTAAGACTGAGGGAGAAAATAGATTTTATGGGGAATGTGTATGAGGAGTGTGTCCTCTTTTGACTTAAACTGGTTTGTGTGCTACTGATTTGACAAGAAGCCAAGATCCCAGTTGCAATTCAGCTTGTGTAAAGCAGGCACCTGCTTTGCTTGCAAATGTGCTTCATTCACAGAAAGAGAAAACGTAGTGGGTTTGCTCAGTTAGCCTTCCAGGGCCACTGTCCCTTGATCTTCCAGCCCTTTAGAATTTAAAGGCTGCCTTGAAAGGAATTTTCAGTTCACAACATTATGACTTTGTTGATGTCCTGGATTCAAATATATCTTGAATTGAATTTGTCAGCCAGGATTATGGCTTTGTTTTTAAAAGAAATAAATATGGAGGTCAGTCACCAGATGATCATTATATGGCTGTATTCATGCATTTATTTGCTGAAATTTAGAGAGTAACGTAGATCTCTTAGGTTTAAGTTGTTGAACTGCCTTAACATGGACAACTCCCCCGTCTTTACCCTGTGGGGAGTTTACTGGGGACACACATGCACAACACTGCAAGCTCCGAACTTGAAATTCTTGTATTTACCAGCTTAGCCACGGAGTTGTGGGAAAATCATGTATTTCCGAAAATGTCCTCCACTTTCCCATGTCAAGGTATTACTGAAGGATAGTATCAGAAAAAGAATTAGCAATTAGGACTAGAACGTTCCAAAGAGGCCCGTTCTCACATTGATGAGAGCACCTTCCCAGGAGAATCTACCCTTGGTCTAGGCTGGTACTCCCAGGAGAGTCGTGAGGAATGACTCACTCGGCCAGCCATGCTCAGGGCTGGCTTCCTGCGCCACTGAGAGAATAACTGTTGGCACGTGGTCTAAAATTTCTACCCTACAGCTGAAAAGTGACTATTTCAAAAATGAAAGACCATCAAGTCACTGACCTCCATCTTTATACCTGGATTCTTTAAAAGAAACACACAGATAGAGTAAAAACTGCCTTGTCCATATTTTAGAATCAAAGATGTAAAGAAAACTGCCTTTTTTAAATGGTATCTCCAAAATCAGACTTCAGTTCCCTTTCTGTCCCAACTTGGTACGGTTGAGAAACCTCAGACAAGTTTCTTTAAGAGCATGGAGTCAGTTTTCTTAAGTTGAGAACTGATTTCAAAATCTGATCTTTAGCACCATTCTCTAGGCCTCTCTACACTGTCCTCCACACTGAAAAATCTAAATAAAGTGCTGTCTGCCTGAGGGGTAAGCCTGATAGAAACAGATCATCTGTATGTGAGCAGTGCTTTTTTTTTTTCCTGTATTACCGAGAGTTTCCAAGGAAAGATTTTCAAGAGAAACCGCTGTGGTTTGAAAAGATTTGTGATAATCCAGATGGTTTCTTTGAGGAAAAATATACTTGCTCATTTAATTAAATCTTTCAACAAAGTTGAGTATCTTCTTTAGACTTTAAATATACCACTGGTGTGTGTGTGTGTGTGTGTGTGGTGTGTACATATACGTACCACCGGCCAGTCTTACTTGCAGCTTTATCTTTGGAACAAATACCTCATAACAGGGTCTCAAATTATCCAGCAGTTAAGCCAGCAAGTACCTGAGGGAACTCTTTATGATGGCAGAAACTACCTGTGAAGAGATGGTCAGACACGAGCCAACCTATTTGGAGTACGTAGCCCTTAGCTTCCCTGGGAATTGCCAATCTCAACTTCTGTACAAGATGGTCACATCATATCACACCATGGCAATGCTGATTGCAGGGCTTCACAAGCTGACTGTATGCAACTGGATTCCACAGTGTGCCAGCTTGTGGGGATCTGGGCAAAGGGTCCCAGACCCCTGACTCGTTTCCTCTGGGCCCAGCACCCAGACATGCTCATGGTGAGGCCCTGCACTGGCCGGCCTTCATGCCAGCCTCTGCATCCCAGGATCTTTCTAGACCTTCCCTACTATCAAAATGATCTGATCAGTCTTATGTTGCCTTTTTAAGGGGTTATGTCCAATGTTCAAAGTTAAGCAGCAAAATGAATTCACAGGGAGGGGTTGTGGTCAGCACACCTGCATGGGTGGCCCCGTAAGGAATGTACAGACTCAGAAGCAGCTCTCGGTGATCAGTAGAGGAGTCACCCAAAGGGGATATGCTAGGTTCTGTGTAGGCCCAAGAGACGGGTGTTTGGTTCTAGAATCACCTCCCAAGTTTTACCACCAAACCTATTTCGCCTGTGGATTTAAGAAGCCCTCGTCTGGTGTAATAGGTTAGGATTGATAAACTAGACATGCAAAAGATGGATGTCTAATTTTTCCTCCAAAATCCAGAGCTCTAATTGATACAGTGAACCATGGAAACCGCTGAGCAGTGGGATGCCATAAAGTAACACGGGTATGGACCGTTTGTTTATCTTTTCTAAGCTGGCTGCTGGCATGCAGAAACTCCTGAATGAGCGATAAAGGGGACAGGAATAGTAAAGTGCAAGTGTTAGTTACATGTTGTTAAACGGGCAAAGTAGAAAAATGTGAAGCAGCAGAAGTTAGTGGCATTCTGCAGAAATTGGAGGGCTGAGACTTGCCGGGCACCTGACCCTGCTGGGGTCCCCGGGCAGCTCACGTCCCACCTCAGCGTGGAGAAGAACCTTTCTGTGCACCCCGTGGGTGGCAGGGCATCTGAGGCTGGTACTGCACCAGGCAGGTGTCTCCTTGGGGGCCGGTGCTGCCAGACTCATGAAGAGCACCTGGGCCTGGTGCCGACGATTAACCACGCACCTGACCGGGATGTTTGAAACAGAACCTGCTAAGGGAGAGGGCCTCTGCCCCAGTCAGACTGCTGAGCCCTCTGGTGTCATGGCTGACCCAAAGAGAATCCAGTGCCTTTCAGGGAAATCTGAGAGACCAGTGGTTCCCTGAACAGCTGTACATACGGTTAGGGTGGGCAAGAAAGAAAATTCCGCCTCATTGAAACTTCATGGTTCCATATGGGTTTTCTGGGATCTCTGGTAGCTCCCTGACCTTTTGCCATGATAATTACCATATAAGGGCAAAAAATGAGATTCCTCCCTTCCTTTTTTGGGATAAACTCTGCAGGTCAATTCATCTAAGATTTTAAGTGAGCACATCAAGTGATAGATGGATAAAAGTGGCTGTGGTTGTTAGCTGGGAGTGCACGCACAGGAGGAAGAGGGCTTCAGACACATGCTTATGCCGGAAGTGTAGAGACTATAGTCCCATGGAGGGGAAAGACAAATTGCTGCATTCAAGGTGACCGTTTAAATTTGTAGTTCTGTATGTATACTGCAAAGTTCAAGATAACTTAATCAAATACTATTTTTATTAAGTGAATTAGTATGCATGCTCAAGGAAGTACAAGGCATTTTTGGCCCAAGAAAGGTGAAGAATAATTTTGACTTTTTAAACATGCATTCTAAATAAAACCTTTTGGTTACATGTATCCATGCAGTTTGGGGAAGATTTGAGGCAGACATGGTTTTCATTCACTTATTTAGAGATGATGAAACCAAAGTAACTAAGGTGCAAAGGAACTAAGACATTTCCCCTGAGCCACCCCGGGACCAAGCATATGAAACCAAAAGAAGGGACTGGGTGACACTCCCAATCAGATCATCTTCCCCAGCACTCCCAAGTTTGTGCCAGTCATTCACTGCAGGAGGGAGCCCAGCTGAGGCCACTAGTCAAGGCAGAAATTCAGCCTGGGCTCCATTCACCAATCCAGGGGCCGTGGTGAGGGGCCGTGCCCACCACACGTGTGGCACCTTTGCAAAGGTGCCGGGTCTACTTGCCAAGCACGACATCTATGAAGCTAAGCTGCTGGGCAGTGAGCAAAGCTTGTCACCCTGTCACACAGGCAATTCTCTGTATCACAACCAGACCTGGAGCTTATCTGGGCATACTCTCTAAACACCTTGTTCACATGGGTGTAGAGTGAAGGGTAAAGAGCAGCATGTAGTTGTAAGAGGCTCTGTAATAATACATTCCTTCCTTCCCCATATCAGTTGCACAGAGTGGACCCTGGAAGAAATGGGGAAGAGTTTGAGATGTGGGGTATGTGTCCCTGTCTCCCCTTCTGTACATTAGATGCTTCTCTTCATTCCTTTCCCATCTTCACTGCTCAGACATCAGCTTCAACCTGCCCTTTCTCAAAACAAAACACCCCACAAAAACCACCTTCTATTCACGAAGAACAGTGTTCAAGCAGAAAGCTTTAGCCAAATTTATACTAAGAGGTAAATAGCTAGGAACAATTCAACGTTACCATCCCCAAGGGTAGCATTTCCATACTTAAATGGGAAATGAACACCTCCTCGTGGATTTCAGGACGTGACAAACAGTAGGGACTTGGTTTCCATGTCCACAGTGGGAGGGGCCTTCTTTAGTCCCGAGAGCCCTGTGCGCTGGTCCCCGCTCTTCAGGTGGGCCCGCACCCACCGTGCCCTCAGCGCACATCATCCTCGCCCCTGGCCACTTCTGCCTTACCATCATGTCCCACCCTCCGTGTGCAGTCGCCATCATGCTGCTCTCCTTCAGGCCCGTCACTGCATTCTCAGCTCTGAGCACGGCCAGGCGGCCATTTGTTTCCCATCTTCCTTAACTGCCTTCTTTCCAGGCAAGCAAACTGCCTATAACTTCTACTCCATACCTGAATCATCTTTTCAGTATCACACCCGTAAAATCCACCTGCTTGAAAGTATCTGATTCTGCCTGTTTTTCAAGGTTTGGCCCTGTGGTTGAAGTTCTGTGTTTTCTGTTGCTTCCTTCCCTGCGTGCTGACCCCATAAGCCCAGGAGAGGGGAAGGTACTTTACTGAGAGTCTGTTAGGAAAGATTGCCTTTTCCTGCTTTCCTTTCTATATCAAGCCTAGAAAAGGGCAGCTGGCCTTTCTTCTTCTTCTTCTTCTTCTTCTTAGAGGATTATAATAGGTTACTGGAAGTTGGGACTTAACTTTTTGATTTAAAATTATTCCTTGATTTGAAGTAATTCCTGTAGCTTTTCTTGCACATACGTTACACCAATGAAGCTAAAAAGAGCTCATTAAAAAAATCTACCATCCGGCAGCATAGCCAAGTGAACTCTGGTCAAAGAAATCAAAGTAGCCGAGGTAAAAAGCCCATATGAAAATGGCCAGTCTGTCCATCTGTGACTCTTTAAAAAAAATCAGTTTCCTATTTCCTTCATCATACCAATGATATACTTTGAGTTTCTGATCCTTGGATACATGGAGTTTTTTAGTGAGTGTCTAACCATTTGTGAGCATACTCTGTCCAGAAGGTGAAGGTTTGGCCCATTTAATCTTGGTAGAATCCAACAGAATCAAATAGGTGACAACAAGTTCCAAATGTCTTTTCCAAACAAAAGAAAGCATCTCAGATGTTTAGAATGAGGATTCTAAACCTTAGATTAGGATTCTTAGATTGAATGGTTGAATGGTATTGCATTTTATTTTCCCCTACTCCTTTGAATGAATTTTGGTCTTGGAAAGTTGGAATGCTTTATGACTTTAAACCTCTTGTGGCTCGTGGTGCCAGCTTCCTGCTCTCCAGCTACACCACTCTTTTCTGCTTTTGGTCTTATTTACACCACTCCCCTGAGTAGAACTGATATTAATGCCTGAATGCCAGGAATTTGTCTAATGCCTGTACTGGGTACATGAGTACTTCTCAAAGCATCCCCCAGCTCTCTGGCTCTGTGCATTAGGACCCTCTAGTAAACTCAGGGTAAAATATGTAGTCTTGTGAGTGCATCTCTCTACCTTTGTTTTGTTTCTCAGCCCTATTTACCTAAGACAGCCCAGGTCAGAGACAGCATCTTTTTTCTTTAAATATCTAAAGTTTTGTTCACCCCTTTATCCAAACTTGGTGATGCTAAAAAACTGCATGCTAATTAACAGGTTACCTGCTGTCTTTCCAGATATGTTAGCCAGTGTCTTTAGCTACAGGTTAAAGAAGGGGTCGGCCATCCTTCAGAATGCAGACAGAATGGCCTATGATTTCAACACCCTTTTCTTTGGGGGAGGGAGTTAGTTGGGCAGAGGGTACATGCTGGCCTCTCCTAGAAGGGCACTCAGCCTGGACTCCCATCAGCTCTTGGAAATAAGGAATCAAGAGGCTGCCATTTGATATGCTACAGCCATATTTCGTACAGGGGACAGAGTATGCAAGCATCTGTATGGGCATGTGCCCATCTGTATTGTAACTTAATTTCTAAACCATTGAAATAGAGTCTTTCAGCAAACAAATACTGAGTATTCATGTATGGACCTTTGTATTACATACTATGGTGGAGAAAAAAAAGAATAAGTACTACCTCAAGCTTTTAAGAAACTTATAATCCAGTTGTATAAACCACCGAGTTTAGAAAGTGTTTTAAAAGTGTGATGTTCTAGAGATCTCTTTTAAAGAAATTATGGTTAATGGGAGTTTCTGCTATTGTTATTGAGATTAAACACGTTTCTTTATGCAGCTGCTATACAGCAAGTCCCATTAACAGCTCACCCACCCTCTCCCACCCGTCCTGAAGTGCTGTATCCCAGGTAGTTGGTGCAGTTATGAACTGATCTCCATTGGGTAAAGCTAATAAGCATGATTTAGGGTGAAAGGCACTGTGTAAATGCTTGAGATGTTGTTATTGCTGTTCTCATGCACTTTATTATTTTTAAATTGTGCATCCTTTTAAGTAGATGATTTGTTCGCCACAGTCTCCATTATATCTGAGCAAAGCATTCACAGAAATTTCTAAAACCTTTTCATTTCTCTCTGTAGGTTGTTGTTTCGTAACATTTTATACAAGAAAAGCTGCACTTGAGGCCCAGAATGCACTGCACAATATTAAAACTTTACCTGGGGTGAGTCGGTTTACTTTTGTACCAAAATCACTTTATTGCTTGAAAATGGTCCTTTCAACTGAAGGTTCTAGTTATGGGCTGTTAGTGCCAAGAATGACTTTGGTCTTTGAGGAGTGTGCGCTGACCCTCTGTCCCCCTGCCGCAGCCACTTCAGCTGGCCGGCCCAGAAAGAAGCCCTGGCATTAGCGCTGATGGAAAGAGCTCTCAACTAGTACATCCTCTGGCTGGCAAATCAGAGTGACCCCACTGGGTAGCAGCGGCTGCCAAACAGTGTTGGGTGGGCTAAGATTTTTAAAAGGAGGAAAAAACCCAACACATACAAGAGAAGCAAATGGAAAGGGAAAAGCTTTTACTCACCAGGAGCCCCTTTTCAAATTTAGTCTTTAGATTTTCTTTTGAAAGGACAAAATGTACCCTGTATAGCCATAATATTAAACTTCCTAATGGTTTCTAAACAGTCAATGGTGGTTAACAAAGTCCATGTTTTAATGCCCAATTTGTGGCTTCATGTTGACAGAGAACAGAAAATACAAAGCTTACCATTTTCTCCCCGTTTCCTTGCTGGTAATATTTGATGATTAGTACAGTTCACTAGAAATGAACTGATGTTGTATTCAGCTGCTTCATCAGAGTACATCATTTCTGGGGCTTAGGGACTGTCTTATGTGCTGCATGCTGGTATAAATTTCCCTTTGCTGTTTGGATATTTTCCCCATTGACCCCAAATATTATCAATGATGAGTTAATTCAATATCATAATGATGTGCATCGGTTATAGGTCACGACGAAGAGCCTGTGGTAAGCAGTATAGTGATGATGATTTCATTGAAATCTGGTTTTATGAAAATGTAGGATAACACCCCTGTTTTCATGGTGTAGTTTTGACTGGGACCTTTAACTGTGGGCATACACAGAACCCCTGTGTGTGCCCACAAACACATGCACACACACACATTTTATACCCCACCGCTCCCAGAAAAGATAGCATATGTTTCTTTCACCTTAGATTCATTGAAAATTTTCCATTTGTAGTGGCAAGATACTCAACAAAACGTTTTCAAAATAGTAGCTTCTTAATCACCCAAAAGTAATGAATTGCAAACCTTGGTCTTGAATCTTACTGCTTTGGTTTTCCCTTGTTGCTTTGAGCCTACAAAGGCCAGGTTCAGAAGAGCAAGTGTGTGGTGCCAGAATTCTCCCTTCCAAGTCACCTCCCCCTGAAACTTTTAAGATGATGTTACTAAGACAGCTTTTGGTGGGTCTATTTCCCTGTAAATAGAATTTTTCTGATGTAAATGCTAGGACAGTGCAGTTCAATCGTATTATCAAATGAAGCAACCAGAGCAAAGATTTACTAGCTCTGCCAACCATAGGGAAAAAAAAAAAGTTTTATTTCCCAGGCTCCTAATCAAATTCAGAGACCACTTTGTATTCTTCCTCTTGAAAAGAAACACTTTAGAGTAATTAGCACACAAAATCCCTTCTAGGTATGTTTAAAAAAAAATACTTGAGATGATGAATTTAGCATTTAGGGTATATTGATGCCAAACCACATCCTGTTTTAAATTCATGCCAAGCTTGGTTAATTTGGATTTGTCCCCTCCACTGGAAACACAGCCCCCGCATGCCATCTGCCTACGTGAGGACAGTCTCAAGAACCCCAGAGCCAAGAAGATGAATGTGCCATGTCGAAAAATGACTGACAAGCATGCTTCTGTTGGGGACATCTTACTCTGACCCTTTTCTTAGCACACTTACAAAAAAAATAGCATCTTCTGTATTTAAAACAAACAGATGTTGCATATGTCTCTTTCTCTCTCCTTAAAACATTCCTCGTATAGAAATCAAAAATGGTGATTTTGGAGACCAATTACTAAGGACAATAATTCTGGGGTGGGAGGAGATGGTTTTTGGATTGTTCTCGGTTGTCTTTTGTTCCAGTTCAATTTCATACCCTGGTTTACTTGAGAAGGCTTAAATGAAAACTTTGAGAAGTCGGGTCTGGTTTGTAGGCCAGTAGTCCTCACAGTGGCTACACTTGCTGTTTCAACTTAGGTAACTGGGAACAGAGTTCCACACCTTGCATTCATGTGAAACTTTATCTGATAAAAATCACCCCTAACAGCTACAGGAGAAACATGAAAGTGGTTTCCTTTCAGGTGTGAGCTTTTGGGGAACCAGAAGAAATGGGACCAGACATAAAAGATTAATGCATATTCGTGAGGAGAAAATATTACAGGGTGGCTTGCTGTTTGATTACAAGCCTTGGAATTAGTCAACATTTCCATAATTCTAAACCAATATACACCTGTTTTCCCACTGTGATGTGAAGGCACAACTTAATTTAACAGAAACCCTGCTGTGCTAAACCTCTCATTAAATACCAAGTGAGTTCAGTAATTTAAAGTTGTAGCACTACTATTTTAACTGGTTGCCTTCATATTATGAAATTAATAAGAAATTAATGATGCACTTTGCCATATGCCTTCAATTTATTTCTGAATAAAAATAAAAGGGATAAGGGAAAATGCATCACCAACTGATTGATGCTTTAAAAGCTTTTCTGGTTATAATCATTTTTTCTGCAGATAAAATCCATTAAAAAGATACTTGCTGCCTTTTTTTCTAAAGTGTCCAAAACTTTCCATTTCAAACAAGATCAAATAGTGCTGGGGGGCTTTTATTTATTTCCTCTTTAATTTTCTTTTCCAGTTGATGTTTTGTATCATTTGGAACTTGTATCATGAAACCAAACTGGATTCATGTTTAGGGACCATCTTTTGTTCTGGAAAGAAACAAGGAACCTGGCTAGCATGGGAGAGCTAAAAAACGCTGATGGGAGTGTCTTTTGTGTAGTTGAACATGTCTGCGTTTAGGCTTTTATTGGAAAAGCACCCTTCCCTTCGCGTTGCCTGTGGATCATAGTGACCTTTGCTTGTCTGTGTGCGAGGGGGCAGGGGGTGCCGGGGCCTCTCTCAGCAGTGCAAAGTCATTAAGGACACATTTCTCAGGCCTGTCTCCTGCCATGTGACTGAGAAAGACACTGGGCCTTACGTCCTCTGAAATGCTCCACATGAATCCTAGAGACACAGTATTAGAAAAGAAGGGAGCAGATTCAACAGCTCAATAAAGAGAGCAAGGAATGAGCATCTGGGGTGGCTTCCCAGGGTTGATCATGTTCTCCTCTGTGAATGGCAGCATGACGCTTAAGCAACAGATCGACTGGTAGGCACAGTGCCTCATTTGTCGCTGACATTTCATTAGGCCGACAGCTCCCTCGTGATGACTGAGTGCCTACTGTGTGCCGGCGCTAAGCCACAGCAGTCACGCGCACACACACGTACCCTTGAGGTCCCTGGTGAGTAATGCTTCCAGGGCCCGAAGAGAATACCAGGACCGTGTCTGTTCAGGCAGGGGCTATTTGGTGAGTCACTGGGCTTGGTACACAGTTGTTGAGCCTGGCTTTTTCCACAGCTGAACGATTTGTGTTCTTGGATAAATTTTGGTTGTTTCTGCTCTGACGATACAGCAGATGAGGCTGAGATAGCCTGCATTGTTTAGCGTTTAAGGTAGGTACTGCCTAACTGGTAGAATTACCCCATACAGACATCACTGTCCGCTACTGCGGTTCCCAGAGAGAAATTCCTTGTAAAGGCAACTTGCAAGATTCAGTTTTTTTCACTGGCCTAATTTAGCGTAATTAAAAAATAAAATAAAATTGAGGCCCAGAAAACCTACCACGATCTTTTCAATAATGAGATGTCAGGGCTAAATATCCCTCTGCCGGTGATGGCACGGAGCCTTATGCCATTCTTTCCTCAAGGTCTTAACACATATTGTCTCCAGCAGTAAGGCATTTTGATTACAGTATCATCAGAGCATTCACTGTATAAATTAATTTAATTAAGGATGTAATAACAGAGAGGAATACAGTTTGGAAAAAGCCCTTAAATTTTAATAGCAAGGAGGAATCAGAATCTAAACGTCTTGTAAAATATTAATTGCGAATTTCTTCCAGACATTTTCTCTGAATATGCCTTACTTCTTTCTTCTTAGAATCACTACCAGTTTTATTAAATGCAGTTTATATTAAGGAGTTATTTCCCTCAGAGAACATTTGTTTAGAGAACTCCATTTTCGAGGTGGCATACTGAAAGGTGTTTTAAAATAGCACGAGATGTGAGCAAGGACTCTCGTAGATTCAGGATATCAGAACAGATGAGCTGGAGCCGGTGGGAAGCAGCTGCCAGCTGCCTGTAACATGGCCTCTGGGAGTGTGTTCACCCACATGAGGTGACTGTCCCCTCGGCCTGCCTGGGAAGAGAGAAGTCACCTTTGTGGGTAGGCGCTTTCCTCCCAGGTGGCTTCGAACACAGCTCTGTAGAATTGTCCCCCTGTGTCCTTTCAGGGTAGAACGCTAGGGTTTAATATTCTTCCAGCTGAACAGCTTGGACCTCACTGGGCCAAATTCAGTGTGCCCATTGTAATGTATTTTGAGGTGCTCATTTTCTTTGGACCACCTCTTCTAGTTATTAATATGTATTTAATGCCTTTGTTCTCAGAGTCACGGTGATTATCTTATCATTACCATCATCATTATTATGTCTGTCATAAAATCTCTCAAACCCCTTTTTCAACCTATCATGGAAATTTCTCCCAAAACCATCCCATTTGAATCAAAGCCTAACTAGGCCAAGCCTTTTATTGAAAATTTTTAGGAGAAAACAGCCAAAACATCCCTACAAACAGGCTTGAGTCCTCAGAATCATGTGTCATGTGGAACACACAGAACATTCATATATTCATTCAACAAATATTCATTGAATTTTTATTGTTCGTCAGGCACTGTTCTAGGTACCAGGGAAGACCATAGCAACCAGGCTTTTTATAACTGAATCACCCAAAAACAAAGCCAGCCACCATGCTTGTATATGGTTAATGTCCAAGAAATAGCTCTCGGTTATTTAATGCCCCAGATATTTCCAGAGGAGACAGATTTTACTCCAGAAATGATCATTTTGCCCATAAATATTCCAGGTGCTCCAAAATATAAGGTGAATGTAAATTTGCTATTACCCAAGGGTGTATAATGAAATAATTTAAATACACAGACCCACTATTTATGTATATCTCTGTATGCCTATGCATAGACAGACATTCACACGCATTCACATGTGGATATTACTTCAGTCAAATACATACAGCTTTAAGTCCCATTTTCTGTTTGACCTGACAACGTATTAATCACTGTGTAGCCCACCTCCTTACATCAGGCTTCATGGACTGTATGGTTTTAGGGTTGTTTGTTTGGTGGTGTTTGCTTGAATCGGGATCATGGGTCATTCACAGTGCATGTGCGAGGGTACTTGAGAACTGCCATTTAATGATGATAATCCTTGCCTTCCACCTACTTAACAGAGGAACAGGCGCTGAATGAGATAATGGATGTAAAGCTTCTGAGCCCCTGAAGAAATGTGCTTATCAGGCATTGTTTCTACTTGACGTTTCCGTAGGTGTGAGCTCTTCAGGAGTAGCAGCCCAGCACGTAAAGTGTTCTTGCCATGGAAGGTACAGATCAGGACACGCGGTTCCTGCACCTTCTGCAGCTGTACATCTGCAGAACTGGGCTTGAGTGGAAATCTTTGGCCTTGTAAGACTGCCCCAAAACAGCTGTTCCCTCATTGCCCATGGTTCAATATAACACGATGTCCTGCAGAAATAAAAGCCTAACAGAAAGGAAGGCCTTTTGTTATCTCTTTAAGATGACTTCTAAAGGACTCTGAAGAATGCCATGGTGCGGCTGTGGAGGAGCCCCTGTGGGGGCGCAGGAGGCCCTGCCCGCCCCAGGAGCCACACCAGGGAGCGACGAAGGGCTCCAGGCCGACAGCCTGCCCCAAATGGGCCCCCCCAGTGGCAGCGTGGGTGGCCGGCTCATCGGTTCAGACCTGACAGAGGAAGTGGGCAGGTGAAAGAAACTGGCCTGGGGGTTCCCAGTCTACAGGTCAATCCCAAGGGCCTGGCATATTTTAATACTTCATAAAAGGCCACTGCAAATGGTCTATTTCACCCACTATCAAGTTTTACATGCCACCTAAGTAAAGGAGCCTTTTGCTTTGGTCTGGCAGTCAGTTTAGTAACTTTGAATGGCCCTTATTGGCATATGGCTTTGATTAAAATGAAAAGCTAGTTACTTTTAAAATATGGTCCACTCAATACGAGGAACACTGTGAAAGAATATTGAGGGGTGCTTGGTGGTGAAAATTTGAAAATGACTTAGCTCAGCAGGCCAGCCGGCACAGGGCTGAGCCAGGAGTGGCTCCAGCACTTTTTGGTAATAGAATTCAGTGGAGGGCCTTCTGCTGTGCTTTGCAAACAGCATAGTGTCCACTGCATACCTAATTAACAAGGATGCTGTAGGGCCTGTGAGAGCAGCAATACTGGCATCACATTGTTAATACATGTGGGCACGGTGGGATGGCACAACGGCAAAATGAAGCAGTAGATTTCGGAGGGAATCATTTCTCTGTTTCAATATAACAAGATTAAATTGGGCATATTAAGTTCAATTGTATAGATCTCAGTTCCCAAGAGATGTAAGATTCCAAAAGAAGACTGTGGCAGGGGGAACACCTGAATTTGATTAATGGTCTGGATAGAATTACAGAGGAAGGGGTTTTGACAGTCAAAGGAAAGGGGGAAATTTTTCTAGTTGGAAAATAGTCCAAATTCTGTCTTTAGTCTCCATGAGAATTCATTACCCCAAAACAGTAGTGTTGTACTGGACAGAACTTGTATCTTTCGCAAGTGGGCTGGGCTCAGCCCAGGAGACTATGTCCTGTAGAACTGGGCTGGGCAGTTGATCAACTCAACTCAAAAAGTGTATGACCTGGGTAGGTATGGGTAGGTAGGCTCCTGGGAGCCGCATGGTTCTTCCCCACCCACCAAGAATAGAGAGCAGCTGAGCTGGGGGAAGGGAGCCTTAGAAACCCCTGCCATGCCCAGTCTGGGCTGGTTGAGTACAAGGAAGGCAGCTGAGCCCCTGGAAGTGAGGGAGGTGGAAAAGGAACTTCACGTGTCCTTGGCCTGTTTGAACCACAGACTGTCACTGTACGCAGGTGCTCAGGACATCTCCTTAGTATTATGACACAAGCTGTTAAAGCCTTTGACAACAAAGCCATGTTTGAGGGCCATGTCACTAAGCTCTCACCACCCACAAGTCACCCAGCTGAAAGGGTAAGCACTAAACCGGGCCTGCGGGAGACTGCAAGGCTCACTGTGACCAGTGTTCTCACCTCTTCTTTGCTGTTCCTGACTGACGCCACTCCCATCGGTACCAGGGACACACATTTGCAGTCTGCCCTCCGCTGCTAGCCCTTGAAAGGCCTTCTTTCCTTCATCTCAAAAGTGAAGCAGGCTAAATGATTCTTAGAACCCTTTTCAGTCTTACAAAACTGTTACTCATTTCCATGCACTGTCTACAGCCATGTCATACTCAGTGACAGACATGCAGGCGGGTAGATGCACAGGTGAAGTGCTTGTTACTGGTTGGTTATGTGTAGAGTACTTTGTGTAGACAAATCTGGACCATCCAAGGTTTGGCTCTGTACTTCAATTCTCTGGGTACGTGCTTCCCTCTCCCCTCTGACTGAGAACCAATGGGGAGCTTAGTCCCCAAGATTTTTCTGCCAGGAAACAGTGAAAGGAATGGGAAGGTGAGGAACTCTAACGAGTCTGTCCAATTCCTTGCTTGCAGTCTTGGTTTGGCAAGTTTAAGCTAATGAGGTCTCAGGATTGTTGGTGGATTTCTTTTATCTGTTTGACTCCTGTCCCCAGTTACCATGGATGAGTAAGCCACCTGTGTTTGTAGATGGCTTCAGGATATTGTCACCCCTTCTAAAAATATTGTGATGTATTGATAGCATTCACCCTATTATACGGGGGACACTGAGCCATTGGGGGATTAAATTAACTTCCCTGGCTCCCCTAGCAAAGCAGTGGCAGAACTAGACCGAGAAGCCCCAGTGGCGTGGCCTCCTGACAGTGGGTTTTGGCGTGATGTTCACCGCATCCTAGGGAGCAGAGGGCAGGACTCGGGAGAGCAACAGTGCACAGGACAAATCACCGCAGAAGTGACTGTTTATTGAATGCCCACGAGTCAAGGGTGATCTGGAGGCTTGTGGCCACAGCACTCTGAGTGGTCACGCCAACCCCATGAGGCAGGTGCCGCACAGTCCCATATACTGGTGAGGAAGCTGACCTCAAAAGGACTGACTTGTTGGGGCTGCACAGCTGGTAACGGAGCAGACAGGCAGTCAAGGCGAGACCAGCTTCTCAGGCCTGCTTCACCTGGGCACCGCCATGCCCCTGTCAGGGGCAGAATGCACGTCCCAGCTGCAGCCCAGCCCCATTTCAGAACTCCAGCATGGAGCGCTCCCCTGGCACACAAGTCGTGCTGATAAGCTCAGAATGACCACGTTTGCTCTCTTTCAGCTGTCGGGAAACATCCGAATCCTCAGCTCTTCCATTACTGCAGCTTAGTGGTAGCACATGGCGAGCTGATCCGAGGGGCAGAGCATCCCAGCCCTGGTGCTCACGCAATAGGCCTACCTAGAAATCAGCTGGCACCCTCCCCACCAGCCAGTCCTGCTGCCACATGAGGTTGGCGCACTGTGCCATGCGGCTTTTTCCAAGATGGGAAGCTGTGCTGTCCTACCCAGGCAGCAGTCACTGAAAACACTGACCGGGTGGGTGAGGCCAAGGGTTTGCCTGGGGCTTAGGTGCAAGGTCAGTCATGCCAGGCTCTCGAAGAGGGAGCTCCAGATCAAAGGCAGTCATTACTAAGAGGAGCTGCTTTGCAAGAATGATTGTAAATGCAACACCTTTCTGCAGAGGAGTGGAGCTGTAGCAACATCATCTCATTAGCATTCATGTTATTAGGGTGTCTCTCTTGATCTGCGTCCACAGACTCTCGGGCCCAGTCCACACCTAATGTCCCATCTCCATGCAGCCGCCCCCCTCCATCTCTCAGCTCTGTGTCTATAGGGGAGGGAGGGAGAGCTGGAGGCTGGGGCTCGTCTCTTCATCTTGGAAGATGAAGCAGCAGGGCCACAAGCAGGCTGCGCCATGGACTGAGTTTGGAAAGAAAACCAGCAGTCAGCCCATCCTGCGCCCACCCACCCCCACCCTGCCCCAGCACCCTGAAGAGGGCAGGGCCTTTAGAGAATGAGGCCTGCCCCCCAATTTATCGATGAGGACAGTAGGGTCATGGCAGTGGGGTCTGCTTGACCATCTAAGGGTTTGAATTCTCTGCTTCAGGGAATGAGAGGCCAGGATCCCCCCCCAACAAACCAGGGCAGTGGGAAGCACACAGCAGACACCACGCACAGGCTGGGTCCCAGCCCCTCTGCTGCTGCTCTTCCCCATGAAATCGAGGCCAGGGGACTGGGTGGGCGGGGATGCTTTACCTGGAGTCCCGGAAAGAAGGTGTTCCTTCTCTCTCTGTCTCCATCCAGCCACCACCGGCTCTCCCCCACCCCCCCCACCCCCCGTGTCAAACGAAGTGAATTCACTTTGCAGGCTGAGTAGGATGTCAGGGTGTGCTGTGTGGTTCGCTCTGTCCGGTCACCATGGTGTGATTTCTGTGCTGATGGGAGTGTAGATGGGTAGATTTGTAGCAGCACAGACTCGTGTCATCTCTGCCACTGCCTTGGCTATGGGACGAGATGCTGGGGTGTTCTGTGGCCATTGGCAAGTAGTTTCGACCAGGAGCTCAGTGATCTCTAGGCCACCACTTCCTACATTACTGTCCTTCTTAAGGGATGGAAGAACCAAGGAAAAGGGAAGAAAAGGTTCCCTGGAAACTCATCTCCACCCCTGGGTGATCAAACCGAGTGCCTGCCAATCAGGGTGTATTGCAGTCTGTGAAGTCCCTCGCTGTATGCGCTTGCCTGCACATAGGCAGTTTTATAGTTTCTTCAGGTTTATTTTGTTTCAATAAATACCAGGAAACTACATCAGGTGTTTTGTATTAAGTGGTATGTGGGGTCCAGCACACACAAGTAGACAACTGTCAACACGTCCTATTTAGGAAACAGGAAATGAATTGCTGTCACTGCATGTATGTTATACACTGAGCATAAAGGCAAAATGGTAGTGACAGAACTTCATGGGGACTATGTTTCTAGCAAATTCTGACTCTGTAAACATTTTGTCTACATGACTGATTTTTTTCAGTGGCTTTCAAAATTTAGGTGATTTTAACCAAATAACAATAAACGTTCAATTAGTAGAACTAAGAGTAATGGTCAATATTTTCAGAGCACTTACTCTGTCTTGAGCACTGTGCCAAGGTTTCTATATACACCTGAGCACAAGTAAAGGACAAAATCCTAGGTAAATAATGAAATAGTGATAATGTGTTTTCCCACTCTAATTGTCTTTGCAACTAGAAGTCTAAGCCCAAGAGAGTTAAATATCTGTGACTAGTAGATTAGCTTACAGCTGATAGCTGACCCGCCCAACTAAATACAAATATGTTGTGAAAGACGACTGTTCACCAAGTCAGGTTCACTTCACCGCATCCTCCTGATCCATTGCCAATACCTGATTTGTGGTTTAGTAATATTTGTAAGCTATCATTTAAGTAGGAAGAGGAATTATAGCCTATATTTTGATGAGTCTTTTTACATTTCTTCTGCCGATCTGGAGGCATTAGCCGAAGTCACAACTCCTAAAAAATAACCTCACAACAATGAGTTCCTTACTAGAGAATCTCAGTCACTAAGTTCCACAAATCTGTCCTGAGCTGGAGTTGCTCAGATATAAAATCCCTGGAGGTCATTAACAAAAACTGAATAAAAGAGTCACAAACTTAGGAAATCCCATGACTGATTTCTGTACGTTTCTGTTTGGTTGAATATTGTTCTCTGGGTCAGCGGAGGTAGAGAGGGCTGGTGGAGGAAAACAGACCAGAGCTCATCACAGAGCACGGGCCATAGAGGCTGAACATGTTTTTAGAAATAATACTGGCCAACCCCCTCACATCATAGATGAGGCACTGAAGCCCAGAGAGGTGGGATGAGGTGCCGCAGGTCACCCAGCCACCTCGGGAGGAAGGCAGAACAGCTCGTGTCTCCTGACTCCGAGCCTGTGGCTCTTGGAGCACATCACGCCCCTGCAGTGTCTCCACGAGGTTATGCCAAGCATGTCATTCTATAGAATCAGAAATTCAGAGCCCCATTTGCCATCTGTCTGCAGCATCACCCTCTGTGATGGGAGACGGGGGGACATGGTGAGTCCTGGTGCCTCTTCCATTCTCTCAGAAAGACCCAGGGAGATAACAGAAACATTCTTCTTAAAATGGCATTTACCCAAAATGGTATGTGAAGTTGATCAATTTATAAAGAATGGCTGAAGAAATAAAAGCAAACCTCAATATTGAGTCCGTTTGCAGCAACAGCCAGGGCAGCACTTCACAGCTCTGGCTGTGCGGCTGACTCACCTGGGGAGCTGTAGGAACAACGTATGCGCAGGCCACACTCTGTCTGGCAAGGTAAATTAGAATCCCTCATGGTACAAGCCTGGCATCAGTATTTTTAAAGCTTCTTGAGTGGTTCCAGTTTTCAGGCAAGTTTGAGAACCACTTTTGGGAGAGGAAATCATCAACTCCAAGGGTCAGGGGGTGGCGACTGACATGTCTCCTTCTGCTGTTCATCCGGATGCACGGGGGTGCCCTTGCCTGCTGGTGACCCTCCCACAGCTACTCAAAGTGTGGTCCCTGTACCAGCAGTTCTGGCATTGCCCAGGAAGGTCAGAAATGCCAGCTCTCCGGCCCCACCCAAGACCTGCGTTTCAGCTCCTGAGAGCTGCAGGTGCACAGTGTGATGTGCCCACCCCAGAGGAGCAGGCCTCCATGGGGTCCTTCTCCAGGATCTCTCCCAGCTCACCTGACCCCAGCTCTGCGTGTATGTGCATCCACACCCGCTGAAACCAGCACTTCAGGGTGTTCCCTCACCCAGGTGCTCAAGAGGGCAGAGCCCCTCTATGGCTAGAGATGCTGAGTCTTCCCTGACTTGCTTGTAGACATTCAGAAGGTGCACTGGTGTGGCCAGACCAGCAGGACAGGTCAAGAAAGGAGATAAAGAGGTACAAGTCCATATGTCTTCCAGCGCCTTTACATGGGCAGCTGTATTATTCCGTCCCATCAACACTGTAAGACCTGCTGGAAACTCACGTGAATGTTAATTACATAGAGCTGATATGTCCCAGTCTGTAAGAGGATGGATGGACTTGATGCTATTTTCGATGCAGTTTTTCTGGCCAGACTAAGGTAATTGTACAGCAAGAGGAACAATTTTCTGGCACAAAGTGTTAATCTGTAATTCTCAGCCACCAGTCCCACCTTCAGAAACCATGCATGTACATTCACAGACTCGAAATTCCTTACCAGGAAAGCAAAGCACTTATTATCCTGTTTTCTCTTGATAGCCACAGCTTGAGAGAGACTTCTGTGGACAGAAAAAATTTACCATCTGAAGGCTGGGCTAGAATATGCTATCTCCTAATAGGGGATGCTTTAATTATATACGTTTCTGCAATTTGGAAGGCTGAAAAGGAATGTCATCTGCCCTAAACAGATTTCCCCTTGAGGGGGTCCTTGCTTCCCATTCATACTTCTTGGAGACATTTTTCACATTTCGGGTTGCTCCTGATTGAAGTACAACACACATCCTGCGTAGCAGCCTCTCAGCACAGAATCATTTGCTGCCATCTGAAACTAAACCTTAGCATGGCTGGCATTGGCCTAAGTCACAGCTGTTGCTTATCAGACCAGCATCCAAGCAGGACTGCAGCTGGTTGACCAAATAAGAAGCAGAAAGTGAGAAGAGCTGGGCAGAAAAGGAAGCAAATGAGGCAGGATGAGAGAGATGTGTACGCAGAGAGGAGAACAGCTTCAGGGAGAAATCCCTGCTGGTGGGGTGTTAGATCTGAATGGAAAGGGGGATCCAGGAGGAGTACACAGAATGGGAGAGAGAAACTATCAAGCTTCCTTTGGAACTTTAGCAAGTTCCAACTTGTGTCTGTTTCGCTTATCACAACCAAATGACGGCCTCTTGAAGGCGCGTCGTGCCACGTCAGCCTGTCAGGTGAGCTGCAGTCTGTCACAAGACCTGTGACGCCGCCTCGCAAGTCCAGCTTCGTCACTTGTGCTGCATCCCGCTAGATCACCATCAACTCACAGCCCCACGCAGATTCAAGAGAGGATGGGGCTCTGCCTTGGGCCGAGGGAGGGGCAGGCTCCAGCCAGACACTCGAGAGATTTGTGAGGATGGAAGGCATCAGCTGACACGTTTTTCTGCCCATTTCTACACTTCAGCATCTGATGAGAGCTGAATTAATAGAGGTGAACTAAAAAGTAGCTTCTGTTTTTTAATTATGCATTAAGAAAATTCTGTTCTTAAACTGTGCTTGCTGTGCCCGTGAGTCATATGAGTTGAGTCCCCTCTCCCTCGGTCTTGGAAAGAATCGGAAGTCAGCAACTCCAGCGGCCACAGTGTCCAGTGGTCACCATCACACAGGGGCTTATCCTCACGGAAGTCTTTGCTGACATCTCCTGAGAGGTGCCCTTGTGACGCTGGCTAAGCAGCTCCGCACTGTCCTGAATTTAAGGGCACACCTGTGTCATATTTCTGTGTAACTTGCTTCACAGGACATGATAGCCATTCACATCATGAATGGGAAATGGAAAATGGAAGGACACTTTGCACAAAAGACAGGGATCCCATGTTAGGCGGGTCTCTCGAAGACAGCTGTGCCCAAACCTGGTTCCCAGAAGAGCGTCCCAAAGTGTCATATAAGCCACGACCTTCCAACCCTTTGGCAGCATTTGACTGGACACATGTTAATTCAGATCCTCTGGGTGTGTCCATTTGCATTTTCTCTTGACTCTTCTCTCAACAGGAGATGCGGTTCTAGTTTTGTGGTACTGTCGATATTAACTATGTCCAATGGTAACTCTGAAAGGCCTTACTGGGAAAGAGAAAATCTATCTTAGGCTTCAACAACATTCTACAGAATGAGAGAAAAAAATCTACCACCTCCTCAGGCCTGGCATTGACCTGTGAGAGAGAGAAGGTGGGTGTGGTCCGCAGCTTGGAACCTGCAGAAGCCAGGCTGGAGCAGAGCTGGGTGTAGAGACCCTATGAAGACATTTCGAGCCATGAGCCTTCCCGGTGCCTTCATCACACAGCACAAAGGAATTGGTAACTATCTTGCCAATGGGTTTCAGGCCATAGGAACCCCAACTTCCCCATAGTAACACATACTTCCTCCCAATAAAAGGAACATGAGATTTTTGTAAGGATTGAAAGCAGAGAGCCAGGCCTTAGATGTAAATGTGCTGTCTGGGTCTGCTTTCACCACTTGGTCCTGCCTTGTTCTTGGCTACACCGTCACCCTAGGGCTCTGCCACTCATTCTCACGGCTTCCTCTACCTCCTGTGGGCTGCTGACCCCCAAATCTGATCTTGAAATCAGGCCTTTCTGATATCCCATACCTGTTACAGGAAAGGTCTAGCCAAATGGTGTGCAGGAAATTCCCACAGTGAAGCAGTCATCTTCCCACCACCAAGCAGGCCTCTTCCTGAATTGCTGTCAGAGCAGACAGGTGTTCCATCCAAGAAAAAAGCCAGAAATCATCCTCAGCCTTTCCTCTTCCTGTCCCTTCCCCTTCACCGCCCATCTCTGATAAGTAAGGAAACCCTGTGTTCTTCCCTTAGTCGCATCCCCAGGATTCTGCCTGTTCGTCAGCCGGAACTTGCCAGTTGTCATCCCAGCTAATAAAAGCACAGAAGGGATTAGGAGATTTATGAAATTACCCCTGCAATGACAACACTCATTAGTCTTCCCAGCACATTCTTGAGCGGGTCAGGGTGGCATGGAATTTCAGTCAGGACACCAGGCATTATACCCTCGGCAAGCAGTGGGATTGTGTGAGCCTGGTTGTGTTGTGTCCACTAACAGAAAAGAAGGGATGCAGCTGCTGAATCTTCAGGATGAGATCCAGCCTCCATCCTGGGCCCTGCCTTTCTCTCCATCTCCCATGACACACTTGCTCACACACTTTATTCCAGCCATGGAACCCTGCACGGGCTCACACTACAGGAAGGCAGAGTCGACTGTTCCTTCACTGTAACCCCTAATTCCCTGTAGCATGTGCTGAAATTCATCCTGTCACTGCTGCACTGTATTCCCCCCAGTTATTTACAGCTCAGCCTCCCATATTAAGCCCCAAATTCCTTGAAGAGCGGAAACATTCCCAGAGCCCAGCATGATACCTCATACCGGAGGAGCTGCTCGGCAAGTGTTTGTTGAATAAATGAACTCTCAGGGATAGCTTTTGTTCATAGATACTCCCTCAGGATAAAAAAATCTCCAGAGCTCTTTACTGGTGGGGTGGGAGGATGGTCTCAATACCTTTATGTCCCATTGCAGTCCTTTTGGTGAGGCAGACCCTACTCTACAATCCTGAAGCACAAGGTGAGACCCAAGCATGGATGGTCACAAAGCACTTTTTACTCTAATTATAATATCTAAGCAAATTAAGAAAATAAAAACTTACGTGGTGCCCTACAGTGTTATGTGCAAAGATGCCATGTGATGTCCTCACTGCCATGCAGGGCAGCTTCTAATATGATCCTCACTTAAAGTATCACTTTACAAACACTTGAAGAGGTCAAGTGACTGACTGCAGGTCCTTGAAACTGGCAAAGCGAAATTCAAACCCAGACCTTATAATTCCGTGATGCTCTTTCCATACAAAACAGGAAGCAGCCTATGTTTTCCAAGGCACCATCCAGTACTGAAACCACAGAAGTAAGAAACCATCAGAATAGCAAATTTGTCTTTGCAGGTCAAGTGCCGTCGGTGAGGGTCTTTCTTTATTTCCTTAATATAAAATTTCTCCATATTCTTGGCTCATGTGTCCCCTTTCTAAATTTACCTTGGCCATTTACATTTTGGTGATGTGTCATATATGGAGGCCCCAAGCTTTGAATTTGATCTTTAGAAGACTGAGATTCAGGGTAAGGGTATTTATAGAACAACTGAACCATCATAAATTCCCTAAGCTCTGCCAACAAGTAATTTCCAAAGTTGGTAAATGATGTCGCACGTTAGAGGAGAAGGTGGGAATCACAATGAGACCATGAAATTAGACTCATAAAGAATCAGCAGCCCTGGAGGAGAGATCTTCATCTGGCAAAATGTGCACCAAAATTTAGGGGCTACTGCAGAAGATGAGATGAATAAATATAGCTGCTCAAAGCAGTATCAGATGTCTTGCTCAGATGTTTAATGGATTTGCATTTTAAACATGGGTAATATAAAATATGAAATAGCCCTTAAGGCATTTTTTTCAAAGTTGCCATCTAAGTTTAGTAAAGAATGTTTTATTTTTAGCCAGACCCATTTGTTTAAAAAAAAAAGATGTAATTGTTTTTGCTTAAACATGATTAAGAAAGGAAAATTACACTAGTTACCTACTTTCATTCACTTAGTATAAGTCCCAAAGACCATGGAGGTAATTAAATAAGTAAATGGGAAAAGACTGCTGGATGAGGTATGGTATTTATTTGTCTGTTGTAAATGAAGTTGTCATTCCTAAGCCAATCAAATCATGCATTTTTTATGAGAGGTTGCAACTTGCAGAGAGATGGAAATGTTAGACACTAATTAATAAGCGTGGCTGGCAAAGCAACTCAAATAATCCAGGACTCTGAAGTTCAGCTCTGGAAGGATCATTAGAATACAAAATTCAGTGGTGCTTTTCTGTTGATTTGATGAAATGCCTATATCCTGTCAGAAGGTTCAAGATAAAATACAGTTGGCTTAAGTTTTCCAAGTTAGTTCTGAGCTTGAGGTTTTAAAGATTTGCTCGGTAGAAGAGTACTTTGGTGGTGGCTTTAGTCTGCCTTGAAGTTGAAAGGAAGCTGGAGATTACTGGATAAAACATCACTAATCTTAACACAGCATCAAAGCTGCTAACAAGTGGGTAAAGGTTGCTTGTATTGCACACAAAACCCCATCGGTTCCATGGCTGGTTTAGAGGTAGCATTGTTTTGCATCCACCAAGGTAATATTTAACTCATACAGCTTGTACAAATTGCAGATGAATTACTGCACTGGTCTCTGAACCTTGCCAACGAGAGAGCCTACATGAATTGAACTTTTGGGGCTTTTGATGAATCATCTGAAAAGAAGGTAATGCAGTTCTCTGGCTATGCAGTGTGTGAGGTGGCATCACATGAAACTGTCACTCTTTAACGATTTAATCTACAAAAATGGCAGTTTCATGTGATTCAACTTAACAGACGACATTACACAAGTTATCCTGGCAAAGGATATACTGTGTTCTCATGCACAAGTGGGTCCTTATGCCTTTTGTAGGTGAGCATGTGGCAGCAGTTCCAATGAGAAGCTGTCCAGTTTGACTAGAATGGAAGAGAAGTCTAAAGCAATGCGGGAAAACAAGCCTGTAAAGGCAATTGGAGGTCAGAGCATGGAGTTCCTTGGCTGACAGGCCAAGGAGCTGGACTTTAAGCTGGCAGATAATTGAAAGTGTTGGAGCAGGGGAGAGAAACTGTTAGACCTGAGTTTTTAGACAGATTCGCAAGGCAGTGGTGTAAAAGGTGGTTTGGAAGGCAAGGCACAGCAGTGGTGGGCTGGCCATTCCGGGAATCTGAGTGAGCAGGAAGGCAGAGCTCACATAGGTAGCTGCACTAGAAAGAGAAGTATCAAGGAAAAAAGAAATTTGGTGGAGACAGATCTAAACTGAGAATCCCAAGCATGCCCAGGGCCATGCGGGGTGTCAGGTAAGAGGTCTGGGAAAGCACCCTCCCAGGTTCATGCTCCTTGTGCGGCCACTGCAAGTGTCCAGGAAGGGACCAGAATCCAAGGGCAGGCAGGCAGGTCTCACTGTCCAAAGGCCATTTCCTATGGGGTGGCTGAAGTAGGCTGAGTAAAGATAATTCTGGGAAGCCATACCAGGGATTATAAGTAACTGAGTGGAGCCCTAGAGGAAGGCACAGGGGGTCCAGAGGAGGAGACGAGCTCCCAGTCTGGCTCGGACTCCAACCCCAGGGAGTAAAAGGCCCTGTAGACCCAGGAGAAGGGCTGTTGAGCAGAACAGTGTCCCCACACGGAGTGAGGGCAGCAGGACGGGCACAGGGTCAGCCGCTCACCGGCACAAGGGCCTGGTTCACCCCAGGTCCCAGCTGGTGGGAACTGTGCAAGGGCAGACAACCTGAAGACAGCCATTGGGGGAAGGAGCTGCCACCAGCCTGGCCAGCCAGTTCTCCTTTATCCCAAGGGTGTGTGAGAACTGACCCCAAAGGTGGTCATTCGGCAGAGGCTGATGTCAAAGGACAATCTATACCAGACTCGCTTGTCTTAAACTATGAGATTAGACCAAGGTGGTGGCATGAGGAATCATAGTATTGGAGACGTAAATGAACCACCTGGTCATTGACCACTCCTTAATGGCCAGGCCGGGCATTACAATTTCAGTGTGTATCTTGCATGGCTCAGTGAGGCAGCATGTCTAATTTAGCATCTGGGTAACATCTGGAAGAACAACTCGGGAGCATCCGCTGTTGATCTGGGAAGACAATTCCACAGTCAGAAAGCAAACGTGGTTGGAAAGGACATCTGTATATTCCCCACCTAGTGATAAGGGCAAACTATTACCTTTCTCTTAATGTTGGCTCATTAACCGGCAGTGACTCTGGTCTTCCAACAGTCCTACACAGTCCTCGTGTGGTCTTCTGTCTGTGATCCTGTCGCAACATTGCTTCCACAGCATTGTAACCCTACAAGATTTTTTCTTAGTGGAGTCTTTCCACTTCTGTTTCCAAATTTTCACCCCTTCCAGTATTTTTGTCATTGAGACACACAGATCTAAACAACAAATTCTAGACAAACCTAGGTATAGTCTCACAGTTACAACCAGTTTTGCTTTGCTTTTCACCAAATTTATTTGGGAACTCAGCTGCTTGGATGAATTGCTGATGACATCCCAAAGATGCGGAGCCACAGGGCAAGAACGGAGAAGAAATGGCGTCCTAGTCCCAGGACATTGCCACCCACCGTGACCATCCCTTCCACTGGAGGAGCAGCTCACCAGGCAGCACATGTAATGAGAGGGGTTAAAAGGCCTGTAGATTCACCTCTCTAAGTAATATGCCATAATAGTCCCAAGAAAAATTTAAGAAAGGATTAGCATTCTTCTTGAAGAGCCATGCTACCAAAAGCATTACACCTGCACTACGTGGTAACAGATACTTTTCATTCACAGGCCATTCCTCCCATTCTGAACCTCTCATTTTTCTTCTAATTTTAAGAATAAATAAAGGAAAATGAAAGCTTGTGGTGTTATTTAACATGAAAACACAGAATCTAATCATAGCTAATGAGTATAATAAATGCCAGGCTGTACCTCCTCCAGTTTGTACATATTTTATATACAGAAAGTAACAAAGGCTGAGTAACTGGGGTGCCAAGTTACAGATGGGATCGTAGAACGTTACTTGACAGCCGATTAGAGTAATCCGTCAGAAATGAGGACGTAATCACCAAAACAGACTCCAAACTCCCTCAGAGAATTCCACCCTGAGTAATCTAATTTTCCTGCAATATTTTATTTCTTTTTAATTTTCTTTTATTTTTTGCCAGGGCTACATGTTTACACGGCTTGTTTTCCCTTCTCGTAAACCACATGATTGCAACAGAAATGCAAATAGGTAGTATCATTACAGCTAAACGGGCTGCCTGGAAGCCTGCTATAATTGGGGTTCTAGGTTTTTCTCCCTCCCTGGATTATTAATATTTATGAAGAAGTGGGGGATCGAACAATACTAGCTGTGTACTTCCCAGGTGGCCAATGAAGGTCATTTCTTCTAGTATGTTCTCTTAGCTTTCAAATGGGACCTTTTCCTCTTTCCCTCAAGGGAGCTCTTACACTGTGTAAAACAATAATGGTAATGATGACTTTATTTGGCACTTGTCATTCAGTCAGTGCTTGAAGCGCTTAAGACATATCAATGGCTATTAGGAAGAAACAGTAATTTATTTCTACTATGGGTTTTGTCGTCTGGTTGTGATTTGCCACAGGAAGAGAAGGATAATTTAGGTTTCTTTGTTGTTATCATTCTCAGATTCCCTTTTCTGTGTCTTAGGTCACTTTTATAAAATCTGTATCAGCAAATAATGGTTGAAAGTTTCTACACACCTGCTGTGTTAACTCAGTCAATGGCCATGCACAAAACAGCAATTTGGAATAGCACTGTGTCTCAAAGTTTAGTTGGATCCCGTTCACTCTGCCTCCACTGAGGAATCTGCCCCTTCAGAGGGCACCTGTGCGCTCAGTTTTCTCCAGAATGTCTAAAGGAGTATTCAGATAAACAGGCATTATATGATCCCATCAGTTAACACAGAGCCCGCTATCAGCGCCTTCTGGGGTAAATGGTGGCTTATCCGATAGTAAGTGGTCCACACTGGTTTGTTTGATGGATTCCAATGAACTTTCTTATACCATCAGTTTGTGAAGAAAGCACAAAATGTAGGACCAATTAACGTCAGGGATTCAAAACTATTACTTTCCTCTCCCAGAATAACAGAGAGCTGATCTTTGCTCATCATTAGTTTGCTTTTCACCCCATAGGTATGGAATATTTCAGATGGCTTGGCCCATGGAGCAAACCTAAGTCTTTCTCCCATCTTGTATGTCTTATTCAGAAGGGCCTTAAGGGACTGCAGACGACCTAGCGTTGAACCCCTGGCTGACAACCCCTAGTCCCTGCAGTCAGACGCACGTCCATGGAGGCTGTTCTCTCCCAGCGGGCTGTAGGGCCCTGGCGGTGGTCTCTCAGTCACTGCAGTCTGCCAGGCTTTCTTCCCTGCCTTTTTCATGGAGAAAGCCCAGATATTTATTCTTGCTCTGAGGCTAACTTAAAACATTTTATATGAGCGTGTGAAATATACACACACACGTACATATACACATGCTATTACACATATTCACATATGTTTCTAATTAAGAAGAAACCTACAGGTTGAGGGAGTCTTTATATCTAGTGTGGAAAAGGGGAATTATGGTCATTTTATGGGTTATTAGAAACCCCAAATTCACTTGCACCACGCCTGTTAGGATTCATGCTGGCGATGCCCCCGAGGGCTGGTTGGGGCCTTGTGCTCCAGCCCGAGAGAATCTCAAGTTCGAATCCCCGCTCCCCGTTGGCCTGTTCTGCGGCCTGCCGGATTACTTAACACGTCCCTCTCCCTCCCCCTCGGCCCCTCATTCATTCCTGTATCAGGGTTGCAGGAGAACTCAGTCAGTTAACAGGCATAAAGTGCCTGCCTACAGCAGTGCTTGGCACTGGAAAATTGAGGGCCAAGGAAATATTTCCAACATTTCCACAATTACCTAAATTCTGCACTTAACAAGTGAGGCTGGGGGCTCCAAACCTCACTTTATTCCAAGGATAAAAGCTGGTCTTGGCTGATTTTTTTTTTGTCATCTATATTCTCACAGAGGTATCATTCTATTAAAGATATCTTAGCAAGCTTACCATACTGTTACTATTTTTTTTTTAATCAGAAATTTAAAAAAGTTCTGATGGATGAGTGAACATTCCTAAAGTCACCTTTGTTTCTTCCCAGCCTCCCTTATGCAGAGCTTCATATAACAGGGACTCAAATGGCAAAACCACCTGCCAGAGAGAGGGGAGGGCTCTGTGGCTTTGGGGACGCCGCCTTATGATGACAGTACTGAGAAGTATGAAAGAAGTATGATAGAGGGTCCCTTGAAATACACACACTCCATCACATGTTGGGGGATGACATGCCTCCAGCTGGTGGCAGTTCTTTCGAAATTTATTCTTGACTTTTATGAAACTTCTTCAGAAAAACTCAGAGTACAGGTACTCAACATATTTCATAGTCTACTGTACAACAAGATACAAAATGTTTTGTGTACATCATATTTGTGCACCATGGAGTGAAAGAAAAATTCCAGTTTGTCTTTACTGGCTGGAATCCTTTAATTTAGCTCTTTTGTGACTTCCCTTCTTTCCCTCCCTTTTTCTCCCTTTAAATATTTTATGGGCAGTAAGCTTATAACATGTGCCATCACGGCTCCGCTCTCAAGGGGTCAGGACGGGTTTAATAATGAAATGCGTAACAGTGACTCCGTAAAACCCATTTCAGGTTAAAAATGGCATGTTTTATTGAATCTCATGTTAAAGGTGGTTACCTCATCAACCAGTGATGGCTTGGGTTAAACAAGTTTCAGCATGAGTTCTCCCAGCGTGTGAGAAGCCAGCCATTCAGCTTACCCACAGTCCATTTCCTTCCCTGGGTCCTCCGTCTTCCACACTCAGCCTGCATCAACACGGCTACTTAAACTCGGGATCTTCCCTTTAATCAGCACAGGACTAAGACAGAGAGGTTTGGAGAAATACGCCAACTTCATATACGATGGGCGCTCTAGAGAATGTGGTTAGAGAATGCTGGTCCTTTGCAGCCCAGCCACATCTCTGTCACTGTCGCACCATAGGACTCATAATGCAGGCAGTGACAGCTGTCACCGGGATTATGCACCGTTCCCGCCACACGCACTTACCCCACAGCTTTTGGTGATGGCTTTGCTCCAAGGTTGTGGCCTCACTGCCACTGTGATGAGCCAGAGCTGAGCTCTTCTGTGCCCAGTCAGGGTGACACCTTCAGGAGTGAGAAGCATCAGGTTCCATCAGGTATGCCATGCTGAAGGCCAGGTGTTTGAAAACCCAGATCTGAGGCAATGTGTGGATGTGGGGGGCCAGAAGAGGGAGGGTCAGATGCTGCCCACTCACCAGGGGGTCAAGTAAAGGGGTGAGGCTTCCAGAGGCCGCAGGAGTGCAGGCACACGGCCCCTGTGCCCCACGAGAGCAGGGCCTTCACGTCGCCGTGGGGCCCTGCTTAGGTTTGGTGTAGCGAGACTGTGAGGGACGGTGCTTGTCCTCAAGAAGCTCCGAGCTACTGAAAACCTAATCAGACCCAGAAGACATGGCAGCTCAGTGCCCTGCAGGGCGTATGATGTCATGCTTCCTAAATAGGTGCAACCGAAATTAAACAACCAATTTCTCAGGAACCTGCGTGGCTCCAATCCATTCTCCCTACGGGAAGGAGGGAGGGAGGGAGGGAGCTCTTAAAATCTTCCCTTTTGTTAGATTTCATTTGTTTATAAACGAACAGGGTGAAATAGAGACCAGAAAGTTAACCAATACCTGAATGTGTAACGAAGCAAAATGTTCTTCAATATAATGAAAAATAAATTCATATTCAGTCAAAGAAATCTTCCAAAAAATGGATTTAGAAGGCATTGTTCATAGAAATGTAAACTTGATGAAATATGTTACATCAAATTTACTGCCAACAAACCAGGATCTATGTCCAAATCTTGCCATTTCCTGGGAAAAAGCCTCTGCCAAAGGGAGCCTGGTGTGACCCAGCCAGAGCCCTCCTGTGGTCCGGGTCTGCCCCAAGGGCAGCTGACTTGAAAACAAGTAATAGACTTGCCGCCACTGTCCCAGCAGGAGAACCACCCCGTGAATGTCCCAGGCTGGTGCTGACAGACTTCCTAGGCTCCTCCAGCTGCACAGACAGATCATGACCACGCAGACCCCTGCAGGTTTTTCAGACACGGCCAGCCCATATGGTTATGGTGGTGCGGCCTCACTTTAGCACATGTCTTTTGGGAGACTTCTTGCTAAAGTTCTTGAAGATGGTGTGTGCCCTGGCCACAGACAGGAGGAGGGAGCTCCCGGGGAGTAGCCCGAGCCCTGATTCGGGGATGGGAAGAGTGGGCGCCAGGTTCTCTGACCCGTTCTCCGGTTGCTGCTGCCCATGGGGACCTCCAAAGGCAGGGCACCGTGGGGATCCCCGGCCTCTGCCGCCGACCCTGGCAGCCATGCAGCTGTGGCTCAGCTGTGGGAGAGGCAGCAATTCTGACACCATGGAGCTCGTCTTTAATTCTTGAGGACAGCAGTGAGGGGGTGGCTGCCGGGTGCCGAGTCTGGTTTCGCTGTGAATATGTCCCCCCTGTTAGTCTTCAGCTTTAGGTGCTTATATTTGGTACACCATCTTCCTTAGCATCTTCTCTAGCTTCCTCTGTTGGTTTTAAAGGGTCATATCATCATTACCTGGTAACAACATGTGGGGAAGTTGGGGTCCCTATGGCCCGGATCCGCACTGAACTTCAACCACCTGATGTGTCACTGGTCTGTTGCTAGGCTACCGCTTCCACACCTTTAGGCAATAAGCTATTATTGCGCTATATAGAGAGCTCGGCCCAGTGCTCTGGGTGGAGGCAGAGACGCTAGTGCTCGACCTACCATGGGGAGAACAAGCCGGGTAATAAACCCTTTCACTGCAAAGGATGTTTGCTGTCATTTTCTTTGGTCACATTGAATCCATAGTGAACTTGCTGGGGGATGAAACCCATTGGCAAGACAATTGGCAAAGTTGGCAGGGTTCATTGTTTACCAAGGAAAAAGACAGGCTGCCCTTATGGGAAGGGTGCTTCAGTGGGCTGCCCCTGTGAATGGGGAGACAGTGGATTGTCCCCCAATGGGTATGTTATGTGGTCTGAGATGACTTGCCTCCTAGAGGACTGGGCCCCACTGCAGGACTGGAGGCAAGTGGAGGTGACACCTGAGGCAGTAGGGGAGGCCCTTGGTATAGTAAGTAGGTATTTTGAGAGACAGAGTGCCCGTGAGGCAGTGGGGACTGTGGGTTGGCTGCTTCTCACGGTATTTAAAAAGTCTACAGGAGAGAAGGACATGCTCCTGAAAAAGACCCAAGAAATGGCAGCATGAGAACATGAGCTGCAAACTGCTGTGGATTCCCTGGAGAAGTAAATGGCACTGATGCAAGAGGAGGCAGCATGAGAACGCCAGCAGCAAGGTGCTGTTGAAGAGGTAAAAAATTACTTATAGAATGAGATGGCAATGCTGCCAGGTTCTCTGAAGGAGGAAAAGGCCATCAAGGGAAAAGATGAACTCCTGAGGGAAGCAGAGGCGGAGGTGGCACGAGAACGCCAGCTACAAAGCATTGAGGTGAAGGTAAGAGAGCTGCTGAAGACTGAGGTAGCATTGCTGGGAGGCACAGTAGAAAAGGTAAAGGATGTAGCAGAGGAGGCACTCGGGGGAGGGGAGAGAAAGGTGCTATCAGCCCCAGAAATGGAGGAGCTGGGGAAGGATGAAGGGGTGGTGCCAGAGGCACTGGCCTCTCCTCCATTGAAAGCACAGCCAGTGGTTGTAAAGAAAATAAAGACCCAGCAGCTGAAGGTTCCCTAAGGAGAGGAGCAGCCCCTCCCCGGGTCGTGGAGAACTCTATGGCCTGCCCCTATACTCAGGCTGAGCTGGTGGATTTGGGCTCCCGGTTTAGGCAGAAGCCCTCAGAGTCAAATTCAGCTTGGCGCCTGTGTCTGTGGGACTTAGGGGTGGATGGAATTGTTCTGTCGGGATCAGAGATGGGAAAGCTGTCTTCCCTGACAGTGCAGCCTGCTTTGAGGCAGCAATTACAAAATGCACATCAGACCCCAGGGAGTCACACCCTCCTCGACTGGCTCATGGCTGCACTTCGTGCTGTGTGGCCCAATCCAGGTGATCTACTATCCTCTCCTGCTAGATGGCAGACATATGCTGAACTCCAACAGGTGCTACGAGAGCTAGGCATGAGAAATGTCATCTATAGTCCAGAGAATCATGGCCCAGATGAAGAGATTTTCACAACTGGGATGAGGAATATTGTGCTTCAAACAGCTCCCACATCCCTCTATGGGTCTCTAGTGGCCATTCCTTCTCCCCACTTAGGGCAGCCCATAAGCGAGGTGACATGTACAGTAGCAGACTTAGGAAAGGCTGCAGCAATGAGAACACGGGAAGAAATAAGGTCTGCAACTCACAAGAAGAATTTAAAGGGCCCCATGAAGGTTACAAGGACCCAGATGTTGATTTAATACAGGCAGGAGCAGATGGAAGGAAATTAGATGGGAAGTCAAATAGGATCTTACTGGAGCTATGGCAACAGCTGAAACCAGAGCACCAGTTCCAGCCATTAAGACCAAAGAGGCAGAGATCAGAGACAGAGCCACGAGTCCGGCCTGTGTGTTTGCAAGACTTCCTGCTGGAGAGTGAGCCAACCTCACTTGAGCCCACACAGGAAGGTGATTGGGGAACACGGTTTGTCTGAGGGGAAGGTTGAGGTATCTGCCCTAAGAGGGGGACTGGAGGCCACATGTTGAAATAGCTATCCATTGGTCCCCAGTGAACATACAATGTGTCCTGGCTGTGGTGGACACGGGATGAATGTTCACTGATTCATGGTAACCCTGAGCGGCCCCGGGACCCCCACTATCATGGTTGGATACAAGGGTAAGGCTATCAGAGTGAAACAAGCCCAAATCCCTTTGGGAATAGGGCGTCTACCCCGAAAAGAGTATACCGTGTATATATCTCCTATCCCTGAGTATATTTTGGGGATTGATATCCTCCAGGGTCTATGGTTGCAGACCACTGCAGATGAGTTCAGACTGAGAGTATGTGTGGTGAAGGCAGTTCTGAGGGGACATGCTGGGCACCCACCTATAGCTTTACCTGTGCCTTGGCAGGTGACTAACACCAAACAATACAAACTGCCTGGGGGGCATAAAGAAATTGGGGAAACTCTCCAGGAGCTGGAAAAGGTGGTTCTTATAAATCCCACCCATAGTCCTTTCAGTTCCCCAGTGTGGCCAGTAAAAAAGACAGATGGCTCCTGGCATATGACTGTGGATTACAGAGAACTGAATAAAGTCATACCCCCTATGCATGCTGCTGTCCCCTCTATTGCAGACCTGATGGACACCCTCAGCCATGAACTAGGAACATATCATTATGTGGTAGATCTTGCTAATTCCTTCTTTTCCATTGACATTGAGCAGGAAAGTCAGGAACAATTTGCCTTCACATGGGAAGGACGGCAATGGACTTTCACTGTCCTCCCACAGGGACACCTCCACAGCCCCACCATTGGTCATGAGCTTGTAGCCCAGGACTTGGCTACATGGGAGAAACCGCCAATGGTGCGGCTGTACCATTATATTGATGATGTCATGCTCACATCCGATTCTCTTTCAGATCTAGAAGGTGCAGCACCTAGACTGCTGCAACATCTACAGGAGAAAGGATGGGCTGTGAACAGTACCAAGGTTCAGGGACCTGGTTTGTCTGTCAGATTCTTGGGGGTCGTCTGGTCGGTTTGGGTAAGACCAAAGTGATTCCAGAAGCAGTTATAGATAAAGTCCAGGCCTTTTCTACCCCTACAACTGTAGCATTGCTACAGGAGTTTTTGGGTCTTCTAGGCTACTAGAGAGTGTTTATCCCACACTTGGCACAAATTCTGAAGCCCTTATACCGGTTGGTATGAAAGGGTGTCCGGTGGGACTGGATGAGACATGTGTATCTGCCTTTACTACAGCAAAATGGGCAGTCAAGGCCGTGCAGGCCCTGAGTGTGATAGACCCACCAAGGCCGTGTGAGCTGGACGTTCGTGTGACTGAAGACAGTTATGGCTGGGGTCTCTGGCAGCAGCTTGAACAAACTCTCCAACCTACTGGATTCTGGTCACAACTCTGGAAAGGGGCAGAGGTATGATACACTTTGATAGAAAAACAACTGGCTGCCGTGTATCACACCTTGCTGGCTACAGAACCCATCACTGGAATGGCCCCGATAAAGGTAATAACCACCTACCCACCTTGGGGTGGGGATGAGACTGGACCGAAAAGCCAAGGAGTGGTGTGGCACAAACGCCCACACTGGCCAAGTGGGGTGCTTACCTACAGCAGCGTAGTGCCCTCTCTAGTAGCCCCTTGAGTGTAGAACTCCCAAAGCTTATTGGACCTGGTGACATATGCTAGTGAAAAGCAGGAAGAACTTGCTTTTGAACCATTAGTAGCAGAGAGTCCCTATTGGGAAGGAAGAGCCCCTATACCCGAAGATGCATGGTACACAGATGGCTCCAGCCATGGGCAGCCCCCAAAATGGAGGGCCGTAGCTTTCCATCCGAAGACTGAGACAATATGGATGGAAGATGGTGAGGGGAAGAGCAGCCCATGGGCAGAGTTGTGGGCCGTGTGGCTTGTGATCAAACGGGAGCCCTCCCCTATAGTTGTCTGCACTGACAGCTGGGCTGTCCATCGGGGCTTGACCCTGTGGCTATCAACCTGGTACCATGCCAACTGGCTGGTTCATCACCGACCCCTTTCGGGGGCAAGAATTGTGGCAAGACTTATGGGCCTGTGGTAAGACTAAAATAATTACAGTATACCATGTGACAGGTCATTTGCCACTGGCATCCCCAGGAAATGATGAAGCAGATAAATTGGCCAGATACGTTGGTTAGACGGAAAGCCTGCCTCTGTTGTAGCCCAATGGCTACATCAGTGTTTGTTGCATGCAGGGCAAAAGACAATGTGGGCTGTAGCCCGTTGGTGGGGCTTGCCTTTAACCTTTGAAGAACTTAGTATAGCCCAGCAGGAGTGTGTTGTGTGCTCCAAAAGGGACTTACACCGAGTTCCACAGAAAGATGACACAATAGCTAAGGGGCCTATACCTCTTGTCAGGTTGCAGATAGACTATATTGGGCCTCTACCTGTGTCAGAAGGATATCGGTATGCTATGACTTGTGTGGACATAGCTACTGGACTCCTGGTTGCTTTTCCTACCCATTGTGCAGACGAGCAGATAACAAAAAGAGGCCTGAAGCATCTCTTTGCTGCCTATGGCCAACCACAGGTAATTGAGAGTGATCAGGGCACCCATTCTACTGGACATACACTGCAAGCATGGGTGCGACAGCTGGGAATCAAGTGGAAGTTTCATTTGCCATACAATCCTACCACAGCAGGCACGATAGAGAGGCACAATGGCTTGTTAAAATATGGGCTAAAGTCAGATACCAATAGTCTATGGGGATGGTCAGTCCGCTTATGGACCGTGCTATGGTGTTTGAACAAGAGATCCTGAAATGGAGCCCTGAGCCCTGTAGACATGTTAACACACATGGCTGCCTCCCCTATACAACTGCAAGTGCAAACCAAGGAAGAATCACTGAAGCCAAAGTTCAGCCACCAGAATAGTATCTTGCTGCCAACTGCACTGAACCCTGGAGACTCCATTGAGTGGACATGGCCTTGGACCTTTCAACACATGGACCAATGATGGCTGGCTCTCCTGGCACGCTGGGGACAAGGCCTGGAAGCTGGCCTCCTGTGTATTCCTGGAATAACAGCAGAGTGGCCGCCAAAGGTCGCAGTAGTATATGCTGAAAAGCCAGACAGTAAGAGCATCTTACCAGGGAGTCTTGTTTTATCATTATGGCCAGTGCAGGCACCTCCAGTAGCACTATATATAGACCCTTTAGTAACCCCCACAGGGAGGGGAGTGAAAGTATGGTATACTAGACCTGGAAGGGACCCCTTCCTGCTACAGTCCTATCACAGGACCACTTTCCTGCATGTATCCTACCTGATGGACAAGGTTTGCCTATGTTGGTGTCATTAAAACATGTGTCTTATCACCCCTAAGGTCTTTGTGGATTGGGAACCTCCTCTGGCTTGAGGATTATTACAATATTTGTCACCTGTATCAAAATCTTGTTGTATCTAAATTCTTGTTATTATCTCTAAGTTGTTGTCATCTTCTGTTGTTGTGGAATCTGGTTAGAGTGCTCCAGCTTTCTCGCACAGGGACCATTGCAGAAGATGGAAAGCATGTAGATTGTAAGGCGGGAATCCTGGAGGGGTGGTGTGTGGGGAAGTTGGGGTTCCTATGGCCAGGATCCTCACTGAACTTAAACCACCTGATGATGTCACTGGCCTGTTGCTAGGCTACCGCTTCCACACCTTTAGGCAATAAGCTATTATTGTGCTATATAGAGAGCTCGGCCCAGTGCTCTGGGAGGAGGCAGAGATGCTAGTGCTTGACCTACCGCCGGCACAACAAGCCGGATGATAAACGCTTTCACTGCAAAGAACATTTGCTGTCATTTTCTTTGGTCACATTGAATCCATAGCAAACTTGCTGGGGGCTGAAACCCATTGGCAAGACACAACATGACCCTTTTCTCTTACTCTCTGCCTTCAAATATGTTGTTCTTGTCTATGAAACATCCTTCACTCATGTCCTGGTTAGCATTAGCGTTTCTTCAAGACAGAACCAACACTGCTCTGGCAGAGACACCTCCAGCCCAGCCCCGGCTGTCTGTGTTGGGCATCTCTGAGTTCCCCCGCGTTGGCACAATGCACACCATGCTGTGAAGTGGCGATGTGTCTGTCTCTGCCACTGCTTTCCGGTCTCCACCAGCTCTGCTCCATCCTTGTATCCTCAGTATCTAAGAGTGTCTGGTAAAAGCAGAAATGAGTGAGCGAGTAAGCCCTAGTCTCCTGGGTCAAGTCTTTGCAACCATTTCCTGTTCAGGGGGAAAAAATCCTATTACAATTTGAAATTTTAAGTTAGAATGCTCGCTCCTTTGTGATAACTTCTTTGTTCACCAGATCTCCCAAAGGTCTTTGGCTCCATGAGATTTTGAGGAAGTGAAACATTATGAGAACAACTCTGCCAAACCTTTTTTTTTTTTTTTTGGTCTTCCTTGACATTTACAGCCTGTATCTGATCAGAAATTTGTTAACTCAAATGAACTGTTTGTGATAATGAACCATTCTTTAATACAGTACTGAGTCAACACCTCTCTCCAAGAAGGTCACGGTGCTTTACATACAGTCTAAATTGTCTTCCAAACATACCTGAAGTAGGGTGACCGCCCATTCAGACTTCTCCATGGTCTGACAATCCAGAGCTCTGTGAAACTGCCTCTTTGCCCCTCCAGGCCTGGGAAAGGCCAAAACAAAGTTCACGTCTGCAGTGGCAGTGGCCACTCTGTTACCGCTAATCTCTCAGCAGTTGCCAGAGAGCCAAGAGTCAAGCCTTAGCGTGATTCTGGTCCTAACGCTACACGGATCAAGTTTTTGTGGAGCTTGGAGGCAGGAAAATTACTTTGACCTGATGGGATACTGCAGGTGCTGTCAGTGGCGCCCCCTGTGGTTCCATGTCCAGGTCCCCTGTTGAGCATTTTGCAGACAGGAATTGTGATTGGGGGACTCCGCACCAAAGTAGGAGTACAGCGCTTAGATATCTGATCCCAGCGCTGTCATTGACCAGCTGTGCATCCTCGATGAAGTCACCCACGCCCTTCACACCTGTACGTCGAGCACACTAGACTGATTCCCAGGGCCCGTACGTTCTTGGAACAGAACGATTCTGAGTCCCCACGGAGCCACAGCTCCCAGATGCCCTCGCCCATGGCTCCATGCGCTCTGCAGATCATCCGAATGATCACAGTGCTCTGTGCTCCTGTTCTGATGTGGGTGCTGTTTTCCTTTATTATGTACGCACCTCAGCCCCTGTGATGGGTCAGAAGCTCCCTGAGGCCAAGAGTGCTGTGCGTTTCATTCATGTCCATGCCTCACGTCCCTGTAGCCTGCGAATCTCATCTGAGTTGTTTCAGCTTATTAACTTATATAAGCCTTTGCTGTGTAGAAAAGAGACTCCACCTCCTGTCCTCCACCTGCTTCTCCATCAGCTCCTGGAGTTCCTCCCTTGCAGCCCATCTTGATGAAATAGTTATCTCCACTTATCATATCTACATTCATCTTCCCTATTATCTCCCAACTTTCTACTATTTGCCATCGGGTCTCCACCGCCTCACAGAGACTGCTTTGATAAATTCCCTAAAGAATTTTTGTGACTGATGCAGAAGGATACTTGGGTATTGTCCTCACAGCATCTAGCAGCACTTGATCTGACCACTACCTGTTTTTGAAACTCCCTGAGTGGCTCCGTGGGACTGGCTGTTCCTGCCTCTGCTTCTCTACTGCCTTTTGCTCTGTCCTTTTTAGAATCCTCTTTCTTCACTCAGCCTAGTTCCCCGCATCTTTCCCTCAAGCCTGGGTGTGGATAAAGTGTAGGTTCCTATGGCCAGGATTCTCACCTGGCACTGGTCGGCTAGCTCACTACACGTGTGCAGGCAATACATCATTATCGAGTCTATATAAAGAGCCCTGCCCAGTGCTCTAGGGGACACGGTGGCACGGCTGCAAGGCTGCAGGAGAGCAGAGACAAGACTGGAGTGGTGGCAGCACCGAGGACAGAGACTGAGACGGCTGCAGGGGCAGAGAGGCCCAGAGGCAGAGACCCACTTGCTGCATGCAGACTCGCTCTGAGTGGATAGGATTCTAGTGATGGACCTGCCGCCGTGGAAATAAAGTTAGGGGAGTTCTTTCACCTCAAGAATGTTCTGCTGTCATTTCTTTGGTCATTTTGAACCCACATTGAACTTGCCTGGCGCTGAAACCCACTGGCCAGACACTGGGACACAGTGAGCATCTCCTGCTCAGCAGGTGATGAAGGCATGCCGGAAGGCTAGGTACTCACAACACTTGGTCCACCTCCCTCCAACAGTTTCATGATCCTTCCCACCATTCCCTGTAGGATAGAAGCAACACTCCTTACTCCACATCACAGGGTTCCAGTTTACTTCTGCCTACTTTTTAGGTATATATTCCAGTCTTTTCTGAAAAGACTGATCTACTTACCCCTCAATACTCCACTGTCAATCTCTCCTCCAGAACTGACTTGTCAGTGAGTGGCATGGGAGTATGCATAGGTCCCACATCTCAAGGCCTTTTAGAACAAATGCAGCAGCTCTGCATCGTTCAGCCTCTCGTCCCCTGACAGCGCCCTCTCTCCTCTTCCTCTTGTGTTTCAGGGACCCTGGCAGGTGTGAGCTGAGTGTGGTCCTGCCTGCCGGATAATAATTGCCCATCGTTTAAGTGCCAGAGCCAAGTACCATTCCCCTTTCACTTACATTAGATAAAGCCCAGAGCTGTGGCCTGCAAGTGATGGAAGTCCGCTGGGGAAATTAAAGGTTCAGAGAGAACAGGACCCATTATAATAAAAGCATTTGCACAGCCAGTGATTCCATCTACCCGGTGGCTTCCATGTTCCTTGGGGTATGATGAAATATGAAGCAAGAGGCCCTCTGGAAGTAGCTTGAGGAATTTATTTTAATTGGAAAAGGGGGCAGCATTCTGTGCTTGGAGTGAGCTCTGTGGATCGGGCGCAGGGGTGTGATCAGCATCGCATGATGAGCTTAGCGCCCTCAGTTCTGCCATGATCTCTGGGTCTTGGCACCACTTTCTTGCAGGTTCTTTCTATTCCACACGGGCTAAACGAACACGGTCATAAGGTCTGTGCTTCCCTCCTGCCCTCCCTAACTCCCTCCATTATTTCAGTGGCTCTGCATTCCATTTCCATACTTTATATTTAATAAAGATTACATAATGGTGCCTAAATCAATCAACCACTAGACCTTCAAATGACTCATAACTCTAAGACCTAAAAAATCCATACAGCAGACAGAATGCCCAAAAGAAACACAAAGACATTCTGCAATGAAATTTGTAATAATACAAAATAACAATAGGCTAATTTTTTTTTTCAGCACATCCTATGCCTTGTTGACTAATCACTTCACTTGCATTTTCTCATTTAATTCCCTCGGCCCTGCTATGGAGGTGTTACCTCCATTTTGCAGATGAGGAAACTGAAGCTCAGAGCATTTAAGACACTTGCCCAGGATCATACAGCTATCTCAAGTGGCAGAACCCAAACTACCTGTAAGATAAAGACAGAAGCTATATTAAGGGCAGAACCAGGTTTCAAACTCAGGTTTGACTGCAAAGGCCAGACTTTTAGATGCTGTGTCACGGTGCCCTGTGACTTAAAAGGATTCTATTCCTGAACATAAAGCCCAGGCTGGCATTTTAATGTGGTTACTTTTAGCTAGGAGAGCTGGTTGTGTGCGTGCCCTTAGAACAGCGTTAGTATTCATGTTGACTAGTGGGTGATTTCTGAGTGTTCCTACAGTTGTTCCATCTGCCTTTACTTTCTCATTTTTGTGTTTTTAGATGCATCATCCCATTCAGATGAAACCTGCAGACAGCGAAAAGTCAAACGGTAGGTGTCGGCCAACTGTCTCCTTTAATACTGTCTGTTTCTTTCTCTGAAGAGGTAGGAAGTGGGAGGCGGGAGCCACCAGGCCCGGTCGCTTTCTCTCGGAAAGGCAAAGCAGTCTGCTCCAGGAGACGCAGGCCTCGCTCTACTGCCTAGGAGTCTCTTGGACATGTTACCAGATATGGTTTCCATGTCCGTCTGTTTGGGACTTGCTCTGGGTGGTGACCCCGTGGCCTTAGGCTCTGGTCCGCGTCCTCCCGCAGAGCGGCACAGCCCTCCTGATGGGGAGGCGGGACCTCCCACAGTGCCGGGGAGCTGGTGGAAGAGGGCCGCCCACCAAGAAGCAGGCTGGCTTTTTCTCCCTTCAGTTTCTGCCTCTTTGGTGTGGAGACGGGCTTACTGCACTCTTCTCTAAGTTGTCCTGATGCATTTGCCTCCCAACTCATTCAGAATTCAGTCTGCTGATTAAATAAAGGTACACTCGGTGCAAAAATATGCAATTGATGAGGTCCATGAAGTAATTCAAGATTTACCTCTCCAAGACACGAGAGGGTTGATAGCCACATTTCTCTCTTAAGTTTTTGCTTCCATTTTCACCAGCCTTCTGTTCCTGTTTTTTTCTTTGAATTTCAGTGAAATGTATGTTAAAGGGATCTTCTCCCTTCTCATACCTCAGTCATCCCTGTCCCATGAGACTGACATGATCAGCAAGCACTCTTTGCTTCCACAGGCAGCTCGGCGCCTCATTAATTAGTAATCAGGGCAGAAGCCATGCACGGAGAGATCTGCATATCTGCAAATGTAAATTATGATTGGGCTCTAAATCTCTCCACAAGGTATTTTCTGCTAATTGTGCTGCATCCCATTTTCTGGCTCCTTCACAGACTAGGAAGTTTTGAAGACAATTCCGAGTCTGTCGTGGTGCCGGCACTTACTTGTCTGGCTGGGAGTAGCCTGGGGTGCTCCGTCCACCAGCCTGAGGGTTGATTCTCCCGTGCACCACTTGATCCCAGATGTGGCGTTCAGTGTCAGAGGGTGTAAGACCTGCTGCTGCTTTTTTGGAGGGCCTCAGCCAAGTCACTTGGTCCCTGCAATCAGCAAGTAGTCATTGATGGCTTACTGTGTGCCAGGCATGCTGCGAGGGGCTGGAGCTGCAGCAATTAATTTTAAGAAGAAAATAATACAAAAGACACTGCCTTGCCCTCATGGAACTACTAACATTCAGTCTACTGGTCTACCACATACAGTAGTCACTGAGACAAAACTTAACCCCCTTTTCTTAAAATGGGAATAACGAGAGCTGCCTTGTATAGGTTGGCTTTTTTCTTTTCAGACTCATATAAAATATTTGTAACCACACTTTTTAAATGATAGAGCACTTCTATAAAATGTAGGTGATAGTTATCAGCCAGATCCTTCCCTGGCCTTCCAGGGCTCTGCACTGAGCACGTCTACCCAGGCGGAAGCCACATACCTGTACCAATTCCTTGAGCCTTCTTGCCTAAAAAGTGCATGTCTACAGTCCATTCTGTTCCTCGTGGGAGAGAAGAGAGAGGAGGGATGGGTCCTGTCCGTGGAGGTCATCTTGGAGCCTCTGGCCACTAAGACATGCTCCCTGTCCTTTGGCCCCATAATTCTCTAAACTGTGTCAGGACAGGGGCCATGGAATGAAAGTCTGTGGAGAAGGGTTTGTCTTATTTCTGAACCTTAGGTCATACTTAGAAAACCATGGTGAATTAGAGAACTGAGTTGGAAACACTGGACTCCGAGGACCCAGACAGTGGACCCATGAAAGGATGTCTTCTTTTGCACTTGCCACTGCGCAGGCACAAAGCGCCTTGGCGAGGCCTCCCCGTGAACCAGCTGTGGTACCCCTCAGAATGGGGGCTGCCCCTGCTGTCCAGGGCCTACATTGGACACTGAGGGGATGTGTGCTTTGGGTCCAGAGCCACAGCAACAGGGCCAAGGTGCCCTCAGTACACCGTTTTACATGATCTCAAAAGCCAAGCAGGATTAAGCCCTTTATTACTAAGATGAGAAAATACCTAAAAATGCCATTTTTCAGGAAGCAACTTGGGGTAGCAGTTAAAAACTATTCTGAGCCCAGACTTGACCCCTGACCCCACAGTTGTTGGCCGTGTCCCGGGGCAGGTTCCCCAGCCTCGCCAGCCTCCGTGCCCAGCTATAAGGGAGTCGGACGCGGTCCTCTTGTAACGCCTGCCTTACAAGGCTGGCTGGGGAGCGCAGAAGGTGACTTCTGCAAAGAACTTAGGAGACCTGGCACGTGGTTGACAGGCTCTCTACTGATTTATTGCCCAGTGCAGACCAGCTGCTGCTGCAGCCCTTTGGAGCATTTTGAGCAGCAGAGGCTAGGCTGTTCATACAAAAGCACAGATCTGGTCACATGAAGGAACCCCCCCCCCAAACCTTCTCGTTGGTCCATTTCTCCTTTGCTTGGTAGACTGACCTTAATTTCTGAATTTCCAGTAAAAAATGTCAAGAAGTATAAATGGACAGAAAGCTCCTTTAAAGTGCTCTTATGGAGGCTCAAATGAGCCTCACCTGGCAAAGGCATGAACCAATTTCAAGGTTCTCCTTGTATCTGAGGAATCGGGAGAAAAGTATAATTTTCGAAAGCAAGTGATAAAAGCCGTAAACCTTTTCTTATTCCACATGGTAGTTTTGACAGGGAAGCATAGTTTCCAAGTCTCAAAGAACACAAAGATCTCTTTGGCTCGAATGCTCCGAGCAGCTAGTGTGGCCGTGCGAGCAGCACGGCAAGCTCTCGCGCACTCGTGGTGAGCCCAGACGCGGCGGGCTGCTCTGAGATCTGCCCTGCACTTCAGGGCCCCACTGACCGGGCTCCTGGAATCCACCCAGTCAGCCAGCTCGGATTCAAGCTACAGCCTCTAGCACATGCGTGCAAAGTCAGCACAGCACCCTTGCCAGGGGCCCCTGCTGGGCCACATGTCACACAAAAGAAAAAAAATCTCGATAAGCAGTAAAATGTTGGGGCCTTTAAGAAGAAAACACTGAGTAAATACCTGAATTTCAGCAGAATCTAAATTGTTTTGTTATTTTTCCCATTGCATATAGTTCAGTGATGGCACAGAATGAGCGTTTCAGGTGTGGGCTTCAGGCCGCCGCATACACTTGCACAAACATAGTTGCTTTCATTCTATCTACATCGGAGGGCCTGTTCTCCGGCTTTTAATCGCCATCACTATCGTACCAGCTGTGTGAGACCGAGAATCCAGTGCCGCTGCTGGGTCTAAGGTTGTCCTGCAGTGGTGACAAGCGTGGAGGCTGCTGGTCGTTCTGCACTCAGGGTCTCAGCGGCTGGAGCCACTGTTGACTCTAACTCCATGCCTCAGGTCAAGGGGGCTGGTTTACTCTGTAGGCAGAGCATAAATCCACCCTGCTTTAACCCTGCGACCCCACAGCTTGTTGGGGGTCCTAAGCATCAAATCCAGAAATGCCTTTAAACTACCTCTTTTCTCAAGGTGTCCAAAACCCTGAGTGTCCATGTGTCAAGTCCAGGGCTCGCAGGAGTCAAGCTGACTAAATACTGTCAGGGTAGGGTGCTGACCTGCCAGCCTCCCGTAAAGACGGGGGTCATGGGACATCCCCAGCCAGCCACTTTCTGCTTTACTGGAAGATGAATAATTTTGAAATTCAAAGTGGAAAGACTCACGGATTTGGAGGCAGTAATTAAATGCCATATGTTAGCACTAACACATTGAAAAAAGTTGTTAATTAATTCAGGCTGCCCCAAATCCAGGTGTGACTTTAACAGATTGTAGACCAGGGTATTAGCACAGACTTACAATTAGGGATTTTTTTAAAATGAAGTTTCTATTCCCCAAACTTAAAAAAGTCCCCACTTATAATATTAACCCCTTCTCACACCATGGAAGAACTTGAAACAGTCGCTGGCATGCAACACCTTTGGGTTCTATGGTTCTAATCGATGGAGGTAATCCCATCTGTATGGCACTTTGTATAAAAAAGTGTTTCTCCTCCTTCATTGCTTATCCTAAAGGAACACAGATATTTTCTAGAGGGCAGTGACCATTGTCTTTTCTTTTTTTTTAATTCCCCTAGAGCATTTAGCAGAATGCAATGGGCACAGTAGGTTCGTTTAAACAATTGGCATTTTTGTGGTTTGAAAAACATGAGACTCTTACTACCTATGAATACTTAGAAAAAAACCCTCAAGAAACTCATCAAAAGTCGATGAAGAAGTTAAGTGAATTCAAAATAACTATGTTTGCTTAAAATGCTGACAAAATCGTTTTGGGATCCTGATAATGGGAACCCCAGGAATAAATTTTCTGCATGAACTTTCCCTGGTCCGTCAGGAAAAGCCAAGGGAGAGGACAGCAGTTCTGTGCAGTGCCCCCACGGTGCCCCAGCCGGGGAAGCTCGCCACCCCGGGGGGCTCTGCCCAGGGTCAGGCGTCCCTCCGCAGGCACGCCCCCCTCCGGCACAGGGCTGTCCTCCAGCGTCTGTCCCGGGAGCCCGCTGCTGGCTAGCCCTGGACTCCAAACCTCACCTCCTCCGCTCAGCCGGTGGGCCCGCCCTTGAGGCATCACTGTCCTTCACTGCCTTATGTCTGGTGCCTTGAAAAGTCGTTGTTTCGTGTATTCTGTCTGGTTTGGGGTCTTTTTTTGGTGGCAGGGAGGGGGCGGCAGGCGCATAATCTGGTCCCAGTTACTACCTTTTGGCCAGAACTGGAAGTTAAGCCCATGGATTTGTTTTTTATTGTAGTAAAATATACATAACATAAAATTTACCGTTCATGATGGTTAATTTATGCGTCAACTTGATTGGGTCATGGGGTACCCAGATATCTGGTTAACCACTATTTCTGGGTGTGTCTGTGAGGTTGTGTCTGGATGAGATTAGATTCTAGTTAGTAGATGCATGAAGCAGATCGCCCTCCCCGGAGTGCACGGGCCTCATCCAAAGAGAGAAACAAACCACCCGCCAGCGTCAGCTGCCTTTATGTGCGCACGTGTGCACCGACCCACACACACATGCGCGCACGTGCAAGGAAACCTGCCACTTGACTAGCGTATGGATGGTATAGTTTCTCATTTCTTTCTTAGCTAACACATGTTACTGAAAAAAGTGAGTTATCTTCCATCTTCCGGCCTGAGTTTACCCTTCCTGATGCATCGAAGTCAGAATTTCCTTACAAGCGGTTTCCACCTGACGTTACCCACCCCAGGAAACGCATCCCGTTGCAGTTTACTCAGCAGCGGCACACTCAGTCCCCTGCAGCGTCGCCCTGAAGCTCGGGGCCCGCCGTGTTCACAGTGGCCGCTCTACCTACCACTGGACCAGAGAAACCAAGGCCCACCTGGGAATTTATCATTTGCTCTCGTTTAAAAGAGCCCAAAGCAAACTCTTCAGCATAAGAACCGCAACAAGAATTCTTTTTCACAGCCCTAGAGTTGCCAGCCACGGTCTCTTTGGGGCGGGGGTCCCAGGTGACAGGAAAAGCGTAGGCTGACAACTGGAGCTGGAAGCCGCCCCTCCCCGCTGCCCGAGTCAGTGAGCTCCTTCCGCTCGGGGAGTGCCACATCCTCAGATCCCACCGTAAGGAGTCCAGCATCGCAGTGGCTGCCTGGCGCTAGAGACTCACTGGCTACCACCAGTGCCCAGCAGACCGCTAGAACTTCACTTTCTCCGATGGGAGAGAAAGGAACTCAAACTTACATTGTTTTCACCTACTTGAGGCAGGCAGGTCCTCCACAGCTCACACTAGTAACACCCGTTGCTCGCATCTCACGTGGTGAGTGTCAGCATGGATGGTGGCCTCAGATCCTCTGTTCCTCTTCTTAGACCCCAAACCCCTCTCCACAGACACAGCGGAAAATGGTCCACCTAATGTTAAAGTCAGGCTGCTTCCCTCCGTGTACCCAGAGTATCCTTGTTTCCTGCCTGGGCTCCCAACCCAGTCATCACAGTGTCGCCCACCCTGCTATCAGTCTATCTAGACACTGTCTGTGCTCTTTCAGGGCTGGCCTACAGCTCACATCTTCCTTCAAGCTTTCTCAAACTCTTTGGTGCACAATTTACAGGTTATAATGTTGTGGAGTTGTGACTTTCAGCCAGTATTCCTTGTAGCCTGGCATCTCTGCCTTGTCTGGAGAGCTGTCACGAATGAGGAGAGAGGATGGGACTCTGAGCTCCAGTATTGCCCCCATATTCCCCCAGCCTGTAGCTGAGACACCTTCTCTCTGTTACTTAAGAAACAGGAAAGAGAAGAGAGTTCAGCCTCCCTTTTACAGAAGACAAGACTGAAGTTCACACAGGTCAGCTCACCCTCTGAGGTCACAGGTCACTGACAGCGGAGCTCGAACTAGGACCTCGGTCTCCGAAATCCCGAGTTGTCCTCCCCATGCCTTGTCTGCCTCCCCTGGACTTGGAGGAGACCCAGTCAAGTGAGAAGAGCCCAGGTCAGGCTCCTGTTTGCTGAAAGACCTCGGCCAACCCCTTGCCCACACCAGGCCCTAGGGATCTGTGCTGAGAGTCGGGTGAAACCCCTTTTCCGTCTCTCACTTCCAGGAGGAGTTTCTATGACCAGGAGGGCTTAGCTGCCTGACACAATAATCACATGTGGCTTTTTAAATTCAAACTAGTTGAAATTAAATAGCGGCAAAGATTCACTTTCTCAATCACACTGGCCACTTTTCAAGAGCTCAGGAGCCACGTGTGGCCTCAGTGACAGCAGTGGACATCACAGAGCTCCTCCCTTCCTGCCGAGTTCTCCTGGACAGCATCACTTCTGAGTAAACCAGCCTGTGTTGCAGGACTGCTTCACAAACAGACCCTCTATCCCGGCTCCCATAGGGCACAGACCATGTAGTTTGACTTAGGTTCCAAAAGCAACTGGCCCTAGGAAGTCTAGGATACATACTCGTCTGTTAAATGAAAAAGAGCCATCCTGTCCAGGGAAGGTATAAAAGCCAGTTAAATAACAATGATAAGATTATAATCCAGATACAAAGCACAGGTCTTTGCACACATGTGGATGGCAGGGCCCTCCCTCTAAGCAGGACTGTCAGAGCACTGGTGCTGCCAGCTTTTTTTTATAATTCTAAGAAATGGATTGAAAAGAAATGGGAAATAAGCAAGATTGCTCCCCAGGGGCTACTATGACAGTCTTTTCCTCTCTCCTAAAAAAGGCTCCAAACTCTATCCTGAAATCAGTTATAATTGTGCCTTTGAGGCTGAATGTAAGCCAGTTATCCTGAGCACAGGTGGTGGGTTTTGAGGGAAATCTCCAGCTCACCACATGTAAACCTTTTCTCATCTTCAACCCTGTCAATTTCCAAGTTAGAGTGGGGACGGGTGCTCAGTTAGCCTGTTGTCATGATACCCAAAATGAATTTCTGTTCATCAAGAATTCTACACCAAGTGGGTAGAACAGTGCTGTCCCTGCCTTGTTCTTTGGTTTGTGTCGTGTCTCCAAGAGCGTGGGCCATCCAGACGCAAGTCTCAAGGAGCCACAGGTCCATTCCCCTCCCCACACTGCCTTCGGTTTTAGTCTAACAGATAGACTGTGTGCTGCCCTGGTAAGGGCCACAGAGCCAGTGCTGCAGAGAGAAGGTCATTTCCCAGCCAGCCAGCCAGAGACATGAGCATCTCTCTATTCTCTCTCATTCTTGTCTGTTTGAGTGTGGGTGGGGGGAATCTTCAGTCCCACTGAATGCTTTCCTATTAAGTTGTGGACCCTACTGCGCCATATCTCCCTGTTGTTTTGCCTCTCCCCACCTTTTTCTTTCCCTGTTGCTCAAGTTAAGAGAACATCTCCAAAAATACCCAAATTAAAATCTGCATCTAGAAATCTCTGTGTGGAATGGTAGTGTTTAGCAATTACACAGAACTTTAACATGTTAGCCAACACGGCTCTGTGAGTGTCCCCTGCAGATGGCGCCCTGTGAAGCAGCAGCTCAGAGAGGTGCCCTGTTCAGGAAGGGCCTGGGGCGGGGGGGAGCGGAGGCAAAGTGGTATGTGTGGAGGAGGAGGACGGCCTGGAAGCGTGGAGACTTAGCCTGGGGACCAGTGCTCAGTCCCAGGACCAGACCCGGTTTGGTGTGGGAATGAAGCATTGATCACAAGAAGAAAGACAATAGCTTTTGCTCATTCCTTATTTTTGTCTCCTAGCTGTGGAAGACAGAAAATTGTTCATAGGAATGGTTTCGAAGAAATGCAATGAGAATGATATCAGGGTGATGTTTTCTCCATTTGGCCAGATAGAAGAATGCCGGATTCTCCGGGGACCCGACGGGCTGAGTCGAGGTGAGGGCGCCGTCTGTAACATCTCTGCCCATAAGCGCTAACCGGAGCTCTGTGTCACAGGCAAGGTAGATGCGGCATGCAGCAAGAGGTTGCTCTGTCAGGCATCCCATGTGACAACGCTGTCCAGCCTGAACTTTTCACCGTAGTTGAATGATCTCCTTTTATTTCTCAGGTCAAGAAGGTCTTGGCGCCAACATATTAGCTCAGGTTATCACTGCCAGATGGGAAACCAACAGGCACCCTGTTGTTACACTCCCTTTTCAGTCTCAAACTGGAGTAGATTTTGGGGGGGGGGGGGTGAGAGATACATGGAGGGTGAGAGTATCTGTTGTTTTCACCCTAGTGTTCTGGCTTCTGCTTGTACCTGAGAGAAATGGTAAGGGTATGAGCCTCCTGACAGTGATATAAGCCAAGAAAAAACATCGATGTCCCATGCAGTACAGAGCAGACAGGGACTCAGAGTAACTGGGCCTCTCTTGGGGTATTAGGATTTTATTTCAAAGAACAAAACTCCTGGATGCCTGAGCCCACGAAGTCCATTAAGTGACAGAAGTGACTTCGTCCAGACGATCGTAGGCTCCTCTTTGTCACCACAATAAGACGCAAAGGCTGTTTCTCTGCACATTGATAAAAACCAGTATGTTTGCAAGCAGCTATTCAAAGCAGCTGGAAATAACTGTTCTCTCTCCATCTGCCTCCGCCTTGACAGTGCCACACACCTCCTTCCTTAAACCACTCATAAGGGTTGTCACCGAATGTTAACACTTATCTGATGGCAGTGCCCTGAGTCAGTCCAGGGAGGCCAGAGGGACCATGTATATGTACAACATATTTTTTAGTTCTTCTAAGAAATTCATATGTTTCGACATGAAGAGAATTCCATTCTGTTAATTCAGTTTTTAGGGTAATTTCCATGGGCCTCATTAGAAACTTCTGCTCATCCCAACTGTCTGGTTCTGGGGCAGCACTGCCATCCCATATTGCACGTTGAAAGGAAAGATTGCACTAATTCCCACCCATCTCCCTAGCGTTACCTAAATTCAGCACCAAGTAAGGAAGAATGTTCGTTCTTTGACTTTTAGACACAAAGCTTCATGATGACAGCTGCTAGAGTGGGGGGGCACAAAGAACAAAGCCCTCCGCCTACATCCGCCTCCAGAGCCCCAGATGGAGGTAGTCTGGAGGCAAACCAGGAGGGGGTGGAAATGCTCCAAGCTTGCCACCCTGTTTTCTTCCCAAGGTGGTTTGAAAAAGGGAAGGAGGGAGGCGCAGAAACCACAGTTTCTGCATTCTCCACTGATTCTGAAAGTCCATGATGGAGCATTCCTCAAAAGATGTACCCCTCCCAAAGCCAAACAAGACATGTCACTGGGTGTGAACCCCGAGGAGCAGAGCCAGTGCCTCAGGCTAATGGCAGCTTCCCTGCTGTGCGGTTACCGGTAGCATCCGAGGTGTGGCGCTGCTGACCCGCACAACCTCTGCTCCTGCACACCTCACCAGGAGAGGGATGCTAGGATTTCCCCACTAGCTCCCTCTGAGCCTTGAATCACCCTGTCTGATTCTGCTGCGGTGGTGACACCCACGTGCCCAGGCAGGCAGCCAGAGCCGAAGAGAGACCACGGGAAGCGGCGAGTGGCTACCTGAGGAGTAACGTATGGAGGAAACCCAGGGTAATATTTTGCAGCCCTTTTCAGCCGCTTTGGTAATTAGAGCCCCTGCCGTCTCCTGCTCTTTCTCCCGGCCCCACTTCTGAGTTAGCATTGCATTTTTCATTCACCAAGGCAGCCCACAGGAAGTGCAGGAAGAAAGGCCCTGAACACAGTCAGAGAAATGTGCCGTGGCTCGGACGCCGGTGACTCCGAGGCCAAGCCCCAGAACTCGGACAAGAGCCGTGCCCAGAGTCAGTCTATGCACTGCCTCTGCCCCTCTGTTGCCCCATTCACAAATGGCAGCAGTCAGACACCTGCCCTGCTCATTTCCCAGGTATGGTGGAGTCTCGGGGCAAGCGCACCGTGTGGTCAGGCAGAGAGAGACCTTGGCCGAAGTAGAAACGCTTGACGTCCCGCCACCACCGCACTGGGCTGACCACACAGTGACGCGCTCCCAGCTGCTCCCTCCGTCTAGTGGGGACAGTGCGAGGAGCAGTATGCCTGCAGTCACTAGTGCCTCTTGAGAGCCCAGGCGTTATTTCTGCAGATAGGACGTTGAAGCAGCTGACGCTTTGCTAGGAAAGAGCAGGACGCAGGACTTGGCAAGAGAACTTGGCTGACTTGACCTGCCATCTGGTCGGTGAGCCAGGCGCACGCCCCAGAAGCAGGGTCTTTCTGAAACAAGTTAGGGGAGCACTGTTCGTCAGTATTTAATGCAGCTGCTGGCTTGGCGTACAGGAGTAGGTCACCCCACACTGCCTTTTTCTCTTTTTTTTTTCCAACAGAAAAGTAATTTCTGGTGAAATGATGAGACCTCCCTGTGGCAAAAAAGAAAATACTCCTTTATAACCATTTGTCCTGAAGCATAAAGCCAGACAGTGGTAGGCTTTTCAATTAGCAAGACCCAGAGACTCCCGAATCCAGGGGGCTCCTCCTGAATCAGTGTATTTGTTAAAAGAACAATTCTCTTCCATGCTACTATCTGGCTTTCTTTTATTAAAGAATTGTAGTTTTCAATCAAGTACTAGTAAGTGTCTCCCATTAGTGGCCCTGCAGATAAAGGGTGCTCAGTGTTTCTGCTCTCAATGCCTGATGCTGGGCTCAGCTGCTTACAAATAACTAAATAAAAATTCAGTGAAACAAAAGCTTGGCTGTTCAGAAAAGTACATGCTAAACCAGGGTAGAAGCTAGCCAATAAAAAATAAATAAACCATTTCACTATGATGAGCGAGAGGGGCCGATGGGTGATTCCCTTTCCTTTTTTTCCTTTTGCCCTGTTCAGCTGAGGGGGTCTCAGGTCACATCTCCCCTGCCACCTCCGTGTGTAAAGTTGCCCCTGACAGGCGTTAAGCTCAAGTCTCCAGGCTGGATGACTCGGTTGCCCTCCCTGAGTCAAAGTCATGTGCTGCCAGGACCCACACAGCACAACTTTCGAGAGCTGCTCAACTTGCAGTTAAAAAAAAGTCATGATCTACGTACTGGCAAGAAAGATAGTTTTAAAAGTCCCATTGTTACTCCAGCATCCAGAGCAGAGCCGCGTTCCAGGAAACTCCTGATTGTACTTGGACATCGTCTGGCTCCTCCCAAGCACGTTGGAGCACCGCACACCCGTCAGGACTGCCTCCTTCGCACATATGCCCACATACACCCAAACATGCATCCCCCTTGGAGGCAGCAACACATTCTGCTCTCTTTTCTGATTTGGAAACCCTGGTTTGAGATGCTTTCCAGCCTTTGATACTTGGTCCTTCGGCCACAACAGAGCAACCTCTCAGGCCTGCTCTCTCAGCCTTCTCTGAGAAGGCAGGCAGGGTACCACAAGCCCCACACAGCGAGTCATGTGAGAGGTTTGCTGTCAGAATCCAAGCGTGAGGCTTCCAAGCCAGTGCAGTATTTCTCAGGATCACCTTGGCATGGTGCTTCCCTAAGATCCACAGGTTCTCACTCACCCATAGTCCCACAGTCAGAGTGGACGATTTGGGTCCAGTCTGTCGGTTCTCCACCTGAGAACTGAGCATCTGTAACTCAGAGACGACGAAGTAATCTACTTCATTTTTCTTTCCATAAAGTTGCAGTCAGAACTTCACTGCCATTTAAGGTAACTTTATGCTTGTTTAAGAATATCCCAGCTGTGTTTATGGCGTTCCGACACTCTCCTGCCAAAACCCTTGACAATGAAGCGGCAATATTTTCAGGGATGTTGGTGAGCGCAGACTGGATTCAGCCATTAAATCCTCATTTGTTTTTGTTACATCTGATCAGGATATTAGGACAGGGCTTTGCCTTTTACAACATGCATACTGAGAGGACTCCGTTTTGGCGATGACATTTAGTCTTGCGTACAGTACCTGAACATTCAGATGTGTGGGAACTCTTAGCAAATGCCCTCTGGCTCGGTGACTGCATTTTGTCATCTTGGAGCACGATCTTCCAGTCTCTTCTCAAGGCCGGGATCCCACCACCTGTTAAGTCCCAGTCTGCGCTTAGCCTCACATGCCATAAACAAATGATCTGCCCGTGCCAATTTTAAACTAACCCAGCACTGGAGGATGGTGCATTATAGTATTATTTAATGGTGATGCTCTAATATCAGACTGATGGCATACGTTTAATAAACCCTGCCACTGCTAGAAGGATACAACAAGAAAAATTGGCTGCATTAAGACCTTTCTGCTGCTGAATGGGAATGTATAAACAAGTTTTCCATAGGTTGAAAGTTCCTCTTGCTGCTCAAGTTATTTTAAATCATACTTCCTTCCATTGAAATATAGCAGACGGCTGCTCCTCTGGCAACGCAGCAGCAGAAAAGCAAGAGGTCCTGGCTGGCTTTGTACCAGCTTTTAAGAGTGCCTGTTTTGGAGGGGGCTGAGGGGGGTCGGTGCAGAGCAACAATCCATCTAGCTCTCTCAAAATTCTCGTGCAGCTGAGAGAAAAGGTGGAACGCCTGAGTTAAGATACCCTTTCAATTGAAATGACAAGTGTAATAGATGTGTTCCAAAATCTTCTCTGTGACAGGGCTACGTGCTTTCCTTAGATCCTGTCTGTAGGAGGAAATTACTTTGAGAAACTTTTCCCCTGTCAATCACTTATCTGCTTTAGCAGCAATAAGGCAACCTAACTGAAATAAGAAGAATTCAACCTCTTTCGTTTCTATTAGCAATCTCTGACATTCTGAAAGTGGAGACGATAAATAATTGTAAGGTAAATTACATCTTGACCACATTTTTTTTTTTGCTCTTATGTATTTTGAGGCCTTAAGACAGTGATACAAAGGCTGTCTTACCTAACCCTCCCCAACCCCCCCCCCAAAAAAAAGAGAGCTTCATTTTCTTGGAACCTTTGTCTTTTTCCCCCAGTGGACTTTATCCTGCATGTTAGTCGGTGGCCAGAGAACTGACTGCTGAGACAGCACATACAACAGTCTAGAACAGGGAAAGGCTGACCTCCAAGGTCAGAGCGGTTGTCATGTCAAGACCCAGTGAACCCCACTGCTCTCAGAAGCTCGCTTTTAGTAAAAGAAGGAGACAGTTGACCTAGGTTATTTCTGTCCAATGGGAAGTCATCTGGTTGGCTTGTAGAAGAAGTTGGCAGCCAACCTCCAGAAGGACTTATGTGACCCTATATTGGTGAAAACAGGTTTGTGGGCCAATCCAAAATCCACCATGAAGTTTTCAGTGGTGTCAAAAAGAAATTAAAATCTAGCCATAGGACTACCATGACCTCATGTTTCATAGAAATTATAAAGGTTAACAAGCTACCAATCCATGAAACATTTGGTTCTGAAGTTGCTTAACTTCATCCAGGGTGGCACAGAGTGAAATTTTTCAACATGCACTCTCACTTTATAAGTGACAGTAATTTTCTGTCTTAAGTAGTTGAACACAGCACACAGTACAGAACTTGACAGAGCCCCTAAGGAGACAAGTTCTCTCTTCCTGCACCACCGCCAATAGAGAAGAAAGGTTAAAGAAGTCACCAGATTTGTCAGATCTATTTTTTGAATGTGAGGAGGATCGTGTAATTAGAATCATGAGTCGAGTTTTAATTGCAGGTTTCAAAGAGGGAAGGACAATGGTTAGAGTTTATAGAGAGATCATTTTATTGTTCTATTGCTAACACTTTTCTTTTGAGACCTATTAATTGCTGTATCTTTCTAAGTTACTTACAAAAGTTCTGCTTGTTCTGAAATTGTGGTAATTGCATAAACTGTGCCTTATTGATTTTTGTTGACATTTTACATGTTTTTTATGCATTCTTAACCTCCATTTGGAAACTGTCAGCTTGGCACGTATTCCTGGCTAATAAGAGCAAATGGAGTGAATGAAACAATTTTGTTGATGTTTAAAAGCAGAGTTAGTCCAGGCTTCTCCTGGTTTCACATACATTACCAGTTGATTGTTTGCTTTTGCCTCCACTGTAGTCTCAAGATAAGAAATGGAAGAAGAAAAATCTCTTAGTGTTATTTCCTCTGTTAATAATGTTGGTGCTAATCACAATGTCTTTGAAGAGAAATTACTTCGAAATAGATGGTAACTTCAGGACACTACCATTGTAGAACTATCAGTACAGAAGCAGCAGAGGTACTGTCTTCTTCCCCCACTCTCTTAAGCCCATGGTGAGATATCCTAGGCAAGGCCACCAAATTGCCTTTATTGATACAGACAAAAGCTACAGCCAGGACAGTCAGCCTGATTACCAGTGAGCTTCACCAGCTGCTGGGATGTCAAGAGAGCTCGACGGAACAGGCCAGCGTTTGTAGGGAACTAGACGGCACGGTCCGTCAGGCCAGCTTAACTGACAGGTGAATTTAAGACGAATCTCCCATGTACTGAGAGTTTTTTTGTATCAAAAATTATAGCCTGGTGAAAAAAAATGCATTGACCTACTTTCACGACTGGATGTCTTGTGCTTTGGGGGTGATGGCAGGCACTGCTTTCTCTTACTCATGTTTGATTAAAAGGTGCCAATACAGTATTGGCTTGATAATCTCACCAGGTACACATTCAGAGCAAAAGAAGAAAGTATCTTTTATGGCTCATAAATCAATTTACGTAAACCAAACAATCTGCTGGTTGTTTGGATGCGGGACGTTCCATTCAGCTTACTGGCCACAGGGACAAAAACCTCACATTGTTGATGCCGGAATTCTGCTTTTATGTGCTCACTCTGAGATGACAACAGGCTGCAGCCTCTCGCTGTTTAGATCGGCTTCATTTGGAAATCTTTTAAATAGTAATAATAATGTTTTGAGGAAATTGAGTGGAACACTGAATTATTCTCTGATACCTAAGTTCACACTGTGCAAGGCTAAAGAAGCTGAAAATCAATGCACTTTTAAAGTCATTAGAGATCATAAGTGAAATAAGTCTGAATTGCTTTAGCTAAGCTTTTAGTGTGCTGTGGTATTATTATAAAACCAGCCTGAATCTGCATTAATTTCACAGCCTTTTTCTCTGAGAAGCCCAAGGGTGCATGATGAATAAAATGTAAATTTCAGAAAGCAGTGTTTTTATTAGTGAAGAGGGCAATGAGCCATGTATTTGGAGCGGTGACCTGTGTGGTGGCCAACAGTGTCACAAGAAGCTGGAATAGTCCCTGTAGGGTCTGGCCCAAGAAAAAGTCGCCATGGAAAGCTTGATCGGTCTCACAGGAGACATTCAGAGAAATGCACATTGTCTTGTGTATGTCAGACTTTACGTCCACTCTACAGAACATATGCAAAGTCATGAAGACTTTATACAAATAAGAAATCCAATGCAAATCTTTAAATTTTACTTTATATGCACTGTTGAATGTTCTCAGAGTAGTAGGGCATTTGCTTTTGTTCATAATTGATAATTACTACATAGTTTGTGTAGAATAATGGTATATTTGTTTGCATTTGTATAGCTTCAATGTATATTTATAGATATATATTTTAGACCCCCCCCCAAGAGATTAGATACATTTATTTGCTGACATTTCAAACTCTTAGATTTAATTTGCCCTTGTGGTGAGGATTTTATGTGCTGCTTAGAAATGCTAAAATTTGAAATGTAAAGCCCTAAATGTGTGGATGCCCTAAGTAGAGATAACCAGCCAAGGAAAAAATATAAATAGCAACTTTTTATTTTAGAAAATGCAAACTAGATCTTGCTAATTTCAAACCCCCATAGCTAAAAAAATGTACTCAACTTCCTTCCCCTCCTCTCCATTTAAAAAAATTAACTAATCAATCAATAAATCTTTCTGCTTTGGTCAGATTAGCAAGTCAGCGCTGTGCGTCAAAAGCAAAATAAGATAAAACCAGAGAGCGAAGTTGTTGACTCTTCTGTACTACTGAGAACAGTGTCGTCTTGTGGCAGTTCTCGTAGACTGTGTTGGTTTAACAAGCGTCCAACCCTTTTGTCTTGTTGTTTTTTGTCTTTCCTGCTCCCTGTCCCCTTGTTTCCCACAGGCTGTGCGTTTGTCACATTTTCTACAAGGGCAATGGCACAGAATGCAATCAAAGCCATGCATCAGTCTCAGACCATGGAGGTACTGTATCATCTGCCCTTTCTTTGTTTTCTTTGTGCAAATGATGGGGAATGGTAAAGCAGCTCTTCCTGTGTGGATTGTTCACATGACAATCACAGATTTACACTTTCACCATCTCTTCATTCATTCATATTCATTCTCTCTCTCCCTCTCTCCCCCTCCCTCTCTCTCTCTCTCTCTCTCTCTCTCTCTCTCTCTGAATTTTTCCCCTAATGACTGGAAATGTATTTAGTAAAACCTTCCACTTGCTCTACATTATTTTTTGAGCCTTTTATTGCAGTGGCCCAGGTCGTGCAATGTAAAGTCCCAATGCAATTTCAGCCAAGAACCGTCCTCTACCGAAGGGACCCAGGGTGTTCCCCCACCCAGGGTTGGTATGGAGGGAGCATAAACTGCCCCCACTCCAAACTTCAGCTTGTCCTGTGCTAAATCACAGGATTCTTTTTTTTTTTTTATGTGGGATCAAGTTCTCTTTAATCTAGCCTAACAAAATTGTTTTTGCATCAAGAATGTTGGAGAAAGTTAATACTTCTCCCACTTCATTTACCCAGTGCAAATGTTAATGTATGAGAGTCCCCTGAAAAATTAGATTTGTCTCCTTACTAAAAAATGAACAATAAAAGAAGCATAAAGGCTCAAATTTGGTCTCCTAATGAGAGATAGTGGCTTTAGGGGAAGATAAATATGCTGGTGTGGGTGTTCACCCACAAATGTAGATCGATGGCTCTATATTTTTAGTCTGTGATTTGGGTCATGGCCTTTCAGAATTTTGCACAAAAGCATTCCAAGAGTGATATGCTGTTACTTATCCTGTATTGTCTGATAGAATCATTTGGGAGTGCATGTTCTGCTGTATTATGTATACTGTATCTTTATGTATGGGTAATCTTTTCTGGAGGTGGCCTCTTGGTGTTACCTGAAATTATGTTTTCAACTTTTTGAAACACAAAATATTTTCAATTTATTTAATGTGCAAACATTTCTTTACTGATTGAGCTTTTTTGCCTCCATTTTGGGGGGTTTTTATTTTTTGTTTGTTTGTTTTGTTTGTTTTTTTTTGCAATGCTGCATCTCCCAAAGCATGCTGGGAGCTAAGCAATCATTCCATGTCCAGTTTTGTGGGCAACTTTTTCATAGTGAGCCAAGGTGGGTGGAAAGGGGGGAAAGGAGTGTGCATGGCATTGTCACTAAGTGTTTACTGTACTTTTCTGAGTTTTGATATCAGCATTGCAAAGCCTATTGTCTTTCTCGAACTTCATTTTGACTTTGATATTCCTAACATATCTTTAATATAATCACTGTGTTTTCCTTTCAGTGCAATGCATTTTTAAGACACACCCCCTTTACCTGAAGGCAAGCTCAGATGAAAATCGGCCACAATAGGAGATAATTAGGAAGATTTGGCATATCTAGGGTCCTGTCTTGTACCACATGCAGTTAACACAAGTGCTACTGTGTCCTTTCCTGTCACCTCAGGCTGCTCCAATACTGTGGGTCAGTCTGATATCCAACCACATTTCAGTTTGGAGGTTAAAGTGGGAGAAATGTTAACCCAAAAAATCTTTACCTGTATTTATTATCTTTCATATATGTGTTTCATTTTTAGCCATTTTTATTTCCTGTAATTTAGTGATCAGTACCTAAATTGGTCTCACCTTACCCTGAATTCTTTGAGATCTGTTAGAAACACTGCCTCCCAATTCCTTCCCTCAGGACCCCCCAGTAGAGCCACAGAGCATGCTGGTGTGGGGTCTGCGCTCTCCTGTTACTGCAGGGGGAGAGTGCGAGGACTGAGAGCCAGCCTGGGTGTGAACCTGGACCAAGGAACACTAGGCTCTCAGCAGGAAAAGAACCTGCTAGAGAGAGGAGGCACGTTTATTATTAGGAAATCCCCGATGCTTTGCTATTAATATCTCTCTTCTGAAAATTCAAATTTGGTGCACTTGTGTTTAAATCTAGACATCCATGCCTCAACAAAGGGGCCCTCAGACACTTAAATTTCTTGTTCAAATATATTGTCATTTAAATGGAAGACTATATACTATGTGGTCACATTATAGTTGTACAACTGAAGTTTCTCGTGTGTGGTATATGTTTTTTTAGACTAATCATGTTATTTTCAGGACTCTGGCTCGCATCTTTAACCAAGATGTATCATCTAAGAGATTAGAATTCAAAATGATGTGAATGTTGAAGTTCAAAAGAACACATTCTTTAAAATAATTCATTTTTATAGTGTACCTTCTATTCCTTCATTCTGTCCCCATCCCCTTTATCCCTGTCGTGATTTAAACAAGTTATTTCTGAGCTGTAATCCATTGGCCTAATTTTCTGCTTTTATGTCATTTTTTGGTATTTAAGGAAGAAAAAAACAACAGTAAATGTACTGTTAGGAGGAGATGCTCTGATTTGTTATGGAACAAATTTGATGCAACAATAACAGCCCTTTTCCATGCAAAACCCTTTCTCTGTATAATTTCCGTCTTCAGAGTATTTTGCCCTCTTTAAAAGAGATGAAGTGCTGAAATATGGAGAAGAAGAAAAATGAAGTGTAGATTTTTTTTAATGTGGAAATATTATTTTTATGCAATTGACTGACATTAGGCATTCTGTCCTGTGACTGTGGCTCCAGAGCTGAAGACCCATAGACATGCTGAAGTCAACATGGAAACAGCCGTCTCATTTCCCTCATGTGTTTTGGGTAATAACAGACACAACAGCTTCACGTATTCTTAGCCACATCCCAAAACTACCCAAGGTGATCAGGAAAAAAATGCAAGGTTGTTTTCTAGGAGAGAAAGAAACATGACCCAAAAGGTAGGGAAAATAAGAAGATAAAATTTCTGAGGGGAGAAAGCGGTCTATTAACACACTGAGTTTCAGTAACAGTTTGTTTGTTTTTTTTAATCACTTGGATAGAATTACCTTTTACCTCAGCAATATTTAATAGCTTTGATTATGATGAAATGTGTAGGAAGGCACACCAGAAGGAGAAGGAGGGGGGAGGGACGGGACAGGGGGCTGTGCCCAGATGGCCGGTGTTTCCAGGGGCTCTGGAAGGGAGCTTCCTGCGTGAGGTGTCAGGGCCCCGCGTCCCCCTCTCTCAGACATGATACACCGTAGGCCGCTGCTCACTCGCCACCCTGCCTTTTAAAGGAAATGACAATGGAAGGAAGCCAGGAAAATGGCGAGATTCGATAGGAAAAGAAGCCAAGTGGTCTCCTCTTGCCAGATAGGACGCATTGCCGTTGGCCAGCGTGTGCCTCTGACTGGGTTGCGGTAGCTCAGGGGTTGCAGGCAGAGTGCAGGCCACACAGAAGGAAGAGAGGCCTCTCTGAACGCACGTGAGCTTTGCACAGTCGATGCCTTTGTCTTCTAAATAGCTCCTTCCTTCATCCACCTTCCTAAAACAAAGCCCCCTTCTCCCTGTTGGGTTGATAGGATTCCCACAATCCCAAAGTTCCAAAATGTATAACTGATCATTGGAAAGAGTGAAAAAATAAATGAATGAGAGACATTTTCATCCCATTACTGCTAATCCCCTTCTTTGTCCCCTGCTCACATGTGGAAACAGGCAGACACACAGAGGCAAGACTGCCTTTCAGACATGCGAACCATGAAGCTTAATCAAAGAACACTGATAAGGTCTCTTGTCTCTGAGGAGGTCCTGGGAAGGTTGAAGGAAGACACATGAAGAGAGAAGGAGAGGCAGTTTACTAATCAGAGCAAGAAAGCAAATGGCTTCACCGACCACCAGATCCCCAAAGAAACCGATGACAGGATCTGGAATTTTCTGTGGATGGTACTATTCAGAGACGAAGAAGGACTGTCAAACCATTTTAGAACCATTCCAGACCATTCCATATGCTACAAGATAGTTAAGAAAGCTAAATGCCATTCTGAATGAGGGTCATGAGAGGGTCCGACAGGCTGTAACTCCCTCTCCACTTTCCGCTGTGTCTGACCACAGGGCTGCTCTTCACCCATCGTGGTGAAGTTCGCCGACACCCAGAAGGACAAAGAGCAAAGGCGCCTCCAACAGCAGCTGGCACAGCAGATGCAGCAGCTCAACACTGCCACGTGGGGCGGCCTGACGGGGCTGGGAGGGCTCACCCCGCAGTACCTGGCGGTAAGTGCGCGGGAGGACGCCCACCGTCACTCCAAGAACCTGCCTGTCCCCTAAGTCCCCTAGAGAATTCCTTCGGGGGACATTCTAAAGCTCAGGACATTATCGAAATCTACACTGATGCAGAATATTTTCTCAAATTGATTAGTGTAGGGACTCGGCTTTAATTCTTTCCTGATACAAGCTGAGCAGAGTCCCCCAGGGCTAAATTTCTACTCGGTGTTTCAGAGACATGATGAAATCCTGCATTAGAAGGGGTACGGTACCCTTGACTGGTGACTCTTTAATGATGCTGAGGCAGGTGGGGTTGGAAAGGTCCGCCATCCCGTGGGTCACTCCACTCTACATCTGCTGGGAAATGAAGTCCCCTCGGGACCTCTGCCCAGTGGGGCTAGGCTGACAAGTCAAATGTTTCTTCGACGTAACCAAAACCTTCAACCCTGTCTCAGACCGCAGAAACCTAAGTATCTGAGCTATCCTTTACATTTCACTGTTTCTCCATTTCCTTGTTTTTATTTTAAACTACCCTCACTCTGTCAGTGTGTTCATTCAGATGCAGTGACCAGAACCAAAGCAGCTCCCCACGGAGGGTCTGGACTGCACAGAGCAGTGACCCCTAGTGTGGGCTTTAAACCATCTTAAGGCAGCTTAGAGGGCCCTTAGTACTGACCATGTCACATACAAGATGGAGGCAACCAACACGCCTCTTAAGTTTTCATTTATTTTTACTTGAACTTCTAACTCACACTGCTCTGTGCCATTTCTCTACTTTGGAGACTTTAAATGCTGGATTTCACAGGTATTAATATAATTTCATCTTGTGTGCTTGGGCTCTGTATCCGACTTTCTGTCGGTGTGTGCACACGCGCACATGTGTGCCAGGGCCTAATTCTGTCATTTGACATTTTAACAGCCCCTCGGGATGATGTGGTCCATTAGCCTTACCTTGTACAGGACCTGTACTATTCTGAAAAACAGTCCTGACTGTAACCTTAAAAAATGAGATCACTCTGTACAGATGAAGAAAGGGAGGCCCAAGGAGGCTCTGTAAGCGTCCCCAGGGGCATGCTGCTGCCGGTCGGGTAGGATTTCGGCCCTCGGCCCGTTCCCCATGTTGCTATGCCTGTGTGCACATACGGCTCCTGTTCCTCTTTTACCCAGCGGCCCCAGCGCGGTCTGCCATGTAACAGTTACCCAGTGCCTGTCGCTTACGAAGGAGGAACACACATCTGTCTTCACCTGAGTGTTTACAGACAGCCCTGAGTTTACTGTCCCCAGGCAGCCATTTCTCTATCACATCCACACAGACCATGAGACATTTTATCAGATGTCTTGCTAAAACCTATATAAGCTCCTCCCTAACTTTTTCTTGGTCTATCAGTCTAGAACTTTATGAAAAATGAGATGAGCCTAGCTTAGGAATTTGTTTTTCACAACCTTGTGCTTTTCAGTTGTTCATAGACCATCTGCTTAATCGCATATATATGAGCGTTTGTTACCAGAGATTGATATGAAGCCCACCTTTCATAATTTCTAAGAATCTAGCTTCCCAATCCACATGTGTGTGTCCCATCTTCTGGCACATCTCCCATGCTCCACGGCTTACAGAAATCTCTGGCATGTGTTTCTTTGATCACATCTGCAAATTATTTCTGTACCCTGCTTAACCTCAGCCTCATTTATAAAACCACATTTTTATAGGCTCTTAACTATGTTTTTTTTCCTACTGTGGGCTTCCATTCTTTCTCAGCTGATGTTGGTTCTACGCCTTTAATTCAAAGTCCACTGCTGTGAAGGCTCTTGCCTTAAAGGCACGCCAGGCCACTGTGTTTGGTAGTCTGACCCTGGCTCACCAGAGAATGATATGTTATCTATGGAAAGAATTCTTGGTAATAGTTTAGTGACATTACAGGTATTTTCATCTCCCTCAGTCAGTATTATTGATTCCTCAAAATATCTTCAAAGCTAACTTACTTTAATTTTTAAAAATAGCTAATAGGAGGACGAATTCAGAACTTACAACCATGAGAATGGGAAACCCAAGAATTCAAACCATTGGGGATATCTCTTTATCAGAATGTGTAATCCCCAGCTTCTCTTCCCCTTTCCTCACTTCATGTGTGTGTGTGTGTAAAATACCTAGGTAGGGCAGTCAGTCCAAGAAGCCCAGACAGACAAATGCACGCTACATTTTTCTGGCAACTGTTAATGTCCGTCCCCATGACATCATTGTGACTAAGACTTAAGTTTATCAGCCACTGAAACTCCACCCCACTTGGGCTTATAAGTAAATTGATAAATGCCCATTTTTGAGTCGTATCCAATTGTAGAGTTCTTTTCTTATTGAAGAGTCTCATACTTGCCCAAAGGAATGACAGTGCTCTATTCTGTGTTTTATAAATTCTGAGAGCTGTTTTTTTAAATAGTAAATACATCTTTTCTCCTAAGCACATAGTATCATAACAATTTATCAATAATACATTTGGTGAATCTATGCTTTTTGGAATCCATATACATCTGAATATAGGAGATAACTATATACTTGTACTCACCTACAAACTTTGTTTTTATTGACTTACCTTACCAAAAAGAAAATATCAATAAATCTAGTCAAACACTGAGTACAGCACCTGTTAACCTGTAATTCAGCTGAAATGGACAAATTAAAGGACTGCTTTAGGACAGTAGCCACATGCCTTTATGTGTTGTGGTACCCACTTAGTCTCCATGGGGGGAAAAGGTGTTTTTAAAAGCTCTAGGGGAAAATGCAGACCTTTTCATAAGTATGTTCATTTCTTTTTAAAACTATGCTGACATTTATAATGTGCAGCATCAGTGAACACCACACCAGACACTAAGTTCGACAAAGAGTATGCTTCTTTCTGCCAGTGAAGACCATCTTTACGTGGGTGACTGCTGTCTTGGTCACGGACTCAAATCTGTAAGCATGTGGCTATGAAGAGACACATTTACATCTGTAGTTAATTGTGATGATTTCTCTGTTGGCCCAAGAGTCAGTGAACCCATGTGCTTCTCATAAAGGATCAAGGAAACTGAGCTGCGGCATGGAAGAGAGAGAGGATGGACCTTGATTGGCAGAGATGAGTAACTACTAGGCTACAGAGAACTAGCATTAGTCACGCCATGTTGATTTCAATAGATTTAACACCTGGTTGTTAAAAAGAGTAAATTGATTGTTTTAAGGCAGCAATGTTATTGAGTTTCCCCAGTGTCTGTGTTCCTTAACAGAGATTAGACATTAATACGGATTTACAGCCCAACTCGGGGAACCTTCAGTCCATTAACAGGCCACAGCAACCAGCTGCCTAATGGAAAGGGAATGGGATGTGCCCCAGTTGCGTGTGGAGTCCCCGTGTCCTCTCTGCCTTGCCTGACAGCACACTTGTACTTTCCTTCGCAGCTTCTGCAGCAGGCCACCTCCTCCAGCAACCTGGGCGCATTCAGTGGCATCCAGCAAATGGCTGGTAAGTCTTGGGCCGTGTCTTTCCTTGTGACCAGGCTGTTTTCTGAATTTGGGGTGGGTTCAGAGGGCAAAGAGAAGAAGCAGGGAAAAAGAAGAACAAAGAGTAATTGCCAGTTCTCTTCACTTTCTGGCTGAGGTGTTACTGGGAAGTAGCTCCCCTACGTCTGGCATTTCCAACAGTCATAACTTGAGGGGGCTGAGAATTCCTGCAGCGTACACTCCAGAGTTGTGTTTTAATGGGATGGATTACTGGGGAATTTCCAACAAGATCCTATATCCAGGGCAGCCAGAATGATTGACATTCCTCTAAAATTTTAATAAGCGGCTGTCAATAAAAATGTTCTGACCTCCATAATGAAAACCAAGATTGCAGGCCTGTCTTTGATACAGTCTGCATCCCTTGATAACCACAGACAATTAACAGGGTGCCTTCCTTGCTTTGGTACCGTGGTTGACAGAATTGTGCATCAGAAGCTTTCATGTGGAAGTATAATCGTTGTTCTCAAGAAAATCAGAGTGTGGCTGGATTTGAAAGCCAGCTCATGGAGAATTGCTTTCTATAATGAGCTGTGTCAGTACTAACTGAGGTGTGATGATTGGCAAAAGGTCACTCCTAGCGTGTCACCTTCCAGGCTGATGTCCTAACCTAGCAGGGGTAGGAATTGCGGCCGGCACAGTGCATCAGAACACAGGTGCCAGGAACCTGCCTTGAGGAACAGTGAGGATGTTTTTTTCCTTGTTTGATTCCCAAAAGGTAGGGTAGAAAAGGCAAGGAGAAGAACCAAGTTTTGGCACATTGCAATGAAGCACCGTTTGTTCAAATCCAGGAGACCCTGAGTCAAAACCTGAGTGTGAGGAGCGCCAGCCAGACTTCCTTATTACTATGAAAACTCCTTTTTTCTCATTTCTTTTTTTTCCCAAATGCATATCCTTCAGGGATTTTTCTTGTTTCACTTTGACTAGATCTGAAAAGACTGTTGATGAGCACGTGTAGGTTTCCCCTCCTGTGGGTTCTGGTATCAGCCCAGCCTTCCAGTGTGGCCTCCCAGGCCAAGGTGCCTTGTTGTCTGGGAGGCGATATCAGCCTAAGGTAAAATACTGCTGAATTATTTGTTGGGCTTTAAATCTAGTGGCACTGACAGTCTGCCCTGTTGTAATATAGGTTTTGGATTATTAGGAAAAATATATGTTAAAATGATAAGTAATTAAATCACACAGTCATACCTTTATGAGTACAGTTTGTGAAGCTGGCCTTGGAGCTAAGAATCACATTGAATGGTTAATTTAATTTGAGTTCTGTGAAGGGAATTGGGAAGACATAAGTAAAATATTCAGGGCATTTTCTGGGTTTTATAAAGAGAGCACCTGCAGATTGCAAGCTTTAAAATAAGTGCCAACATTTGTCACATTTTTAGCCGGTGCAGGATTTGTTTTCCTTCCAGTAGTGTGGATGCACCCAGATCCCAAATTAGGGTCTGTCCTCAGAGGAAGCCCCAGGCTCTCCCCTTGCCCCAGCTGAATAATGCAGAGAAGGCCCCCGGGTCCCTGGGCTACCTCCCGTGCCCCTCCCCAGGCGGACAGAGAGCCCTGTCAGTTCTCATCAGGCTGCGTGCCCCTCCACCTTGCCAGCTGCAGGTCAGGATGTTAGCACAGACATGCTCTGCATGCTCATTTAAAAACTAGGGTTTCTGAGGGTCACCTTAGAAGGTGCATGGCACAGATGGCTAACTTAAAGGCATTCTGTAAGTGCTCTGGACTTTCCAAAATACCCCTTTCTTGAACTTTCGACATAGAAAATGCAGCACACTAAGTCTCTCCAGGCTGTGAAATCAAATGCTGAGTGGTCCATTACTACCCACACCTTGGGTATTTAGAGTGTCAAGGATGCAGAGGTCGAGGCTCTGTCTGGTGAGTTCCATAAAAGCTGCCCTTCATTAGAATGGATGATCAAGTCTCCTCTTCCTGAGTATTTAAAGCATTGTGGTTTGGGATATTTTTATTCCCAATAAAGTCAAGTTATGTGGCCTCCTGCTCTCTTATTTTCTCCCCAAAGTAGGGCTTGACTTTTGTTTTGCCAGCCATCTAAACAAGTATTAACATGTGACTTGGAGGATTGGTAACAGAGGTAACTCTCTAGAGGCAGCTTCCCCACCTGCCCATGCCCCTCTGCTGCGGCCCCCTAAAGCCTCCCGACCTTCCTCCCCTGTGGCTCTGAGCACTCCCCAATCGCCTGGGCTCCCAGAGGGCACAGCCTAAGCCGGTGGACTCGGTCCTCAGTGCTCTAAGAGGTGCCCCTGAGTATGTTTGAGTGAATGGGTGAATACATTTATAAATCATCAAATGCACATTTGTTCTGGATACATCCCCAGTGGAGCCTAAGTCGGATGCCCAGTTTTTTAGTTAATAAATTTGACTTTAGCCTTACATCACCAAAAACATATAAACTGATGACAGTATCTTCATGGGAGAGTTACTGAAGATTTGGAAATAGCATGCATGATATCAAACATGCTGCAGAACGCAGGACACACGGCACATGGGGTAGAAGCAACATACAGAAATCCAAGAGGTTATTTCTTCCAAACCTCACCTGAGTTAAAATGCTGGTCAGGTGACTGAGTTTGTGGCATAGGGTAGTGGTCACCTGCACAGTTCAGGGGCAGTGTGCGTGTCTTACTGTGCCAGATAATAAACTCCATACCTGATAATAAAAAGTTCAGGTAGTCAAGCTTGGAACACCATCACCAAGAGACGGTAATATCATTTTGGTAGCCAAAGACAGCTTGTTGTAAACAACTCTCAAATCAAAGGTCTATCCTTCAGGAGATTGAGGTTTATCGCCAGAGTCTAAAATGTCTCATTTGAAGGAGTAAAACACTTTCTGTTTGAAGAGAAAATCAAGCCAAATAAAAAAAAGAAACAGAAAAAAATTTTAGGTGACAAGTTACTAAGTAGTTACACCAATAAAATAGAAGGAGGCATCAACTATACTTTTTTCAAGTAAACTTACATTTTCCTTTTAACTAAAAATAACTTCAAATGTGTTCAATGACTTTATAAAAAGGACCTTTACTAAATATGGAATATAAAAGCAGAAGAGATTGGGATCAAATCTTTATAAGATGAGTGCTTTTAGGTCTACATTGTTTGTGCATCCTTCAAGTTGACAGATTTTATTTTCCCCTCTTAAAGCTTCCAATAGAAACTTGTCCATTTCTCACCTAACTGTGTTATTTATTGCACAAATTTCTGAAATCTGAGAAACCTGGGGTCTGAGTTTGAGGTACGAATATGGATTTTTTTCATGAAGAGAAAGGAGTAAGGGAAAAGTGGCTTTTCAGTCATTAATTTCTTTCAGTCATCTCTAATATTGAAATGGTCATCATCTTAAAAAAGCATCATGTTAGAAAACTAGGGTATTTTCCAGTTTTGCTTTTAAAAGAGCTACTTGAAATAATCGTGGAGTTTACACTCACAGCATGCCAAGAACAAAACCACCATTTTGTTACTACATTACAAATGGAAAAATGGACACATGAAGAGGTTAAATTGCCATGCCAAACTGCCATATCAGGGAGTGCCATAGTATGGATTAAGATACAGAATTCCCAGATATCACAACCGTGTGAGGTGGGGACCACGAGCATCCCGTTTTACGGTGGTGCAACTGAGGCTAAAGAAGGTGATGAACAAACTTGCCCAAAGTAGCTAAGTTGGTAAGTGGCAGGTCGGAATTTCAAATGTATGGAGCCCCTGAGCTCTCCACAGCCCCGCTCCACAAGCGTGAAGCAGTTCTGTTTGCATGAACATAGGCCGCCTGACTCACCTGCCCAGACGGCCTAACTTGACGAATAACAAACAAATCCAACCTGTGGATAAATGATGCGAAGCGCACCCTAAAACTGTTCAAAAAGAAGGACTTCAGAGACGTCACAGGAAAACTGCCTCCCTTCATTCTGGACCTCATTTCAAATGGATCAGGACTGGGCTGCTTTTTGTTCAGGGAATTTTTTTTTTCTTGAATGAGGAATAAAAGAAATTACAGAGATTATGAAGCTATGACGAAGAAGAGTTTTATCTGTTGATAAACATGGGAAAACTGATTCCCTTCACTTCTGATACTCAGTAAAGGTGGTGGTAATTCTCTTCCAGGATATCCAGTCCAAGTTTTAAAAGTAACAATAACGTTGCAAAGCACAAGTATTTGCTTAAAACAACCAGCCATTCTTTCATCAATTTGCAGCTCATTCCCACAGAAGATGGTCTTAGAACGTCTGTAGCAAGTGGAAAACGGGGAAGATATTTGCCAAAAGCACATCAGAAGCTTGCCTTGGAGACACTTGAGTCATGAGGTGTACGTAATGAACCACAGAGACCCCATCCTTCCTAAAGCTCAGTGTCCTGCCCTGCACTACAGACGCTTCCTGCGAATGTGCTAATAGGCCTTATGAGAATGTTCCATAACCACCCATCTGTCACTTTTTAACAGACCTGATTGGCAAGCACTTGTAACAACTGACATCTGTTCTTGCTTATTGATATGCAGATTTATGGTAATTGCTATGAACAATAAGACACAAAATTACCTAAGGTGAACATTAAATTAAATTTTCATGCCCTTCTCCTTAGAAATAATTTTTTTTAATCTTAAGTTTCAAGTAGGCATATTGCGCATCTGTTTGGTACATCATTTCTTCATTCTGAGGTTTTTTCCTTTGCCCAAGTGATGGATGAGAAGTTGAGTCTTGTATTCCAACTCTCTCGGCCATCTTGATCTTGGCACGATGTTGGATTTCATACAGCGTGTCTCAGCGTTCTGCCTTTCTAGACACCCAGATCACTGCCCCTGGCTGGAAGGGGATGAGCACCCGGATGGGAGCCCCCTCCCTGTTTCTGTGCCCATGCCGTGCGCACCCCGTGGGAGGCAGAGGCCAGGGGGTGTGGTGAGAAAGGCACAGGGAAGGGGCACTCGCGGCTTTCATACAGCATATCTCGGCATTTGCCTGTCAGTCACTGCAGTCATTGCCCTTGGGGGCCATACTGATCCCGGAGCAGGCAGCTGCCCCAGGGCTGGCGGCAGCTGGGACCCGTGGAGGCCCGTTCACTTGCATTTGATGGAGAAAGCAGGGTGGCCAAAGTCAGCACTTTTCTTATAGAAATTCACAGGGCTCCACAAACACTGGTGTCCTGCTTCTCAGCATCCCCAGGAACTAGGATGTTTTGAAAAACAGTGTTTGTACCTCACCCTAAGCCAAGTGTTGGGTGTCCCGTGGAGGAATATGGAGTACCATTTTGAGCAAAGTGAGAAGTCGTTTTGCTGCAAAGACATCAGGGACTCTTTTCTGAGTAGAAGTTAAGTCCTGCTGGAAGCAACCAGGATGAAGGGGCAGCATAAGTGAGCCTAGCAGCTGTACTCTGAGCCACACAGTACCTGCAGTTTTTGCAGGTATTGCTAGAACATTCTCTTGCCCCTCCCTCCACTCCCTGCCCCAACATATGGAGGCTGTAAACAGGCGCCTCTCTCTAAAGCAGATTAAATTTGCTCAATACACATGGATTAAGTACATGAATTTCAGGCATGGGAAGGTAAAATTAAGCTAACTACTTAACTCCAGTATCTTCTTATATGAGGAATTTTATACAGGAAGAGAACCACTGTTTCTTGTGTCTTGAATGTATATTAATGTGACAGGAATCATGGAGAAAGACTGGATTTTCAGAGAACTTCTGGATCGAGAAATGGAAGCAGAGAGCAGACAGCAAAGACTCCTGGCCCAAGCACCACCCTCCCTGCCACCGGGCACCCCCAGGTCTCTGCTGAGCCCTCCTGGTCTCGCCAAGCATCGTTTCTCTCTGCTGTTCTTTTCCTGCTTTTCACTAAACTGAGATTCATTCTAGTGAACAGCAGTCCTCTTTAAAATACAAATAACTTTAAAATGCAAAAACAAGTAAAAACGTTACAGCACTGACATTTTTATTCTTTTATTCCTCAAATATTGTTTGAATTCCTATCATGCACACATTTTAGAGCACACACAGTTAAAATACATCTGGAGAGAGAAGTTCCGTAGGTGCAGCAGTAACAATAGGCGCTGGCATTTATTAGGCACTTACATCGTGCTGGTCACGAGGCTGAGTAACTTGCATTCATCATCTTATTTAATCTGCTTACAACCCATGAGCAAAGGGACAGTTCACACCACCACTCGCTAAGCAAGAAATGGAGAGGATAAGTACTGTGCCCAGAGTGCCCAGCTGGCATGGTGGCCAAGCCAGGAAGCGCCCTCAGCTCAGCCTCAGAGCAAGAGCCCTCAGCCAGTGAAGTCACTCCCTCTGCAGGGCCTCCTGGGCAGCTGGCACAGTTAGAAGTCGCCCTGAGGCCCTTCCTCCAGAGGGTCTGCACCCAGACCTCCCATGGTGGGGGCCCTGCTGTGGCCAGTCCGTGCAGAAATCCCTCTTACGTGTTCTTGTGACCTCTCCAGCCCCGAGAGGAGGCGTGTGGGAAGAGCACGCGGGGTGAGAGCCCGCTGCACCGCAGCAAGGGGACTCCGCCAGGAAGCACGGCGGCCTGTGCGCCACTGAGACAGCTGGGCCCAGTGCTGGGGCCCTGCCTGTCTGGTCTGGAGCCTGGCCAAGTGGACCTGTTGCTAAAGTTGCATTTCTCTTCCCTCCACAGGCATGAATGCTCTTCAGTTACAGAATCTGGCGACTCTGGCGGCGGCTGCAGCCGCAGCCCAGACCTCAGCCAGCGCCACGAATGCAAACCCTCTGTCCACCACGAGCAGCGCCCTGGGAGCCCTCACAAGTCCCGGTAAGGGGGCTGCTCTGCCCGGGGCCAAGGGCAGGGGGCGCTGCCACACAGCCAGGGAACCGTACTGGGCACGGGCATGACCTTCACTCTTTTTGCAGAGACATAAAGTTTGAATGTGTGTGTTATATTTTCCAAGGATGAAGTGAGAAAAGGTTTTGTTGTCTTCACCATTATGAAGAACGCGTCTGTCCCTTACTCATGCTTTTCCTTTTTTTTTCCTTCGCTATTTAAGAATTTTCTGTGAAATCTCAAAATCCATAATCCTTCCAGTGCTGGCTGTGACACCAGCTCCACCCTTCATGCTTGGTTTTAAAATGCGTGGTCTGGAGAGGACCATCTTTGTTCGTTGGCGGTTGTGTTCTGGGCTGTGTGATTTAAAGTCTTTTTCCTCAGAAATTTTGTTGCCTTATTCAAAAGTAGATGCCATTTTTTCTTTTCATTCATGCCAGACATAATGTGGTTGCTTAGATACCATGATTTGTGTTTTAAAAGATGTTTTGCTGGCTTGTCTTCCTTTTGAATTTTCTAGACCTTGATAGATGACCTCACCTCCTCTGGTGCATGGAGGACTAGGCCTGGACAGTCTCCAAGCCCCTTTCTAACTAAAAATTTCATCACCCTCTATCAGCTATTGCCCAAAAGATTTGCTAAGTGTTGGAAAAAATGTTTCTGTAATAGTGGGGGGTCGTCTTTCGGAAAAGTGCAAAATGAAGCATCCCCACACGGCACCCCAACTTTCTTAGGGTGTCTGACCTCAGGGAGCAGTGAAGCCTTTGGCTGCTCAGAAGTGGCCTTGGTTTGTTCACGAAACTTTGGGTATCGAATATATTTCCCTCTGGATAGTTTGGAGGGAGAAATCCCAGAGATATTTAGGAGAAGCCAGGGGATTTATCCTTAATGTGCAATAATCTCAGAGCAACACTGCATAGGAGGACTGACTTCATTCTCTAAATGTCTTCAAAAATATTTAATATTGCAGTTACATCAAATTTATTTTGCTCTTCCAAATGCAGACTGTTATTATAAATGAACACTTGGTTAAGGGCATGTGGCCTGTTTGCTTGTTGAAGCTTCATGTGACTATTTTTATTAAAATGAATTCTTCCATTGTGAGACCTGGGTTAGAATGTGCCTTGGTTCCAGGGAGTCAGAATTAAGAGTCAAACCTTTCACTCTCCTTTAAAAGGAGACTTGTCAGTTTAAGAAGCCAAGTGCCAGTGAGGGCATGAGCTGATAAGGTAGACAACATAACTGATGGCTAAAACTTACCACCTGGCTGTCTCCAGGCTGGGGACACCACCATGAACAGGACAGACATGCTCCCTGCCCTCAGGAGCCTTCCCATCTGGGGCGGGGACTTGGAGGACACGAAATCAGTGTGTGTCCCTCATGTGACAGGCAAATGCTGTGAAGAGAGGCCAGAGGGGGTGAGGCAGAGAGCCAGAGGGTTGAAGGGGCCTCGGCTGGGCCAGAGCAGTGTGCGGCCAAGCCAGGCAGGAGGGTGGCAGCGACACCCCGGCAGGAAAGCCAGGTGCAGAGCAGGGCGGTCCTGCCCACACCCATCCGCCCGGGACGGTCACCAGCACCAGTATGTCGTGACCTTTTTTAAATGCCAGGTACTCAAACAACTGAGGAAGACGGCCTAAGAATTTGCGGAATTTTGAACAGATTTGGCCATGTTCAGGTTTTTCCTGAGACCTCAGAGAAAGGGGAAGTGTGTCCTGAGCTGTTTCATTTCTCCTGCTACCAGCGGCATCCTCCTCTTTGCTCTGAAGCAGCACCCTGACCGTCACATGTTCTGCTAATAATGGAGGTACCACTGGAAGTGATTTTTCTCTTCTCCAATGAGGGATGCTTTGCCTAATGGCTGAATGTATTTCATTAGAATCCTGAAGTGCAGCAGCACAAACGATTTAAATCTACATCTCAATTATTTTTCTTAAGTATAACTAAAAAATCTGGCATTTAAGTGAAAGTAAATTATTTGTCTAATTTCCATCAGGGACTTTTCAAAGTCACAAAATATGGTTAGTAGAATTCATGACCCTCCATGTAATCAGAGCAATTTCCTATGAAATAAAGGGACAGGAAGCAGTTCCCACAGCCAATGCCATTATTAATTTTTAAATAATAAAAAACAGGGCTTACTATCATATCATCAAGTCCAGTCAAACCTTGAAGCGCATTGAAGACACACGGCAGTGCCCAGCCAGGCCCTGGTTCACCCTGTCTCTTCTGCTTCAGACAAATCCATCTACAAAGGAATGGAACAATCCCATACCCCCAAACTATTAATTTTGCTTAATAATTGTAAATTTTTCATTTCAATTTTACATACCCAGGAACAGGCTCCCTAAGCATTATTATAAATGATTTTAAACAGTCTATGCTCTAAACCATGAAAGATTAAGCTGTAATTTTTTGTTAAAAAAAAAAACTCCCTTAGGCAACAAATAGGTTTCTTTGTCTCAAGGCCTTGAAATAAAAATTAAAATAGTTTAAATTGCCCATGGTTAGAATAAGTGTTTCATGAAATTATCAGATGGTAGTGAATAAAATGAGAAATTAAATCAAGAAAGAATAAAAACCAGGTAAATGCATATTATGGCTTTTACAAGTTTCTTGTGGGTCTTTTGAAGCTTCATTTTAATCATGTTTCTTGTTTTTTGATAAAAAAACTTTTCCTTTGTTCACCTCGGTCTTCTATTTAGTTAATTAATTCTTGGGTCATTTCTTCTTACCCAGTTTTAAACCTGTTTTTGAGGAATGTGTCTCTGTGTTGGTATAAAGAGGCAAAGTTGTCTATAGGGTGTGCAGCTGGGTCTTAAAGCATGACGATAATATTTGTCTCCTACCCAGCTGATAGATTTGTTTGTCTGGTAATTCTGAGAGCTTGGGAGGGCACATTATTATTACCTCATACGAACATTTCTTTGGCAGTTTCTTTCTAAAGCATAATATTGTGTTCATGTACCACATTGTTCCACCGACCTTCTTCTGTTTTCCTTTTTTTTTTTCTTTAATGTTTTAGAATTCTCCAAATGCTTCTGTAAGTACACTCAGTCAAGTGCACACTTCAGGATAATGGATCATTTCTTTTGATAGTGTAAGGCATTTTAAATGCTAGGAAGCATTTTTCCACTCCCACTATTAGCTCCTCAAATACTTTTTACTTTAAATTCTAGGCAATATTTTTTCAGCATCTTCAAGATGTTGTCTGCCTTCTTGAAAGCTGTCACATGCCAGGGACAGAAACACCAGGTGGAGTGTGAGGGGGCCAGGGGCAGACAGACAGACAGACAATGGACATGGGGTCCCAAGGCCTCTGGAGCGCTGACAAGTAAAGTCCTTCCCCACACCCGCTCCTGCCCGCTTCTGCAGCTGGCCCACACCGCTCCCTCCCTGCCCTCCCCCTGCCCAGAGCCCCCTGCGGGTCAGCCACACCACGGGTCACCTCAGCACCCATGCCTTTCTGGTCCTGGCTCTGAAACCTCTTTTTCCCATTCCAACAACAAAGCCCATGTCCTCACTCCCTTTGTACCATCAGATCAGCTTCCACTGCCACCCTTGCCCTCTGTCCAGTTTGCCCTTTCAGCAGAGAGCGCAGCCCCGCTCAGCTGGTCGCCCTGTGGTCCATGTGGGCTCAGCACGGCGCCCAATGTGCTCCTGCCCTGCGTCCCCGTCACGCAGAGTTGTTACGGCCCCAGCATCCCCCGCTCCCCAGACACGGTAGGCCTTCATGCCTTCACGCCTCTGGCTTCCCTGCCTACAGTGCTTCACCCCAAATTCCTCCCCTGAGAATCCTCTATCACTAATGTATTTCAGCCAGTGCTTGGGGAAATTAATGCACCAGGATACAACTGGTGTTTTTATGCACTTGTAAAAAGTATAGTTTCTATTACTTCTGTAAATTAAACTGCAATCAAATTGTTTTACAGTAATTAATAAATTGCATTTAATACTCTAATATTTTAAGAATTGCTACAAATGCCACTTGTACCATGAAGCCTTCCGGGAAGAATTAATCACTTCCACATGCTATTTCTAACATAAATACTTAACTAATTCTAAACCTGGTTCAAATGCGGACTCTTTATAAGGAGCTTTATCAAGAAGCCTTTAAGGGCAGAGACGGAGGGAAAGCTGAAGCGTCGAGTAAGAAAGTCGCACTGTATAAATGCCGTCTACCCTTCTGTTCTACCAAAGTACATTCGTCATACTTCTCCTAAGACACCTGACATATTTTCTTTGCGGGCACATCCCTGCCTCTCATCTTCTAGACAGTGAGTTCTTACAGTGAGTTCTTTCAAAGTAGGAACAGTTCATTTCCTTGTAATCCCCCTGCATTTGGAACCATACCTCACATCCAGGCCTTCAAATGCTACTTATTAATTCATCTGAATAGCAAAGTGAAAGTGTTCTAAGTGTTCCAGATCAGCCCAGTACGGTGCACAAACACCTCTGAGAAGGCCCCAGAGTTCCTCAGGGTAACATCTGACAGGGTCAGTACACCCACTTACGACCCAGGATTTGGTTCTGAGAAATAGCCACACCTTACAGGTGAATATTCAGGTCTGACAGGTTTCTGAAGAATGAATCAATGCTAACTTTCACTGGCACAAAGTCATAAAAAGCAGTTTTACTCCAATAATTTTATGAAGATTGACTTTCAAAAGGTTCTCATGTCATAATATAAAATAAGTAAGAGTCTCATATCAGATAAAGGCATTTCATTTCCTAAAGAACCATATACTCAAATGCGGGCTTTTGTAAGCACTCCGTAATCATGCGTGCTTTACTAACTCCATGTAGTCCTCAGTAGGCCTACACTGGTTAGAGAAACGAGATCCCATGTAACATTTCAGGGTATTTCCTAGTATACTGTACCTGAGTGCTGCATTAACTGAGGGATCAGTTACTCATCTGAAGATTACCTGGGTCTCCAAATCCCTGATTCGAAAAGACACATGCACCCCTATGTTTATTGCAGCACTATTTGCAATAGCCAAGTGTCTATCAATAGATGAATGGATAAAGAAGATGCGATATATATACACAATGAAATATTATTCAACCATGAAAAGAAAAGAAATCCTGCCATTTGCAACAACATAGATGGAGCTAGAGGGTTTTATGCTCAGTGAAATAAGCCAGGTGGAGAAAGACAAATACCATATGATTTCACTTATTTGTAGAAAATAAAAACAAAGCAAAACAGATGGAACAAAACAGCATAGTCTCATAGACACTGAGAAATGACTAATGGTTACCAAGGGGGAGGGGTTGGGACAGGTGCAGCAGGGGAGGGGAGAGGGACTAAGGGGCACAATAATTTGCAATCACACTATTACAAGTTGATCACAAAGACTGTTGAACCACTGTGATGTACATTTGAAACCAACATGAAATTGTATATTAACCACACTTTAATTTAAAAAAAATTTTTTTTTAAAGATTACCTGGGTCTCTTACCCTCCTATTTTCTCCTTAGGCCTATGTTTTTTCATTGCTTAATATCAAGAAAAAGAAGTAAATCTCAAAATAGTCCATTTTTACCTTTGTGAGCTACATTTTCAAGCATTTTAGGTAGAGTCAAGTCACTTGTTAAGATTAGCTATTTGTGGGGTTGAATCCAACAGCTTTACAACCCGCTGCTACAGAAACAGAACGGATGTCTCATTCTTTGCTCATTTCCTATAAATTTCAACACTTTATGCTTATTTTCTAGGATCCCACATGCTAACTTGTTCTGGACATTAGAGGGCTTAACTTTATTTTCATCAATTTTAATGGAATCGAACATTATGTAAAACGTTCCATCAGTAAAATGTCACTATAGTGCCTATAATTCCCTGATATTTTTTCATCCAGTCATGAAACATTCATCGAGCATCTACTACATACATGAGTCTGCTCTAGGCATCAGAACACATCAGTGGGCAAAGCTGGCAAAAATCCTTACTCCCATATAGTTTATAGTCTAGTATTAGCTTTTAAAAAAACATATTTAGCTAAATGCCCACTATAGTAAATGATTAGGTTAGCCTTTAAATGTAAACTATAATTTCTACATCCTTTGAAAAAAGTTTAACCAATTTTTTTGTATAACTTACATTAAAATTTTATGAATTAAGCCAAGGTGGGGAGAGGAGTGAATCTTCTTTGTCAACTTTCTTCCTCTTTCTGTAAGTTGTACCATTTTTCTATACATTTAATGCAGCAAAGAGCTCTGAGAGTAGTAGTCACCATTAGAGTAGATTTGGTAAGTGGAAAATCAGAAAAAAGTAGTATACATGGCTTCTCAACAGAAGCATCTCATGAAAACCAAGTATTTCAAAAGTTCTTAGGCATTTAAAACATTTTTGAAAAAAAATACTGGGGAGTGGGCTTTCTAGCAAATGGTTCTTTATTTGGCACTGATTATCCTGCTTCTAGGATTAAGAAAAAAAAAAGCATGCAATTATCTTCCAACTGTTAGAGGAGTTTGATGGCTCCTGCATTAGGCGTTTTGATGTGAATTACCTTTGAATTTTATCATCAAGAACAAGAGAAGTATACATCCAAATAGAACCACAGCTAGTTCTCTGACTCATTCTAGTGTCCTGAACTGCCAGAGTTCTTACCTCATGCCATCAGAACGGCTCTGCACGGTGGACGGGCAGACCGTGCAGTTCATGAGATGCCCCTGACCTAGAGCAGACCAGAATCTCTTTAATAGTCCTGAACTAATTTAAAGCTTAATAAAGCTGCCCAGCAGAGGGGGCAGCAATACTTGTGGCTCACCACAGAGCCCACACTTGGGTTTATGCAAGCTGATTCTTCCTGTTCCTTAAGCGCCACTTGTTCCCCACTGGCCAGTGGGCAGGCAGACCCTGCCCTGTGTCCTTAGGGCCACCACTCAGTGCTGTGTTCTTGCTTTGTTTGGGGTGCACTTTTTAATATTTTAGATATTGGGTCTGGTTCTTTTGTGTGTTTGCTTTTGGTGGCTCTGCAGTCTGTGCTGTCCGAGGGTTAGTAAGTCTCCTACACTGTGGGGCAAATCCACAGCGCATCCCCTTGTGCTGTATGTATGCACTCAGTGGTGTGTTTTCTGTACAGCACAACCACCCAGTGAAATTTTCTCCCACTAAATTACCCATATTGCTGCCTGATGACATGTTATAACTGCTAGTGCTGATAGAAAGCATGGATTAAATGCTTAATTGCATTCTGTATTAGATGGGGAAGCAACAGAACTTTATTGTAGTCACAAATCCCCAGAGATTTATGATCTAAGGTCCATGTTTTAAGACTTGAAAGTAATGAAATAGAAATGTTTAGTTAATACATGGCTTAATCCCATGAACAGGTATAAACTCCATGCAGTGGCCCCAGGCAAAACACACCAACCTAGATCATCTAGTTGAAGAGCAGAAAGTCATAAGGTACTAGGTATGCATGACAGGAGAGATTTTGTCTTGAGGAAATGGGGGAAATGTTTAATAGATGAGCTGACAGTTGAGCCAAAATTTAGAGAGTAGGTAGGATTTTGAGAGGTAGAAATGGAATGGGAGAGGTACAAATGCATCAAACATGAGAAAATAAAGAAAAAGTGTTTAGCAATGGACATTCACCTCATTTTTCAGAAGCATGATTTGTATGGAAAACAGCCCCCAGAGAGGGCCCTGAAAGCCATGGCTAGGGAGCCATAACCTTCCCCGCAGGCAGTAAAGAGCCATTTTAAAGACCTAAATACATGAATGTCAGTGATGCGACTCGGGTAGCCCTGGAAGTAGGGAAGGACAAAGGGAAGCGGCTGAAGAAGCAAAAGCATGTTTAGTTTGAGGGCCCAGTGGCACCGAGTTTTCATCACAGAGAGGGAATCAAGAGGAAAAGCTCATAGAGGAAGGTGACCTGATTTTGTTCCTGGTGAGCTGACATGAAGCACATGCAAACAGGCCTTTCATTTAAGTACACCCAACAAGCAGTTGGGTAGCTGACCGTCAATTTTATCAGGGAGAATGGAGCTAGAACAGTGGATTGAAAAGCATGGATTAAATGCTGAATTGCATTCTGTATTAGATGGGGAAGCAACAGAACTTTAGACACTGAGAAGTGGCAGAGGTAACGTGGCTGATGTAAGCTTGGGGATGGGTGAAATCACTAAGCTAGAATCACCAAACAACGCAGAGAAGGGGATGGCGTGTACAGCCATGACTGATGGCTATTTGTGGGACTGACGAGCCAAACCAGGAAGCACCAAGGGGGCCGCCAAGGTCACACAAGGTCAGGGAAGCCCAGCAAGAGCATTCCAAACAGGAAGATGATCAAGGTGAGAGCAGAGGAGAGGCATTTGAATTTAGCAAAAAGTGAGGCAGCTGAGTGGCCAGTTAACTACAATGGTGAGGTGGATTTCACAGCTCTGTAGGCAGAGAGCAGATGGTGAGCCAGAGGTGAGAATTGTGTACTGGACTTAAATCCACCAGTCTCATGAGGTTTCGTGATTAAAAGTAGCAGGATCAATAGAAAGAGTGAGTAGAAGAGGCCAAGGAGAGTTGAAAATTGAAGCACTTAAGTCAGGAGGTTGGCGGATGGGCACGACCCCTCCGGTTGCCATCACTGTGGTGCAGGACTGGCCCATGCCACCTGCCGCCTGGGGAAGGGCAGCACCCGCTGCCGTGTCGTGCGTACGTGCCAACACATGCGACGCAGCTTAACCCCTCATATGTGCTGACAAACAGATGTCTTCCCCCAAAAACATGAGCAGAATTTGATGAAGACGGAAAGAATGTGAAACAGACATTCACATCACATATTGGTCAAGAACTTACAGTTAGGGCTAGACACACACACAAAATTGATAATCCAGAGAATATAATAGAAGAATTCTAATTTCATTTTCTTTTTACAATATGAGGCCATCTTAACCAAGAGTGGGAAGACTGATTTGGAGCAGGTCATCTGATCTATCTTTAGCTTTCTTGGTTTTAAAAAAGAATTGTTCAGTTTTGTATATTGAAATAGCAAAGTTAATATGTATATATAATACATACTGTTGCTCTTTTCTTTAAGACAAAAGTTAAGTATCATATGGAAAATATTTAAATTTTTTTGGAGGGATACTAGGTTAAAATTGGGATGAGATCCACTGATTTTTTTTTCTCTGAACCTCTTGCCTTTGGGAAAGGAGTATCTCCTCACCCTTCCTAAAATAATAGATTATAGAAGCAGGGAGCAGACTGTCTCCTACTTTCTGCTCTGAGTCTCAGCTGAACAAGTCGTTGCTGAGCTTCCCACAGTACCTCAGCCCTGACTTGAGGTCGTAGAGCCCACACACGATACTACTGAAAACAGAAGGCACAACTGGAAGACACAGAGCATGGCGACTGGGACCGAGCTGCATTTCCTGGGAGCTGTCACCACTTTGAGTCAGAGCTGAAGCCCTGGGGAGTTGGTCCTGTCAGGCACCCCACCTACAGATTCTGTGTTCCATAGGTGGCCACCTACAAAGGCAGCGCCCTGCTGAACAGAGTCAGCCGCAGAGCCCAGCTTTCCAAAGCTAGACTCTGCTGGGTGGGCTATTGACCCTTGCCAGCCAGTGTCCTATTACCCAAAGGAAAATCTGCCTCCTAGAAATAAGTATGTGATCCATCAGGGCAAACTGGCCCCCTTTCCAAGGACTCTGTGCGACCCGTAGGCAGGTTTCCAGCGACCTCCCGCTGCTATGTACTTGCTCTCTACAAGTGTTCTCAACCTTGTAAGGAAGTCACCACCTTTTTTCCTTTTTCAATCTGTGTCCATGACTGTCCATGAAAACAAACCTCTGGGACAGCTAGGGGAGACAGGCCCTTTCACCATGGTAAGTCACAGGCAAAATACCACTGGGAGGGAGAACAGGCTCAAAGTGCTCTTTCCTTTGCTCCGTTCTTGTTAGATCCGTATCCACTGAGTTTATATAAACAGCCTTTTTCAAACGGGTGACCCCAAATTACACCTTCAGTCGTAAGTGTCAGTCTTCATGGGTATGGGGAAGATACTAGATAAGACAGGTAAGAAGGCACCAGGTATACTGACAACTAATGAAGTAGACTTCTTTCTTAGAAATGTGAACTAATGAGAGCTCCAGCAAGCATTTGAAAATGAGAAATAATGGGACAGAAACAGTGGGACTGCCTTGCACACTGAGCATACTGCTGCCCACGTCAGCCTCCGCACTACTTCCTCACTTCCCAAAGGGTCTCCTATCACAGACTCATGCCTCAGAGGCAGTTCAGAGCACAAACAGGGAACTTTCTTCATCTCATCCTTTAGACTCTGAGTGTCCCCCTTACCCGTCTTCTGGAGAACCAGCAAGGACTCCTCCGGCAGTCAGCTGGTCTCCCTGTGAGTTGGAAGTGGTTGCATTCAAAGAAGAAAGTACTACAGGTGTTGACGGGGTTAAAGAGATGCCTGCCACACGCTGCCAAGTAGGGGATTGGAATGCCTCCGAACCTTTTAACACCACTTCCTAACACAGCCTCTTCCTGTCATCCCTTTTGCCCCCACTCCCCCAAAAAAATTCTTTTAGGGAACAAGTTAAAATAAGAGGTGTGGTTATTGTGGAATGATTAGACCCCATGGGGGAAGAGACACTCTGTCTTCTGCTGATGCCCTAGGGGTGTGATCAGCTAATCACAACGGTGCCGGTGTCCGTGCTTGGTCAGTCTGCCTCCTCCCAGCGCCCCGGACTGTCCGAACGCCACAGCTGAGACGGTTTGAGGCAGAGCAGCGCCACAGGTTCCAGTGTTCTGAATAGGTTTGGTCAATTCTGGCCATTTTCTCTGTGTCTGCAATTATTTTATTTCCTAAACCACAAAGTTACTATGCTTTTGTCATCTAATTGTTCTCTGTAAACTGTTTAATGAATGCAGTGAAGGCAGAATCTTGCTGTCTTTGTTTCATTGTAGCTTAAAAAAAAAACTGTTGTTCTCCAGGAAAAGAGGCAGAGAGGGTTAAAATGAGGAAGCGGATGCATGTAGTTCCCAGGGGGCGCTCTTCCTGGATAAACTTAGACTGGACATGACCTGCCGATACACCAGTCAAAGACAAGGAGGGGCCACAGCGCAGTGTCCATGTAGGAAGAATGTTTTAGGTGGAGAAGTGGTAAATGGAGTTGAAAAACCAGTAACTGCCAAGCCCTCATTGGCAGTCTTTCTCCTTTTTTTCGTGTATGGGTAATGACCAAGTTCCCTTCATTCAGTAGCCCACCGCCCCTAGCAGGGACTCTGGTTCCTCACCCTGCCTTCTCTGAGGACTGAGAAAGTACCCAGCATGAGCGTGTGTGGCCCTGAAAGGCGGGGGTGCCGTCATCAAGGCCAGCTCTTGAACTTGGCCATGCACGTGCCCCCACCTCCGTAGAGGAAGTCCACGGGAATCACGGCTGGGAACACCGAGCGCGGGCGCCCGTTCCTTCTGTGTAAGAGTTCACCAGAGGACTGAAGGGCATCTCTGCGTCTGTCCTGATGCCCAGGCAGCAGCTGGCTTTGGCGAAGCTCTTTTTTTAAAACCCCACTCTCCTCACTCTCCTCTGGCGTATGAGCCTGAAGTCCCATCGCGTCACAGGTTGCAGGGCGTGATGAGACCCCTCTGAGGTGGCAGCGTAGGTGGGATGGGACGCCTTCCACCAGCCCTTCAGCCCTGAGCTGAGGCTGGCCCTGGCAGCGAGGGACCTGAAGCCCAGTGTGCGTGGCTCCGCCTTCCGTGGGGCTCTCATCTGTCCATTCACTCAGCACCTACCTCTTGGGTGCCTACTAGACATCAGCTACTCTCGACAGCTCTAGGAAACAGGACATGCAGAACTCCTGCGCTTCAGTAAGCCTGTCTCCTGGGGAGCATTTTTCTATGGAAGAAAGAACCTGACTCGGGACTCTCAAAGGTTTTATTCCTGGGTTCCTGCCTCCCAGCATCTGTTCCCCTTTCCTATCACAAACCAAGCCTTACCCCTCCCCCCACTCTCACCCATAACCTTTTATCCTCTCATGCCCCAAACTAAATTTTATGCCCAGCCTGGAGTGAATTTGGGGCTGCTACACTCAGGTGCCAACAACCAGTGGTTCTCAAACTTCAGTGAACAGCACACACCCCAAGAGGGCACCAAAAGCAGAGTCCTGAGACCCACAAGCACAGATTTCAGTTCAGCGTGTCTGAGGTAACTTCCAGGTGATTCTGATGCAGGAGGTCCTAGATGCAAACTTTAAATGACTTTTCTCCGTTAAGTGTGTGTATGGTTACTGCGCCCTCCAAGGGCAGTGTGGCCCCTGCCTCCAGCCAACTGACCAAATGGCCAACAGCATCTCAGCAGCCCTGGGCCACAGGCTAGAGGGAGTTCATTACACAAATACCTGGCCTTTCTCTTAGTGGTCACTTTCTCCATGATTTGGCCACTTAAGATTTGGGTTGGGAGTGTTCCGTGGGGCAGCTGCTGCTCCTGGCAAAGGAGAAGGTGGAGGCTGTGTCCTGTTGTAAGCTTGATGGGCTGGCCTTCACGCAGGTCGCTTTGGCTGCAGGCTGCCGTAGTCTGGGTGTTGTCAGTCTCAGTCATGCTGTGGCTGTGACAGGGGAACTCTCCCAGAGTTCTGCCTGAAACCAGTAGGATTCTGTCTTCTTGGGGGTCCTCATCCTCCCTGGCAGAGGTGCAGCCAGCATGTGCTTGGCACTAGTAGAAACAATAAAGAGCTTTTCAAAACTTGGTTCACTGGGCCTCCGAGGCCTTCAGGCCTAGCCTTGGGGTCTAGAGCCCCCCTGCAGAGCCCACCAACACCTGACTGTCTGGCGACCTGCTTGCATATTGGCACACACAGCTTGGCTCCCTCTGGGAGACTCCTAACTGTAGACCATCCTCTTGATGTTGAAGCTGCCTCCTTACAGCTCTCACCCACAACCCTCATTCTGGTCTCCGAAGCTACAAAGAACATCTTCCACATGTCCAGACCACAGACTGTTTCATCCTTTAGTCTGCTCCTCTCTAGGCTGAATTTTGCCTTTTCATTAGCTGTTTCTGACTCAAGTTCAGGCCTGGTCCTCCTCTTTCCAATACTCTCGGAAGTATGCGCACAGACTGAGCTTCCCAAAGACCAGGCTGATGCCAAAGGCTGCAGAATTAGTTGTCACCTATGCAGGGGCCTTGCTGGTGGGGAAAAGGCTCAATCTTCATGTCAAGTGTCAGAAAAATGATGTGAAAAGAATGTAATTCCTCTTTTGGAGGACTGAATAACCAGATTCTCATCCTTTGGATAGACACTGTCAACAGCATTTGCCAGTCAACTTCTGTGTAGCAGATGTCACTGTCACCTCACTTGATCATTTTGATTATCATGTCACTCTCAGAAGAGGGTCGCATTATTCCCATTTTGCAGATCAATACTGAGCCTCAGCTAAGTTGGGTAAATTGCCTGAGGTCTTACAGATGGAAGGGGCAGAGCCAGAAATCCATGCAAATCCAGGCTCTACAAATGAGAGCTGTGTGACCTGCTGCCTGTTAAGTTCACCTCATAGGATGATGATCAGTGATTAAGTGTGGTACTGCATGTGAGGGGCACACGGTAAGCCCTCCAGGAATGACAGGTAAAATGGAATCGGACTATGTATTGGATGCCTGGCACAGCTATCAGCTCCTTCCTTCCCTCCTGTCCCTGCTACACACACACACACACACACACACACACACACACACACACACACACACACTCACTCACTCACTCACTCACTCACTCACTCACTCACTCACTCAGTGGTTGCCGATTGAAAGAGCGGGGAGTGAGTGCTAATGGGCATAGGTTTATTTGGGAGGAATAAAAATGTCCTACTGCTTATATAACTCTCTCAATTACTAAAAACCACAAAACTGTATACTTTAGAAGGGTAAATCTTACAGTACATGAATTATATCCCAATAAAGCTTTGATTTTAAATGGGTAGAAGGTTTTCCCTCCCCTCTATCCCCACCACCACTTGGAGCCTGAAGCCATCCTGTCACACTCAGGGAGATGGATGACTTTTTTTCAAACCTTCATTGAGAAAATGCTAAGCCTGAAGCTGAAATGATAAATCCTTGCCATTTTACTCCCTGACCCTTCCCCTTTTTGTGCCACTAATTCCTTCACCTGGATGAGAAGGCAGGTGGAGGACTGAGGCCCTGGGGCTCACGAAGGAGCAGTCTGTCCAGGGCCCTGGCCTCCAATTTGCAGATTTGGTCCCGCTAACCAGCAATGAGCAGTATTTTCTGACTGGCAAAAAAAAAAGCTATGATGGTTTTTTAAAATCACCAAGCTACTTGTCAAAACTGACACAAATACAATCCCATATGTTTTCACACCTTAATACGCAGGGCTGCCAGATTTTGGATGACGGAACGACTTCTGGCTCCATCTGCAATGCTGAGGGCCATCACCTTCCAGGCCAGTTGGTTTTACTCATGTTGTGCTTTCTCCCCCCGTCTTCCTCTGTCTTCCTTGTTTTTAGTGGCCGCGTCAACCCCCAACTCCAGTGCTGGCGCAGCCATGAATTCCTTGACCTCTCTTGGGACTCTGCAAGGACTGGCAGGGGCCACTGTCGGACTGAATAACATCAATGCGCTAGCAGGTACCATGGGCAGTGAGTGTCTGCTGCTCTGGCGGACAGCCTTCCCCCAAATTCTCCACAGAGAACGGTAGGCCAGGGATGACCTGAAAAGGCTCTGTGACTGGGAAAACTGAAATATGGGATGGGGGAGCATGTGCTAGGATAGGCAAACGCTACCTACGTTCATTTTCTCTCAAAAAATAGCCAATCTTCACAACCCCCAGAGTCTTCTGATCTGTGGGGTGTTTATTCATCCGTGGGTTTCTGTGGTTCACAGATATTTACAGATTTCGAGGGGTTTGATTTTGGTCTGGTTTGTTTCTGGTTTTGTTCCATTCTTCTGAGAGACAGTGTGTTATGACGGAAAAATTAATGAACTAGAAATCAGGATGCGTGAGACCTGTTCCAAATCTGCTACCAACCACCTGCAAAAATCTTAAGCAAGTCAGTGTCCCCACCCTGGGCTTCAGAGTTGCATTTGAAGATTGAAAACTTTAGCTCAGATAACCTTAAAGGTGTGCTCCAGCTCTAAAATCCAGAGACCCATGACAATTGTATACGAGGAAAAATGAAGACTTAGAAAGGACTAAAGCAGAGTGGAGAGGAGCTTGTGGGCAGGGCCAGGCTACCGCAGTGCACCTCCCAAGCAGCATGGCCCCCCAGAGCAGCCGAGCACAGAGGGCAGCAAGCTGCTTACAGAATTCCTTAGTCCTGAGACTAGGAACACACCGGCAAGTGGAGGTTCTCTCCTACACAACCTACCCATTTTTGGAGTTTTAATCACTGGTGGGGAGTAATGCCTGGCCAGAGACTAAGTCATATTTTAGGCTCATGCTTGCCCCTGACTCCTCCACTGGCTGAAAGTGACCCTCCGCCCACGGAGGGGACGCCTTACTTGCCTCTCTCCCTCGGTTCAGTCCCCACCCCCACCCCAGTGCCTGTGAGTAGCCAAGCCCAGCACATCCATGACAATGTAAAGAGATTCTGATGTGGGGACCCGGTTACTTGCCTTGCAGCCCAAGCAACCCAACACCTGCCCATTTTAAGCTTTAAGAAAGGGGTGTTCAGCGAACTGCCTTATTGTAAACCATGGTTCAGTAAGTCAGCAGTTTTAAAGGATGATTAGACAGTATGTTTTTCAAAGCAAAGAATCTTAATAATTCTATACTTGAAAATCTCAAAGAGAATACTTTCAGTTTATTTGGTAAAAAAAGGATCTAGAAATTACCCAAATGAAGACTAAATTTTATAATCCTGATGCAATAAATCATATATTTAGAGGTTCAGAACACTTTCAGGTTTTATTAAATCCTTCTACTCAGATGCTCTGGGAAAACAAAAACTTGTACGGAGTTTTACCTGACCATAGGCCAAAAAAAAAAAAAAAAGAAAAGAAAAAGATGGTCCCTTCTAGACATGATGGCTCTTCATTAGCAAACAGCACGCGAGGTGGTCTCCATCTGACGGCAGCATGTTCTCTCCCAGTAGCGCCGCCTCCGGCCCCCCACTCGCCAGCAGCCGGGAGAAGCTCTCAATGCCTTGAGTCCTGTTTCTGACCTGGTTCTGCAGACACTCCAGCCCACTTGTCCTTCCCCTCGGTTGCAGCTGTGTGTGTTTGCACACATCACTTCATGCTGCTTCTCCTGCCCCAGGACCTAGTTCCCCTAAAACAAGGACTTTGATTTGATCGCCTGCCTGTCCTTGGTCTGCAAAGTAACAGGCCAGTGGGAATGGCTGTCCTCCTCAGCACGTGCTCATGACTGCTGTGTTTTGTCTGTCCCCTTGTCTGTGTGGTTATGTCTCTCTCCCTCCTCCTATTCTGTTGTACTTTGCCGGGATTTTCCCATCGTTATCCTGAGGGACTGAAGAGAAATTGGGTTGAGTAGCAGGCAACCCATGACTAGTTCTTGTATGGGGTCAGTGTTACACAAATTCTGCTTCTGGCAAGGACAACAGACTTACTGACAAACGATTTGCAAAAAAGATCTTCCTTCTTTTTTTGCATTTTGTCACACCTGTCATTTTCTTCCAGTCTTCCTCATCCAAATACCATGCATGGGAATGTAGATTAAATGGGATTAAATGATTGATCCATTGGGCCTTTTCACACAAAAGCCCTATTCTTTCAAGGGGAAACATTTAATTCAACTCTTTCAAAGCTCTGTGTCTGTTGTCCAAAGTTTTTAGATGTAACCAGATAGCATAAAATGAACTGACAAGTTTTATCTTTGATGTGATTATTTAATATAGACTACCACTAGATAATTCACAGGAATAACTCTCAAGAGTTGAAATCTTCCTTTGATGGTTCTTCAGCCTCCACCAGGTAATCCGTTCCTATTCCACCTCGACTTTGGCAAGCACACATCCCAGAATTTTCAGGATCATTTTGGTTCTAAATATTCTAAATGTACTTGTACCTATTAGAATCTTTACCCTTATTTTGTGCTTAGAAGGATGGTTATGCCATGGAGGAGGAAAGCCCCGGCTGGAGAGGCCCTGACTAGTCCCTTTTTTGGCATCAATACCCACCTTATGTGGTGCCTCTTCTCCCATCTCCCTCCCCACCCCAGGGAGGAAAGGCCAGCCATGACGGTCTCCCACAGACATGGGACCAGCTGAAGAAAGCAGAACCCTTCAGAAAGCGTATCTGCCCTGACTTAAGTCCAAAAACACAGCCAACTGCGGTGACGCACAGGCAGGAAGAGTGTGGTGATATGGAGGAACGCCACTGCTAGAGCTGCAAGCCGCACAAGGACTCAGTCCAAAACAGCCAGCCATTCTTTCAGGAGCAGAAAGGTCATTCCGCTGCTGTTTCAAGAGAAAAACAAAAATTGGAAAAAGGGGCAGAAGACCTAGAAGAGAATTCTCCTGACCTAGACAATAAAGAAAGGCCACGTAGCAGAGGGAAGGAAGTCAGGGGCACCGATGACCACAGCAATGGACCACCACCTGTGTGTCTGGCCCACTCATGAAGTGGGTGATGGAAGCCACAGCTGACAAGAGGACACTCCGGGGGGCTCTTCGGTGCGAGGCCCTTAGCAGACGAGGCACCCCAGAGATTCTGTGCTCCCCCTCTCCGCTGGCGGCAGGTGAGTCCGAGACATTCCTCGGCGAGCTGCCTGTCAGGAGGCTGTGCTCTAGCAGCTGTGCGGGCCGCCACACGCCTGGAACCTTACGCTGGGGGTATAAGTAGAGCGGCAAGGCACTGGTCACTCTCCAGCCCGAAGCTCTCCCCGCACAGGAGCCTGACTTCCCAGAAGGCTGGGCCCGCGACGAGACCACCTGCATCCCTGGCCCCTATTGACAGCCTGACGAAGGTGAAGCCAGCGGCACTTACCAGATGTGCCCGGCTCTTCCTGAGTGGTTTCACAGCTTCCTCTCACCTCTCCAGGAAACGCTGATGTTTCTTTGCATTCTCAAGATCCTGTGAGGGGGTGATGACATATGACCGAGAACGGAAAAGAAATGACTGAGCCCTCCCCCGTCAGCAGCTGAACCCCAGGGACCGAGGAGGAGAGAGGCATGAGGTGCGGCGACTCGCTGGCACGCGGGACTGTGCCGTCAGGTGGACACACACCATTTCCAAGCTATTCAACAGCACTTACGGGCATGACCAAAACAAATTAAAGAATAGACGCCTCCATGATAAGAGACTTGACACAGAGGCAGCAGGGCCTCTGCTGGCCGACCCCTGTTCAGCTTCCTTTGGTATCTGTGCAGATCTGCTTGAAGTCTTTCCTTTCTCAGGAGGCCTGTGGCCGCAGTCCCCTGCCCTCCAGACCCCCCGGGCCTGTCCCTGCCCCAGGGAGACCGTACTTGGTGACTTCGTACAAAGTCCCAGGAAGAATACCAGCCCTGAGGCCCTGAGATGCCTCTGCTGGTAAGCCACGGTCTACCTCACACCTGTGTGTACTGCTTCTAATCGAAGACACTGGAAAACAACCGAAGCGTGCATGGAGCCGGCAGAACATTGCCCGCCTCCTCCAGAGCCTGAGCACGGCCAGCGAAACAGTGGGGGGAGGGTTGAGGCGCCTCTGGTGTTGATTCCTCCCCACAGTTTCTGAGCATCCCAGTCTTAGCTGACCTCTTTTAGACTTCTTACCAATGTTTTCCAGTTAGAGCACGTTTGCTATTTTAATATCCCCACCTAATTAGCAGCCCTAATCCCTTCAAGATTTTCATTAATGTCTTCAGTAAGTTCTTCCCCAAAATACATCTTTTTTGCTAATTGTTTTAATCATAAAGGGAACCCAACGCAATTATGATGTCACCTCTTCCATTTCCTGAGTTCAGATGAAAACTGACACTTTTAAAGTATGGCTTGTTTTGACTCAGTACTAAGGGAAAATGTGACGCGGTCAGCAACCATATGAGAGCAAAAGAGCAGCCAGGAAACGAGGGAAAGGCCGAAACAGCGTGCGGACCAGCATCCAGTTCACATCAGCGAATAGCCAAGATCAGCTTGCACACGCGGTGTCCGTCACATCAGTTGACTGAAGAATACATGGAGCGCGCTCACGCCCCGTATCTGGGCACTGACTGCTCCGCGCATGTGTGTTAACAGTTTGCTGCTGAGAACGGCCCCACCCCATGTATCGCCTTTCATCCTGAACAAACAGCTCCAGTTCTCTGCAATTAGGGGAGAGGCCCACCCTCCCTCCTGCACCTCAGACCCTCGTCAGCTAGGCTAGTCCTGAGGTCCTCGCCCCTGGGCTACTGGGTGTGCGGCTGCTCTTCTCTGCCATCTCCTTATCAGACAGAGTCAGAGAGAAAAGTTCTGTTTTATCCTTTTCTCCTCAGTCCCTTCAGCCATCCCAAGAAATGGGTTTAAGTATACAGATATTACAGGCCTCTGCCACTGATGTTTTTTTTTACATGCTTCTAAGCGCTAAGCAGAAAGCTTTTATTTCAAAAAGATAACAGTCCTTGCCAGTAGCATATTGCATGGAATTAAGATGTCCTGTCTACCCGGATGCCCCAGGGAACTTTGATCACTGGCCTAGGGAGTGAGGGTTATCCTCGTGCAGGGGTTTCTGGTTGTGGCTCATACGTGCACCATTATTTTGTCCTACTTCATAGTATCGCTGTTGATGTCATGTCAGTTTAATTGGCATGTCAACTGCATGCATTTGTTGTTGTACTTGTGTCAAATGATTCTCTAACTTCCTTTGGAAAGCACTAATGAAAAGTGCTATTTCTCTTCTCTATTGTTGGGTTTTTTGTAAAGTTGCTCAAATGCTCTCAGGTATGGCGGCTCTGAATGGAGGACTTGGCGCCGCAGGCTTGACGAATGGCACGGCGGGCACCATGGACGCCCTCACCCAGGCCTACTCAGGGATTCAGCAGTACGCGGCCGCGGCACTGCCCACGCTGTACAGCCAGAGCCTGCTGCAACAGCAGAGCGCCGCGGGCAGCCAGAAGGAAGGTACGCCTGCCCGGCCCAGGGCGGCCCGCTGCGGCCAGCCCAAGGGCCACGTTCACCTCCAGCACGGGCTCCAGAGAAACCGGAGTGAGCCGGCTTCATAAGCCACAGTGATTGTTGTATTTCTGCTTTGCATGTTGTGTATTTAAGAAACCTGATCAGCTTAAACCATTTGTTTCAATCTTCTTTCCTAGTCAGTCTAAGATTTATCTTTTAATTTTTCATCTACCTCTTAAGATGGAGTTCTCGCCTCTGCACACTTATAAGCCATTACTTAGGAGTTGCTGCCATCAAAAAATTGCCAGCCCCCTCACCTGCCTCTTTCCACATCAGCATGGACCATCTATGACTTCTTCCCTTACAGAGAACTGCTTGTTAGTGAAGGGATGGACTTGATAGAGCTTCTGTGGGTGAGGTGCTCTCTGGCATGGCCCAGGTTTCGTGGAGTCCACATGCCCTGTGATTGTGTGGCTTGCCTCTTAGTAGGCGACAGTTTCAAGATTAATGATGAAATCGTCCACTAGAGTTGACTTGGTCTTTGTTTAATAGGGGGACCTCTGGGGAAGCAGATAGGTGATTGACTGCCCTGCTTCTCTGCCAATAAGGCAAAGGAAGTGTCAGGAAGTTAATGCTAAGAATAAATTAAAGCTAATTACAAAATAATTCATGAGCTAGTCCAAAAAGGGACTTTTTCTTACTTCCTTTTGTTTTCTTCCACCTCAATTGAAGTTGCTTTAAGGCACAAGCTGCAGCATGACGTTCTCTTTCTACTCATTCAGAGTACGGGAAAAGCAGCTAGAACAGGGAAGTACTGCTGAGAAAGTTTCTTTTCATTTCCTTCGCATCACTGCATAGTTCCACATTGTTTCTGTCAGAATACTTTGACTTTAAAGATAGTGTTCTATAAGAAGTACAGTAGTTTTAAAGTTTGAACTTGTAAAGTCGTGAACGTTAAAGGGCACACAACTTTAAAAATACTCATGTAAATAACAGAGATCGTTAACTTAGATTTTCATGTGTCTCATTTTTATTTTTCATTATTTCAACTTTCCCTTTACTCTCAGCTGTGGCTGTTAATGTGGATTTTTAAAACATGTAAAACTGTTCAGATGACCGTGTTCCCCAGGCATGTGGAGACCCTATGTCATAAACACCAGGACTTTGCAAAGGAGAGGGGCCTGCACTGAGGTCCCTTTGTCTGAGTACCATGGGGACAAATAATGGTGACAGGAGGGGTCTTGTAAGATCATGACGTCCTCACAAGAGACCTACAAGCCAGTTCCTGCACGTGTTTCAGGGAATGGTGGGTGCAGGGCCATAGAGCACACCATGTAACCTGTGTCTCTGAGGAAAGTCGGCAGCAGACTCAAACGTAGTGGTTTAGGGATCAAGCCTGGGCCCTGACACAGTATTTTTCAGCCCAGCCCACTGCCCTACATCTCCAGGCCTTGAGCTCTAGGGATTGCTTTGAAGTGGTTAGCCCTCTGGGATTCATGTGAAAGACTTTGAGGTACCTAATGACACCTCCACATTATTTCTGTCTAGGTACGTGGGCTCCCAGCAGCATGGTTTAATGTTAGATTATTTCTGGTGGTGATGGTTTTTGGTTTGCTTGGTTCTTTAATATCTCCCACCTTCTCATACCTGCCTTCTGATCACCTTCTGGACCAGTCAGCATGTGCTCCAAATAGTTAAACCCTCTCAGTATTAGTTTAAAACTAACTTAATTTTAATTCTTCTCCATATTTTCTGTCCCCTTATCTGGCACAGATACACTGAGAATATGTAGCATTCTAGAATGCCAGGTCATCCAGGCGTAGCCAGTAATCTGTCATAGTGCATTAAAACTGCATTTTCTCCCCAGGCTTCAGGAGGTGAGATGACTTCACAATTGGGTCCCATATAGCCTCATTTATGCATTTGTACTTATATTTAGAAGGAAGAATAAATCTGGGTAGTACCAGATTTGCCCGATATACATACCACGAAATGTGTGCATGGCACAGTAGTTCTCACAGCATCCATTTCCAGTGTGTTGATTTTGCATCTATTCATATTAAGTTTGGATTTTTCAAGTTTTTTTATTTTAAACCAGGAGACATTTGGCAATGTAAGCCCTGTAATTATGCCCCTTTAAATACAGACTGCCTCCCTTGCACTGGAAGATGCAGGTGTGTCCATGGAAACTGTGAGGGGTATAGAAAGCTAAAGTGGTCGTGTTAGCACTTAAATAAGGAAAAATGCTTCCTATCTCTGTGACCTTAGAAATTTGCCTTAAGAAGACTTTTATTTTGTGAGAAGAAATCTGATTTGACTTTTCTTTACAAAGGTGTTTTATCTGATTTCTACAAAGTTCTTTTTTACCCCGGTTTTACTTTTCTTCAACCTGCCCATGTGTAGGGATGGGGTACCTACCCCTACCCCTGGGACAGGCAGCCCCAGTCCCTCCTCTGTAAATGCTAGCTAAGGGCCCACGAACCAGCTGCAGAGGTGACTTCACCAGTTCTGTGAACTCTCTTCGCACCCACACAGCATGCCCAGAACACAGAACATCCTAGAGGCATTGAGGCTTGGGCCCTCTCCAGCACCCTTTGACCTGGAAAGCATTTGTGCCTGTTAACATATTAGCATATCATTACCCTGCATCAGGTCATTTGGATCCCCTCCTTTTTTCTGCTTTCAACCTTCAGACAATTCTCATGAAGGTGGCTAGAGAGCTGGGAGAATGACATGGAGAAGAATGTAAGAGAACTTACCTCTCCAGCCAGTACAGCTAGGAAGATCTTCCCTATTTTTGCCCTTGTTTCTTGTATTTCTGAAAAGTGATGGTTTAAAGTGGAATGCCTGGCTTAGCTTAGTGTTTGACTAGCCTCTGAACCTCATGCATTCATTTCCAAGGCCAGTTCCCAGTGGCATAATTCTTATCACAGTTTTGAAACTCTAACTACCTATTTTTCCCTACCTTGATTCATTGCCAGTCACTTCCAATAAAAATGATTATTAGACTGAGTGTTAAGAGATTTTGCAAATCAAAACTGGATGGATAATTGAGAAATCCAAGCAGCATTACTGCTATACCCATTATTCCAAACTGCTGCAATTTGCTTAGAATATATAGAACATTCTCTCCTCCAAGAGATAGTGTATACATTCTACAAAACACAGCCACTCAGGAAAAACCCATGCCTGCAATTCCTCCCCTATTTTATTCCATGACTGCACCTTTACCCCCATGAAGAGGAGATTGAAAATGGGCTCATGTGCTTAAGCAAATATGACCCACAGATGATCAGAGAAAAAGAAGCCATTCTTACCACTGGTAATCCACTGAAAATCGGGAAAATCTGAAGGATGATTCCTGACATAAAAGACATACAAGCACTTGACACTTACCCGTCTATACTTCATTCTCTTTGAGTGGGAGAGAAAGCCAGATGCTTACCCTATCTGTTGTTAAAGCATTCCTAAGAAGAGATTTGGGGAACTAAGAAGCTAAGAATACCTTAACTCTTGCTTTTTTTCTCCTCTTTAGGTCCAGAGGGTGCAAACCTCTTTATTTACCACCTTCCACAGGAGTTTGGAGACCAGGACATTCTGCAGATGTTCATGCCTTTTGGAAATGTTATCTCTGCTAAAGTCTTCATTGACAAACAGACCAATCTGAGCAAGTGCTTTGGTATGCAAAGAAACCAAGCTAGACTATTACAGTACATTCCCAAGTGATGAGTCATGGGAAGGAAAATGTAAATAGCAAATATTTTAGAAATCAGGATAGGGCCTTCCCTGTATGGGGGTGTTCCCTGCTCTTCGGGATCCATGTAAGCAGACTAGGCAAAGGCATTTGACCCAAATAGGAACAAGGATCTGGGAAACTAAACTAAATGTAATATATAGGTGCCCATATATTACATAACGTTACTGTACTATTAAAGTGTCTGACTACATATTTCTAATAATCTTTTATTGTAGGGCAGCAGCAGTTTACTTAAACCCTATAGTTTGAACCACAAACTTCACTAGATGCGAAATGTAGGTAACAGACTGAAGTGGGGTTTAGGCTGTCCTGATACAGGGTGGCACTACATCAGACTTTCAGGTTCTTCATTGCTACAGAATGTCCTGGCACTTCGCCAGGAATTCCATACCCTTCCAGGCCCCACATGGCTCAGACGCTGCGGGTGTGGACAGCACAGTCATCAGTGGCTTGTTGTCCAGCTTCTTGCTCTACGTACACGTAGTCACAAATGCACTCCCCTCAGCAGGGATGTGGCCAGGCTCACACGAGCACAGCGGCGGGTGGTGGAAGCACCTCGCCGTCTCAGCAAACGCTGCACTACACTGGGGTTCAGGAGCCAAAATGCGGGAGGCTAGGACCTGCCTGAGTGGATGGAGAGCTCAGCAGATGCAGGTATTCTCAGGACAGTGGAAAATCCAGCTCATCAGTGGCAGAGCTGTCCTGCCCTCCTTCCTCAAGCAGTCGGGACTCTGCCCTGCCAGGGTGAGCTTTGCTACCTGAGAGAGAAAGGTATGCTCATTGCGTGCACTACTGTTTGATAGCAGGAGGACAGCGGTCATTAAGTCAATTTCTTGTTTCATTTTTCAAACCCTTTGGTTCCCAAAATAGAATGTTCAGAGGATAAATGACTTGGCAAGTTCCCACCCAGGCAGAGATAGGACATTCACTTTAATCACTCCTCCAGTTTAATAATTCATGTTGGTAATAGGTAGTAATAGTAACACAAAACAGAATATAAGCAGAGTAGATGTGGGCCAGAGGAAATATGAACAAGAATTGTATGGTACAAAGAAAAACATCAAAGATAGGGGTGGTTCCCAAACAGCCAGAAATCCACACTTAGTATCTGGCTGACTGAGAATGGACAACCTGTCAGAAGAGAATGTTTTGGCTTCTAAAATTCCATTATCATAACGACTTTCTCACTTCTGTGCCATCACCCAGGAAGGTCTGAAGCCTCTGTTGTTAGGAGAATTAGTAGGTCAACCATTTAAAGTCACTGTTTTCACTCCAGTGGAAAAGCTGTCAGCATGAACCCACTGTGCTGCTGCTGCGGCAAGCATACACACCCCTTTGTAATGGTTCCTGAGAGAGTGAGGTGGAAAGGAAGTCGTCTGATAGGGTGTGCGTGTTGCAGTATGAGCTTACTGTTGGGAGCTTCCCTGTACAGGGTTTTGAGCCAGACTTTCAGATTCTTCATTGCTACACAGTGTCCTGGGCTTATATGGAGGCTGGAAAGGGATTGTGCCTTGATTTTGAGAAAGTATTTACTGCCTTAAAAAGAGGTATCAGCTCGCAATTGTATTTAGCATTATGCACTGTGTTTTCAATTTTATTAGAAGCTGTAGCACCCCATACCTGATTTCTCAGCTGCCCGATTTCTTGGGGTCCCAGATGGCTAGTCGCAATGTGGTGTCCCATTCTTTCATTCTAACCTCTTGTCTAAGTTTCATTATCTACTTCACCCTTGACCCAATTCCATTCTTTAATCACCTTGCTACTTCTGGATAAAGACCTAGAAGGAAAGGAGAAAAATCTTGGACTCAAGATCATATTTATTGAGAATCAGATTTCATAAAACTTTAAACCCCACCATTTTACAATATTTTACAATACAGCCTGCCTATGAGAAGCTCTTCTACCTTAGACCATATGCTCGTTTTTATCAGCTGGAACTCTGCAAAAGTACATGTATATTTACAATCTCTTTTCCTCCTCTAGTTTGTAACGGCACTTCAGCTGTATACTTTAGTAGTAGATAGATGGAGAAGCTTAGTACAGAACCTTCTAAACAGCTGCTGTTCAGAACTAATATTCAAGCAGTAAAATAGCTTCCTTTCAACACCCAAAGTAAAGAGAGGCAGCACGAGCTCAGCATCCTGCATCAGCATTAGCTGAAAGAAAGCTCTGTGAGTGCCTCCCCCAGCCCCCAAAGTCAGAACATACGACCAGAATTCTGTTTCTGCGTCTCCACAGAGCACCACTGGTTCTTTTAAAAAAGCAGACCTCCCATCTCCTCCACTCAGTGGTGAGTGTTGGCACAGAGAAAAATAGTGGGAAGTCTGTTCTGATGGCTGTGAAACCCTGAGCTGTTCAGACTATCCCCCAAAACTCTAAAGAACAGAAGGTAGCAGTTTCCATTCTGTTCAATTCAGTGGAGCTTTGAAGATGGAAGTTGATACAAGGAGAAGGACCCTGCGTCTCTTCTGGATCCCTAGGTTCCTCTCAGTAGTAACTCCAAATTGTTTTAAAAAATCAAGTATAAATTATTCTAGAGTTAATTCACAGACTCCATCCTATAGCCGAACAGGTGTAGGCTCTGTGACTACCGATCGAGAACTGACATGAGAGGCAGGGTGGGTGCTGGACAGCAGATCTTGGTATCCAACCCCTCCTTAATTTGCCTCCCTTTAAACCTCACATGGTTGGGACAGGTGAGCCTCTGGTGGCCCCTCAAGCCCTGGCATATTTAGGCCACTGAGGAGCTCATATTTAGACCATTAATATACTAATATGAACAGCACATACTTACACACCAGCGGTTCTTTCAGAGGGATTCTTAAGAAACTTCAAATACAAATGGATTTGACTGAAATCAGTAAACATCCTAAAATTCACTGAAACAACAGAGTTTGAGATTTTAGCATTTTGCGAGGGGTGCTGTTCTTGTAATACCGAATCACCAGTCCAACCAGCTATTTCAATGCTTCTCAGTGGACATTTCCACTGTTGTCCCTGAAACAGGCAATGAACTGAGCCCACAGGATGGGCACATGTCGCTACTCTTCACAGCGACACACCAAGCCCTCCCGTGACGCCCTGGCCCCGCTGTCCACTCTGCTGCCTCTCCCATCTTGATTCCCGCGCTCCTTCCCCTTGTGTTTTCCAGGTTTTGTTAGCTACGACAATCCAGTCTCTGCGCAAGCTGCTATCCAGGCTATGAATGGCTTTCAGATTGGCATGAAACGCTTGAAGGTCCAGCTGAAGCGCTCCAAAAACGACAGCAAACCCTACTGATCCTAACCCCCGAGGCTCCCTGCTCTTATTTTAGCTTTCTTAGGGTAAGTCCCACATGCCAGCCTGTTCTCAACAGGAAAGGCACGGAGGACCACATTGCCAACTTTTGCCGAGAGAGACAGTTATTTTTACAATAAGGCCTCCATTTCCCCCTCCCCCACCCAGTTCGCCATAATTAAAACTTGGGCTACCTTGTTTCTAGCAAGTCAACTCCTCCAGTTGTGCCACTGTATTCTCCTTTGTTTTGCAATTTGACTCTCCTTTTACCTTTTTTCATTTCAGTTTGTTGTTTTCATTATTGCTTTTTTAAAGAAAAACACACATCACAAGTAAATGACATCTTGAGAACTTAGAAGGCAAACCAAGGCTAACATGCAATTCCAACTCTGAGAGCCCCGGCGCCCTGAGGGCGCTGCCTGGGGAGAGCACCCCCCTTGCGGGCGCCCATCCCCTGGGAGGGTACCAGCTGCTTAGGGCTTAAGGCGGTGGCCTAGCGCAGGAGCGAAGCCAGGAGAAGCACTTAGAACAATACAAAATGTCTTTCCACTGCATTTGGTTTGTTTTAATAAGTAGGATTTTATTTTAGGGTTCAAAAAAAACATGACATTTATTGGTCAGATTATTACACTGGTTGTCTATTTTGTTACTGTTTTAGTTTTTAGAAAGGATTAATGTAAAAAAAAGATTTAGAGATCTGTTTCTTAAAGCTACAGGGTTTAAAAATAAAATAAAAATGAGTGAAAATACTTGATGTTTCTTGAAAGATAAATTTAATAAGTAAATAAATACATAAATAATACATAAATAAAAAAGAAAGCCACAGGCCTGTAAATTTTATTTGTAAAAAAAGCATTTCTATTTTTGTACAAAATTTTTACTGCCTCAGAAATAATGGAAGTTATTTATTGCCTATTGTTAACTTATTGGGTACCTAAAGAGCAGTTCTCTATGCTAGCTAGATCCTTCTGAAGTAGTCTCTAGAGGAATCCTTCCAGGAATGGGCTTTTCTCACCGTTGAACCCTAGGCCTAAAGTTCATGCTTTATCCTCCTTGTCGTATGTCTGATGGTTCTGTTCGTAACTTCCATCACCTAGTTTACAGTTCAGTCGTCTGGCTTCCCCCATATGTCACATTCGTTGAAACTGGACCCTCTCCTCTGTCCCTTGCCAGCCGCCACCCCAAAAGCCCCGAATGCATCCCCTCTCCCTCTCCGGATGGATTCTCTTGGGGCCCATTGTGCTGTGGATAGCGATTGTAAGACACGCCGTGATGCGGCTGCTCGCAGGCTCCCTGACCACCTAAGATCTGCGCCCTTAACGTGATTGTGTTGCTGCTCGTAGACTCTGTGTAACCTTTTACTCTCCCTTGTTTTCTCCCTAGACATCTTCATGCCCGTTAGCTCACCGTTTGCCTAGCATGTCCCTGTGGCGTCTCAAAAAAAAAGTCTCATCATCCCGTCATTGTTTCTGATGTCTTTCTGACCTCACATCATATTTGGTTCTCCTACTGACCTTTGATCTAGTTTGACCTTTGAAATTTGCATGTGACCTCATCTAGCTATGAATTCTGGGAAGTCAATGTGAAAAACATTGCTGCATTCATGCGAGACTGAAATTTATTCTTAGACAAATTATAGAAAAAAAAAACCTGTGGCAAAAACGTTTCTTATTTTTTTTTTTTCTTTTCGTAAAACAGACTTGAAAGTATTATACAGGGATTGGCATTCTTCCCGGTCACTGGTAACAATAGCAATATGTGTCCAGGGACACAGAATGTTGGTTTCTAACAGACTACTTCCAAAAACAGTTTGAGAAAAAAACTGTCTGATTTTAAGTCTCTAGAGGTCTGTAATAGTTTTTACATTTTTCAGGCAGTGTAAAGTTTTTTGATAAGGCCATTTTAGGTGGCTCACTTTCTCATTAAGATATATATATAGAACCACTTTTTGTAGATTAGTATAAGAAAAATATTTACCCTGTTTTGGGGCAAATGCTACCTATTTGTGTCACCTTTTGCTGAACTGACTCACAGTTAGACAATCCATGGTTTAATGCACATGAAATTACCTATATTTTATACTGTTTCAATGTACAGGAGAAAGGTTACTGTAAACTGTGTTATGTTGGTGCTTCTGTGAATTAAGTTGTGGTTCCATCATGAGTCTTATGGTCTTAATGTTCTTCGTTGATAAGACAAGTTTAGGATTGGTTTACTTAGAACAAAAAAGAATTTCAAAAAAAAGTTTGCTTAAAAAAATTTTTCATGTGAGGGGAAAAAAACAAAAAACCTATTCCAGAGTAAGTTTTGTGTTGGCTTGTAAAGCATTGATGTCTTTCTTTTTTTTATTGTGGACTATTTAGATGTGTTTGTGTTCAGCAAAATGTGATTTTTTTTTTCTTTTAAAGAAAAAAAGTGAAAATATATAGTGCCAAATTCCAAAGGTACTTCCTTCCTAGAGCTTCAGTGTGTTTCTTGTGAGAAGTAATTTGATACCATGGGTATTTTATTATGTGTTTTGTATAAATCCCTAATATTTAAAAAACAAAAAAACAAAAAAAAGAGGTTAAAAAGTTTGTTAAACTTGCTATCCTGTGGTCTTGTTGCCTGAAATTGTTATTGTTTGTTATTTCTCTATGATGTTTTTTGTAAGACATTGTAAAAGTGCCCATGTCTCACTTTTTTAACCACTCTCTCTGCACATCAATGCTGTGACAGCGACCTCACAATGTATTTTCTTCATAATATATGGAAACCTCTAAGGTGAGAAAGTTTTGAACTTTTAACCCTTTCTACCCAGAGCTATCTGGAACGTTGATAACTTTTTATACTGTCATCATTTTAGCTTGTTTTGGGGCATTGTTTCTAATTTGAATTTTCTTTCTGCATCTATCCTCACTCTGAGTTGTTGTCTTTACTACTTTTTTATCCTTTGTTGAGACCCAAAAGAGGGGAAAAAAAAAACAAAAAACCACAAGGTATATTAAAATGAAAAAAATGTAACTTTAGCCTCTCCAATTTTTTCCCCTATTTTTTTCTTTTTTTAGAGATTCATTTTTTTCAAGAATTCTTAATATGCTGCTGGAATTCCATCTTCAGTTTTAATTAAGAACAGTTCATTGGCTAAACCTTCTAAGGGGGATGGTAGATTCAGCACTTACATTCTATATGATTTTGAGGTGAGGTTTAGTGGTATGTTCCAATTTAGACTCTTTTTTAAAAACCTTCCAGTTAAACGACTCTATAGTAGGGTAGCCTTTTGAGGGATTTTTGCTTTTATTTCTTAAATATTCCTAATTAATGTTTCTAATCAGCTGTTGTGCTGGCTATAAAATCCCAGCAGATACCTCTGAATAAGCAAGGTGTCTGGAGTTAGAAGCTCATAGTCCTTTCCCTGCCTTTTTTTTTTTAATTGAACACAAGTAAAACTCAGTTCTTCATCAGTTACTGACAAAATACCAGTTCCTGCTGCCACTTTTTAAAGTGCCATGTTACTTTGACTTCATGTGAACAGATCCCATGCTGTCTGGACAAACCTGTGTCATCCCTACAGCCCCAACACAACTCCTGCCGCCCTGGAAGTCTGTCTGTCTCTAACAGAGCTCAGAAACTGCTGGCTTCCCTGCCTCCCTCTTCCCACTCACCACTGTGTGGTTTAATGTGTGTGGCTGTGATAGCCCTGGGAGGGAAAGGACTAGCCTCTAAAGGATGCAAAAAAAAAAGAAGAAAAAAAAAGTTTCCTTCTTATAGCACATGCACTTACAATGAAATGATTTGTATTATCCTCACATGTGTTTACTACTGCTGCGGCCTTCCTTCATCCTTTGAGGGCTATTTTGTACTTCCTGCAGCAATCTGCTTAGTAACAAAAGTTCTCACACACATCTCTCATATACGTATTTTTGGTGGTGTGTAGGTTCATAGGAACACCATTTGGATTTCTCACACTGTTTCATTCAGAATCTCAATTATACATCAAAAACAATTTTTTCCGATTTCTAAACTGAAGCAAACCACCCTCCTCCTGTCCTCTTTTCCTTTCAGCCACCGGCATCTTCCCCTGAGGAACTGGGTGCAGGTGACAAGAGGCTCAGGGTGGGCACTTTGAGTGTTTTATTTTGCAGGCAACCAAGACTGACCGTCCAGTGGGCGGTGGGGGAGGGGGAAGTCCTTAATTTTTTATTCACGTTTCATTGTTTAACCCTCCTCAGAGACAAGTTGTCCTTTTATTCACTTTAACTTTTAACATCAAAAGGAAAAGGCTGCGAGGGTGCAAAGGGGCCTGTGCCAGAAGAAAAAACACACAGGGAAACTGCTTTTTAAAAAAAAATCAAGTGTAGAGAATAGTCATTTTTAAACTAAATTAGAGAATTGCGATATAATGGCAGTCCTCAAAGGCGTAACAAGTTCATCTTTCTTTCACCATAGGGGTTATAGTTCTTTGGCTTGTGCTACTCTGGACTCATTTTACTGTTTGTTTTTATTATCTTAAGTGCTAATTAACAAGAAATAAAATTTAAAAAAAACCTGTAGTTTCATTACCTTTTTGAATAATGTCATACAAAAAAATGTATTCGTGTTTTTTTGTGCTGTGAGAATTGTTGTTTGTAGATTAATAATACCATTTTGTTTAGAATTACAAAATAGTTTTTAAATATTGTCTGAGAAAAGCCAAAGTTAATGCAACCTAGTGGAAACTGTAAGACCATTTGAGTATTGTTTGTTTTATTGATGCATTTGGATTTTGTTGTTTGATGGAATTTGAGCCAAAAAAAAATGCAGGCTTTCCTATTTCTACAACTGATTGTACTTAACGCATTTTGTACCAGTGGAACTTTTTATACTGGAGATTAAAAAAAAATGGAAATTTTCGTGGCTTACTCTAGTGGGCCCCGTGACAATGACTGATTTCAAGTTTGATTTCTGGTTGACAGAAAGAAAGTTGCTTTTCTTTTAAGAATTAAAAACTTTGGCTTGATTTCTTTTTTCCCTTTGCTTATATCTAGCACTAGATTTTTGTCTTAAAATACAGCGGTAAGTTTCACTTTTTATTCTGTATTGTGCAGTTACACAATAAGGTAATTAGATTTAGAAGTACTCAGTCACTTTAAGTGGATAAATGTATTAGTTAAAACTTTAGGGGTTTGCTTTTTTGCTGTTTAGAGCAAAGTTTTTTCTGATTCTTCTGTCTTCATTGTGAACATAACCGTGTAGTTGAAACAGTCAGACTTATTTTTGTAACGTATGTTATTGTGTGATGCAGTTTTTTGCTTCTGTCTCCAATATTAAACCATTTTCCTAATACTTGTTTCTCTCTCTGCGTGTTGTATTGTTGGTAGTCATTATATGTTGGTGATACATCTACACACCTCACTGTTTCACGTATCTTTTTTTTCTATATGTTGTGTAAAAAGATACAGTCGATTCCACCTAAGTGAATATCTGATTTGGGGAAAGAGGAAAACGCACGCCAGCCACCTCTGATTTCTATTCAGCTACATACCTGCCAACAAGGACCTGTTAGGGTCTTTTGACCACACCCGTAACTCCCACTTTCTCTCCTCCTGCTCACTCCCTCTCTCACCGATGGAGGGATGCAGTTCTTGACTAAAGACTGCTGCTGCTCTGCTGTGTGACCTTAGAAATCCTGGCTCCTACTTCTAAGTTTCTTAGATAGATATCCATGAGTCTAAAGGCATACTGTTACACCCAACCTCTTCTTAGAACTAACCACACTTGTAAAAGGTGAGTTCTCACAGAGAAGGAAAAATAAACTTACCTGAACAGGAGTGTGAAAGGGTTGAACTTAACTTTATGTGTTGCCATCAATCAATAGATATGTATAGAAAACTGATTTAAATTATTTAAGAGTTAATTGAATCCAGGAGCAGCTTTAATTATTAAAACTAATGGAAGAGAAAAGTATTTCCAAGTGCTCAAATGGAAGCTGTGCTCAGTCTGGTGGGGTGGGAGCGGGGGAGGTAGGTTCTCATACTCACCTATTCATAATACACATCCTTTTCCAAATGAACACCAAAAATGCCATACGCATCCACACACTCCCTCTTGAATGAATGCTTATTTTTTTAAAAACATTGTCTCCAACCCCAGTTCTCCAAAAGGGACCTAAAGAGGAAACTATTCCTTGTATGTCCTCTAAAAGAGAGGCCCTAGGCCCTCCCCCTTTTCTGCCCATCTCTGATGCTCAGGAATCTGCTTTCCAAGTGCTCTTAAAAGATTCCATTGATGTTTTGCCCCCTTCTTCTCCCTCCTTCCAACTGTGCAGATGCACACGCTCAGCTGACTAGGCCACCCAGCAGCAGGCGGCCTTCCTCTGGCTGCCGGTGAGATTCTCCCTGCAGGTGCTCGGGCCCTTCACCCTCCGGTTTCAGCAGCCCCTCTGGCCCTTAGATTGTCTTTTCTAGTCGGCTGAATGACAGAGAAGCCTGGTGAGGTGGAGGGTGGGGGGCTCTTTCCCCCGCAGACCGACCACCTCAGTCAAGTGACTTCCACCAGTTCCACACCTGCCCAGAAGGGGGCTGCCTGCCTGCCAACTCTTCCACTTTACTTCTCAACATAGCCGCTGGCAGTTTGCCTCTGAAAACCCACTGCTTATATTAGTGGGGAAAGATGATGATGGGGGTGACTGCTCTTTTTTGGGAGGGGGTGGGGTCTGATAGGGAGGGGAGAAAGGGTAAAGAGGGCGATCAATTCTTTCCAAGATGCAAGCATTTATTTTAAAAATATATAAGTAATATAAGCATATATATATATACATCCACCATTTGGCACAAAGCAAAATAGTCATGCTATGTAAAAGATGGGAACAACAAAGCCAGCTTCTTTGTTGTTTTGGAAAAACAATAACTCTTCAAAAAAGGGGACAAAAATGCTAGTTCCCTTAAGTACTTACAACTGTAAAGTTGGTCCCTGCTAAAATGCACACTGATCACTTTGATTCTGTAAAACACTGCTGTGCTGCAGTGTCAGCACGGTGTACGGTGTATGTGTTTGCCACTCACGGCCCACCTCGGGAAATTACAGAACCGCCATGTTTACCATGCTGATGGAAGCCACACATCCGCCCAAGCCCACAGCAGTTAAAAGCAATTCCCGGGTTGGGACTCTAAGCTGGCAGGCTAGGAAACAGTGAACTTCAATGTACTGTGAATCATTCCTGATAAGTGAATAAAACATTGTGAGCAAACAATCAGCTTATTCACTTATCAGGAATCGACTGTTCTGCTAATTCACTGTTTTTGTTTTTCATCTCTGTTGTAGTTCACTATTTTTGCTGTGTTGTTTTCTTCTCTCATACTTGGGCAAAATCACTGGGAATATTATCTTCATGTGACCATGAAACGTTTATATCAAGTGAAAATGATATCTTAACAAAATCTATGCACTTGCTATCAGGAACACAATACTGGATGTGTCTTATATATATTGAACTATATAGTACTCGATTTCTTAAATAAAGCTTAAGAAAGGACTTTGTTGTGTGTAAAGTTAATGTGATTATTTTTCAAGGCACTGTTTCTAAGGTATTTCTGTTAAGTCTTGAGTGATACAGGATAATTTTCATTAAAATGATATCACTGACTTTATGACTTAATATTCAATAAATTGCCTTTGGAAACAAAATGGAGTGGGGGGAAGTTCTTCCGAGTGCCTTTTAGCAAGAGATGTCTGGAAAACCATGCCCTTCCGGGTGACCGTGGCAAACCCACCCAGGGCTCTGTGGGTGGGGCAGAAGAGAACAATTCCTTCCCTGCCAAAAGACCCCTGGAAAGCATCCAGTTTCTGTTCTAACTTAGAAACCCAAAGGCCTTTCTGAATGCGATCTCTTTAGGCCCAAAGGAAAGGAGACAAAAAAGAATGGCAGATCCAAAAAGAATGCTGGTCTGTGGCAATGCATTTCCAAAATGATGTGACACTAAAACTATGCCCGCTGGAGAGCAACGGCAACTCCATCCAGGACCACAGAATGAGAGAAAGCAAGAGAAGGTGTTTGATCATTCAGGATAAGAAGGGTGAAATTTCAAAGCGATATGTGAGGGAGACATCGTATAATAGTTGCAAAGCTTAAAATGGGAAGCCTGCTGCTTGGCCTCTGGAAGGAATACTTTTGAAATTTCTCCTACAGGCTGTTAGTCTGAACAGAATGGCATTTTATGTTAGAATCAAATATCAAGCAAGAAAAAACTATGAAAAACCCCTAAACTTCCACTTGCAAAATGACACAGGCATCCTAATCCTTTATAAAACAAATCTTACTCATCCCTGATAATGAGGACAGACAGAACATGGTTCATGAAAAAAATCCATAGATAATCCAAAATTCTTTCTCCAGTCTTTGCCTCCTCCAACCCAAACCTCCTCATAAGCTTGTCCTCAAAAGCAAAACTACTGAAAATGAGGGATGAAAGTAATAGCCAAGAGTAACAAAATCAAAGGGCCTAGACAGACTGCACTGGCTGGAGCCCTGCCGTTTGGGGTTGAGGGAAGAGGCTCTGCTTTTAAGAAGTTTAACATCAGTCTAAAGGAGCTGGGTTCCAGCACAGGGAGGTGCCCTGGAAGTGCTTCTCCAGTTTTGCCTCGAGCATTAGTCACACAGCTAGAAAGCTGCTTCCTTTGAAAGAGAACACATCCGAGGCAGGTAGGAGAGCTCTGAGCCTGTCCGGGAAGAGAAAGTGAAAACCACCACCATATGCCCTCTCGGCCTGCAACCCGGACTCAGCAGGCCCCGCCGCTGCACCCACCAGCCGGCAGCCGCCGAGAGTGATGACAGCCTAAGGGTCTGTCAGGCGGGAGCTGCCAAGCAGCCTGCCAGCACTTTGGAACTGGCTCTATCCAGAGGATGTTTTTAAAAATCAGTAAATATACAAATATATACTAAATATATAAATATAAAAGAAATCCTGTGCTCTGCAACTGGTCAATTCGTTAACGCTCCAAATAAGAATGCCCAAGCTGGTGTTAAAGGTGTAGGAAATACTGAGAGGGATTCTCCGGGGAGCCATGCTGCCTCAGTCTGAATGCCAGCTCTACCCGTAATGACCCAGGTGGCCTCTCTGCGCTTTATTTCCCGACTGGCAACTGAGAAAAAAATAATACCTGTTGCATGGGGCTGTTATGAGAAGTAAGCCAATATATACAAAACACTCAGACGAGGGCCCACCACACTGTAAGAACCCAGGCCAATGAGCTAGTGGCAGTGGCAGCATCTAGTGACATGGTCAGCTGAGCTCCCCTCCGCTGGCCTGGCCCACTACTACTTCCTACGAGGTGTCCTCTCAGCCATCCCCAGAAGGTCCCACGGAGCTCCCTGGGGTGCTGCACAACTATGGACAAGGTCCAACCAGAAACCACAGCATTTCCTGCAAGAGATCTCTGCAACAACAAGTTCCAAAACGGGCTATTCCCCCCAGACAAACTACACTAAAGAAGTGCTCGTGGTAATGGACAGCACACCCACACAGCCGCGCCCTAAGCCACTGTCAGAAAAGGAAACTGATGCCTCACTCTAATCTCCCTCTCTCTACTTCTAAGTACTACATTCAGGAGTCTCTTCCCCACAAGCCTAGCTGTCCAGCTCGGGTCCTAGGTGGGAATGACCAAACCACCGCGAGGTGTGCGTGTGACAAGCCTGCAGCTCCCATGCCCTTCCAAGGCAAAGCTGTGTCCTCAGCAGCAGCCAAACCCAAACCGCAAACATCTCCGACCACATAGGGAAGAGCAGAGGTCAGGGTTCAGAAATCTGGAGGGAGCCAGGCAGAAATCTCCCCAGACCCCCCCATCTTTGCCCCACCCCAAATCCAGCCAAAGGTGCTCTGCTTTTGCTTATCTATTGGTGATCCATGTATAATTTTACTTAGAAAACCCATTTTGCTACTAAAAGCACAGAGTTTTAAAACCACTGCTTTAGAAGAGGGTAGCTCTGTGACAGACCCACCATTACCCAGGCCTTGTGACAAATATTTATTGTCTTCAGAGTCATTCTCTCTTTCCCTCTTCTTTACCTCTCTCTACCCTTCCATATTTCCATAGTTCTTTGTCTGCATTTCATCCTAAGTCATTATTTATTGTGTGCTGTTTACATGTTGTTTATGTCAGTCTCCCTAGCTAGACTTTAAGCTCTTTGAAGGAAGTGACTATGTCTCATTCATTACTGCACTTCCCAGTGCCTCACACAGTACCTGACACACAGCAACTGTTCAAAAATGCTGGATGGGAGGGTGGCTGGGTGGGTGAGTGGACAGATGGACAGAAGGATGGATAAGTGAATGGATGGATGAGTAGAAAAATGGATGGATGGGTGGAAGGGTGGATTGCTGGGGCTGGAGAAAAGCATTCCTTATTAAATGGACAACTTGGAACATACCTGTGGAGAGAGGTCTGACTTTGGTCTGGGATGAGGATGGTGGAAACTGGAGGTCTCTTGGCCAAAATCAGGAGCCACTATGGAGGCAAGGGACACAGGAGAAGATGAAGAACAACACTCTTCTGCTTTTGAGTCCCAAACATGCAGGTTTACCTTGTTGCCACAGAGCTAATTAGCTATGGGGGTCCTTGAATGGAAGGACATTTCTGCAATTAGGTCAATGTACCTTAGGTGTCAGTCATCTTTTTCAGCTAAATTATGCACCCTCTGAGGAATATATTATATCTATGGGCTGTCCCTAGAAAGACTTTGACATCTAAGAGACCAGAAAAGCCAAAGAACTGAATACAAATCAATAGAAAAGTATGAATTCTAAGACATTCCCAAGAAGCAGATTAGTCCTTTTCACCTTCTTTTCCAGTTGCAAGGAGAGAGTACTGGCCACGCTAAGTACTTGCAGGAGGACAGGGCCTAGACAGCCCACAAGCAGTAGAGTACAACTGTTTTTAGAACAGCCTTGGAAAAGCAAATAGTCCAGGCTTCTGCTGGATACCACTTAGCTCCTGACATCCAGGAAATATACTTGAATCCAGTAATGTGTCCCAACTTGTCAACAGCTACCACAGGAATAATGCATAATCCATGAATCATCCTTTTGTTCAAAAGACATGCATTAGCAGCTACCCTCTACAAGGCACTCTGGTAGGGACTGGGGGTGCAAAGTAATACATGACCTTGCCTTTAGGACTTTGCCATAATTAGAATATTGGAGAAACCCTTCAAACCCTTCAGTAAGCATGGATGGTTCAGGCAAAATACCCTCTATTCATAATTGACACTCTATCACCACGGGGCCATCCACCAAGGGCAGAGATGAGCAAAGACGCCTTCCATGCTCAAGAGTTGTGTTTCCCAATTAGCTGACTGTGGTACATGCCTATGAGTTAGCAGAATGTGTTCCATCCAATAACTTCCCCTCTTTAAATGCTATGACCTGAAACACATGGGAGCTTTCCCATTAAAGAGTACAGTGAGGTCAGGAGTGGACTGTAATGGGATACAAGGCCTCGGCAGGAATGGGGGACGTGAGCTATGGCACAAAAAGATATCCTGCAGAGCTGACAGTGCAGGCACCATCCACCTTAACTCCAGAGACCCACATCCACAAGCTTGCTCTCTCTCTAGTTCCCACCCTGCCTACCTTCCCCTCCAACTGTGAGGGTGTACTCCACCATCAGGTGTCCCATTCAGTTTCCCCAACAAGGCTAGATACATCTCTATTCCTAGTATAAACTTCCGCCCAGTGACAGTAAAATGTTGATCCCATCTGCCAGCTTTGCCTGGTGTCCCACCCTCCGCAGAGCAGACATTGGAGAAGGCAAGCTTCTCAATTCAGTTTCCCTGTCCCTGGGATGCAAAGGTGAGGAAGGAAGCCCCCTCGGGTTGGCTAAAACAAACCACAAAGGAAATACTGGGGACTGTGTCACTGAAGAATGTGATAGGAGAAATGTCACCAAGATGGCGTCATAGGTCATTCCTGACTTTACTCCCTCTCACAAGAACTAACATCTACTCATGGACAAGACACCCCTGAGAGAATCCTAGAACATGGGAGTGAGGCTGAGGCACCCACCCTGGACCACAGAAACCAAGAAGACCACATTAGAAAGGTAAGAGGAATGGCTACACACTGATCACATGGCCTCTCCCCCAGGCCAGCACAGAGCAGGCCGGGAAGTCTCCTGTGAGCCCACAATTCCTCCAGTGGGAGAGCCCAAAGGTGACATCCAACCAGCCCCAGCACTGCAAGTGCTTCATGGGAGCCTCTACTCTGGTTTCACCCCACAAAGAACACAGGGAAATCTATGGGGCGTGACCACTGGAAATCTGACTGTGGCAAAGGAGGGGGGGGCTCGCCACAACTAGCACTTAGATCTTGGCAGGCAGAGCTCCTACCTGCAGAGTCCAAGCAGTATTCTCAGCAGCAACTTTGCTCATCTGCAGAACCCAGCTGGGCTCAATCTTACCAGGGAACTTCAGTGGGATGCAGACCTGATTCAGATCCTCAAAGGAGAAGTTCTGCCAGCCCTAGAGCCTGGCCTTCTCATACCCCGGCAGAAGAGTTTAGTCAGCTTTACCTGCTGCACATGAGGCTCTTCCCAACCAGAAGGCCTGTCTGGGAAGGTTTGGGGGCTATCTGAAGTGGGCCCTCACGGTCCCACCCAGGCAGGAGAGCTGAGTCACAGCCATACCTGTGCAAAGCAAGGACCCAACCCCTATCTGATAGGAAGAGCTGGTGAGAACACCTGGAAGCTGCTGCATAACCCAGCAACACTCAAAGCTGAGAGGCAGACAGGCAGAGCTGACCACCCCAGAGCAAAGCCAGGAGCCCTGTTTGGCCAAGAATCCTGGGGCATGGTAGGCTTGAGTCAAGACAAACAAAGAGCCTTAGAGGCCTCGGAGCTGCTTCGCCTGCCATCCCCAGGCAGGGAGAATAATTGGTAGTCCCACTTCTTACTGCATATAGCCTTCGGTTTGTCCATACAAGAAGCTTCACAGCCCATCCAAAAGCCCTGCTCACAGTGGCACCTGAACAGAGAACACAGCCCTGTGCACAGAGCAAAACTGGTGGCCTCGCCTGAACAGGATACTCAGTGCATGCTCTTGCCTGATCTGGCTCCCAAACAGCACAGAGGCTGATTCAGAGCCCCACCTCTGCTTCGTGTAGTACCCAGTCCCAAACATCCAGCAAGCCTCACTACAGAATACAGACAACCTATGAGAGCCCAAAGGAAACATCCAACCACCCCCAGCACTGCAAGTGGCTTCACGGGAGCCTCACCTGCCCAAATACAGCCTCACCTGGGCAGAGAACCATGTCAGCAGTCCTATCCAGCTGTTCTCAGCCAGTGGCACTCCCCCCATCCCTAACCTCAGAGCTCAAACAGTTGCAGTGCCCAAAAACAGGCCTCAACAGCAGTCCCCACATGCCCAAGGACATTATCAGCAGGCACACCCAGAAACCCAAACTGGTGACTGCTGAAGAACTGTCTCTGCCAAAGCAAACCTGGAAGGAAAGCCTGGTTGAGGAGACCATTTACTCAAATATGTAAATAACAATGAAAGGATTCAAGGATCACAATAAACAAGGTAAACAGGAAACAACCAAAGGAAATTAATAGAGCTCTAATAACTGACTCTAAAGAAATTAACATCTATGAACTGTCAGACAAAGAATTCAGAATTATCCTCTTAAAGAAGTTTAATGAACTACAAGAAAACACAGACAACTAAACGAAATCAGGAAAACAATGCATGAACAAAACAAGTTCAACAAATAGAAACCATCGAAACAAAATCCTAGGGCTAAAAAATACAATAAATGAACTGAATAATTCAACAGAGAGCTTCAAAAGCAGTCTTGTCCATGCAGATGAAAGAATCAGTGACCTGAAAAATATGACATTTGAAATTATCCAGTTAAGGGAGTAAAAAGAATGAAAAAAAGTGAAGAAAGTCTATGGGACTTAGAAATTCTAAGACTTAAAGGAGAAAATGAAAAGAAACAATACTCCCATTACGAGAATTGCAGAAGAGAAAGAGAAAGGGACACAAAGTATATTTAAAGCAATAATGGCTGAAAACCTCCCAGGCCTGGGAAGGGCCATACCAAGCCGCAGTATGATTCCATTGACAGAAGTCAATGACAAAGAGTTTTAAAAGCAGCAGGAGAGAAGTTACATAAATGGGAACCCCCATAAGACTACTGGCAGGTTTCTCAACAGAAACTTTTCAGGCCAGAAGAGAATGGGATGACATATGGAAAACATTAACAGAAAAAACTGTTAGCCAAGAATACTATACCTGGCAAAGCTGTCCTTCAGAAATGAAGAAGGGATAAAGAGTTTCCCAAACAAAAGCTAAGGAAAACCTCACCATGAAACCCACCTTATAAGAAATGCTAAAGGGAGTTCTTTGAGTGGAAATAGAAGGCGGCTAGTTAACATCATGAAAACATAAGACAGTAGTGTAAAGCTCACTGGCAATGGTAGATATATAGTCAAAGTTAGATTCTGTAATAGGATAATGATGATGCATAATTCACTTACAAATCTTTAAAAGTTAAAAAACCAACATAATAAAAATAACTATAATAATCTGTTATAAGTTATGCAGTATAAAAAATGTTAACTTGTAACATCAATGACCTAAAATGAGAGAGGGGATGGAGAAATAAATGTGGGAGACATAGGAATTCTATTGAGGTTATTAGTTAAAAATAAGGTGTATAATTTTAAGATATTTATGAAAGCCCCATGGTTATGGCAAGGGAAAAGAAAACTGTAGTAATGATGCAAAAGAACATGATAAAGAAGTCAAAGCACACTGATACCACAAGACATCAAAACACACACACACACACCAGCAGGATATGAAACAAGGAACAACCGATCAACAAAACCAACAGAAACAACAGAATGGCAACAATGAGCCCTTATGTATCAATAATTATTTTAAATGTAAATAGATGAAAGTCTATCAAAAGACACAGAATGGCTGAGTGGATAAAAAGATCCAAGATAACTCTACCTACAAGAGTCTCACTTTAACCTTAAAGACAAACATAGACTGAGAGTGAATGGATGGAAAAAGATATTTCAGTCAAATAGTAACCAAAATAAAAAGCAAGTGTAGCCATACTTTTATCAGACAAAATAGACTTTGAAGGTGGCCAAAACAAAGAATGTCATTATTTTATGATAAATGAAACAATATTTCAACAAGATACAAAACTTTAAATATTTGCATGCCCAATATCAGAGGACCTACATACATAAAGCAAAAACCAAAAGAGCTAAAGGAAAATGAACAACAATACAATAATAGTTGGGGACTTTAATATCCTATTCTCAACAATGGATAGATCATCCAGATAGAGAAGCAATATGGAAACAGTGGGTTTGAACAATGCTACAGACCAAGTGTACCTAACAGACATATACAGAACATTCTACCTAAGAACAACAGAATACATATTCTTCTCAAGTGCACACAGGACATTTTCTAGGATGGACCACACGTTAGGCCACAGAACAAGCTCAGAAAATTCAAGAACACTGAAATAATACTGAATAAATTCTCTGATCAAAATGGTATGACATAGTCAATAACAAGAGCAAAACTGGAAAATTCACAAATACATGAAAATTAAACTCTCCTGAAAAACGAATGGATCACAGAAGAAATTAAAGGGGAAATAAAAAGTATCTTGAGACAAACAAAAAAGCAACCACAATATACCAGAACTTAAAGGATGCAGAAAAAGGAGTTCTAAGAAGGAAGGTCATAGCAGTACAGGTATACCTCATTTTATTGCACTTTGCAAACAATGGTGTTTGTTACAAATTGAAGGTCTATGGCAACCCTACCTTGAGCAAGTCTATCAGTACCATTTTTCCAACAGCATTTGCCACTTTGTGCCTCTGTCTCATTTCAGTAATTCTCACAATATTTCAAACTTTTTCATTATTATTATATTTCTTATTGTGACCTTTGATCAGTGATCTCTGATGTTACCAGTGTAACTGTTTTGGGGCACCTCAAACCACAACCATGTAAGATAGCAAACTTAATAAATGTGTGTATGTTCTGACTGCTGTACCAGCTGCCCTTTCTTCACTTCACCTCTCTCCCTTTCCTCAGGCCACCCTGTTCCATGAGACATGACAATATTAATATTAGCCAGTTAATGATTCTACAATGTCCTCTAAGTGTTCAAGCGAAAGGAAGAGTCACATGTCTCCCACCTTAAATCAAAAGCTAGAAATGATTAAGCACAGGTGAGGAAGGCATGTCGAAAGCTGACAAAATCTAGGCCTCTTGCACCAGTTAGCTAACTGCAAAGGTAAAGTTCCTGAAGGAAACTATAAGTGCCACTCCAATGAACACATGAGTAATAAGAACATGAAATAGCTTTCTTGTTGATAAGGAGAATGTTTTAGTGGTCTGGATAGACAAACAAACAGCTGCAGCATTCCCTTAAGTCAAAGCCTAGTCTAAAGCAAAGACCTAGCTTTCTTCTCTTCAATTCTATAAATGCTGAGAGAGCTTTAAAAAGCTGCAAAAGAAATGTTCTAAGTTAGCATAGACTGGTTCATAAGGTTTAAGGGGAAAAAGCTGTCTCCTTTTTTTTACAAGTGCTGATGTAGACGCTGCAGCAAGGCATCTAGCAGATCTAGCTAAGATAATTAATAAAAGATAGCTACGCTAAACAACAGATTTTCAAAGTAGTCAAAACAGCTTTATATTGGAAGAAGATGCTATCCTGGGCTTTCATAGCTAGAGAGGAGAAGTCAACACCTGGCTTCAAAGTTTCAAAGGATACTCTGACTCCCTTGTTAGAAGCTAATGGCAGCTGGTCCCCCTTTTTTATTTTTTTTTAAGCCAATGCTCATTTACCATTCAAAAAGTCCTGTGACTCTTAAAAGTTATGCTACATCTACTCTGCCTGTGCTCCATAAATGGAACAACAAAGTCTGGCTGATGGCACGTCTGTATACAACATGTTTTAATGAATATTTTAAGCCCACTTTTGAGACCTACAGCTCAGGAAAAAAAGACCCCTTTCAAAATACTACTGTCAATGACAACCCACCTGGTCACCCAAGAGCTCTGATGCAGATGTATAACAAGATTCATTTTGTTTTCATGCCTGCTAACACTGCATCCATTCTGCAGCCCATGGATCAAGAAGTAATTCTTTTCAAGTCTTGTTATTTAAGAAATACACTTCATAAGGCTATGACTGTCATGGTGATTCCACTGATGGATTTCAGCAGAGTAAACTGAAATCTTCTGGAAAGGATTCACTATTCTAAATGCCATTAAGAGGTCAAAATTCCAACATGAACAGGAGTTTGGAAGAAGTTGCTTCCAACCCTCACGGGGGCTCAAGACTTCAATGGAGGAAGTAACCACATATGTGGTGAAAATAGCAAGACAACTAGAAATAGGTGATGTGACTGAAATGCTGCAATCTCATAATAAAACTTTAACAGATGAGGAATTGCTTCTTATGGAGGAGCAAAGAAAGTGGTTTCTTGAGATGGCATCTATTCTTGGTAAAGATGCTGTGAAGATTGCTGAAATGACAACAAAGGACTCAGAATATTACATAAACTTAGTTGATAAAGGAGTGGCACAGTTTGAGAAGACTGACTCCAATTTTGAAAAAAGTTCTAATTTGGGTAAAATGCTATCAAACAGCATTTCATTCTATAGAGCATCATTTGTGAAAGGAAGAGCCTGTCAATGTGGCAAATTTCATTACTGTATTGCTTAAGATATTGCCACAGCCACTCCCAGCTTCAGCAACTACCAGTCTGATCGGTCACAGCCATCAGATCAAGGCAAGACCCTCCACCAGCAAAGATTACTATTCATTGAGCATGCAAATGATGGTTATCATTTTTAGCAATAAAGTATCTTTTAATTAAGGTATGTATATTATTTTTCTGCAATAATGCTATTGCATACCAATGTATGTGAACATAAATATTACATGCTCCAAGAAACCAAAAAAAAAACTCATTTAACTCACTTTATTGTTATAATCACTTTACTGCAGTGGTCTAAAACCCCCAATATCTCCAAGGTATGCCTATAAATGTCTACATTAAGAATGAAGAAAGATCCCAAATAAACAACCTATGAAAATAGAAGTACGATCATTTAAAATCTTTGGGATGAAAGAAAAGTCCTAGGAGGGAAGTCTACAGCAAAACAGGACTACCTCAAGGAGCAAGAAAGATCTCCAACAATCCAGCTTGACACCTAAAGGAACTAGAAAAAGAACAAAGCCCCAAGTTAGTAGAAGAAAGGAAACAGCAAAGATCAGAGTGGAAATAAGTGAAATAGAGACTAAAAAACACAAAAGATCAATGAAACTAAAAGCTAATTCTCTGAAAAAATAAACAAAATTGATAAACCATAGCTAGACTCCAAGAAAAAAAGAGAGGACTCAAAAAATAAAATCAGAAGTGAAAGAGGAGAGGTTATAACTGATACCATAGAAATACAAATGATTTTAAAAGAGTATTATGAAAAACTTTGCCAACAGCTTGGACAACTTAGAAGAAATGGATAAATTCCTAGAAACACAATCATCCAAGACTGAACCAGGAAGAAATAGAAAACCTGAAGAGACCAATTACTAGTAATGAAAGTGAATCAATAATCAAAAACCTCCCAACAAACTCCCATGACAAGATGGCTTCACAGGTGAATTCTACCAAACCAAGAGTTGATAACTTCTCCTACTCAAACTATTCTAAAAGTTGAGGAAGGAAAGCTTCCAAGTCCATTCTATGAAACTTGCATCACCCTGGCAGCAAAACCAGTCAAGGACACTACAAAGAAAGAAAATTACACAATATTCCTCATGAGATGCAAAAATCCTCAACAAAATATTAGCAAACTGAATTCAAAAATACATTTAAAACATCATTCACTAGGATCAAGTAGGATTTATCCCGAGAATATAAGGATAGTTCAATATCCACAAAACAATATGATACACCACATTAACAAAAGGAAGGATAAAACCATAAGATCACCTCAATAGATGCTGAAAAAGCATCTAACAAAGTTCAATATCCATTCATAATAAAAACTCTCAACAAAGTGGGTACATATAGAGGGAACATACCTCAACATAACAAAGCCACATATGACAAACTTACAGCTAACACCATACTCAATAGCAAAAAGCTGAAAACCTTCCCTTTAAGATCAGGAACAAGACAAGGATGCCCACAATCTTCAGCACTTTTATTCAACATAGCCTTATAAGTCCTAGCCACAGCAATCAGACAAGGAAAAGAAAAATCCAAATTGATAAGGAAGAAGTAAAATTGTCATTCTTTGCAGATGACATGATACCATACATAGAAAATCCTAAAAACTCCATCAAAAAAACTATTAGAATAAACGAATTCAATTAGGTTGCAGGATACAAAATCAATGTATAGAAATCGTTGCACTTCTATACACTAATAATGAACTAGCAGAAAAAGAAATAAGAAAGCAATCCAATTATAATTGCATCAAAAAAAAAATACCCAGGAATAAATTTAACCAAGGAGGTGAAAGACCTATACTCTGAAAACTATAAAACACTGATGAAAGAAACTGAAGACAACACAAATAAATGGAAACCTATTCCACGTTCATGGATAGGAAGATTTAATATCCACAAAATGGCCATTTACAGATTCAATGCAAATCCCTATCAAAATACCAATGTCATTTTTCACTGAACTAGAGCAAATAATCCAAAAATTTGTATGGAACAACAAAAAGACCCAAAATAGCCGAAACAATCTTAAGAAGGAACAAAGCTGGAAGTATCATGATCCCTATTTCAAGTTCAAAGCTAGAGTAATCACAACGGTATGGTACTAAAAAACAGATACATAAGCTAATGGAACAGAATACAGAGCTCCGAAATAAACCCATGCCTACATGATCAATTAATATGACAAAGGCAAAAATATACAATGGGGGAAAGACAGTCTCTTTAATAAATGATGATGGGAAAACTGGACAGGTACATGCAAAAATAAACTCAAAATGGATTAAAGACCTATGTCTGAAACTATAAAACTCCAAGAAAAAAAATAGGCAGAGACTGGCAAAATGGCGCCATGAGAGGTGAGACAGAGTGCTCCTCCCAAAACCACAAATTGTACAAAAATACACTTAATACAACTAACCTTAAAACACCAACATGAAAAAACACTGAACCAGACTGCAAACAGACCTCACAAACAGAGCAGACCTCACGAAACAGGGTAACATAGGAAAGCCTTAATCTGGGGGGGACCAAAGCCCTTCCCCCACCCAGCTCACAGGCGGGAGGAAGAGAAACGGAGCACAGGAGGGGGTGGAAGCCTGGGACTGCTGGACGCCTAGCCCTGGAGGTCTGCTTTGTGAGCAGAATCCTATAGTGTGTGGTGCTCTGGACGTTGGGGAGCTCGGACAGGCAGAGTGCTTGAGAAATGACATTCCGGCTGTTAGTGGAGGACGGGATCCACACCCGGCCGCTCTGTGTCACAGGAAAGGCAGGCAGTCTGAGAGGCTTCCTAGCAGCCAGAGGGCTGCTGAAGGGGCAGGGTTTGCACGGAGTTTGCTATGCGGGAGAAAGGAGAGCTGAACAAGGTTGCCTGGGCATGCTGTGCCCAGCTGGTTGCGAACATTGGGGAGCTTCAGGTGCTCCATCCCCCTGGCTGCCTACTCAGCTCTGAGGCCCCTCACTGTGACACACAGCCTGCCGAGCCTTCCTACTGGCCTGCAGGCACCTACTTGCAAACCAGCAGTCACTGTGCTGGCGTCAGGCCACGTAGAGAGAGGCCCTGCCTACAACAGCTAGAAATGCAAAGCACAGAAGCTCACATGTGTGTGCTTGGCCCACTGGCTCTGACGCTGGAGACAGGCACCGCAGATGGGAATCAGGAAACACATCTTTCCTCCACCCAGGCACCAGCTCCGCTCCCCTATGACTCCCAATCTCAGTCTGGGGGCAAAGCAGCTCCAGAGACTGGAGTTTCTGCACACTAGTGGGCACCACACAGAAATATGAAACGACAAAAGAACATGGTTCAGACCAAAATCTCACAAACCCACAAAGAGGGCCAAATGAAACCGAACTCACCAATCTTCCTGAAAGAGAGTTCAAAATAAAAATTATAAACATGCGTATGGAGGTACAGAAAAATATTTAAGAACTCAGGAACGAATTTAAGTTGGAGATTCAATCATTAAGAAATTTCATATCTGAAATGCAACATACAATGGAGGGATTTAAAAGCAGAATAGATGTAGTAGAAGAGATGGTAAATGAAACAGAAATTAGAGAAGAGGACTACAAAGAAGCTGAGGCACAGAAAGAAAAAAAGATCTCTAAGAATGAAAGAATATTGAGAGAACTATGTGACCAATCCAAACGCAACAATACTCACATTATAGGGGTACCAGAAAAAGAGAGAGAAAAAGGGATAGAAAGTGTCATTGAGGAGGTAACTGCTGAAAACTTCCCCAATCTGGGGAACGAGATAGTCTCTCAAGCCATGGAGGTGCACAAATCTCCCTACACAAGGGACCCAAGGAAGACAACATCAAGACATATATTAATTAAAATGGCAAAGATCAAGGATAAAGACAGACTTTTAAAAGTAGCTAGAGAGAGAAAAAAGATCACATACAAAGGAAAACCCATCAGGCTATCATCAGACTTCTCAACAGAAACCTTACAGACGAGAAGGGAGTGGAATGGTCTATTTAATGCAATGAAGCAGAGGGCCTTGAACCAAGAATACTTTACCCAGCAAGGTTATCATTTAAATTTGAAGGAGGGATTAAACAATTTTCAGATAAGCAAAAGCTGAGAGAATTTACCTCCCACAGACCACCTCTACAGTGCATTTTGGAGGGACTCCTATAGATGGAAGTATTCCTAAGACTAAATAGATGTCACCCAAGGGAAGACAAAGAATACAGAATATGATTCATAACATACAAAGAATGGAGGAGGAAGAAAAAGGAGGAAAAAAAAAGGACCTTTAAGTTGTGTTTGTAATAGTATACGAAGTAAGTTAAATTAGACTGTTGGTAACAGAATTGCCACTGAACCTTTGGTAACCACAAATCTAAAGCCTGCAATGGCAATAAGTACATACCTATCGATAATCACCCTAAATGTAAATGCTCTGAATGCACCAATCAAATGACATACAGTCATTGAATGGATAAAAAAACAAGACCCATCTATATGCTGCCTACAAGAGACTTCAAACCCAAAAACAGACACAGACTGAAAGTGAAGGGATGGAAAAAGATATTTCATGCAACTAATAGTGAGAAAAAAGCAGGAGTTGCAGTATTTGTATCAGAGAAATTGACTTCAAAACAAAGAAAGTCACAAGAGACAAAGAAGGACATTACATAATGATAAAAGGGTCAGTCCAGCAAGAGGCTATAACTATTATAAATATCTATGCACCCAACACAGGATCACCTACATATGTGAAACAAATACTAACAGAATTAAAGGGGGAAATAGAATGCAATGCATTCATTTTAGGAGACTTCAACACACCACTCACTCCAAAGGACAGATCAACCAGACAGAAAATAAGTAAAGAGACAGAGGCACTGAACAACATATTAGAACAGATGGACCTAACAGACATCTACAGAACACTTCATCCAAAAGCAACAGGATACACATTCTTCTCAAGTGCACATGGAACATTTTCAAGAATTGATCATATATTAGGCCACAAAAAGAACCTCAGTAAATTAAAAAAGATTGAAATTGCACCAACCAGCTTCTCAGATCACAAAGGTATGAAACTAGAAATAAATTACAAAAAGAAAATGAAAAGGCCCACAAACACACGGAGGCTTAATAACATGCTCTTAAATAATCAATGGATCAATGACCAACTAAAAACAGAGATCAAGCAATATATGGAGACAAATGACAACAATAATTCAACACCAAAAAATCTGTGGGATGCAGTGAAGGCTGTGCTAAGAGGGAAATATATTGCAATACAGGCCTACCTCAGGAAAGAAGAACAATCCCAAATGAACATTCTAAATTCACAATTAATGAAACTAGAAAAGAAAGAACAAATGAGGCCCAAAGTCAGTAGAAGGAGGGACATAATAAAGATTAAAGCAGACATAAATAAAATAGAGAAGAATAAAACAATAGAAAGAATCAATGAAAGCAGGAGCTGGTTTCTTTGAGAAAATAAACAAAATAGATAAACCCCTACCCGGACTTATCAAGAAAAAAAGAGAGTCTACACACATAAACAGAATCAGAAACGAGAAAGGAAAAATCACTACGGACACCACAGAAATACAAAGAATTATGACAGAATACTATGAAAAATTATATGGTAACAAACTGGATAACCTAGAAGAAATGGACAACTTTCTAGAAAAATACAACCTTCCAAGGCTGACCCAGGAGGAAACAGAAAATCTGAATAGAACAATTACCAGCAAAGAAATTGAATTGGTAATCAAAAAACTACCTAAGAATAAAACTCCTGGACCAGATGGTTTCACTGCTGAATTTTATCAAACATTTAGTGAAGACCTAATACCCATCCTCATTAAAGTTTTCCAAAAAGTAGAAGAGGGAATACTCCCAAACTCATTCTACAAGGCCAACATCACCCTAATACAAAAGCTAGGCAAAGACACCACAAAAAAGAAAATTACAAACCAATATCCCTGATGAACATAGATGCAAAAATACTCAACAAAATATTAGCAAACTGAATTCAAAAAGATCATCCATCATGATCAAGTGGGATTCATCCCAGGGATGCAAGGATGGTACAACATTCAAAAATCCATCAACATCATCCACCACATCAACAAAAAGAAGGACAAAAACCACATGATCATTTCCATAGATGCTGAAAAAGCATTCGACAAAACTCAACATTCATTCATGATAAAAACTCTCAACAAAATGGATATAGAGGGCAAGTACCTCATAACAAAGGCCATATATGACAAACCCACAGCCAACATTATCCTTAACAGAGAGAAGCTAAAAGCTTTTCCTTTAAGATCGGGAACAAGACAAGGATGCCCACTCAGCCCACTTTCATTCAACATTGTTCTGGAGGTCCTAGCCACAGCAATCAGACAACACAAAGAAATAAAAGGCATCCAGACGGGCAAGGAAGAACTCAAACTCTCCCTGTTTGCAGATGACATGATATTATACATAAAAAACCCTAAAGAATCCACTCCAAAACTATTAGACCTAATATCTGAATTCAGCAAATTTGTGGGATACAAAATTAATACACAGAAATCTGTTGCATTCCTATACAATAACGATGAACTAGCAGCAAGAGAAATCAGGTAAACAATTCCATTCACAATCGCATCCAAACGAATAAAATACCTAGGAATAAACCTATCCAAGGAAGTGAAAGACCTATACCCTGAAAACTACAAGACACTCTTAAGAGAAATTAAAGAGGACACTAATAAATGGAAATTCAACCCATGCTCTTGGCTAGGAAGAATTATTCTGTCAAAATGGTCATCCTGCCTAAAGCAATCTACAGATTCAATGCAATCCCTATCAAAATACCAACAGCATTCTTCAATGAACTAGAGCAAATAGTTCTAAAATTCATATGGCACCACAAAAGACCCCAAATAGCCAAAGCAATCCTGAGAAGGAAGAATAAAGCTGGGGGAATTACACTCCCTGACTTCAAGCTCTACTACAAAGCCTCAGTAATCAAGAAAATTTAGTACTGGCACAAGAACAGACCCAAAGACCAGTGGAACAGAATAGAGAGTCCAGATATAAACCCAAGCATATATGGTCAATTAATATATGATAAAGGAGCCATGGATACACAATGGGGTAATGGCAGCCTCTTCAATAGCTGGTGTTGGCAAAACTGGACAGCTACATGTAAGAGAATGAAACTAGATTACTGTCTAACCTCGTACACAAAAGTAAACTCAAAATGGATCAAAGACCTGAATGTAAGTCATGAAACCATAAAACTCTTAGTGAAAAATTTAGTCAAAAACCTCTTGGACATAAACATGAGCAACTTCTTCATGAACATAACTCCCCGGGCAAGGGAAACAAAAGCAAAAATGAACAAGTGGTACTACATCAAACTAAAAAGCTTCTGTACAGCAAAGGACACCATCAAAAAGACATCATACAGAATGGGAGAACATATTCATAAATGACATATCCAATAAGGGGTTGACATCCAAATTATATAAAGAGCTCACGCACCCCAACAAACAAAAAGCAAATAAGCCAATTAAAAAATGGGCAGAGGAGCTGAACAGACACTTCTCCAAAGAAGAAACTCAGATGGCCAACAGGCACATGAAAAGATGCTCCACATCACTAATCATCAGAGAAATGCAAATTAAAACCACCACAATGAGATATCACCTCACACCAGTTAGGGGACCACCATCCAAAAGACAAACAACAACAAATGTTGGCAAGGATGTAGAGAAAAGGGAACCCTCCTACACTGCTGGTGGGAATGCAAATTAGTACAACCATTGTGGAAAGCAGTATGGAGGTTCCTCAAAATACTCAAAATAGAAATACCATTTGACCCAGGAATTCCACTCCTAGGAATTAACCCTAAGAATGCAGCAGTCCAGTTTGAAAAAGACATATGCACCCCTATGTTTATCGCAGCACTATTTACAATAGCCAAGAAATGGAAGCAACCTAAGTGTCCATCAGTAGATGAATGGATAAAGAAGATGTGGTACATATACACAATGGAATATTATTCAGCCATAAGAACAAAACAAATCCTACCATTTGCAACAACATGGATGGAGCTAGAGGGTATTATGCTCAGTGAAATAAGCCAGGCGGAGAAAGACAAGTATTAAATGATTTCACTCATCTGTGGAGTATAAGAACAAAGAAAAAACTGAAGGAAGAAAACAGCAGCAGACTCACAGAACCCAAGAATGGACTAACAGTTACCAAAGGGAAAGGGACTGTGGAAGGTGGGTGGGAAGGGAGGGATAAGGGGGAAAAAGGGCTATTACAATTAGCACACATAATGTAGCAGGGCTAGGGTGGGGTGGGGTGGGGGGATACAGGGAAGGCAGTATAACACAGAGAAGACAAGTAGTGATTCTATAACATCTTACTACGCTGATGGACAGTGACTGCAATGGGGTATGTGCTGGCGACTTGATAATAGGGGGAGTCTAGTAACCATAATGTTGTTCATGTAATTGTATATTAATAATAGCAACATTAAAGTAAATAAATAAATAATGGTTAAAAGACCTGAACAGACATTTTTCTGAAGACAACATACTAATGACCAACAGGTGCATGAAAAGATGCTAAACATCACTAGTCATTAGGGAAATACATATCAAAACCACAATGAGGTATCACCTCATACCTGCTGGAATGGCTTTTATCAAAAAAGCAAGAGATAAATGCTGGCAAGTATATGGAGAAAAGAGAACCCTTGTGTACTGTTTTGGGGACTGTAAACTGGTATAGCCACTGTGGGAAACAGCTTGTAGGATCCTAAAACTTAAAATAGAACTACCATCTGAACAAGCAATTCCACTCCTGGGACTATATCCAAAGGAAATGAAAACAGATTTCTGGAACCCTATGTTCACTGCAGCATTATTTACAATAATCAAGACTTGGAAACAACCTAAATGTCCATCAGTGGATGAAGGATAAAAAAGCTGTGGTATATATACAATGGAAAATTATTCAGCCATAAAAATAAGAAAATCCTCCTGCCTTTTGCAACAACCTGGATGGACCTTAAGAGCATAATGCTAAGAGAAATAAATTAGAGAAAGACAAATACTGTCTGATCTTATATATGGAAACAAACAAATCAGCCTTATGGAAAAAGAGATCAGATTTATGGTTGGGGCAGGCAGGATTGGAGGAAGGTGGTCAAAAGATACAAACCTCCAGTTATAAACAAGTACTAGGGATGTGATATAGTTAACACTGCTGCATAATACACATGACAGTCATTGAGAAAAAGTCCTTACAGTTCTCACCACAAAGAAAAAACTTTTTTTCTTTTCTTTTGCTTTTCCTTTTCACTGTACCTATAGGAAATGATGGATGCTAAGTCAACCTACTGTGGTAGTTATTGCACAATATACATAAGTTAAACCATCATGCTGTACACCTTAACCTATACAGTGATATATGTCACTTATATCTCAAAAAAACTGGAGGGAAAAAGAATAAATATAAAAGTATACATATAGAATTACAACCGTCTGGTTTAAAATTTGGATAATTGATTAACTTATCATGTGGTACGAATTTAGAAACACTTATCTGAAGCAATGTTTTCCAAGTTATATCCCACAGACATTAACCTGTAAAATAATCTATAGGAAAAAATAAGGTTTGGTAGCCAGGAAGATGTGAGAAATGCTGTTAACTATCCTCCCCTTGTAATTGCACAATGTTCATTAGCATAGGAAAAGCTGTCTTGCCAATGGGTTTCAGCCCCAGGCAAGTTCGCTATGGACACAATGTGACCAAAGAAATTGATAAGCAAAACGTTCTTGGGGGGAAAGGGTTATACCCAACTTTATTTCCAGGTGGCAGGTCAGTCACTAAAATCCTGTTAACTCAGAGCGAGTCTGCATGCAGCAAGCCAGTCTCTGCCTCTGGGCTCCTCTGTCTGCACAGTCGTCCGCACAGCCGTCCTCTGGGCCTCTCTGCACAGTCATCCCACACAGCCGTCCTCTGGGCCTCTCTGCACAGTCATCCCACACAGCCGTCCTCTGGGCCTCTCTGCACAGTCATCCCACACAGCCGTCCTCTGCCTCTCTCTGCACAGCCGCCCTCTGGGCCTCTCTGCACAGCCATCCGCACCGTCCTCTGGGCCTCTGCACAGCCGCCCCACAGCCGCACAGCCGTCCCGCACAGCCGTCCTCTGGGCCTCTCTGCACAGCCGTCCCGCACAGCCGTCCTCTGGGCCTCTCTGCACAGTCGTCCCGCACAGCCGTCCTCTGGGCCTCTCTGCACAGCCGTCCCGCACAGCCGTCCTCTGGGCCTCTCTGCACAGCCGTCCCACACAGCCATCCTCTGGGCCTCTCTGCACAGTCGTCCGCACAGCCGTCCTCTGGGCCTCTCTGCACAGCCGTCCTCTGGGCCCCTCTGCACAGTCGTCCACACAGCCATCCTCTGGGCCCCTCTGCACAGTCGTCCGCACAGCCGTCCTCTGGGCCCCTCTGCACAGTCGTCCGCACAGCCGTCCTCTGGGCCTCTCTGCACAGTCGTCCGCACAGCCGTCCTCTGGGCCTCTCTGCACAGTCGTCCGCACAGCCGTCCTCTGGGCCTCTCTGCACAGTGGTCCGCACACCTGTCCTCTGGGCCTCTCTGCACAGCCGTCCTCTGGGCCTCTCTGCACAGCCGTCCCGCACAGCCGTCCTCTGGGCCTCTCTGCACAGCCGTCCCGCACAGCCGTCCTCTGGGACCCTCTGCACAGCCGTCCCGCACAGCCGTCCTCTGGGCCTCTCTGCACAGCCGTCCTGCGCAGCTGTCCTCTGGGCCTCTCTGCACAATCGTCCCGCACAGCCGTCCTCTGGACTCCTGTCCTCGGCGCTGCCACCACTCCAGCCTCTGCTCTGCTCTCCTGCAGCCTTGCAGCCGTGCCACCATGTCGCGCCCAGAGCACTGGGCAGAGTTCTTTATGTAGAGTCAACAGCCATGTATTGCCCACAGGTGTACAGTGAGCTAGTTAACCAGGGCCAGGTGGGAATCCTGGCCGCAGGAACTCTCATTTTATCCACAAAAGCTCTGAGAAGGCTTTGCACCTCTCAGCAAAGACTACCTGTTTAATTTTGTTTAACCCAGTGTTTACTAAATTGGGCATTCTTTCCTGAAACTTTGTATTATATACTAACTGTTAATCTGAGGGGCAATATGGTGTGTCCTTTAAGAGCATGGCTTTTGGAACAGTATTGTCTGCATTTGAATCCTGGCTGGCTCTGTCACTCAGTATCTATTAGTTTTCTCATCTATAACGTGGATGACAATAATAACAGTAACTACCTACATGCAAAGTATTTGTAACAGTATTTATAACACCAGAAGCACTATTTAAGTGTTGATTAACATCCAGCAGAACCAGTGTTCTAGACCCACTTTGGGAAACACTAGAGAATCTAGCCCTTCAGCATCCTGGGGCTCCCATCTCTCTATGAGATAACAGACCAGGTGGAGAGGTGGTGTATAATTATCACGCAGTATGTTAAGTCCTGAACAAGCAGCAAGTGAAGACTCTGGAGCCCAGAGAAGGGAAGGAATAATGTTTCTAATGGTAAAGGAGGTTTCAGGAAAGAATCCACAGTCAAACTGACAGAAATCTCAACATCCAGGTAGGACTTCAATAAGCACAAAAGGGGAGAATGATAGCAGCAAAGCCCTGGGCTAGCTGGAAAATAGTGAGTAGCCTGATTTGACTAGAGGGCAATGTGGTTGGAAGGTGGGGGGGATGTACTGGAAATGAGGTTGACATTAAATTGTTAAGGATCCTGTATGCCCAGCTAGGGACCTTGGGATTTCCTCTACAGGAATTAAGGAACACAACCACTAAAAATAACAACCAGTCAACGAGGGAAGGATCAGAGGATCAGTGTGGGAGTGAATAGAAGAGGAAAAGACTAGACTCAAGGATGTTATAATGGTTCAGATAAGCAGAGAAAAGGGAGCAGTCTGACTACAGAAGGGGAAAACAGGTTTAAAGGTATTTCAAACATAGCAAAAAATATCCAGTGTGACATTTAAAGAAAGTGGCAAAAAAATAAAACAAAAAAACAGGACAATAATCAAGTTGAGGGATAAGAAAGACAAATGTAGGTAGCAATTATCCTTCAATGGATTCAGGTGGAATAGAAGCACAGCCTGGGACTGGATTTTTCCATAATGGATTCACATCAGGTGAAATCTCTCCTGGTCTTGATCTCAGGCCAGACACAGATGTGGGAGACAGAAGTAATGGGCAGTCATCAGCATTATGGGACTGCTGGGGCTCAGCCTACACGAGTGCCAACAGGAGGGACAGAGCCTGCGCTGACCAAGGCAGGACAGGGTTTTATTTCTCCCCAAAGGAGATCAGTGTGGGTACTCTGAGAAGGCTGGGAGATAACATCTGGAGGGTGTATTCCATTCAAGGGCCCATTTTTGCCTCTTCTCCCCACTTGATGACAGAAGCTGCAATTTTGATCAGATGGACACAGTTTTAGTACTTCTCCCTCTTCCAATCCCCTGGGTCAGGGAATTGAAAAGCTCCAAGCTCATCCATGCAAGTCTGGCTTCTTGACCCAGGAAAATACTGGCATAGCTAAACTTATAAGCCTATATTCATTTTCAACATTTTATTACTGGCTATTATGCTCAAAACCTCTCACGCTATCCCTCATGCCCCTCAATCTTTATCCCATCCTTGGCTTAAGTGTGCACCTGAATGAGGCTCAGGGTGAGGATGAAGTTCACGACGGGTTAAGGGGTTGCAATGACTGCACCTGACTTGGGAATAAAAACACTTTTTTTCTTTTTGCCATGCCTGTGTCAAGATGGATCCCTCAAAACCACCATAGCAAAATTTCCTATCTTGAGCTATGATTCCTTCTATCCCTACCTGGATCAGCAGAAATCCCCAGGTAGTATTAGTTCATCTAATTAGCTGCCTTTGTTCTGGAACCCGCACCAAATGCACATCACTCGTGCCGCTCCCTGCATGGAGGCTCTGTTCTCTTCCTGCTGACTCTCCGCTCTGAGGCCGACTGCCCCAGCCAAGAGTAGACATCTGCTCAAGTATGACCCTGAAAGTCCACAGGGTCACAGTCTGGAGTTTTGCCTGCCAGCTCCTAGCACCCAGGCACCTCCCAGCCGACTGATGGAGACACTACAGCATCACCTTATGCCAGGAGCAGGGCCCAGACTAGTTCCCAGCATCGTGCCACCTCACTCCTCTCAAGCTGCACCTGCCATCCGCTGATTCCCACAGTGGGGAAGGGCTCCCTGCTCCAAAAAAATTCCGAACAATCTCCTCTTAGAATCTGAAGCCTTGCATTCCACAGATAAAAGGTAAGAAGACAATGACCCTGAAGAAGCTGAACAAGAGTTCTACCTGGAAGCTGTAGAGGCCTTGCTTTGTCAGGTGATTTTAAATGAGAATAGATAGTACAGAGCCTAAAAGGAAAGTGGGTGTGGTCAGGGCCGCCCACATGCAAACCACTACAGCATCTTTACTATGCACCAGGCATGGCACTGTATCAACACTATACATAGTATCTCCTTTAATCCTCAGAGTGACCCGATGACGGGAGCCTTACTGGTTCCATTTTATAGGTAAGTAAACTGAGTTTCAGTTGCGAAGTATTTGTCAAAGGCCAAACTGCCAGTAAACCGTACAATAATCACGCTGCGTGGTTTCCCTGACCGCCACCTGGGCACACAGGTGGCGAAACCGTGGATCAGGAGGACGAGAGTGGTTCATTCCCACGGCCCACCGGAGGAGCCCCGGTGGCCACCGGGACATGGTCCAGGGTCAAGGGCAATGGAGGAAGGCTATGGTACAGTTGGGCGCGGGGCAGCGGCACCGGCCTCGGCCATGTGTCTCCTAACTGTGGCCCACGTGCCACTGGAGCCCGGCCTCAAACTGAAACACCATGGGGACGCCGAAACCCGTGGTGGGCATGTGCGCATTCCGGCCTCCCGCAGCCATCTCGGGAAGGAGGCACGAACGTCCCCGGGCAAGAATTCCGGTGCACACGGACCGCAGTTACGTTTCTGCCCACAAGCTCTCCTTGGATCTCGTTTTCACCTCGAAACCAGGCTGCTGGAGGTTTTCCGGGTACACGCGGGTATCGGGCAGTGGCGTGCAGCGGCGCCGGCTCCCCCGAGGGCAGGCCAGGAGCCCACGTCCCGCGCGCACAGGGGCCGGGTGGGCCTCCTCCGCAGCGGCCCTAGCCCTGGGCTGGGGCCGTGTGGGCGCCCCCTGGCCTGGGCCACCTGGGAGGCCGCGCACACCTCCTTCCGGCCGGAGGGACCCGCGGGCCGTGAGGACCCCGGGCCATCTGTTCCCCTCGCGCCGCAGGCAGGGCGGGGGCGGGGCGTGGACGTGGATGGGGCGGGGCCACCGCGGGGGCTCCTGGGGCGGGGCGGGGGGGCGGTGTCGCGGTGTGCGAGGGGCAAAGCGAGCGCAGGAAAGAGCTGCAGTCATCACCGCGTCCCTCTGCCTGGCCCTCTGCCCTTCCCCGCGCCACAGCTCTTGTTCCTTCTCATACCGAAAATAAAGCTGACTCAGCACAGTAGTCTTTTTAGTATTTCTATTTTACACTAAGCTACAGTTTTTAAACTTTAAAGTCAAGTATTTGTTACTTTCATTCTTTGATTTTACTCCCTTTTGGGATAGGGTTGCCAGACAAAATACAAGACAGTTACATCTGAATGTCAGATAAATGACAAATAATTTTTTAGTATACGTATGGCCCAAACATTGCATAGGATATACTTAATACTAAAAATTATTTCTTGTTTATCTGATTCAGATTTAACTGGGCATCCCATAAATTTATTTGCTAAGTCTGGCAATCCGACCTTGGGAAAGCAGAGGCCTATTTCCTGGTACCCTCAATCAGGGTAGTGTTATACGTAAAAAGTGAGTGAGTGTGTGTGTGTGTGTGTGTGTGTGTGTGTCCTTGTGAGGTGAGAGATGGTTGATATTTCATAAGATTGTTGATATTTCATAATATTTTCCCACTCAAATAAAAATGCACACATTTCATGAATGTTTTACAAGAAAGCATAATAAGGCATTTTATCAGCAGAAGCCATGGAGATGGATACTGTCAGGAATTTATTTGGACAAATAAAACCATCATATATTGTGTAGTTAGGAACCAAATGTCTCTATAAGCACAGTCACTGCAACCTGCTGCCTTGAAACTGTGTCTCAGTCACTGACATTCAGACCATGTAGACGCAAGAGCATTCGACCAAATAAAATCTAGCAGGGCTCCAGTGGTCCCTTGTCACACTCCTAAACACAACGCTTGCTTAAGCAAGCAGAACTGCAAAGTGCTCTGAAGTCAGCCGTTTACTCTTTGGTGAACCTGGACAGATTACTTCACATCTCTTCACTTCAGAGAAAAGCCTGACAGCAGAATAAACACACTGTGATATTAACTCTTATAGTCAGAATTGGTGACTGAACTGAAGTAGTGCATATGACACTTTCTAAGCAATATAAATCCACTGAGACAAAGGAATTAACTGTGGTCACTCAGGCTACAATGAACATTTCAAACAGGTTATTTATAAAAGCAGAAGCCGGTGTTTGGGAATGACCTCACCTTGCCTCGCGTTTGTCTTTTGCCCACCACATCCCTCATTCTAGAGGGACCTCTGCCCTAGGACTTGGGATGGGCATCTGGGCAGAAAAGAGGGGCTCACAGCAAGACAGGGGAAACCTAAAAGATGAAGTGCTTTTTCCAAAAGTACATGCAGGGCCCACCCTACCCAACCTCTTAGGCCATCCCGCCACCCCTTCTCCCCAGCGTCTTCCCTCCACCGCCCTGATTAACATTCCTTCCATTTCACACTTCTCCCTTGGGATCAAAGTTGCCATAGTCACAAGCAGCTGCCTCCTGTGTGATGATACTGTGACCACTCACGTGCCAGCCTGGACCTCCAAACCCATTTTTGAACTCTGTCCTTTCTTTTTGAGGGGGGTGGAGGGGGTGCACCCATATACTAGAATTTGAGTAAGAAAAACAACTTTCGCCTGGAAAGAAAGGTTGCTGTTTCTTAGCACCAATGGCTTTTTTTGCCTGTATTGCTGACATAACCAGGGAGCATCCTAGGTTTGAGCCTATAATGCCCAAAAGGAGACCCAGGCAAGAAAGGGCCTGCATCCGCCCTGGGCTTTAGTCCTGACTCAAGGTCCCCTCATCAGTAAAGGACAACAGTAAGACATTCTAAAACTCTGCCATCACCTAGGGCCTGTGTGGCTCTGATCTTTTTGTATAGAGAGTCACTAGGCAGAGGTTCCCCACACCCACACTCTGTCCATGTTCTTCCCCAATGGAGAAGAAAACAGATGCACAGACCGCCTGGGGGGCTCTCCTAAGGAGCTTGGGAAGCATTCCTTTTGTTCTATTGTCTCTGGAGTCACAGCCCCGCTCTGAAATGGGCATGACGTGCCGGTGTTGTGTGTTTCAAAACAGTCTTCCTGAAATATCAGGATATTCTTTAGACACATTGCCAAAACGATCCAAACAATCATGAATGAAGTTCTTTTGTTCCTCATGTGTGCCCAACATTATTTCAGGAATGGCAGGCTGATAAATGGAGCAGGAATAGCACCTGCCTTTAGAGATCATACAACACCAGATAGTCCCATGGTATCCACATGGCAAATTTATCTAGTTAGTGGGGGGCTTCCACCACACCAGGCCCACCAGTTCAGCCACCTTGTGGCCCAGCATATGATAGCCTGTGATGGTTGGAGCAGTAAGGACCTTAGTCAAAGAAGGTTCTGAGCAGGTGAGTGCTTGACCTTGAAAATAGAAAAAAAAATGGAGGGAGATCCTAGGGGCCCAGAACCCTCATTCACCATTTGCCATACTGATTTTCATGCCACTTCTCCTGTGGCATAAATTTCTCCTATTCTCCCTTCTTCCATTTGTCAGCTTCTCTTCATCTCTCCCAAAGGCTGTGGGACCTCCCATTCAGGTTTAGAACAGGAATGGGGCAAAGAAGGAGGAAAGCTTACTCCAGCTCCTGATTTGTTTCTAAGACTCTTGACTTAAAAGTGCTCCAAGGTTTGGGGAGTGAAGGGGAGGGCTAAATATAGGGAATCATGAGGTTATTAGGCATCTGACCGAAACTCCCTCTTCCTTTTTGCTCAGATCTATAGGAAAAGTCAAGGTCAAAAGCAAACCCAGGTTGGAGGGATGAGCAGAAAAACATCAGGCAAAAAAAAAAAAAAAAGTAGCAGTTAACCCTCGGTATGCAAATGTTAAATACACTTATTATAGCAATAAATAATAATGCAGGATGGAGTGTACATGGTGTAAACACCTTTAATACAATTCTAATTTTCTCCTTGCTTCAAGAGCCACAGATTGTTATGGCAACAAAACAGAAAAACAGATCACAGTATTAATTTAGTATCTCAGCTTCATTTGTTCCACATTGGCAATGCAACACATGCATAATAAACAACCCAGGCTGAGCCGAAGCAGAGAAAACACGAAAACCACAGAAGGGCACAATGCGGCACCCTCTCAGCCCTGAGTTTTGTTAAGTCAAAAATAAAAATAATTTCCCACACAGAAGAGCGGTTTGGTTGCCCACACAATTTGCCGTGTGATTGGTAACACTCGAGAAGCACATCATTCTGCCCATGCCAGCCCCATGACACAAGGGCGAGTGCGAACAGGCTGCAGAGCCTCTGCAGTGTCCAAAGGTCTCCGCTGCAGGTGTTGAGCTGAGGAAACGCGGCCGGCTTGGCTTAGTTCCCATGTGCCCAGGGCCCCAGTACTCATCCAGCTCACTCTTTACTTTGCAACCAGACTGACTAATCATTTCAGAACAAAAATCTGATCCTTTTATGTGGAGAAAAAGAAACTCCCAAATTGCCAGTGGGAGAATAAACTGGTAGACTCTTCCTTGGATAGAAACTTGGTAATATCTAGTAAAACTGAATATCCTCAGGCCCTGTGACCCAGGCACTGCTTTCTTGATTCTAGATACTTTTGCCCATGTCTCCAAGGAAAACATATCTAAGACTTCATTCTAGTATTATTACTAATATTACAGCAGAAATTATTATTATATTATTTATTTTTATAGCAGAAAAAAATAGAAATAATCTAAATGTTTACCAATGAGAATAGATGGGTTATGGGTATGTAATCATAAAATGAAATACTCTTCAGTGGTTAAGATAAACTACATCTACATCTTCAACATATACAAATTTCACAAACATGAGCAAAAACCAAGCTGCAGAATGATACACACTGTAAGATACCATTTACATAAAGTTTAAAAACCTGAAAAAGAACAGATAATATCTACGAATCCACAAGTGTAGTGCTGTATAAAAAACAGAGTGGAAAGAAAAAGGAAAAACGGTGACATAAAAGATGGCACTAGTTTAGACCTGCTGGTTCAAGAAGACTTTCTGAAGAAACGACAAGCGTCAGGAGAGCGCTGGGCGCAAGGAGGGGCAGGGGCGCTGGGTATGCACAGCCTGAGGTTGAGAGACTGCCTGGGATCAAATCCCACTCTGTCTGCCACTTTAGCACTGTGTGACCCTGGGCAAGTTATATAACCCCTCTGTGCCTCAGTTTCCTCTGATCTAAAACAGCATAAGAATAGTCATTACCCTTACAGGAAAGCAGTGAGGATCAAGTGGGTTGATGTGTATGAATTAGAACGATGCCTGGCATGTGGTAATGTCTAGATCAATGTTTGCTATTATTTATATGCTAGGCAGAGGAAACAGTAAACTCAAAGGCAGGGTGACGGGAAAAAACGATGGGCAGAAGAGCTTTTGTGCTTCCACAGACTAGCAAGAAACCCAGGTGACTAAAGCAGAGGGAGAGAGGCAAGGCAGGGGATGGACAACATCAAAGCTGGAGAGTCAGGCAGGGGTCAGACTGCAACAGGCGTTAAGTCATGGCGAGAAGCTTGGGTTTGCTCCAAAGCTGGAGCAATGTAAGCCACGGAACAGGGTGATCCAGTGTCTGTACTGGAAAAGGGGACTTATTCAGCAATAAAAAAGAGCAAACTATTGGTATCCACAATCACTGGATGAATCTCTAAGGAACTGCAGAGTGAAACAAGCCCATCCCAAAAGGTTATATACTGTATGACTACATTTATACAACACTGTTGAGATGACATGACAGACACAAAGAGTACATCAATGGTTGCTTAATGAAGGAGTTGGGGACAGATGGAGGCATGTGTTCTTATAAAAGGACAACATAGGAAGAGATGTGTGTTCACACATGCTCACGGCAGCACAACTCACAACAGCCAAGAGGTGTAAACATGAGTGGATAAATAAGGTGTGGTATACCCATATAATGGGATATTATTTGGCCTAGAAAAGGGGGGTTGTTCTGCCACCTGCTACAACACAGTTGAGCTTTGAACACAGATATGCTATGTGAAATAAGCCAGTCACAAAAGGACAAATATTGTCTGATTCCACTTACAAGGTATCTCAAGCAGTCAAATTCATAGAGACAGAAAGAATGGTGCTTACCAGTGGCTGGGGACAGGTCGTGAGGAACTAGGTGTTTAACAGGTACAGAGTTTCAGTTTTGCAAGATGAAAATTGTACAGGTGGATGGTGGTGATGGTAGCACAACAATGTAAACTCACCTAGTGTCCCTGAGACTTAAAAACAGAAACACAGAAGTTGGGGAAAATAGAAATTTCAAGGAATACAGCTTAGGGGAAAAAGAACTGTCTATATATGATATCCTCAACTGCATAACGAAAAATCTAAACAGGTGACAAAAGAATGCAGTTATTAATGCCAAGAAAAATAAAAGTTGAACAAGAAATAAGATATTGTCATGGTATATTACTTGACTGGTGTATTAAGAGACTGCCTGGGGTCAAATCGTGCTCTGTCTGCAGTGAACAATATTCATGGAGTCACAATAGAAAATATGGAATAGGGATCTAATAAAATGTGTGATTTAACAATAGTGGGTGGATGGAAAAGAAGATAGGCTTAAGCAAAAATGTTCATCTTCCAGAAAACTGATGAATCACTATACAGAAAACTTATTACTTAAGAATATGGCATTAAATACTAGGAAAAAGACTTAAGAATGACAAGTATTTGGGAGTTCAGGAAAGATGGCAGCGTGAGCAGGGCAGCAGAAATCTCCTCCCAAGCCATATATATTTATGAAAATACAACAAATACAACTATTCCTAAAAGAGAGACCAGAAGATACAGGCAGTACCCAGCCTGCATCTACACCTGAGAGGACTCGGCACCCCGCGAGGCGGGTAAGATATGGAGCCACATCCCGGTGGGACCTGAGCATTCCCCCACCCCAGCGCACCAGCGGGAGGAGAGGATTCAGAGCCGGGAGTACAGGCCTGCAAAATAACCAGCCCTGGTGATCTGCACCGGGAGCGCTGACACACATCATGCCGTGTATCGGAGATTGGAGAGACACAGGGTGCAGGATCTGAGCCTGGGAACGCACAGGGTCCTCCCAGCCGGCTCCCCAGGACAAAAGAAAAGCGCGCACTCTTTTTAGCGGTCTTAAAGAGATACGGGCCCAACGGAGGAACAGGATCATTCCAGCACACTCAGCCCAGCAGCCTGGGAGTCCTGGGGAATTTCGGACCCCTCGGCTGACGACTAGGAAACAGTAGACCTACTAAGACTTCCCACAGAGATCAACAGCTTCCCATTCGTTTCCGCTCCGGCCAGAGCTACAAAGGGCCCTGAGGAGCGGCATGGCCGCGGCTGTGGAATAGTGGAGCAACAGCGCCACCTACAGCATCCTCACAGAATCTACTCCCGGCAGACGTCTTTTTCTTCCTTTCTTTGTTTTTCTCCTTTCTTTTCTTTTCTTTCTTTTCTCTCTTTCTCTTCTCTTTCTCTTCTTTCTTTTTTTTTTTAAGTCTTAAAGAGCCCAGCTGACATATGTGGCACCTACCAGCGACCACTTCTATCGCCATGAAAAGACAGAGGATTATGGTACAAACAAAGCTTATCCAGACCCAGACACGAGAGGGAGTCTGAAGGGATGACAATGCACAATCTTCCTGAAAAAGAATTCAGAATAAAAGCCATAACCATACTGATGAATCTACAGAGAAATATGCAAGAGCTGAGGGAGGGAGTGAAGTGAGGGAAGACAATGCAGAAATGAGACAAGCGATCGACGGGCTTAGCAGCAGACTGGACGAGATGCAAGAGACTGTTAATGGAATAGTAATCAGAGAATAGGAATACAGAGAAGCTGAGGCAGAGAGAGATAAAAGGATCTCTAGGAAAGAAAGAATATTAAGAGAACTGTGTGACCAATCCAAACAGAACAATATTCACATTATAGGAGTACCACACGAAGAAGAGAGAGAAAAAGGAATAGAAAGTGTCTGAAGAAATGATTGCTGAAAACTTCCCCATGCTGGGGAAGGAAATAGTCTCGCAGTCCGCGGAAGCCCCCAGATCTCCCAACACAAGGGACCCAAAGAAGACAACACCAAGACACATAATAATTAAAATGGCAAAGATCAAAGATAAGGACAGAGTATTAAAGGCAGCTAGAGACAGAAAAAAGATCACCTACAAAGGAAAACCCATCAGACTATCATCAGACTTCTCAACAGAAACCTTACAAGCCAGAAGAGAATGGCATGATATATTTAACGTAATGAATCAGAAGGGCCTCGAACCAAGAATATTGTATCCAGCACGATTATCATTTAAATATGACAGAGGGATTAAACAATTTCCAGAAAAGCGAAAGTTGAGAGTTTGCCTCCCATAAACCACCTCCACAGGATATCTTAAAAGGACTGCTCTAGAGGGAAGCACTCCTAAGGCTAAAAAGATGTCACCAGAGAAAATAAAATCATAGCAAAGAAGGCAGACCATCCAAATACTAACTAAAGGCAAAGAATAAAACACTTAGTATATAAAGAATGAAGGAGGAAGAATAAGAAGGGAGAGAAATAAAGAAACATCAGACTGTGCTGACAATAACTTAATAAGAAAGTTAAGTTAGGTTGTCAGAGAGTAAAGAAGCAACCCTTGAACCTTTGGTAACCAAGAATCTAAAGCCAGCAATGGCAATAAGTACATATCTATCGATAATCACCCTAAATGTAAATGGACTGAATGCACCAATCAAAAGACACAGAGTAACAGAATGGATAAAAAAGCAAGACCCATCTATATGCTGCTTACAAGAGACTCACCTCAAACCCAAAGATATACACAGACTAAAAGTGAAGGGATGGAAAAAGATATTTCATGCAAACAACGAGGAGAAAAAAGCAGGTGTTGCAGTACTTGTATCAGATAAAATAGACTTCAAAACGAAGAAAGTAGCAAGAGATAAAGAAAGACATTACATAATGATAAAGGGGTCAGTCCAACAAGAGGCTATAACCATTATAAATATATATGCACCCAACACAGGAGCGCCAGCATGTGTGAAACAAATACTAACAGAATTAAAGGAGGTAATAGACAGCAATGCATTCATTTTAGGAGACTTCAACACACCACTCACTCCAAAGGACAGATCAACCAGACAGAGAATAAGTAAAGACACAGAGGCACTGAACAACAAACTAGAACAGATGGACCTAACGGACATCTACAGAACTCTGCAACCAAAAGCAGCAGGATACACATTCTTCTCAAGTGCACATGGAACATTTTCCAGAATAGACCACATACTAGGCCACAAAAAGAACCTCAGTAAATTCAAAAATATTGAAATTCTACCAACCAACTTCTCAGATCACAAAGGTATAAAACTAGAAATAAATTTTAGAAAGAAATCAAAAAGGCTCACAAATACATGGAGACTTAACAACATTCTCCTAACTAATCAATGGGTTAACGACCAAATCAAAACAGAAATCAAAGAATATATGGAGACTAATGACAACAATAACACAAAGCCACAACTTCTGTGTGATGCAGCAAAGGCAGTTCTAAAAGGAAAGTATATTGCAATCCAGGCCTATGTAAAGAAGGAAGAACATTTCCAAATGAATAGTCTAAAGACACAGTTACTAAAATTGGAAAAAGAAGAACAAATGAGGCCCAAAGTCACCAGAAGGAGGGAATAATAAAGATCAGAGAAGAAATAAATAAAACTGAGAAGAATAAAACAACAGAAAAAATCAATGAAACCAAGAGCTGGTTCTTTGAAAAAATAACAAAATAGATAAACCTCTAGCCAGACTCATTAAGAGAAAAAGAGAATCTACACACATAAACAGAATCAGAAATGAGAAAGGAAGAATAACGACGGACCCCACAGAAATACAAAGAAGTATAAGAGAATGTTATGAGAATCTATATGCTAACAAGCTGGAAAACCTAGAAGAAATGGACAACTTCTTAGAAAAATACAACCTTCCAAGACTGACCAAGCAAGAAACAGAAAAACTAAACAGACCAATCACCAGCAACGAAATTGAATTGGTAATCAAAAAACTACCCAGGAACAAAATCCCCGGACCAGATGGATTCACCACTGAATTCTACCAGACATATAGAGAAGAAATAACACCCATTCTCCTTAAAGTTTTCCAAAAAATAGAAGAGGAGGGAATACTTCCAAAATCATTCTATGAAGCCAGCATCACTCTAATACCAAAAGCTGGGCAAAGACCTCACCAAAAAAGAAAATTGCAGACCAATATCCCTGATGAACGTAGATGCAAAAATACTCAACAAAATACTAGCAAACCGAATTCAAAAATACATCAAGAGGATCATACACCATGATCAAGTGGGATTCATTCCAGGGATGCAAGGATGGTACAACATTCGAAAATCCATCAAAATCATCCACCACATCAACAAAAAGAAGAACAAAAACCACATGATCATCTCCATAGATGCTGAAAAAGCATTTGACAAAATTCAGCATCCATTCATGATTAAAACTCTCAACAAAATGGGTATAGAGGGCAAGTACCTCAACATCATAAAGGCCATATATGACAAACCCACAGCTAACATCATACTTAACGGCGAGAAGCTGAAAGCTTTTCATCTAAGATCGGGAACAAGACAGGGATGCCCACTCTCTCCACTGTTATTCAACATAGTACTGGAGGTGCTAGCCATGGCAATCAGACAAAACAAAGAAGTACAAGGCATCCAGATTGGTAAAGAAGAAGTCAAATTGTCACTATTTGCAGATGACATGATACTGTACATAAAAAACCCTAAAGACTCCACTCCAGAACTACTAGAACTAATATCTGAATTCAGCAAAGTTGCAGGATACAAAATTAACACACAGAAATCTGTTGCTTTCCCATACACTAATGATGAACTAACAGAAAGAGAAATCAGAAAAACAATTCCATTCACAATTGCATCAAAAAGAATAAAATACCTAGGAATTAACCTAACGAAGGAAGTGAAAGAAAGACCTGTACTCTGAAAACTACAAGACACTCCTAAGAGAAATTAAAGAGGACACTAACAAATGGGAATTCATCCCATGCTCTTGGCTAGGTAGAATAAATATTGTCAAAATGGCTATACTACCTAAAGCAATCTACAGATTCAATGCAATCCCTATCAAAATACCACCAGCTTTCTTCAATGAACTGGAACAAATCATTCTAAAATTCATATGGAACCACAAAAGACCCCGAATAGCCAAAGCAATCCTGACAAGGAGGAATAAAACAGGGGGAATTACGCTCCCTGACTTCAAGCTCTACTACAAAGCCACAGTAATCAAGACAATTTGGTATTGGCACAAAAACAGACCCACAGACCAGTGGAACAGAATAGAAAATCCAAACATTAACCCAAACATATACAGTCAATTAATATTTGATAAAGGAGCCTTGGATATACAATGGGGAGATGACAGCCCCTTCAGCAGCTGGTGTTGGAAAAACTGGACAGCTACATGTAAGGGAATTAAACTGGACTACTGTCTAACCCCATACACAAAAGTAAACTCAAAATGGATCAAAGACCTGAATGTAAGTCATGAAACCATAAAACTGTTAGAAAAAAACACAGGCAAAAATCTCTTGGACATAAACATGAACGACTTTTTCATGAACATATCTCCCTGGGCAAGGGAAACAAAAGCAAAAATGAACAAGTGGGACTATATCAAGTTGAAAAGCTTCTGTACAGCAAAGGACACCATCAGCAGAACAAAAAGACATCCTACAGTATGGGAGAATATATTCATAAATGACGTATCCGATAAAGGGTTGACATCCAAAATATATAAAGAACTGATGCACCTCAACAAACAAAAGGCAAATAATCTAATTAAGAAATGGGCAGAGGACATGAATAGACACTTCTCCAAAGAAGAAATTCAGATGGCCAAAAGGCACATGAAAATATGCTCCACATCACTACTCATCAGAGAAATGCAGATTAAAACCACAATGAGATATCACCTAACACCAGTGAGGATGGCCAACATCCAAAACACAAACAACAACAAATGTTGGCAAGGATGTAGAGAAAAGGGAACCCTCCTACACTGCGGGTGGGAATGCAAATTAGTTCAACCATTGTGGAAAGCAGTATGGAGGTTCCTCAAAAAACTCAAAATAGAAATACCATTTGACCCAGGAATTCCACTCCTAGGAATATACCCTAAGAATGCAGCAGCCCAGTTTGAAAAAGACAGATGTACCCCTATGTTTATCGCAGCACTATTTACAATAGAATGGAAGCAACCTAAGTGTCCATCAGTAGATGAATGGATAAAGAAGATGTGATACATATACACAATGGAATATTATTCAGCCATAAGAAGAAAACAAATCCTACCATTTGCAACAACATGGATGGAGCTAGAGGGTATTATGCTCAGTGAAATAAGCCATGCCGAAAAAGACAAGTATCAAATGATTTCACTCATATGTGGAGTATAAGAACAAAGAAAAAAACTGAAGGAACAAAACAGCAGCAGACTCACAGAACCCAAGAACGGACTAATAGTTACCAAAGGGAAAGGGACTGGGGAAGATGGGTGGGAAGGGAGGGATAAGAGGGAAAAAGGGGCATTACGATCAGCAGACGTAATGTTGGGGGGCACGGGGAGGGCTGTACAACTCAGAGAAGACAAGTATGACTCTACAGCATCTCACTACGCTGATGGACAGTGACTGTAATGGGGTTGGTGGGGGGGACCTGATGAAGGGGGTAGTTTAATAACCATAATATTGCACATGTAATTGTAGATTAATGATACCAAAATAAATTTTTAAAAAAAGAATGACAAGTATTCTTTAAGGAGGGAGATAGAATGGAAATAGGGGCTAGAAGACTCCTTTATTTCTGCTTTCGCTTTCTAGCATTAACTTGTTTGAATATGTACACCATTTACTCAAATAAAATAATTGATTAAAAAATATAATGTGTCTCAGCCACACACGAAACATAAATTAAATGGTGGTCAATTCACAGTTACATTTCCTAGGATTCTGCCATTGATGTACCCAGGAAAGTAGGACTCCTGTATTCTCACAACCAGCTGAGGTGATGAACTGAGGACACACCCTGAAGCACCAGACTGTAAGCTCCACGAAGGCAGAGGTCATGCTGATTATGTCCACTTAGCCCTCACCACCGTACCTGCCATGCTGAGTAACAGCTAGCAGGGTTATTATTTACCATTTACTGTGTACAGTCACCAATTCTAAGCATTTCACATGTAATAAACCATTTAATTCTGCTAGCGTCCCCCAAGACAGATATGACTGTTATCCCCCATAAAACAGATGAGACAACCAAGGGACAAAGAGGGAAAGTAGTCCCCCAGTGTTGACACCTAGTCAGTGGGGACGCCAGTATCTGCTTCCAGTCTGACACCTTCCCTCCTGATGACTGTGTGCTCAAGAAATGCCTGTGGAAGGAAGATAGCACAATAGGAGGCAGGAGGGAAGAGAAATTACCAGGAAGAGGGAAAAAAGAAAGGCCGACTTTCCTTAGAAAATAATTTAGAATATGATATAATGCGGAAACTCCAAATTTCCACTCCAGAGAACAGGAATGCAATCATTTCAGCATGGAAAAGCTGCAGGCACAACTACTCAAACGATGGCTCCAGACCATGCAAACCAGATGCTCATAGACTGACGGGCATTGGGCAGTGGTGCTTCCCCATGTCCTCTTCCAAATTACCTCCCTGCAAAATGCAGCTGAAGTAACGAGGAAGGCGAGTGAGTTAGTGAGGAGGACCGCGAGGGCGAGGCCTCATGGGACTTAGTGTCTAGACCCGTGGACAACTTCTGAGTAGGTAACCTGAGTCTTTCACTTAAAGCAGGAGTCAACATCCGAGTTATAAAGCAGGATTTCTCTGGCTCCACCCACCTTGCATCCTAGGCCCTTAGCAACCCAGCACCCACCTGCCCTATCCCACCCCTGACTTCTGACCTCTCCCGGGAGCTCAGCAGCGCTATCGTCCAGCAGCACCATCTCCCAGCCACCACTGACTGGTTACTCTCCACCCGCCACTCCCACTCCTGCTGCAGCCAAAGGTTCCCGTGTTTGTGTCAAGGTCACTGTTGTTCACAAACCCCCATGTGCCAGCCCACTGGCACTAGCAGCCTATGGCTCCTGCAGGCAATTTTCTCCCCTGCTTTCTCTAGGTCCAGCAGTGAACCAGCATTGAACAGGCTTCTCACCACCTCCAAATCCATCTTGTCTCCCAGTGCCCTTCAGAGATTCAGCAAAATTGCTTCCCCACCTTCAACTTGTGGCCCCACCTTCTCCAGAATGTGAGCACAAATCCACGAGGCCTTAATTGAAAATAGGTGCTACCTGTTTCCAAGTAGCAGGCCTTGTCTCTGAATCTAGTCTGGGACCATGACCCTCTTTTCTCTGCAGATATTTTTTTTCCTCCTTATCTACTCAGGCAAACAGATCCCTGGGTATAATTCTAGGAAAGATAGGGAGGGAAAGGGGACTGAGCAAAAACATACTCTCCATTTGGTGGCAAGAATGGCAGAGACAATCTAGGAAAAAGAAAACTTTTGCCCACCTGAGTTGGACAGGGAATGCCTCAGGAAGGTGTAAGCCAGAGGTGAGCCTCAGAGAGGATGGGGAATGGGAAAACTGGGTGTGTAAAGCCAAGAGAGTCATGTAGGAAAGAATGGGAAAGGCTCCAGATCATCAACCTTGAATACCAGGGACAACAGCTGGAAATTAAAACAAAATCCAGTTCTAGGAATCTCTCCCAGAGCTCTATTCACACGTACACTGTGGCAGATGAACTCTGAGGATGGCTTACATACCATTCCAGCAGCCTTCTTCCTTGCCTTTCTCTACAATTGAATCTATAAATAACTGCACTTCCAGCCTCCTTTAAGGCTAGGATTGGCCATGTGAGAGTTTGGCCATCACCATGGAGGTGCAACACCATAGAGGGATTCCTGTCCACACCCCCTCCCCTCCAGAACCTTCACAGAGGCCAGTTCTCAAAAGCAGTGAGTCTTTGGCTCCCACCCTTCAACTTCACTCTTCTTCCCCCCTAGCTGAAACATAGAATGAGATGCTGGAGCTGCAGCAGCCATCTCTTCATCAGGAAGACCAAAGCCATACACTAGCATGGCAGAACAGGAAGACAGAACATCCTTGACTGTCTACCTCAGGAAGAGGAAGGAAGGACTCTGGGAAGACAACATGAGAAGTGAGGCAGAAACCTCTCCCAAAACTACATATAAAACGAAAATACAGCAAATACAACTAATCCTGAAAGAGAGACCCAAAGATTGCAGAACAGACTGTCTACATCTGGGGAAAAGACAAGACTCACAGAAAAGAGTAAAGTAGCAAAGCTGTGATTGGTGGAACCCAAGCCCTCCCCTGACCCCAGCTCACAGGCCGGAGGAAGATAAATGGAGCAGGGAGGGAGTAGAAGCCCAGGACTGCTAAACACCCAGCCCTGGAGATCTACTGTGGGAGCACAAACCCACATTACATGGTGCTCTGGAGATTAGTGGGGTTGGAAAGCAAATACAGGTAGAATACTCAGAGACTGAGATTCCAGACACTGTGGAGAACAGGTATGCATAACTGGCTGCTCCAAGACAAAAGAAAAGCAAGCATTTTGAAAGACTTCCCAAGAACAAGAGGGGTGATAAAGGGACAAAGATTACACAGAACTTGCTGCACAGGAGAAAGGACGGGGACAAAATAGTCCTGGCACACTCAGCCCAGCAGGTTAGGAGCTTCAGACGTTCCATCCCCCTGGCTGGCAATGCAGCACTGAGCCCCTCACTGCGATACACAGCCTGCCATTCCTTCCTTTCAGCAGGCACAGGCCCACACCCCTGATGTCCCTACCATCAAACCAGGCCAGCCACAGAGTGGCCATGCCTATGGCAGCTATAGGGGCATAACACAGAGGCTCCTCCCTACATGCTCTGCACACTGGACCTGACAGTGGAGGCAGGCACTGCAGCAGTAAAGCAAGAAAGAGTTCTTTCCTCCCAGCAGGCACTGGTAGCACTTGCCTGCGACCCCTGCCATTGCTCTGCAGCTCCAGAGAGTAGAGTTTCTGGGCTTGAGAGGAAACCACCTACACAAAGATATTATTCCATAGGAATCAGTAGAATGAAATCACAAAAAAAATGTTGTACAAATAAGAATTCAAATGCCAGAAAGAGGGCTAGGTGAAACAGAAGTCACCAGTCTTCTTAATAAAGACTTCAAAATAAACATCATAAACATGCTCATGGAGCTACAGAAAAATAGTCAAGATATCAGGGAGGACTTCAAGAAAGACACAGAAACTTTGAAAAATACACAATCTAAAATGCAACATACAATGGTGGGATTTAAAAGTAGAATAGATGAGGTAGAGTAGACAGTAAATGAAATAGAAATTACAGAACAGGAAAACAAAGAAACTGAGGCACAGAGAGAAAAAGGGAACTCTAGGAATGAAAGAATAATAAGAGAATTGTGTGACCAATCCAAACAGAACAATATTCACATTATAGGTATACCAGAAGAAGAAAAAAAGGGATAGAAAATCTCTTTGAGGAAATAATTTCTGAAAATTTCCCTGACCTTGGGAAATAAATAGTCTCTGAGGTCGTAGAAGTGCAGACATCTCCCAACACAAGGGACCCTAGCAAGATAACACCAAGGCATATAATTAAAATGGCAAAGATCAAAGATAAGGAGAGAGTATTAGAAGCAGCCAGAGAAAGAAAAAAGATCACATACAAAGGAAAGCCCATCAGGCTATCATCAGACTTCTCAGCAGAAACCTTACAGGCCAGAAGGGAGTGGCATGATGTATTTAATGCAATGAAACAGAAGGACCTCAAACCAAGAATATTCTACCCAGAAGATTATCACTTAAATTTGAAGCAGGGATTAAACAATTTTCAGGTAAGCAAAAGTTGAGAGGATTTACTTCTCACAAACTGTCTCCAATGTATTTTGAAGGCACTCCTCTAGATGGAAGTGCTCCAAAGGCTAACTAGCTGTCACCAGAGAAAATAAAATCACAGTAAAAGAAGTAGACTAATTACTGAGCAAATGCAAAATTAAATCAACTACCCACAAAGTCAGTCGAGGGATACACAAAGAGTACAGAATATGATACCTAATATATAAAGAGTGGAGGAGGAAGAAAAAGAAGGGAGAAAAAAAAGAACCTTTAGATTGTATTTGAAAGAACATAATAAGCAAGTTAGACTGTTAGATAGTTAAGAGGCTGCCCTGAACCTTTGGTAACCATGAATCTAAAGCCTGCAATGGCAATAAGTACATATCTACCGATAATCACCCTAAATGCAAATGGATGGAATGCACCAATCAAAAGACATTGAGTTACGGAATAGGTAAAAAAAACAAGACCTATCTATTCTGCCTACAAGAGACTCACTTCAAACCCAAAGACATACACAGACTAAAACTGAAGGGATAGAGAAAGATATTTCATGCAAACAACAGGGAGAAAAATGCAGGAGTAGCACTACTGGTATCAGAAATATATATTTAAATAAAGAAAGTCACAAGAGACAAAGAAGGACATTAAATCATTAAAAAGGGATCAGTCCAACAAGAGGATATAACCATTATAAATATTTATGCACCCAATATAGGAGCTCCTAAATATGTGAAATAAATACCAACAGAATTAAAGGGGAGTATAAAATGCAATGCATTCATTTTAGGAGAGTTCAACACACCACTCACTCTAAAGGATAGATCAACCAGACAGAAAATAAGTAAGGATATAGAGGCACTGAAAAACACATTAGAAAAGATGGACCAAACAGATATCTACAGAACACTCCATCCTAAAGCAACAGGATACAAATTCTTCTCAAGCACACAGAAAATTTCCAAATTAGTTCACATACTAGGCCACAAAAAGAGACTCAGTAAATTCAAAAAGACTGAAATTTTGCCAACCAGCTTCTCAGACCACAAAGGTATGAAACTAGAAATAAATTATGCAAATTAAAAAAGCCCACAAACACATGGAGGCTTAACAACGTGCTCTAAATAATCAATAGACCAATGACCAAATAAAAACTGAGCTCAAGCAATATATGGAGAAAAATGAAAACAACTCAACACCCCAAAACCTGCTGGCAGTTCTAAGAGGAAAGTATATTGCAATACAGGTTTACCTCAAGAAAGAATAACAATCCCAAATGAACAGTCTAAACTCACAATTAATGAAACTAGAAAAAGAAGAACAAAGGAGGCCCAAGGTCAATAGAAAGAGGGACATAATAAAGATCAGAGCAGAAATAAATAAAATAAGAGAAGAAAAAACAACAGAAAGGATCAATGAAACCAGGAGCTGGTTCTATGAGAAAATAAACTTATCAAGAAAAAAGAGTGTACACACATAAACAGAATCAGAAATGAGAAAGGAAAAATCACTATGGACACCACCGAAATACAAAGAATTATGAGAGAATACTATGAAAAATTATATGGTAACAAACTGAATAACTTAGAAGAAATGGACAACTTTCTAGAAAAAGACAACCTTCCAAGACTGACCCAGGAAGAAACAGAAAATCTGAACAGACCAATTACCAGCAACGAAATTGAATTGATAATAATAAAAAAAACTACCTAAGAACTAAATCCCTGGATGAGATGGCTTCACTGCTGAATTTCATCAAACATTCAGTGAAGACCTAATACCCATCCTCCTTAAAGTTTTCCAAAGAGTAAAAGAGGAGGGAATACTTCCAAACTCATTCTATGAGGCCAACATCACTCTAATACCAAAATCAGACAAAGATATCACACAAAAAAAGAAAATTACAGACCAATATCCCTGATGAACATAAATGCAAAAATATTCAACAAAATATTAGAAAACCGAATTTAAAAACATATCAAAAAGATAACCCATCATGATTAAGTGAGATTTATTCCAGGGATGCAAGGATGGTACAATATTCTAAAAATCCATCAACATCATCCACCACATCAACAAAAAGAAGGACAAAATCATGTGATCATCTCCATGGATGCTGAAAAGCATTCGACAAAATTCAACATCCTTTCATGATAAAAACTCTCAACAAAATGTGTATACAGGGCAAGTACCTGAACATAATAAAAGCCATATATGACAAGCCAACAACTGATATCATACTTAACAGCAAAAAGCTGAAAGCTTTTCCTCTAAGATGGGGGAAAAGACATGGATGCCCACTCTCTGTGTTTTATTCAACATAGTACTGGAGTTCCTAGCAATCAGACAACACAAAGAAAAGGCATTCAGATTGGTAAGAAAGAAGCTAAACTGTAGCTGTTTGCAGATGACATGATATTGTACACAAAAAACCTAAGGAATCCACCCAAAAACTACTAGAACTAATAACTCAATTCATCAAAGTTGTGGGATACAAAATTAATACACAGTAATCTCTTGCATTCCTATATACTAATGATAAACTAATAGAAATAGAAATCAGGAAAACAACTCCATTCACAATTGCATCAAAAATAATAAAATACCTAGGAATAAACCTACCAAGGAGATGAAAGACCTATCTATACCTGAAAACTATAAAACACTCAGGAGAGAAATTAAAGAAGACACCAATAAATGGAAACACATCTCATGTTCATGGATAGGAAGAATTAATATTGCCAAAATGGCCATCCTGCCTACAGCAATCTACAGATTCAATGCAATCCCTACCAAAATGCCAACAGCACTCTTCAGTGTACTAAAACAAATAGTTCTAAAATCTATATGGAACCACAAAAGACCCTGAATAGCCAAAGTAATCCTGAAAAGGAAGAACAAAGCAGGGGGGGATTACGCTCCCCAACTTCAAGCTCTACTACAAAGCCACAGTAATCAAAACAATTTGGTACTGGCACAGTAACAGACCCAAAGACCAATGGAACAGAATAGAGAGCCCAGATATATACCCAAGCATATATGGTCAATTAATACATGATAAAGAAGCCATGGATATACAATAGAGAAATGTTGGCAAAATATTCACAAACTGGACAGCTACATGTAAGAGAATGAAACTGGATTTTTGTCTAGCCCCATACACAAAAGTAAACTGGAAATGGATGAAAGACCCGAATGTAAGTCATGAAACCATAAAACTCATAGAAGAAAACATAGGCAAAAATTTCCTGAATACAAACATGAGCAACTTTTTCCTAAACACATCTCCTCTGGCAAGGGAAACAAAAGCAAAAATGAACTAATGGGACTACATCAAACTAAAAAGCTTCTGTACAGCAAAGGACACCATCAGCAGAACAAAAAGGCATTCTATAGTATGGGAGGATATATTCATAAACAACATATCCAATAGGGGTTACTCTCCAAAATATTTAAACACCTCAACACCCAAAAATCAAAAGACCCAATTAAAATATGGGTAAATGATCTGAACAGACACTTCTCCAAAGAAGAAATTCAGATGGCCAACAGGCACATTAAAAGATGCTCCGCATCACTAATTATCAGGAAAATGAAAACTAAAACCGCAATGAAATACCACCTCACACCAGTTAGGATGGCCAACATACAAAAGACAAGCAGCATGTGCTGGCAAGAATGCGGAGAAAGGGGAACCCTCTTATACTGTTGGTATGAATGTAAATTAGTTCAACTATTGTGGAAAGCAATATGGTGTTTCCTCAAAAAACTAAAAATAGAAATACCATTTGACCCAGTAATTCTAGTCCTAGGAATTTACCAGAAGAAAACAAGATCCTTGATTCAAAAAGATGTATGCACCCCTATGTTTATCACAGCACTATTTACAACAGCCAAGATATGGAAGTAACCTAAGTGTCCATCAATAGCTGAATGGATAAAGAAGAGGTGGTACATATGCCGAATGGAATATTGTTCAACCATAAGAAGAAAACAAATCCTGCCATTTGCAACAACATGGATGTAGCTAGAGGGTGTTATGCTCAGTGAAATAAACCAGGCAGAGAAATCTCCACAGAGATTTTACTTATTTGTGGAGTATAAACAAAGCAAAACTGAAGGAACAAAATAGCAGCAGACTCACAGACTCCAAAAAGGGACTAGTGGTTACCAAAGGGAAGGAGTTGGAAAGGGTGGGTGGGGAGGGAGGGAGAAGGTGATTAAGAGACATTATAATTAGCACTCATAATATAGATAGGTCATAGGGAAGGCAGTAAAGCATGCAGAATACAAGTAGTGACTCTATAGCATCTTACTACGTTGATGAACAGTGACTGCAATGCAGGGTGAGGACTTGATAATATGGGTGAATGTTGAAACCACAGTGTTGCTCATGTGAAACCTTCATAAGATTGTATATCAATGATACTTTAATTTTTAAAAAGAAAATAAAATGTACAGAAAAAAAAGAAAAGGAAGGAAGGTGGGAAGGAAGGAAGAAGCAAGGAAGGAGGGAGGAAGCTTATTTAAGCCATTACAATAAGGTTTATATTTATAATTACTCTATAATGACTTGCAGGACATGCATTTCCATACACTGGAGGGTCATTTGTAGTATCATAAAATGGGAACAGTAGATATGGGAGCAGTAACATAAACTGTTACCCAGCCACACTAGTAAAACCACTATGAAATTCTATATAGTGGTTAAAAAGGATGATGTATGCATACAAAAACAGGGATACGGAAAGATCTCTACAATACATTGCCAGGTTTAAAAAAATCAACAAAACAATACATAGTATTGACCCACTTACGGGATTTTAAAAATTATATGCATGCAGTTATCAATCTATGAATGTATAAAGAAGTGCATAAACCAAGCATTAACAATTATTATCCTGGGTCCATGGAAGAGTAGGGTTGGACTTGGGGTGAAAGGGGGCTTTGGCTGTTCACTCTATGCTTCTGGGGGAAAATCAATTGAAAAGGAGTGTTACTTTGCTTCCTTCCTTTTGGGTAATTAAGTTCTAGTCTCACTAAACCTGAATGGACGTGTGAAATGCCTTGGGAGACCACCCTGTAGATGTCTTTGGGTCTAGAATTCCAAAAACCCCACTCAATCTCCCACCAGAGGGACCAGGGGTGGCATGGACAGGTGGCCCAATAGGGCTGCCATGTTGATGGTATCGCCACTGGGCTTCTGCGCCAAGAGACCCAGAACTGGAATTGTTCACCCCAATCAAGTGATTGAGCCAAAGAGCTGGGGTGTTCTTTTTTCCTTTTATTCCATTTTTTTATTAAGGTATTATTGATATACACTCCTACGAAGGTTTCACATGAAAAAACAATGTGGTTACTACATTTACCATATTATCAAGCCCCCACTCATACCCCAATGCAGTCACTGCCCATCAGTGTAGTAAGATGCCACAGATTCACTGTTTGCCTTCTCTGTGCCACAGTTTTCCCCGTGATCCCCCACAGCATGTGTACTAAACATAATACCCCTCAATCCCCTTCTCCCACCCTCCCACCTGCCCTCCCACACCCCTCCCCTTTGGTAACCACTAGTTCCTTCTTGGAGTCTCTGAGTCTGCTGCTCTTTTGTTCCTTCAGTTTTGCTGCGTTGTTATGCTCCACAAATTAGGGCAATCATTGGGCACTTGTCTTTCTCCGCCTGACTTATTTCACTGAGCATAATATCCTCCAGCTCCATCCATGTTGTTGCAAATGCTAGGATTTGTTTCCTTCTTATGGCTGAATAGTATTCCACTGTGTATATGCACCACATCTTCTTTATCCATTCATCTACTGATGGACACTTAGGTTGCTTCCACATCTTGGCTATTGTAAAAAATGCTGCAATAAACATAGGGGTGCATATGTCTTTTTGAATCTGAGAAGTTGTATTCTTTGGGTAAATTCCCAGGAGTGGGATTCCCAGGTCAAATGATATTTGTATTTTTAGTTTTTTGAGGAACCTCCATATTGCTTTCCACAATGGCTGAACTAGCTTACATTCCCACCAGCAGTGTAGGAGGTTTCCCCTTTTTCCACATCCTCACCAGCATTTGTTGTTCTTAAGTCTCTTCAATGCTGGCCATCCTTACTGGTGTGAGGTGATATCTCATTTTGGTTTTAATTTGCATTTCCCTGATGATTAGTGATGTGGAGCATCTTTTCATGTGTCTGTCGGCCACCTGAATTTCTTCTTTGAAGAACTGTCTCTTTATATCCTCTGCCCATTTTTTAATAGGGTTATTTGCTTTTTGGGTGTTGAGGCGTGTAAGTTCTTTATATATTTCGGAAGTTAACCCCTTGTTGGATATGTCATTTACAAATATATTCTCCCATACTGTAGGATGCCTTTTTGTTCTGTTGATGGTGTCCTTTGCTGTACAGAAACTTTTTAGTCTGATGTAGTCCATGAGTTCATTTTTGCTTTTCTTTTCCCTGGCTCAAGGACATGCATTCAGGAAGAAGTTGCTCATGCTTATATTCAGGAGATTTTTGCCTATGTTGTCTTCTAAGAGTTTTATGGTTTCATGACTTACATTCAGGTCCTTGATCCATTTTGAGTTTACTTTTGTGTATGGGGTTAAACAATAATCCAGTTTCATTCTCTTGCATGTAGCTGTCCAGTTTTGCCAACACCAGCTGTTGAAGAAGCTGTCATTTCCCCATTGTGTATCCATGGTCCTTTACATATATTAATTGACTGTATATGGTTGGGTTTATATCAGGGCTCTCTAGTCTTTTCCATTGGTCTATGGGTCTGTTCTTGTGCCAGTACCAAATTGTCTTGATTACTGTGGTTTTGTAGTAGAGCTTAAAGTTGGGGAGCATAATTCCCCCAGCTTTATTCTTCCTTCTCAGGATTGCTTTGGCTATTAGGGGTCTTTTGTGGTTCCATATGAATTTTAAAATGATTTTCTCTAGTTCATTGAAGAATGCTGTTGGTATTTTGATAGGAATTGCATTGAATCTGTAGATTGCTTTAGGCGGGATGGCCATTTTGACAATATTAATTCTTCCTATCCATGAGCACAAGATGTGTTTCCATTTATTGGTATCTTCTTTAATTTCTCTCATGAGTGTCTTGTAGTTTTCAGAGTATTGGTCTTTCACTTCCTTGGTTACGTTTATTCCTTGGTATTTTATTCTTTTTGATGCAACTGTGAATGGAATTGTTTACCTGATTTCTCTTCTGCTAGTTCATTGTTAGTGTATAGGAATGCCACAGATTTCTGCATATTAATTGTGTATCCCACAACTTTGGTGAATTCAGATATTAGATCTAGTAGTTTTGGAGTGGATTCTTTAGGGTGTTTTATGTATGATATCATGTCATCTGCAAACAGGGACAGTTTGACTTCTTCCTTACCAATCTGGATGCCTTTTATTTCTTTGTGTTGTCTGATTGCTGTGGCTAGGACCTCCAGTACTATGTTGAATAGGAGTGGGGAGAGTAAAGAGCTGGTTTTATGATACCCCAAATCCAGCTCTTCCCCAGCCTAGTGAATCTAGCCCATGCAGCCTACTACCCATGAGGATGATGGAAACTCCCACTGGCCCCTAGCTCCACATCCCTTCCTGGACCTAGGGGTCTGAATCAAGAGCATCCCATCACTACCGTAGCACCGAAGTGGGGCCTGTGCTAGGGCCCTGGCCTCTATCCAGCTTTCTGGGCTCTACTAAGTGTGGGTCCTGCGTGAACACCATCAGCCGGCTGAATGGATGTGACCTGTGAATTACACAGCTGCTCCCAGGGATAATTGCTCTGTGATCTAAACCATGATGGGTGTGAGGGGGAGAGTGTTCCACAGCAGCTGCACCACACTTCTGAGGACATTCACAAGACACAGTTCCCTGTGCACAGGGCAGGGCTGGGCACCTGGGGTCCCAGGGTGGGGAAAGCACTAGAGGGGCTGGCGGGAGGAGAAAGGATCCAGGCACATGCCCATGCAGGGAGCTGACCAGACCTTTAGAGAAACCGGGTCCAGTGAGGGCAAATTAGTAATTGTGCAAGGAAATGGAGGAGCAGTGTTAGAGCAGACAACTTCATTTCAGAGGTGGCACAGGGACATGCAGGGGATGCACAGGACTGACATGTTTGTCCTGCGCAGCATCTGGGAGGCACGGACCAGCCTCCAGGAAATGGCTCGCAGCCTGGCACCCACAGGAGAACAAGGGAGATGCCGCAGTCCTGCCTCTTAGAGCCAAGTCACAATACTCCAGCCACTTTACACCAATCGGCCATCGACTGGGTGCACAAACATGAGCTGGGCAGGTGCAGGGGGGCCCTTGGTGCCTGTGCATGTCTGAGCAGGGGCATTGCAGAGCCGGGTGGGGGCAGCAGTGGGGCTGTCACTGGAGAGCAGCTGCCAGGCCAGGGAGCATGGGAGGCATGACAACACCACAAACAAGAACTGAGCATGAGTGGGTGTGGACACCTGCATTGGGAAGGCTCCACAGAAGACTGCATGCAGAACCATCCCTGTCCACCTTCGGGGCCACTGTCAGGTCGTGGGCAGAGCCGGGATGTGCATCCTCCCGTCTGTTGCCGAGGCTGGGTGACAAGAGTAAGGTCCCCTTGGCCAAAGCCTTTGGGGCTCTTGATGAGGCTGAAGAGTCTGTGGGAAGCATGTGATTGGGTGGGGCATAGGGGCAGGGGCTGCTGAGGACCCAGGGTGGGTGCCATCACACTGCACCTCATCGTGGAGGTCCCAGAGACCCTGGAGATAACCACTGCCACCCACCTCCTCCCAACACCTAGCCCATCCCCTACCCTTCTCTGCCCTGGCACCACCAGCCCTGCTCAGACCTCCCCCTCTCCCCCTCCAGGAGGCTGGAGTGCTACCATTTGCCCAGGGGTGCTTGGAAGAGGCACGTCCTTCATCTCAACCCTGGCCGCCTCCCCACGGGTCTCAGCCCTGACGATGCTGGGCTCCTGCATCAGACTCCTGTCCTCTGGCCTGGCTGCCGCCTGCTCTCCCTGCCCACCCACCAAACTGGTGCTTTTAAAGGTTTCAACTTTAAAGGGTGGGGAGGGGGACCCACCCTCCAAGTAACAAAGAATCATATAATTACTTTGCAGCTCCTTGTCTTTGGTAATTTGATGCTTGTATTGCTATCATTACACATTATGTGGAGTTCGAGTTACAGTGCTTGGGTGATCAGTGACATCTGCAGAATTTTCAAATGAAGAAGAAAGTCCAAAAGATACAGCCTGGCTGATGGAGCACCCCAGACCCCAGGGGACAGGATATGCAGGCCATGAGGCAGGTGGGCCTCCAGGAGGCAGGACGCTGCAGACGTACTGGCTGTTTACCCCGTTACCTGACCAATTTCATGGACCATACTTCTTCTCTTCACTCTCAAGATGGAAACTGAGGCTCAAAGAGATGGACTGCTTGTCCCAGGCCACATACACACTGAAGCTAAAATGTCTTCCTTCCCGGGAGGTGTCCACAGCTGAGGAAATGGCCATGGACCTTCCCCAGGCTGTGCCTGAGTATGTGTGTTGAATATTATATAAACCTGGACAACAGAGAGGCAGAAACCACAGAGAAGCCAGCTGAGTCAGGCCTCCTCTGCTAGCTCCCTAGAATGAAATCTGTGGGATGGGCTGTGGGAGGCCAGCAACGAGGTCTGTTTCTGTGTAGAGGCCAGCAACGAGGAAAGGGCATGTTCAGAGGTTCCCTGATTCATTCAACCAATCATAGAGCTCAATATGAAGGGGCTGTTTTAAGTCCTGGTTTCAGAAAAAGCGTTGCGCACATGGCCCTTTGCACTTTAAGGAGAGGTCAGTCACCTTGTTGCCATGCAGAGAGCACGGATTCACAGAGAAATAGAAGGCATGGATCCCGCCACAGGAACCAAGGACAGAGGCAGAGATACTGGCACAGGAAATGCTTGGAGAAGAGTGCACAGCGACTGCCCTGGGGGAGCAATGGGCTGTAGGGACCACACGGAAGGGAAATGGCCCGGGGCCAGCACCCTCCCGATGAATGAGTACTCAATGGCATAGCTGGCTAAGAAAAAATCAGAGAGTAGGTGTCTTTATCCTCCTTAAGGATTTCTGCTCTTCGTTTGCATTCTGGGGCTTGCTTTGAGGATAAGCCTCATGTTCTTGGAAGGATGAAGTAAAGCGACTCAGAGTCTGCAGGCGGGAGAGTGCTTCTGTGAAGGGCCGACCTCAGGGCTGACGGTGGGGTCGTGGGCCTGGGAATAGCTGGCAAGGTGATGGAATTGGCGGTCCGAGCAGCACCGGAGGACCGGCGGGAGCCCCCCAACAGAATTCCGGCCGTGCCACAGACAGCACCTTTCTTTGGTGCCGCGCAGTCTCCCGAAGAGGCCAGACTCCACCTCCTGCATTTCCCAAGGAAAAAAAGGGAGGCCCAGGGAGGGCAAGGTTTGCCCAGCAAGTGAACAGCAGCCAGAAGTCCCAAGGTCTTGTCTCTAAGGTGACTCTGGTATTGGGTGGAGCTGGGGTCAGTTATCCTAAGAGACTTGCCCTGGTTTCTTCTCTCCAGAAGCCAAAGACATTCTCTTTCAGTCCTTTTCTCCTAGAACCCTTCTGTGATCTGATATTTTGATAGATTTTTCAGAACAGTTTGGTTTTCCTAGAACCACTTTAAGAGCTCCTGCCCTTTGGCTTGCATGTGCTAGCTGCTCAGTAAGCATTGCCAGGGAAATGCATGAACCGGTCGCTGTCTCCTTCCTCAACCGATCCACTCGTCGATGAGCGTGCATTTACCTGGTGCAAAGCCACCCGGCATATTGTGTGCAGACACAGGGAGTCCTGGCCATGGTCACTGCCCTCAAGGGGCTTAGCCCCCAAGTTGTGGCAAGACTTCCATTTGGGACAGGGTTTGACGCACAGCAGCACGTTGAGAGACCAGTGAACTGTGCAGAGGCTGCAGGTACCCAGGGTTTGATCTGGACTTTGAACGATGATTTCCAGTGGTTTTTATTTTAAAAGGGAAATAATTTCTTTCTGCTTCAAGGCTCACTCATTTTCGGCTTCTTTGCCCGCTCCCTGGCACTTCCTCAATGTGCAAACACTGGAGTGCCTCAAGGCAGGGCCCCTGAATCCCTCCGACACCCACTTATACTTGCCCCTTTGCTGGTCTCAAGTTAAAGCCCACCCACAAGAGGACAACTCCCAACCTCCCGTTTGCAGCCCAGGTCTTTTTTCCGAATGCCGGACTTGAATATCCACCTGTCTCATCAACACATTCACCAGAATTTCAAGTCCTTTCAAACTTATGTCAAAATTACATGTTATCCTCCCTCAGTTAATGATGGCTCCACCCTCCCAGTTACTCAGTCCCAAAGCCCGAGCATTGGGCTCCCTCCTTCCTTTTTCTTACTTTCGACATACGGTTTGTCAGCGTATCATGCTGGCACCACCACTCTGACACCTCCACCATGGCCGCCATGAAGAGAGCTGCCATCTCTTCTCACCTGGGTTTGCGTGTCGGGTTCTAGGGAACTTCCCCGGGCGCTCCCCTGACAGCACTTGGCCTGGTCCGCCCCACTCCCCTCCACCTCTCAGACCTGACCTCCTACCACCCTTCTTCTCACAGAGGCAGCCATTCCGACCTCCAAGCTGGTCCTCCAGCGTGCCACGCCTGCTCCCACCATAGCTGCTTCCTCGATGTGGAAAAGCTCTCCCCTAGCAGCCCACAGGCTCACTCGGCGTCCTCCTGTCAGGAGGCTGGCTCTCGTCCTGTCCCTTCCCCATTGGCTGACCGGAGCCTGTGCTGCTTTTCCCTTCCAGTTGGACTCCTCAAGGCTAGACAGATGTGATAGAGTTATACAATTTTGTCTTCCCACAGAAGCCTTTCAAGTTTGAACATTTTATTTCCATTTTACAGTAAACAGAGGTTCCAAAACTTTAAGAAACGTCTTCAGAGTCGCATGGCTAGTAAGTGGCAGGATGGAAACTGAGCCCATCAGTGAGACCAGAAAGCCTTCCTCTGCCCCACTTCTGCCAAGTTGGAGATGTTCTCCTCCCCTAGGGGCATGTGACCAAGGGCCCAGCCTTCCTGGTTGGAAATGAATGGACCAGCTCAGTGACATTCCAGGACTTGGATTTAATCATGGGGGTGTCTTGAATTTAAAAAAAAGAAAAAGAAAAGAAAAACTCATGCAGAATTTAAATTCATTTCAACCCAAAATCATTGTACCATGAGGTGTGAACTGGGAGTAGAGGAAGTTTGGGTCTAGGGAGGCAGCTTTGAAACTGCTGCCTTGATAAACCAGAGCCAGGGGCACAGTGAGACCTGCTACTTGGGTTTTACATTTGCTGCTGAGCAGGTAATACCATATTAGACAGATGAGGAAATGGAGTGAGAAAGGGAAATTGGTGTCTCCATTTGCATAGAAAGCTGGCTGACATAAGGCCAGAATTAACACTTGAAACATGGGTCCCAAACAATGGGTGACAGCCCCATTGCAGGTCACTCCACACCTGCCATGCCCTTCCACTGCCAGTGTCAACTCAATTCAAGGGAAGATCACATATCAAACTAATTTGACTCTGCAATGATAGTAGACACTCAATAAATTGCAAAAACATAGAAATTTGGAGCTGGCTAGGACTCTAGAGGTCACGGGGCTGGTGGTTTGCAGCCATGAGCATATTTGAATCCCGCACAGGACTATGAAAATGCAATGTCAGTCCCACAGAATGAGTGGATGGGTCTAGAGTGGCCCTGGGCATGCATATATTCTAAAAGGTCCTGATTTTACAGATGAAGAATCTGACGCTGAGGTTTTAAGGGCTATTCCCCCATTAGCACAGCGCTGTGCTGAGATGACCCCAGCAGGCCGCTCTGAGCTGCGCTGCATCCTGGCCAGGCAACCTGGTAATACAGAGATAACTATTGCAGAGGCCTAGTAAAACTGAGCATATTTGGAATTTTCCTCCAAAAAGCATTAAAGTCCCCTTGGTCTCAGACCATTTGTGTGAGGGAAGGTGGAGATGGGCATTTTTGTCCCATTTTTCAATGTGGAAAACTGAGGAGCCGAAAATTTAAGTTCTACAAGGCAGTGCTGTCCAGTGGTTAAGAGCCCTGCGTCATTTCGGTGGGGAGACAATAATATTTACATAGGATGCAAGGACCCAGGCAGTGAGGTCAAGGCTGCTGTGGGAGGTAGAGAGGATGTACTGAGAAGGTGAGGATAAAAGAGGCTCCACAGGGATCCCTTCTCTTTCCGCTGTGCGAGGACACAGCAAAATTTGCAACCCCAAGAGGGCCTTCACTTGAACATGATGGCACCGTGATCTTGGACTCTCAGCCTCCAGAACTGTGAGCAATAAATTTCTGTTGTTTATAAGGAAAAAAAAAGAGCCCTGGCTATGCACTCACTGGCTGTGTGGTCTTGGGCCGATCAATGAACCTCTCTGAGCTCTGGGTTCCTCATTTGTTAAGTGGGGACTAATAGGAATCTGTGAGCATAAAAGGGCCAGACCCATGTGGGCACCGGCTCAGTGAGCACCTTCTCTGCTATGACCAAGCGCTGCCCAATTGCTTCATCCACTCCCAAGCAGCCAGGACTAGGACCCTAGACCATTTACAGGAGAAAGCTGACACTCAAAGTCAAAGGACCTGCCCAAGATTGCACAGTGTGGGAGGAGACGGTCTGAGACTAGAACCCAGACCCAGGGACTCCCACTGGCCAGCGGGCTTTGCACAAACGCTCCAGACGCCAGGCCGCCGCTGCTCCCCTCCGCTCCGCCCACACTGACGTGCTTCTTCCATGAGACGGAGAATTAGCTTTGTTAGGACTCCTATGGGGTGAGCACAGGAAAGGGAAGAAGGGACCCACTGGCCCAGCAGCCTCCACAATAAACATCAGTCCCTGGAAGAAAAGTAATTAAAGTCATGAATCCTGGGAACAGTGGCTGCAGGGCAGTTTCGTTGGGCTGGCCCCCACATGGCCCAGGACCCAGAAAAGCTGATTTGCAAATGAGCACAAATTGCTTAGCTTTGGATTTACAGCCTGAGAAGGAGCCATCCGTCATGTTTACGGGGAGATAATCACCCAGGATCACCAGGAGCAGCAGTCTGAGCCCCCAAGGGAGGCCAGCCCTCCCCAGCCCAGCCGGCCTTGGGACGCCCCGGAATCAGATCGGAGGAGGCAAAGGCCGCCAGGAGAGGGAAAGAAGACACCTCTCTCCCATTCCCCATGGGTCTCTCTTCCAATAAGATTTGCTCATGCTGAGTTCATTTCCTGCTACAGGAGACAGGCCGCAGATAGCACAAGGAAGTCAGGGGCAGATTAATCAACAAAGCAGCTCTAAGGAGAGTAACCCAGCACAGCCAGAGGGGAGTTTAGCAGGCAAAGTGTGAGCCCCAGGCCTTGCTCTCCCATGCATGAAAGTCCCTGCCTAGCCAGTAACTGGCTGTGTGACCCAGAGCACACCCCTCACCCTCTCTGGACCCCATTACGTCCTTTATAGAGTGACCAGGCTAGACCAAGCTCTGGCACTCCATGACTCAGAAACCCACCACAGGATAGCCGGGTGCTCCAGAGCACGGATGGCTGCTGCGTGGCTAGGCCTCAACTCCAGTGCAAGGCTGGGCACAGTTCCCCCGGTCCTCACCCAGCCACAAGGAGTGTGAGGATGAAAACATCACATCCCCCTGGAAGATGTTCCTTCAGAAACTGGGCTTATTTTGGCCTGGAAGGGTGGGAAACCACGGCGGACTTTGGATGCCAGTGGGGGCGTTTAGATTCTATTATATGGGGAACTGGAAACTCAGGGATTTTTGAGAGCAGTGAAACCACCCAGCCTGTATTTAAGAATGATTGTAGCAGGGAGACCAGGGGAGAGAGGGTCGGGGCCAGAGCTTTCAAAGGCTAGGATAGGGCCTCTAGGAACCCCTCTGTTCCACTCTATATGTTCCCATTAAATTTGAAAATTGTACCCTACCTAAAGGTATTATTATTAATATTTTTATTCTTTCTAAAAGACTTAAAGGCACAAAAAGCAAGGGAAAAAGAAAGCACAAAATGTATATCCAGACAGAGGGAGATACATTTGCCAGCCTCAACTCTCTGCTTCTTGTTAATTGGAGGACCTGAGAAATCACCCGTCATAAACGGGCTTTCCAACCAGAAATGCCAACTGCTCAACCTTTTGTGGCAACCACGCTGCTGGCCTTCCCCAGATGGCAATGTGCCCCAGCCATGCAATCGAAATATCCACTCAGCACCACCTCTGCCTGTTAATTACCATGTGGAGCGTGTTCCCTGCTCGACCTCTTTATCTGTCTGCTTCAGGAGCAGCCTCTTCCCTGGGTGCTCCTCCAGGGAGCCCGGCTGGCGGAGCTGCCATCCCTAATCCCAGGCGCTGGCCACAGTGCCTCTCCTGCTTCCAGCAGTGGCATCTGGATCTCTGTCTGGTCCCTGTCTCACTCCTTGGACAGCTCTGCTCCTAGCAATGCAGAGCGGAGGAACAGCGTGGGGGGTGGCTGGGCAGGCAGCGGCGGCTTCTGGAGTTGGACCTGCAGACACGGCGCTCCTCTGCTGCTCAGAGGCACTGGGGTGGTCTAGAGTGGAGGCAGCACAGAATGGCCATCAAGGGACTAACGGGATCCTGGGTGCGCTGGGCCCTGCAGACAGCGTCTGGACCCCAGCCCCACATGGGCAGGAATGGGGGATCAGGGGGATGAGGCTTCCCATGATGGCAGGCTGCAGTCTTGTGCTTTATAAATAAATATGAATTTGGTCCTTCATCCCTATTCCCAACCCAGAGCTCCTAAAACCCTTGGAATTTCCTAAATGAGGAAAGTGATAAAGGTGTTCTTGTTACCAATAAGGTGACTTCTGGATGATGCCAGAATGAACGTCGCCAGCTCTCAAGGTAGGAGAGCCAGAGGGAGGATTTTATTTAGAGATAAAGTGAGCGGACAGAGCTCCTGGCTCACGCCAGGAGGGGACAAGAGAGCCTGTAGCTATGCGTTGTCTAGGGGTTTTATAGGTAGTTGGGAATGTGATAAAGGGCTTAGGGATGTGGACTTGTTAAGTGGTCCCTGAATACTTAAAACCAACAACACAAGGAATTTACTGCTCTGATTTTTCCTTGAGATACCAGCGTCTTGGTCTGGGAGCTTTCAAACAAGACCGTCTGCCCAGCCCGCAAGGTGGGCTGGGTTATTGTCTGTTTGCTAATAAGTTAAGAATCTTACTTCTTAACTTCCTGGGTATTAAACTGCAATCTTATTTTTAAGATATAATCCTTCCTGCCTTTTACTCTATTGTTTATGGCTGGGCCTGCACACTAAATTAGTTGCCCAGTTTGCAAATCACTTCCTCAGGTCTGAAGGAGGAAAAACAGCACATAGGCTTGGGCCTTTTAGCATGCTAAAGTGAATCTTACACGTGATTACGAATGATTAGCATAATAAAAACACAGGCTACTAACTGATTTCACTGAAGAATGACTAGAGCTTAATGTTAACACAGTTTTGGTAGGGGGCTTCCTTGTATGTAGTTACACTGCTCTGACTGTAATTATCTTGCCTTGCTTTTTCCAGAGGCCCTCACCCTACTCTGACTACACCCATGGTCCCTGTCTCATGGACAGCACGGAGGTCACCTGAGGAGGGGGGCTGGTCACCAGGGGGCCAACCATGGGATTGAGGGCCAGAACTCTCAGTCCCTCCTCTGACCCCTGGGTTGGGGAGAACGGCTGGAGACTGGCCTAATATTTGATTGACCATGCCTATGTAGTGAAGCCTCCCCCAAAACTCAAAAGGACAGGTATGGAGTGTTTCCAAGTTGGTGATCACGCAGAGTTGCTGGGAAGGTGGCATGCCTGGAGATGCCATGGAAGCTCTACACCATTTTTGCTCCATAAATCTCTCCCATCTGGCTAAGGATAGTTAATATACTTTATAATAAGCCAGTAATTTAAGAAGTACAAAGTTTCTCTGAGTTCCACGAGTCACTGTAGCAAATTAACTGAACTCGACAAGGAGGGTGGTTGGCACCTCTGATCTATCGCCAGTTGGACAGAGGCACAGGTGACAGCCTAGACTTGTGATTGGTGTCTGAAGTTGGTGGGCGGGGCAGTCTTGTGGGATTGATGCTGTCTGCAAGTACGTAGTGTCAGAATTGAGTTAACCGCTTGGTGGTGGAGGGGAAAAAACACACACTGGAATTAGTGTCAGAATCGGAGGAGGGAAGCGAGGCTGTTTCACCTAGAGTAGAAAGAATAAAGGCACAGACCACGGTTTCCCCTGAGAACTGTCACCACTGTGGAAGGCATCAAAGGAACTCTGCACTGAGCCCAGAGATAGAACCAGGACCTCTAAGTGGAAGCAACAGAGAAACCAACTTCATTTTAATAAAGGAAAACATGTTGCACAAGGGTGTGTGGGCTGCCTCTGGAGATGGCATGTTCCCCAGTGAAGGTGCTGGAGAGGAGGTCAGGCACCAACGACAGGGGCTTGGAAGGCTGGATTCCGTTTCATTGCAAGTCATCGGGTCTGCCCCAGCCCAGGAAGTGTGCCTGTTTCATTACAAGTCATCGAGGGGAGGGAACGGCATTGCCTGGGAACCGGAGGGGATGGATCCACTCCCAATTCTGCCAGCAGTCTGTTGACAGTGGGATCTGGCAAGTCACCTCACTTCCCTGAGCCTCAGGCTTCTTGTCTGTTAAAGGGCAGGTCTCAGAGAAGACCACCTCAGGGTTATTTCCAACATTAAATGAGCCAGTGCTGCCCGGACCCCACCTCCACCTGCCCCCATAGCCAAGCCTGGGCCCCTCAGAGCGGATTAATGAAAGCAGGCTTTGCAAAGTAGCACCTGGTCAGGAAGGGGCGAGGGGTGCAGTGTGCAGAACTTTTCATAGCATAATAAGGTCAGGGTTATTCTAACAGACAGGCTCTAAATCTCAAATGTGAAACAGATGAGATGTGTTGCGACGAGATGTATCTGATTGGTTTTAGGGACTTAAAGAAAATAAACAGGAAAGACAACGGGGAGCAGAGATCACCCCGCCACCACCTTTCTGCCATGGAGCAGCAGAAGGGATGGCTCCCCACTGTGTCCAGAGGCAGTGAAAGCTCACAATGTTAGGCAGGAAAATAGATATGAGTGGGGTAGAAAGAGAGTAAGGCCAGGAAAAAGTCCTCTAAGAAAGACCCAGAGTTAATCAGTTAAATAAAGCTCAAAAAGCCCGGAGCCACTTGGCCTGGAATGTTTGAATATTCCCCAGATAAAGGAGGGTACCTCAGCATAGCCCCGGTCTTTATTGTGTTTATCATATGGGCCCAGCTTATTTTTCAACTTTACCTATATACTGTTTTTTTCTCCTTCCAGCCCTAATCAAGTAGTTTGTAACCTAGGCAACTAATTTAGCATGCAGGCCCAGCCGTAAACAACATAGTGAAAGGCAGGAAGGATTCCATCTTATTGTATTTTAATTCCCAAGAAGTTAACACTTAAGATTCTTAACTTACTCTTTAGCAAAGAGACAATAACTCAGCCCACCTTGGGGGCTGGGCAGGCGGTCTTGTTTGATATGCTCCCAGACCAAGATGCCAGTTATCTCAGGAAGAAATCAGAGCAGTAAATTTCTTGCATTAAGTCAATTTTAAATATTTAGGAACCACTTAACAAGTCTGCACCCCCCAGCTCTTAGTCACATTCCTAAAGAATCCTTAAAAGGGGGAACCCCCAACTTTTCGGTGCGCTCCTCTCTCTGAGGTTACCCACACTTTCTAAGTGTGTAACCTTTTAACTTTAAATTCTCTCTCTCTCCAACCTTTCAGGGCACCTCTCCTCGCTGAGGTTGCCTGCTGCACTTTTCCTCTCTTTAAAATAACTTTAAATAAAACTTATACTTTGCTTCACTACTGTGTCTCTGCCTTTCAATTCTTTGTTGCAGCAGGCACAAGGACCGGGGAAAATACACAACACTCCCCCAACATATCCAATATATTTGGTGCCATGGAAGAAGCTTAAAAAGCCTCCAGTTCTGCTGGGGCTTGGGGTGGAGGAAGAAGAGACGGGGTCTTGGAGAAAGAGGAAGGAGTTGAGAGGGCAGAAGATGTGTGCAGGGGGGCAGGTTGTCCAATACCTGATTTTAGTTCTATCCCAACCTCTGACATTTCAATTTCTTCCCAAAGACCCTAAGTTCTATCAGGTATTTCCTGTGCTCATGCGTGTTCACTTTAGGGGGTTGGTGGCCAGGCTGGTCACGTCTAAGGGTACAGAGTAAGGCCCAGCCCCCAGCTCCAGCCAACCCAAGCAAGAGGGTCATCTTTAGTGTAGGCTGAGTCACTTCCAGTGGCTGAGAAATAACAAGCTAGAGTCTGGAGGGTTCTCTCCTAGCCACTCCTGCCTTCATATCATGGGGGGAAAGATAAGGAGCTTGGATGACAATGGAAAAGTGGGAGAGGCCCCCATCTTGGATTTCCACTAAATCACTCTAGGGTCCCACAGAGCCAGAGGTGGGACCTGCCAAGCTGCTGAGCTGCTAGGGTGTCTGGGGCTGTGCGAGCAGAGACTGGACCAGCCTCTCAGAGTGAGGAGGACTGGGTGGGCAGCTGGAGCTTTGGCTCGGCAATCTTCTTGGGAAGTAGGTGTGAGCACTCCCTGGCCCCAAATTTTCAAGCAAAGATGTCTTCCAGAAAGGGGAGGCAGGTCTGTTGAAGGAAAGGGTTCTGGGAAAATCCAAGCTAAATTTCTTACCTCTGGCAGAAAAGGGGTGATGAAGCCCTGCATCAGAGATGAGATTGGAGAGATTTGTGGATAAGGCAGAGAAGAGGAGACAGATTCTGGGAAGGTTCACTCGAGGTCTCAGCATGACCTGGCCAAGACTTTGTGGAGACAGTCACAGTGGTAACAAATAGCCTCAGGCTTCATGAACTGCCTGAGGGCTTTCCAGAATCTTCATTAGTTCTGGATGATGGAGGAAGAAGTAGAGGCCATAGGAATTTAAAGAGAATAATGCTGCAAGCTCAGGTCTGAGAGACTAAGAGAGGTATGTCACAGAGAGAGGTTAGCAGCTGCTCCAAACCCCACCTGCTAGGAAGGAGGCAACACCATTCTGGTCACTTCTATATGGAAACAGGGTATTAAAGGTGAGCTTCATGCAGCCTGTGAACTTTGTTTGGTGTTGGAGAAGATGTGGGTCAGTCATAATATAGTGAAGGTCACCGGTCGGAACGTTGGGCCAGCCCTCAATGAACCCCCCGGCTCCCCCCCAGCTCCTGTGCCCAACCCCTGGCTGGCAGGGCTGGAGGTGAGCCAGGTGCCAGTCAGAGAGGGGAGACATGCCTGACGACCCAGGCATCAGGTCCCAAGCTAACACTTCTCTCTGGCTTTCCCAGCAGCCTCTAATCCGGGCTCCCCACAGGACCCAGCAGCATTTAGCCTCTGAGACAGGTTGGGGCTGGATGCCCCGTGAGGCACATTGGGCTGAGTCAGGAATTCTGGAGGCAAGAGAAGTTGTTCCGCACCATGATGGCCTGGCAAAGTGACCCAGGTTATTGGGCCAAATTCTCATCTGTTCCAGGTGTTTGCCATCATTTCTGGCAATATGGCTGAATCACTATCTAGGGAGACTATGGCTTCAACCCTGGCTACTTGGCCACTCAGCACACCTCCCCATAGGCCGGGAGGCAGGGCAACAGTTTCCAGCTCAGCAGGCTGGCAGGGAGGGCTCCCAGGAGCAGGGCCCGGGAGGGTAGACTCCCAAAGCTCCAAAGAGTTTGCTCTTCATGGAAGGAACTCCGGCTGTGAGGATTGGGAGTGGCCGCAGATAGAGGCAAGACCCTAAAGCACACAAGAGCCCAATACTTGAAAAACACATTGGAACACCCAACTGAGGGCATTACATGGGAATACCTGGTTTGGCTAACATGCATAAAAGTGGTAGAAGTTGAAGTTACCAAGTTCAACTGATCCCCGACTGTGAAAGCCTTGCCCACCAAGTTAAGTGTAGGCTTTTTCTTATAAGCAACAGGAAGACTTTGAAGTTAGGCAGGAGGTGGGTGGATTAGTTAGACTCAAATGTGTGCAAGTCACCACCCCCCTACTCCCTCCAAATAGCCTTTCTCCTATCCTTTTTCACCCCAATTCCTGCCCCAGCAAGTTTCCAGACCAGTGCTTGGCACACAGAGGATATCTATTAAAAGAATTTCTGAACACATTAATGGACAATGTGTTTATGGGGATCCAAAGGGAAGGAGTCTAATGAGAGTTAAATATGACACATTTAACCACCAATTGAAAACTCAACAGCAAAAAAATACAATTTCGATTATTTCTCTTAGGCAGAGAAATTTCTTTGAAATAAGTATTTTGAAAAGGCACTTATAGTGAGTGACATAATTATCAGAGACGATAGTGAAACTGCCTTTTGTGGAAAGTGGGTCTAGCTGACCCTGTAACTGTTTCACTGTGGTCTGTATGGGACTTTTGTGCGAGTTTGGGAGTAGAGCCCAGCAAGCTGCTCTGCTCTGCATGAATGAGGAGAGGCCAGCACCTCAGGTCAGGTAGTTCCCAGGGAAAGGGAGATAGAAAAACACTGAGAAAGGTTTTAAAGAAGAAAACATCTAAACGGACCTTGAAGTACTTTGCTGTGACGCAGACACCTGCATCTGTCTCCCTTGTGAGAGTGTCTGGAAACCCTACTGTGATCCGCACCTATCGTGTGAGGGAATGAACACAAGTAGGGACAGGGTAGATAGAGGAGCTGTTCCCACAAATGCCAGGGCCAGAGGAAAAGGGACAGCTGACATCTGGCACAGCAGATGGACCATGAGGTCATCGTTACTGGACACGGCCTGAGGCATTCCTCAGGGGGAGACAGGGCTGCGGAGAGGCAGGGAGACAATGGCAGACACGGCCTTCATAGAGGCCAGCCGATGGAAGCCGGTGGCGTGTGGCCTGCGAACTCCCAACACCAGTACCTGCATGCACCCTGTTCTCCGTTTGCCCCATGGCTTTTGTTCTCCCAGCTCAGCAGGCCAGCAGGGGTGGGGCAAGGGCAGGAAACCAACACAACAAAGACTCAAAGAAGCTTTGTCACGGCAAAAAATAATAATGATGGGCTTTCTGCTCTGGAATTCCAACCGTTTAGCCCGTATTTTAAGTGTACATTTACTAAAAAAGTTAAAATCAAGTAGATACAAAGTAAGTGAAACCCTCCTGGAAAGAAGGCTTGCCTGGCTTGTACACAGCCATCACTCACCCTCAGCCTCCAAGCACAGGGCCGCTCCCCACAGAAATGGGAGACTAATTAAAGCGAGGCTGCTGCTCAGATTAGACTCCCTAGCACACACACACACACACACACACACACACACACACACACACACACACACATTTTCAATAAAGAGAGGCCAAACCCAGCATGCTTTAGTCATTACCATAGCACTTTTCTTCCAGGAGGATTAACAAACATGAAGTATAGGGCCTAGAAATTTTGATCAAGCAAAGTGTTTTAAAGGTTTTATTTCCTCCCTCTTTCATTAAAATTGCATGACTGTGACTCTATTCTATGTATAAAATAGACATATAGCTGCATGCTGTGTCGCTCCTACCCAATGAGGACAATGGAACCCTATGTAGGAACGAGTATCTCTTTTAGGATCTGTTGGGGAAAAGCCATGTATATAAAAATACAAATGAAAATGGGCCCATATATAAATGCAGAGAAGCACGGTGCTTATTTCCATTCCAAGGGGGTGGTTTTGAACTTGGGAAAACAATAAAAATCCATTTATTCAGGGAAGCAGAACTAGATTTGGGAATGTGATTTGGGGGGGCACAGAAAAGAGTCTGGAGGCCCTCCCCAGGTGGTGGGTCCGAGAGGAGCCGAAGCCCAGGGCTTCAGGGGAAACCCTGGAGACAAGGGCAGTGGGTGTCCGCAGCCTGAGGCTTCTGCGGCCAACACCTCCCACCTTTTAGGCTCAATGACCAGGAAGTAAGGGAAGGAAAAGAGGGGCGGGCAAGGGAGAGGGCGAGAGAGGCAGGGAAAGAGAGAGAAAAACAGGTGAAAGGAGAGATGGGAAAGGATTTCAAGGTGCCTTTGGTCACAAATTCAAGCCAGTTAGGAGAAAATGGGAGGGGGTGGATTATAAAGACATGGTGATTCAAGGAACGCACTCAAGCGGCTTCAGGGAAGCCCCAGCCCGACCCGGGGTCCTGCGTCCTGCCCACCCTTCTCATAGGGCTCACCTGCCGCCTCCAGGTAGGCAGCCCGAGGCCCTCAGCAATCCCCGGCACCCAGCTGGCCATCCCCTAATCCCCAGGGGCCGCCCTGGCGCCCCACAAGCCCCCGCAGCACAATCGCAGGGTGACACACAGGTGGGCCAGGACCCAGAAGGGGCAGGTTTCAGGGAAAGGAGGGCTCAGTGGGCTAGAGGGGTCCCCCAAGACGTTAAGTGAGGGAAGACTCAGGAAAGGAAATGGGGGGAATCAGAGGAGCAGACTCGGCCCTGTCTTCCTGCCCAGAGCAAGCTTGCTGCCTCCCCTATCCTCAGTTTGAAAAGACAAAACATGGCAGGGAGAAATGCAATCCAAAAAGACACACGCTGAGCTATGCACACACAGCGTTCTGGAATCCTTCCCTCCACGCCTTTGCCTCACTCAAGCTACCAAATGGAGCAGCCTGCCGGTCCCCTCTTTATTCCAGGGAGACCCCCGGGGAAAATGAGGCCTAGGTGAACGCCCCTCCCTGCAGCAACCTTCCCGCCGGCACTCCTTGCAGCTCGGCCCTACCCTGCACCCCTCACGGCTTCCCTAGACCCCACCTCTCCTCTGCAGCCCCTCCTCTTCTCATTCTCTTCCAGGTAGGCTCCTCCCTAAAGAGGCTGAACAGGGTCTGGTCTCAAATCCACACTGCCATTCCCTTTACTAGTAGCTTAAGATTTTGCTTTCATTTCTTTTTACTCCTAAACAAAAGGAGAGCCAAGGCCAAGGGATCCTGGTCCCCTCTTGCCTCCCTGCACCCACTCCGATCTGTGGCCGATGCGGCCTGCATGAAGTGGGTGGTCTTCCAGCTCAGAAGATGCTCCTATCAACATTTTAAAATCTGCTCAGTTGTTTATTCAGCCAGTCCTGTGACCAGCACTTACAAGTACCTCCTCGGGACACCAGATAACGTGCTAGACCCAGGATATAGCCATAGGCAGGACAGAAACAATTTTCTACTCTCACAGAACCTTAAAGACTTGCCAGGAACACAGCCACCAAAGAATAATTCCATAATAAGAAGTATTACAGAAGAGAAATTGAGGGTAAGGGAAGAATCTATGAGGGCGAGTCACCCCTTGCCTGGGTGACATTCAAACAGACTTAAGGCCTATGCATGAAGCGTGCTCAGGTTGGCCAAACACAGTGCCACACACTTGGGGCTTAAACAACGAAATTCATTGTCTCATAGTTCTGGAGGCCAGAAGTTCAAGATCATGGTGTGGGCAGTGTCTGTTTTCCCCTGAGGCCTCTCTCTGCTGTGGATGGCCCCCTTCTCCGTCCACGGCCTTCCCTCCGTGTGTCTGTGTCCTGACCGCCTCTTCACACAAACACAATAGTCACACTGGATTAGGGCCATGGAACAACCTCATATTAACCTACCTACCTCTCTAAAGACCCTATCTCCAAATACAGTCTCATTCTGGGGGTCAGAACTTCAACATACAAATCTGGGGGGACACATTTCAGTCTATAATAACATATTAGTTGCTAGCCAGGTACCCCAGGTACCAAATCCTAGAAAGAAAACAGTTGGAGAAGAGCCACTGGGATCATAAAAGAATCAGTAAATCAGACTAAATACTTTAGACTTTACCTTAAAGGCAACCTTGAGCTCATTGAAGGGTTTCAAGCAGAAAAGTGACATGAAAAACTGCACGTTAGAAAGGTCATTCTGGTTTCCTTCTGGAAAATTAGCTGGAGGGAAGGGTGGCTGGAGACTAGGTACTGCTGGCAAGTCCCCATGGCAGAGGAGGGTAACTGGGACCGGAGGAGCCCCTGGGCTTGGGGAGCTGTGGGCATGTGAATGTAAACTGAAACCACAAGAGAGGGACAGCCAGAAGAGAGTCCCAGGAAACACTGGTATTTAGGAACTAAAAGCCAAAGTCAGTCAGGGGCTGCCAGAAAAGGGAGGGCACAGAGCGGGCCCTCGTGCTCCCAGAAAGGAGTGGTCAGCAGGACAGGGGTCAGCCGCTGGGGATGGAGGGTGGTCATTAGCTTGATCTCTCTCCAGAGGCCAGGGGTGCCCTGGAGGAGAGCAGCCGTGGTGGCGGGGAGATGCGCTGGGCTGAAAGCCACAAGTCCACAGGAAGAGGAGGTGAAGGACATGCCTGGCATTAGGCTGGGAACAGGAGAAGGAAAGAGTCAAAACTGGAGAGATCAGGAACTTTCTAAGATGGAAACTTTTTTAAGAGGGAAAAGGTTTGAATACACTTGAACAGTGTTGGAAAAGAGCTGGTATAGAAGGAACTTCATATCCTCAGGAGGCAAGAGGGAATGCTGGCCTTGGGAAAGAGAAGGGACAACTCTTCCATTTTAACACAGATGAAGGAGAAGAAAAGGAGCCAGCAGAACCCAGATCAACATGATGGAGCGGCAGCGATGTGGTGTGCTGGGGGCCGCCTGCGGCAGAGGGCTGTTGTATGTAGGACGTGAATGTAGGCTGGATGGATGAATGAACAAAGAATGTACTAATGAATGAAGACACAACACATTTGGCAACAGACTTACAGATCAGGCTTGCTATTTTTTTATAAGACTTGTCCTCAGATTGCTGCCTGTGCCCCTTGGCCATGTGGTATCTAGAGTAGCAGATAGGAACCATCCCATTACCACTTGGAAGTAGGCCATGGAGCTGCCCACAGGCAAGCCAAATTTTTTCTCCAGAGCATTTGGAATTAACTGTAAAAGCTGGAGGAGTGTGATTAAGCCCCTAAAGCTGCAAAACACAGAGCAGGCAGAAACTGTTGACTGGCCTGGATGATTTTCAGGGTCGTTGTCTTGAGCTGTAAAGGCAATACTTCCTTTGAGCTGGGTGTCCCTCCTCCTCTTTTCCCCCTCCCCAGCTCGGGCCCTCTCAACTCACTGCAGGGACTGGATCTCACCCCCACTCTGTGAGCTCTGGGGTCCAGAGTAAAGCCCGCTAGGATAACTGGGCCATTGAATTTCAAATTAAATCCCCCCCACAGGCCCTTATTTTCCCGTTTCTGGGCTCATTAGAGCTCAGATAATGGAACATCTCCCTATAATGGTCCATGAGCAAGTGAAGGAGAGAAATCACCTCCTCTACAACTTCACTAAAGTGAAACAGAGAGGAAAGGTTCACTGACTATCGCCCCAAAGTTTTTAGTGTTTTAGAACTTTCTCCTGACCATGAGCGATCTGGAGCATGAAGAATGGATTTACTGGAACTCGGTAGTTATAAACAGAATAGACATCCATTTGTGTGTCCTAGTGACCAAAGTCCAGCGTTTTAGAATTTATCTTTCCAGAAGGTTCCATGGCTCATTTCACTGGTAGGCAGGGGCTATGTGAGATCACTGGAACCAGAAGAGACTTTTAGAAGCTGTGGGGACTACTTGCCAGAAAAAGTGAATTCTGCTGGGAACAGCCTGGTTCGCACTGACCTGTTCACATGAGCCACAAGCTTTGAACAAGGCCACGGTCACGGGGCAGTGAGGAATTCTAGAGCACGGAAGTCCACCAAGCCGCTCCTAGCATTCAGCCATGTGCGCCAGGCAGGCCTTCACGCGTCTGCGGCTACTGGAAATCAGAGAGCACCCTAAGTTCGGGGCATTTCCTTGGCAGGCTCTGTTGTGCCTCTGCCAGGGGCCGCCCCAGGGGCCGAGGGAAAGGGGGTCCACCAGTCTGACCCTGAGCCCGACCCACCTCCAGTCACGTTTGCTTGCTCAGAAATCAGCTGACCCTAAGAAAAGGATGTCTCCTAAAGCAAAGAGATTGGATCTGGGGGTTCCAGGCACAGGAAAGCTACGGCAGCCCGTAACTGCCAGCAGCCCAGCGAGCCCTTTCCTTAAAGGACACCAGCGGGCGGTTATTACCACAGACCACAAGCACTGCCTGGGCCAGGCACACAGGAGGCGAGCCGTCTCTCACTGTTCCTGTTACAATCACTCACACGGACGCAAGTCGAAACAGAGATTCATAGCTCCGGGGCCATCCTCACCCACCAGGCTGGGAGTCATTTCCTGCAGGCAAGTGATGTTACAAGGAGAAAACTGCCCTCCAACCAAATTCTACTGCCGCCCCTGAGCAGAGCTTCCTGTACTGAAAAGGGGGGCACCTCTTAGGGCCAGCTGCAGGCCTGAGCGGCACTGTGTCCCCCCCGTCAGGAACCCGAGGGGCACTGCCAAGAATCCCAGAAGCCTGCCATCCGAGGGCAGGGGTGGGGGTCGCAAGCGGCACACAGAAGCTCACAACCAGCGGAGGAGGCCAGGACCCGGACAGAGCCATGGCCCATCGCTGTGGCAACCAAAGGGCTGCCCCCCAGCATTCAGGAGGCCCTGGGACTCCGCTTTCTCCAGCACCATGCCACCCCAGCCGGCCGCCTGCCACACACCGGGCACCGGTACAGGGGCAGCAGGAGACCCCACAAATGCCCTCCTCCTCCTGTTCTCAGGCCTCTGCCCACTCCGCCCTGCTCCCTTCCTGCCACCTCAACTAAGTCCTGGGTCCTCTCGGGCCCCGTCCCTCATCTCAGAGGAAAGATAAATGAATCCTACGTGAGACGATATGAAAAGCTAACCTTTGCAGTGCGCATCTTTGTGCCACGTCCTCTGCTACCCCACACAGATTGCTTCATTTCATACTCCAGAAAGCTCAGTGATTTAGTCACTGCTAACATCCTCACGTCAAGGATGAAGAAACGGGTTCAGAGAAGGGACGTAGCCCAAGATCACGGCCCACATGCTGACCCACGACCTGGCCTCCAAGCTGTCACTCTACCCTTCTGCCTCATTCCAGCACCCTAGAGCACATGAGAGCTAAATTTAGACACAGAGCAGGGGACAAGGCTTAGCCCACAGCCCTAATCACCAATGACACTAAGGGGGCACCAATATGGAGGCGTGTTTTGAGAAAGGACCTTTCTGGATGCACCGAACTGCTCACCAGGTATCACCCACCTCTAATTTCTAATTCAGGGATTTAGCATTCCTCCTAACCTCATTCTTTTCCTCGCTTTCAACATGTTCCTTTCCCAGGGACCCCAGGTGCTCTGAAGTAGCTGCCATTACCGTTTTGGTAGGTGGGTTTCCAGTCTTTTCTGATTCCTAGGGACATCATACACAGCGATGTTTCAGGGAGGACAGCTCGGGTGCCTTTTGAGAGGACAACCAGCAGACGCCCCCAGGCCCCCATGCTATCCCAGCCACCTGCAGGCATCCAGGGTCCAGCTGGGCCAGGCTCCTTCCATTTGTTCTCTAGGGTTCTGGATGGGACACCGTCTTTCTCTCTGTGTGCGTGCCGCCACCAGCCCCTCCTGGCCTCCAGGCCCCCAGGCAGCTCTCTCCCTGCATGCCTGTGATCCACGAGAGGCTTCCATCCCCTGCAACAGACCTGCGGGGCGCCTGGCCCCGAGACCACACAGTGCTGAGGACGCTGAGAACCCCAGCTCCCTGCCCACAGACTCTGAGGTGCCGGGGGACATGGAGCATGGGCCAGCTGTGCCGAGGGGTACAGGTCACAGGAGAGCTGAGCGTCCGCCCTGACAAGCATGTGGCCTCAAGCCTCAGTTTCCCACTTGCAGAATGAGATGGCTGGACGGGGTCAGAGTGTACGAGGTGTGCTCTGAGGGGCCCTAGGACCCCGCCTCCAGGTGGCACTGCATGCATGTGCATCTCGGTGCCGTGGGGTGGGATTCTACCAAGCAGCCTCCTTTTCTGTCACACATGAGCTTCAAGGAGGGTTCTGTGGCCATGGAGGGCTGGGCCGCTATTGTGCTGGATAGCCTCTGGACCTCTGCCAGGGGAGAGGGCGCCTGCTCGGCTCTCTCTGCTCCCAGGTGGACGCTGGGGAGCCAAGGAAGCCTTGGTGGGCCGCCTCCAAAAGGTTGGCCTGGAGGAGGGTGACCTGACTTCACATGTTAAAACAGTTCCAAGACTCTGAACCGCATCGTGTTAAAGTTAGCTGAGACCTCACAGGAATCCCATTCAGACAGCACCACCTGCCCACCGTCGCAGAAGCAGGCTGGACCCCCGGGGGCCTCCTGCCCAGGAGGCCCCATACCACGTGTCTGTCGCTCAGAGCCACAGCCTTCTTCCTTTGCCCCCTTCCTGAGCTGAGTAGGACAAGCAGACAGGGAGCCCTCCAGCACCTCTGTGCCCCATCCACCAACACCTGTAATCATCAAGGGGTCCTGGCCCCGCGCAGTGGGGACGTAGCCAGGAGCTCCTGGAGCCGTGTCAGCCAGGCCTGGGATCCTGCTCTGTGTCTCCCCCTTGTGGACACTTACAGTAACATGCTTTCTGCCAACATCATTCTGAAAGCTGACTCAAAAAAGCTAATCCAGTGACAACAGTAACAGCTGAGACTTGGAGTTTAACAGGCAGAATATAATTACACAGCTTGGAATGGGTCCGAGATGTTGGAGCTCCCAGGGCGTCTGCAGGGCCTCAGCTGCACTAGCGCCAGGTGGCGCCACCGGTAGCCACGCCTCCCGAAATCTGAACAGAGAGGGGATTAACATGTGGTGCCCAGCTTCTCTCGCCTCCCCTACAGGGTGCACTGGGTCAGCCTGAGCCCTCTCCACCGCTGGACCCTCTCCGCAGGTCCCAGGGCATGGTGCCCAACACCTGCCCAGCACAGAGGCGCACACCTTGTGAGCCCCCACAGCAGACTGCGGGACACATGGGGTGCCTGGTCGCAGAGCACGACCCGATGGCTTGCCCCTCTGGGACCACTTCAGGGTCCGAGGTCCTCAGCGCACTTGGCTTTGAGAAAGGCATTCAGAGGCAGCAGCTCCTTGGGCCATGGAAACAACTGCAAGGCTGGGTTCCGGCTAAGCGTCTCCTGGCCACAGTGAAGTTGAGGTTAGACCTCATGAAGGGCAGGCCCTCCACCTTCTTGTCCAGCCCTCCACCCTCGGTTTTCAGTTTTCGCTCAATGCCTGACTGTCCGCATCTGCCTGGGGAGCAAGGCAGGCTGTCTGTTTTATGACCAATAGGCAGGTCTCGAACGCCTCCTGCGTGGAGGGTTCTGGGCTCCTGAGAGGACCCTGCCCCAGGGGGACACATAAATTGGGGACGACAGAGTGAGCACTAGCCACCAAAGTGCACATCAGACTGTGCTCCGGGCAGGAGTCTGAGTGGGGAGCCCGCAGAGTCCAGAGGAGGGTGTGGGGACAGCTGGGGGGGGTCCAGGAAACGTCCCGGGGGGCGACCTTGGAGCAGGGGATAGGGGCGAGCTGGAGACAGCTGGCTGGAGACAGTTCTCAGCTCCCTTGGGGCGCCCAGGCTTGGCCCGGGAAGCTGGGCATGTCAGGCCACTTTGCTGGTGGCACCCTGACTGGGGCCAGGGGCTCAGGTCCATCAGGCCCCTCCCTCACCCTCACGCCTGGGATGGAGCTCTGTTTCACTGGGTCTGTCCCTTCTAAACACGCCCCATTCAGGCACTGCTCTTCCACCCTCACTGCTGCAGGCGACTGCGGATGACCGGAACCACCTTTTAAATATAGACAAAAGTACAGAAGATAACTTAATGCACCTGTGTCATCTAAAAGTGACAATTTTCAACCCGTGGCCAGCCTGGTTTCATCCATACCCCTCCCATTTCCCTGACGTCCAGCCCGGACATCACATAATCTCAACCGTAAACATTTCACAAAGTATCTTGGAAAAATCAGAGTTTTCTTAACACACATCCACAACATCATCATCCCTTTCAACAATGGTATCAATTTCTGCATACTATCAAACATCCAGTCAGTGGCCCGCATCCGAATTCTGCTGATTGCATCCCAACATATCATTTGATACATTCCTCTGTCCCTTGAATTTCCTATAAGTTGATATTTAGCTCTAAATACTCAATCCAATTCAGGTACAATTGTTTCTGGCAAGAAACAGCAAGGGTGGTGGTGTTCCTTCCAGCAGGAGGCACATGGCGTCCGGCTCACTCTTGTGTTGGTCCTGATGCTTTCATTCATTCGATGCGTGGCACGGTGATGTCCTGATTCCGTAACCCCCCTTCATTTCCTAGCTGCAATGCTTCCAAACAAGAGGCGCTGCACAGGGGAGAGCAGGTGTGCTGGACACCCTCCCTTCTTGCACCAATTTCCCAAAGAATGAATGTTTCCCAGTGTTTTCCAAAAGTGACCAATGGGCATTTTATTTTTAGCATTGTTATAAAGGCACAGGTTTCAACATACCTGAGGCATTTTATTCTGCTTGCAGTTATTATTCTGACTGATGTTTGACTCGCCTTGTCTTTGACCAGTAGGAACCACTTTGGCTCCTGGGTCCACACTGATAATTTCCTCACTCTCTGGGGTGATGAGATGTTCCAGGCATACCTTGTAAGACGTTAATCTCACTCCTCACTCTGTTCATTTCAATAGAAAGTCCCCTGACCCCAGCCTCCAATCTGTCTGTGTCTTCACTGCAGCTAGATTAATCTTTCCTTAAATTAACATTAACTTCATTTCTCTTCTTGGGAGGCAATGTGGCACAGGGAACAAACATGAGCTTTGGAACTGGGAGAACTGAGTTTGAAAATTGGCTGCATCAGTTACAACTTGTGCAACCCCGAGCTGGTTATACCATCTCTCTGAGCCTCAGCTGCCTCATTTGTACAAACAGGAATAATAATTATCTTCCCTCATAGGATTATGATAAAGAATGTAAAGCACCTGGCCTAGAATCTGGCGAACAGTAAGTGCATGTCAATATCTATTCCTTTTCTTCTTGTTCTTTTCAGGAAATATCAGTGACTCCTAATGTCCATCCCATTGTGCAGACTTTCACTCTGGTCTGACCCACCTTATCCCCCCAGTCTGTTTCTGTGACTATTCTATGACTATGCACCGCTGTTCTGGTCCCGCTAGACTGCTGTCACCAGAGCTACGAACTCCCCAGCCCCCTTATCTACACAGCCCCCTTTACCTTAAATGCCCCACGTGTTCTGCTTATTCCAATCCTATCTGTGAAGACCCAGCTCACACCCTTCTGTCTCCCCAACCCCTTCAGACCTCATATTCCTCCCATCCCAGAAAAGCCTGCCTGCCTGCCCACAAAGCTGGATCGGGTGGCTACATCTATCACAGCATTTTTCACCTACCACCTGCAGAACAGACTTGAAGCACTGCTCTTTCTGAAGCTGGACTGGTCTGCACACAGATTCTGTAAGGCCACCCAGGGTATGTTTGTATATGTGTACATGGGTGTGCCCATGTGCATATGCACGTGTCCATGTTCACATGTGTGCGTGTGCACACGTGTGTACAAGTGCACACGTGCGTACATGTGACCAACACCCTGCAGGAAGCCAGTGTCCTGGACGTCCTCTGACTCAGAATCACGGAGCTTCTCTGAGGCCCTGCGCCACCCTCAGCCTCCAGCCGGGACACGGAGGACAACCGAGCCCTGATCTTTACGGAGACCCAATGGTTGTCTCCTTGGGGGCCTCAGCTTTCTGGACCAGATGTGACCCCCATCTAGAACACAGAGAAGAGCCATGAATGACTAGGGAGACCTCCCCTGTCCAGACCCAGATCTGAAACCAAAGATGAACTCAGTGCAGAATATTTCCATGGAAGAACCATCCACCAGGGCAGCAGTGGGCAAGAACCTCAGCAGGATGGCCTCCACTCCCCAAGACACGACCCCGGCCAGGGCCTTGACCACCCACCCCAAGGCAACAGACCAGAGAGGCGGCTGTGACGCCTGCTGCACCTGGGCCCGGGGCCCTCTCAGGCCATCTCAGGACAGAGCCACACACAAGCTCAGTCACTGCTGTGCGCAAGGGAGGAGGCTTTCCTCCCAGGACCGTCCAAACGGAGCTCCAGGGCATGGGAAGAGATGCTCGGTGGGCTTTCTTGGACCTTTGGGGTTTAAGACACATCTGTGGGTTACAATGAATATAGGATTTGGCGTGGTGACCTAGTGCTCACACCACCCAGTCACGGCCACGGCTTCTGGCCCAGATGGGGTGGGGGTATGCACCCAGTTCACGCTGGCCTGGACCCTACCTGAGCTTCTCCCTGCCCAAGCTGTGCCTCAGGCTCCTTATCACTCCTTCTGTAAGACTGGGTGACACTCCACTGTGAGCACGGACCACTATTGTTTCTCCGTGTTTGCCTCTCACCCACCCTGAATTACAGCACATAGAACCCTTGTGGGCACACAGGAGGTGTTCAAAACAGTGTGGAAAGAATGATTTTGATAAAACAATCCACTGAAAACACTTCTTTATGGCACAGAATGGGGCTTGGAAAAGTATTAGCCAGGTTGTGATTAGCCATCTCCATTCTCAACCCATCGGTATAAACGTAACATGCACAAAAGACAGCAGGTCGAACAGTGCCAGGACGTACCTGCTGTCCTCCCAGCCACCCCCATGTGCACCAGGAGCTACACGGGAGAGCTACCTGCTGCTGGTGCCTTTGAGCTGGGAAGGTAGGACCTGGAGCTCCCCCAGCTCCTGAAGCTGGCCGAGCCACTTCCCGCGCCTGGACTGGACCCTGCCATCTTGGGACATTCCTCTGGAGCCCGTGATGGTGTGGGTGGCAAATGGCAGCCTCACACCCGTGCTAGGCCTGCAGCAAACCCAGGTTTTAAATAGGCCATTCTTCGCAGGGAGAGAGAAGCCTTGTTCACTTCCTCTGTGAACAAATCCAGGAGACTCGGATGCTCTGCCCTGAAGACTGGCAGCCAGCAACCCAGGGCTGTCTCTTTGGCGTCGTTCTCCTGGAACAGACCTGGCTCCAGGGCGGAGCCTCTGTCTGCGGGGTGCAGGCTGCTGAGGGCCTCTTCCAGAGGCTGGCCAGGAGGGAGTGTAGGGAAGGGGCCCTTAGGTCTTTCCACAGAAAAATCGGGAACTTAAACCCTCCACTGTAGCCTGGTGGCACCAAGTTTGATGGAGCTGCTCTATCTTTTCCTGCCAGACTTGGACAGCTCCACACAGCAGCATTTTGACATAAAGTAATAATTGTCAGAGAGGGTCAGGGCTTTGCCAGCTGAGAAAACACAGGGGTGACCTTTGAAAGGAAAGCAAGTGCTGCCAAATCAGGACAGAGCCCATTAGAGGGTCAGGGGACCTTCCCCCACTGACATGTGCATCGCCACTGCCCTATCAAGAAATGTGACATGGGAGACATCCTCTGTGCAGTCACCTTGGTTGGGGGCACACTGAGCCCTCCTTCAGAGTGCCGCTTGGCAGACGGCTTTCAATGCCATAATAAAAAAGCAATAGAAGGCATTTCATGGTTATTTTTGCCTTAATATAAAAGGAATAAATAATCATAGAAAATTTGGAGATTACAGAAAAGCACACTGATGAAATAAGTTGTCCATAATTTCAGCCCTAAGAGATGAAAGCTGCTACCTCTGGGAATAGAATCCTCCTATGTTTGTCACTGTCTTTATGTGTGTTTACATGTATTCGTATGCATGTATGTGTGTGTGCATGTGTGTGTACGTGTGTATGAGTATGTGTAAATAGCTGCATATGTACGTGTGTGACATGTGTGTGTGACTATGTGTATGTGTATAGGCACGTGTGTATTGCATGTATGTGTATAAATATGCATATGTATTGTGTATATGCATATGCATGTCAATATAAGTATTGTGTATGTATGCATATGTGTGTGAATGTTTGCACGCACATCTGCATGTGTTGTGTGCATGTATGTGTGTGTGTGTGTGTGTGTGTGTTTATGTATATAGTGATGTTTTTATGAGGAGATACTGTAGCTGAACTCACTCACCAGTATAAGAAAATACACTATGATGGGGTATGTGGTGGGGACTTGATAATAGGAGGGGAATGTAGTAACCACAATGGTGCTCATGTGAAACCTGAGCATAAGATTGTATATCAATGATACCTTAATAAAAAAAAGAAAATATGCTATGAAATCAAGGGCATTAAAATAAGGTTTTTAAATGTTTGTAAACTTTTCTCATATTTTTCTATTGCAACACTTTCTAAACTGTGCTCCACAAAACAGAAACACACGTGAGTTGAAACTGTTCCAGCTTTATGACATGCCACAGGCCATGTGGGGGCTCCCAGGGCACACAGAGACCCTGAGAGGCTGGGCGACAGACACCCGCTGAACGGGGCCTCAGCAGCGCTGCTGACCACGGGCCACTGCTACTGGCAAGGACAGCGACTCGGTGTCGAGCTGCATAAAAAAGGGAGCTGCACCCTCACCCCCGCTTCCCAAAGCCAGACCACTAACCCTTGCCACTTCTCCTGGGCCTGAGGAAAGGGAGCATCACCAGGGGAATTTTGAGGGCAAAAAGCAGAGAAGTGGAAGCTGAGAATTTGGTGGCTGTGATTCTGTGTAACTAGGTGATGATTTCCCGGCACACTGCCCCCAGCTCCTCCCGGGTAAGGGATGAGGAAGACAACAGGAAAGGAATTCAAGTCATAGGTCCTCGGATGCATAGGGTGACTATCCCTGCCTGACCTTTCTCTCACTTTCTCACTCCAACCAAGTAAGGGGAAGGGGTGGGAGGGGGATTGACAGGCAGTGGGAAGAAGGAGAAGACATTCCCATATCTTTTTTCTCAATGATGAGCTTTGCTTTTTTTAATAAAACTAGGGTTATACTGTACTTGTTTTTTTCACTTAATATATCACGAAGATTTTCTCAAGGCATTAAAGTCTCCTAAACATAAATGTAATTATTTCATATAAGATTATCTTGAAAGTAAATATCACCGTTATTACCCAGTGTGCCAGTTACTGGTTTACTGCCTGTGGGGCCCAGATTCACCCTTCACTACCTGCTCTGTGTCAAAGGACTGCACTCAGCGTTTCTCCTTTATCGTGAGTGCAATTTTACGCTTTGCCAGTAGAGGGCAGAGACAGTGTTGTATGGGGAGGCCAGCTTCTCCTCCCCACTCCAGGGCGTGGGGCCCAGGCCCAGCCCACTGACCACCTTGCCACAGGCCTCATGGGGGCACATGCCTCTACCCCCTGGAGCCCACCTATAAGCTCCTGCTTGCCTGCACCCTGAAGGATTGCCCAGGGACATGCGCCTGCTCTGGCCAAGGCCACCAATAGACTTCCACACCATCTAGTGATACACAACCACACCCTTTTCATGAGGGGTAAACCCCATCCAAGTCTGTCCTTCCTGAGGTACCTCCCCGGCGCTAGGGCACCCTGTAGAGTTCTCTATCTGAATAGTTACTCTCCTATCACTGCTTAATAATTCCTGATACTTATCTTTTCTTGTTCAAATTCTTCTGTGGTTTCAGTCTCCTAAATGGACCCAGACAGAAACATTCAGCCAGGACAATGTTTTAAGCATTATTTTTGAAGTGTTCTAATTTTCAGAAGGAAGGCTAGTGTGAAGGATATGTTTTTTTCAAACAGAAAAAAATCTGCTGAACAGATCTAAAATAGAGATTAGTTCCCAGAGACAGCCAGCCAGAGAATAGTAACATTTACTAAACGCCTGATATGAGACCTAAGTCATTACCAGTCACAACAGCCCCATGTGTACCAGTATGACCCCCAATGACCAGCACGCACCTTGGCTCAAGGCCCTGGAGGTGGTGGGAGATGGTGCCTGTGGATTTCACACCCGGTCTTGTCCCTGCCTGCTGCTCCAGCTGCCCACCTGAGTTGGGGCAAACATGACCACCAAGAGAGAAAAGAGAAGACTCAGAGCAGAGAAAGTGAAAGTCTCAGAGAATTTAGAAATAGAACAACAAAGAAAACGTAGAGGAATTGAGAGTATCAATGAGTAGTGAGTGACGGAGTGGGGAGGCAGGTAGGCGGGTGGCAGCCCATGTCTGAACGGAGAAGGACCCTGAGCCCAGGTACTGCTGCATGTATTATCCCTCCCATTCCAATGTAAGCTGTAAAGAGAATGACTGATGCACATGAGTTTTTACTCTTTTGTGCTATTACATGCAGATATCTTCAAAACTCAGGAACAATAAGGTCCTCATTCGGGATTCGGTGAAACCCTGGGGGCAAACCCCAGCTACTGAGAGTTTTTCCATGTGGAGAGTAAAGCTAGGTCCAAAGAAAGAGAGGAGGCAAAGCCCTAGGGGCAGCTGGATAGGCACAAGCAGGGCAGGGAGGATCTTTAGGGAGAGGCAGCCCCACCAGGGAGACCCAGCTCCTCTGTGCCCCTGCACTGCAGTTTTTGGTTTATCATTCCTTTGTATAAATGTGAGCAAAGCACAAACACACATATACCCCCACCACACACACACACAGACACACTTACATGCAGACTCTCCACCCTGTGGCTGCGGCAGGAGGCAGCATACAAGAGGCATGGTATCTCATAACCAGCCTCCCAACAGCTGACAAGGGGCCGATGACCCCGAATAGCAGACAGTGACCACAGGGGAACCACTTTCCATCACTCTGAGGTGACTGCATCAAAGGAAGCAAATATGACTTGATTCACGTTAGCCAGGAGGAAAATAGTCTTGATATAACCAAAACAAGACAAACTGGAGTAAGAGAAACAGACCACTTTCGACTCCTGAAGAGCACCACTCCCTTAAGGGAACTGCTGGCACTACCAGCCTCCTTCCTCGGCAGAGGCCTCACTGCACTCATGCCCCTGAGCCCCAGGACGGGTGAGTACACTTCACTGCCACAGCTGCTTTACGCACCACCACCTGCAGCCCCCAATCACCCATGTAGTTCCAGTCCTATGTGCCACACATTTGGAATTTTCTTTATCTCCTTCAGCTCCATTTCCCACCAGCTCTTATCTGAGGTAGTAGGAGTGGTGCTTCAAGCACTACAAACTGCCTTCTCTCTACTGACGCACCACTTCCTTGGTTGTCAGGAAGAGAGGATTAAACTCTTCTTGCTGAATGATTATGAGGCTGCAAATCAAAAGTCAGAAAAACAAAAATCAGCTCATGGTCTTCTGTCACTAAAAAAGAGTTGAATTGGCTTAAAGATGGCAGCATGAGAGGTGAAACAGAAACCTCCTCCTAAAACCACATATGATACGAAAATATAGCAAATACAACTAATCCCAAAAGAGCAACAGGAAAGAAGGCTGTAACAGACTGCCTACACCTGGGAACAGAGCAGACCTCACAGAAAAGGGTAAAGTGCCAAAGCCGTGACCCAACCACTTCCCCCACCCCAGCTCACTGGCAGGAAGAAGAGAAATGGAGCAGGAAGGGGGTGGAAGCCTAGGACTGCTGAACACCCAGCCCTGGAGATCTGCTCTGGGAGCACAAACCTACATTACATGGTGCTCTGGAGATTAGTGGGGTTGGGAAACTCAGACAGACAGAATACTTGGAGAGACTGAGATTACAGCCACTTGTGGAGAACAGGTACCCACAACCGGCCACTCTGGGACAAAAGAAAGGTGGGCAGTCTGAGAGACTTCCTAACAGCAAGAGGGCTGCTAAAGGGGCAAGGATAGCACAGAGCTTGCTGCTCAGGACAAAGGACAGGTGGACAAAATTGTCCTGGCACACTTAGCCCAGCAGGCTGGGAACTTTCACGAGCTTCAGGCGCTCCATCCCCCTGACTGGCTACACAGCTCCAAGGCCCCAAACCGTGATGTGCAGCCTGCCACTCCTTACTCCTGGCCAGCACCGACTTGCAAACTGGCTGTCTGCACCATTGTGCCAGGCCAGCAAGAGGGCAGCAAAGCCTACGGCAGGTACAAGTTCATAGCATAGTGGCTCCTCCCTGAGCACTTGGCCCACTGGCCTTGGCAGTACAGGCAGGCACTGCAACTGGGAAACAGGAAAGAGCTCATTCCTCCTGGCAAGCACAAGTGCCATTCACCTATGACCTCTGCCATAGCTCCAGGGGCTCAGCAGCTCCAGAGAGTAGAGCTTCTGGGCACTAGAGGGCACCATCTACAAATATGAAATGTCAAAGGAACCTGGTACAACCCCAAATCCCACAAACACCACAAAGAGGGCCAAAAAGTTAAACTGAACTCACCAATCTTCCTGAAAGACATTTCAAAATAAAAATCATAAACATGCTCACAGAGCTACAGAAAAAATTCAAGACCTCAGGGAAGAATTCAAGAATGAGACCCAAACTTTGAAAAATACAGTATCCAAAATGAAACATACAATGGGGGAACTTAAAAGCAGATTAGATGAAGTAGAGGAGATGGTAAATGAAATAGAAATTAGAGAACAGGAATAAAAAGAAGATGAGGCACAGAGACAAGAAAGGATCTCTAAAAATAAAAGAATATTGAGAGAACCATGACCAATCCAAACAGAACAATATTCGCATTATAGAGATACCAGAAGAAGAGAAAGAAAAAGGAATACAAAGTGTCTTTGAGAAGATAATTGCTGAAAACTTCCCCAATCTGGGGAAGGAGATAGTCTCCCAGGCCATGGAGATGCACAGATCTCCCAACACAAGGGACCTAAGGAAGAAAATACCAACACATAAAATAATTAAAATGGAAAATATCAAGGACAAGGAAAGAATATTAAAAGCAGGCAGAGAGAGAGAAAAGGTCACATACAAAGGAAAACCTATCAGGCTATCATCAGACTTCTCAGCAGAAAGCTTACAGACAAGAAGGGAGTGGTATGATATATTTAATGCAATGAAACAGAAGGGCCTCGAACCAAGAATACTCTACCCGGCAAGGTTATCATTTAAATTTGAAGGAGGGATTAAACAATTTCCAGATAAGCAAAAGTTGAAAGAATTTACCTCCCACAAGCTGTCTCTACAGTGTACTTTGGAGGGACTGGTATAGACAGAAGTGTTCCTAAGGCTAAATAGCTGTCATTCAGCAAAGTTGCAGGATACAAAATTAATACACAGAAATCTGTTGCATTCCTATACACTAACGATGAACTAGCAGAAAGAGAAATCAGGAAAACAATTCCATTCACAACTGCATCAAAAAGAAATACCTAGAAATAAACCTAACCAAGGAGGTGAAAAACATATAACATATACCCTGAAAACTACAAGACACTCATAAGAGAAATTAAAGAAGATACCAATAAATGGAAACACATCCCGTGCTCATGGATAGGAAGAATTAATATTGTCAAAACCACAATTTTGATGCCTAAAGCAATCTACAGATTCAGTGCAATCCCTATCAAAATTCCAATGACATTCTTCAACAAACTAGAGCATGTAATTCTAAAATTCATATGGAACCATAAAAGACTGCAAATAGACAAAGCAATCCTGAGAAGGAAGAATAAAGCTGGGGGATTATGCTCCCCAACTTCAAGCTCTACTACAAAGCCACAGTAGCCAAGACAATTTGATACTGGCACAAGAACAGACTGATAGATCAATGGAACAGAATAGAGATCCCAGATATAAACCCAAGCATATATGGTCAATTAATATATGATAAAGGAGCCAAGTTTATACAATGGAGAAATGACAGCCTCTTCAACAGCTGGTATTGGCAAAACTAGAAAGCTACATGTAAGAGAATGAAATTGGATTATTGTCTAACTTCATACACAAAGTAAACTCAAAATGAATCAAAGACCTGGATGTAAGTCATGAAAACATAAAACTCTTAGAAGGAAACACAGGCAAAAATCTCTTGAATATAAACATGAGCAACTTTTTCCCGAACACATCTCCTTGGGCAAGGGAAACAAAAGCAAAAATGAACTAATGGGACTACATCAAACAAAAAATCTTCTGTACAGCAAAGGACACCATCAATAGAACAAAAAGGCATCCTACAGTATGGGAGAATGTATTCGTAAATGACATATGCGACAAGAGGTTAACATCCAAAATATATAAAGAACTCACACGCCTCAACCCCCAAAAAGCAAATAACCCAATTAAAAAATGGGTGGAGCACCTGAATAGACACTTCTCCAAAGAAGAAATTCAGATGGCCAACAGGCACATGAAAAGGTGCTCTGCATCTCTAATTATCAGGGAAATGCAAATTAAAACCACAATGAGATATCACCTCACACCAGTTAGGATGGCCAGCATCCAAAAGACAAGCAACAAGAAATGCTGGTGAGGATGCAGAAAAAGGGGAACCCTCCTGCACTGCTGGTGGGAATGTAAACTAGTTCAACCATTGTGGAAAGCAGTATGGAGGTTCCTCAAGAAACTAAAAATAGAAATACCATTTGACCCAGGAATTCCAGTCCTAGGAATTTACGCAAAGGAAACAAGATTTCAGATTCAAAAAGACAGATGCACCCCTATGTTTATCGCAGCACTATTTACAATAGCCAAGATATGGAAGCAACCTAAGTGTCCATCAGTAGATGAATGGATACAGAAGATGTGGTACATATACACAATGGAATACTATTCAGCCATAAGAAGAAAACAAATCCTACCATTTGCAACAAAATAGATGGAGCTAGACGGTATTATGCTCAGTGAAATAAGCCAGGCAGAGAAAGACAAGTATCAAATGATTTCCCTCATCTGTGGAGCATAAGAACAAAGCAAAACTGAAGGAACAAAATAGCAGCAAACTCAGACTCCAAGACGGGACTAGTGGTTACCAAAGGGGAGGGGTGGGGGAGGGCGGGTGGGGAGGAGGGAGAAGGGGATTGAGGGGTATTATGATAAGTATACATGGTGTGTGGGCGGTTATGGAGAAGACAGTGTAGCACAGAGAAGACAAATAGTGACTCCATAGCATCTTACTACACTGATGGGCAGTGACTGCAATGGGATATGGGGGGGACTTGATAATATGGGTGAATGTAGTAACCACAATGTTTTTCATGTGAAGCCTTCATAAAAATGTATATCAGTGATACCCTAATAAAAATAAAAAATAAAAAAGGAGCTGAGTACAGCACAGACATCCCCTAGGGGGCCAATGAGTTCCCTGTGGACACTGTGAAGGATGCTGTGGCCACTTGTGGTCCGTGGAGTCTGAGCAAAGGTGCCTCTGCAGCCGGAAAAGCTGAGAGCACAGGAGAACCTATGAGGCAGGGAGTTCTTTTTTATTTCCAATATCAATACATAAACACGTATATTATTTTACTCTCACCATTGGTGTATGTACAAGAGCAACGTGGTGCCCTCTCCCTAAACACTCCACCGCTCATGAACCACCTCCTGACTTCATGTTGGGCTCACAATCTGAGTTTCTCAGAGTCATAAATACCCAGGGCAGTGCTCACGTTGTGCGAGAGCTCCTCTCCATCAGCCCAGGAGGAGGCCCCCCTATGCCTCCCATAATAATCAGCACAGTTTCGCTAGAGGCTCTCACAGTCTCTCTCCTGAGAGAAAACCAACAGCCTCTCTGCAATGGGCTCTCAACCCCTGTCCTTTTTTTCTCTCCATTTGTGTAATTAAAAAAAGAGAGAGAGAATCTACATAGGAGCATGACAGCCAGGCTGACACCCACTCCATGACCGCCACCCAATCAGGGATAAAGTTCACCTTGGTTACAACCACCACCTGTCCCTCTGCACGCCAAGGACTCCTCACCAACGAACCCTCCCTGGGATTGAAAAGATTATTTTTGTTAAGGAAGGACTTCCCTCCATGCCTTCAGCTTCCTTCTGAAGCCTCAGACCAATCTGCTTTATTTCCTTTCCAAATACTCAAACATTTTGAATGGAACAGCCGGTAAATATACAGGATTCAGCACTTCCCTCTAAACCAGCAAGTGAAGGTCAAACCGCAGGGCTGCTCAGCCCGGATGTTAATAATGTCACTTGTAGAAACGACTTTGTCTACATGAGGCAGCTGGTAAAAAGACTGTTTGCGCTAAAGATGGTATCGTAAACAGATCTCAATCTAAAATATTCTGCCTGGAATTACAATTAGCACACATAATGTAGCAGGAGGGCGGGGCACAGGGAAGGCAGTATAGCACAGAGAAGACAAGTAGTGATTCTACAGCATCTCACTATGCTGATGGACAGTGACTGTAATGGGGTAGGTGGTGGGGACTTGATAATGGGGGGAATCCAGTAACCACAGTGTTGCTCATGTGACTGTACATTAATGATACCAAAAGAAAAGAAAAGAAAAAAATATATTCTGCATGGAGATGTGGCTCACAAAAATAAGTTCAGACAAAACCACCCATTAGTTGCCTCTACAACATCCATTCTCCCTTTCTTCCAATTTATCCAGGGTGGCTACATGCCCAGGACCAGATAATGAATCATAACAATCCTGTTCCTCGATTTCCCAACTCATCTTGCAACTAGAGATGTCTTAAATATATGACCCACTTCTGGTCAATGAGACCTAAATGAAAGGAGGTCGAGCAAACATCTGCAAACTTTAACTTTTTTTATTAAAGTGATAGACATGGCTGGGTCAGTTCCTCTTCTCCCTTCTTTCTGCTTTGACCACAGACTTGGTGTCTGGAGCCATCTCCTGAGTCTTGCAGCCACAAAACAAAGACAGAGCTTGGGTGAGCATCACGGATTAGCAGGCCTAGTGGCACCAAATGCCTACTTCTGAACATCTGGTTATGTGAGAAAAATAAACCTGCATGGGTTCAAGCCATTTAAGTTGACTTTCTGTTACTTGCAGCTTAACATAATTCTAAGCAAGACACACCAAGCTTGGCACACTTCCCATTAATTCTGCTGCCTCTGAAGGAATCTAGAGCAGAAGGAGAGTTTCCACCCATTTCCAGTCTCTACCACTTCCCCTTTGCAGCAAAAACCTAAGCTGGGTGGACAAGTTTGTGAAATTCTCTAATCTGACCCAGGGATTTTTGTCATTCACAGATAATGAGTGACCACTGATATTCAAAGAAAGTCACTGGATTTGATGTCAAAGAAGATGTTAACAGACCAGCCCATCCCAAAGCCAGGACATCCGCTTTCCCCTTCCATACTGCCCCGTGGGCAGGTCTACCAGCACACCTTGCTCCTCTCTGCCTCTTCCTCACACACACTTTCTCAGGCACCCCAGTGCCTGCCACTTCCTCAACATGGTTATAGGATAAACTCGGACGTGGGGAGGTGGGTCGTCTCTGCCTGAGATGCTTCCGCAGGCAGAGGGCATGTCTGCACGGGCACTGCGCTTTGCATCAGCATCGTATGGAGAGTGCAGCTTCCAGCGCGGGCAGTGAAGTTCCATGTGTGGGTACTGGCAATGTTGATTTAGGCCTTTTGTTTCTTTCAGTTTTTAAAGTTGAAACTAAAATGAAAAGGACACCAGGAGTGCATTAGTGTGCTCGGCCTGCCATGCCAAAGTACCACAGGCCGGGGGCTCAGATAACAGACATTTACTGTCTCACAGTCTGGAGGCTGGGTGTCCAAGAGCAAGGTGTGGGCAGGGCTGATTTCCCCTCCAGCCTTACAGACAGCCATCCTCTCCCTGTGACCTCACATGGTCATCCCTCTGTGTGTGTCTGTGTCCCAATCTCCTCTTCTTATAAGGACCCCGGTCCCTTTGGAAGAGGGCCCACCCTAATGACCTAATTTAACCCTAATTACCTCTATAAAGACCTTACTTCCAAGTACATCACATTCTAAGGAACCAGGGGTTAGGACTTCACCCCACGCATTTGGGGGTGGGCCACAACCCAGGCTACAGCAGGACTCACATGATCACACTGGCCCCACCGGGTGACCCTGGATGACCTCCTTTCCTAAGGCCATACCCTTCATTGCATCTGCAGTCTCTTTTGCCATGTGACATAGCACAGTTACAGGTTCCAGAGATTAGGATGTGGACATCTTTGTGGGGAGGCCCTTCTGCCTATCACCCTGTGCTGAGAACCTTACATATATTATCTCATTTGCATGGGGAAGGTTCTCTCACCAGCCTGAGGCTTAGCTGCAAACCCCTAGGTGCAAAGCAATTGCGAATGACCCAGCGTCACAGAGTCGGTAACAGTGGAGCATGTGGCCCATCCACGCCCGACCGCACAGCCCATCTATTCTCACTGCTACCCTCCGAGGCTTTTGCCAAGAGGCAGCTTCAGGTTTGGGATCTGAGGGCTGGTCTCCCTGGGCACAGAAGTGGGGGAAGCAGACACACTCCTCTCTCACCCACCAGCCCTTCCAGGTGTGTGCAGTCTGAACCCCTCTCCTAAATGCCCCCTGGCCTCCCTGAGGCCGTGCTTCTCCCCTCCTTTCTACTGACCACAGTGTGACCACAGCCATGGTTTAAAACCCAGGTCTGATCTCATCACTTCTCTGCTTAAAACCTTTCAATGTCCCCCACAGGACTCTCAGGTTGCTATGGGCTGAAGTGTCCCCCCAAATTCATCTGTTGAAATCCTCACCCCCAAGGTGAAGGTATTAGGTGGTGAGGCCTCCAGGAGGTGATCAGGTCATGAGAGCAGAGCCTTCATTAGAGCCCTTGTAACAGAACCCCAGAGAGCCCCCTCACCGCTTCGGCCACGGGAAGACACAAGAAGTCTGCAACCTGGAAAAGGCCTTCCCCCAACCACGCTGGTGCCCTCGTCTTGGACTTCTCAGCCTCCAGAACTCCAAGAGATAAATTTCTGTTGTTTATAAGCTGCACAGTCTATGGTATATTGTTACAGCAGCTGAACACACTAAGACACAGATAAAGACCAAAACCTATATGTTATTTTTTGTCAGGATTCTTTTGATTTAAAGTTATGAAAAACCAAATCCACTGTGGAAAACAGTTTTGGTAACTCCTCAAAGAGTTAAACATGGAGTTTGCATCTGACCTAGCAATTCTATCCCTAGGTGTTCACCCAAGAGAACTGGAAAAAGGGACTCAAACAGAGACCTGTATAGTAATATTCATGGAAGCAGTATTCACAACAGTAGAAAGTTGGAAGCAACCCAGTGTCCATCAACAGATGAAATGGTAAGCAAAATGCGATATATCCACACAGGGGACATTGTTCAGCCATAAAAAGGAATAATGTTCTGACACAATGTGGATGAACCTTGAAAACACTCAAGTTTTCAAGTGAAAAGTATCTGGACACAAAAGATCATGTATTATAAGATTCCATTCATATCAAATACCCAGAATAGGCAAATCTTTAGAGACAGAAGACTGGCTAATGGCTATCAGGGGCTGGGGGAGAGGCAAGAATCAGGGGGTGATGGCTACCGGGTGTGATAACCGTGCTCTGGAACGAGCAGAGCAGGTGGCTGTGTGACACGGAATGAACTAAATGCCATTGATAGTGCACCTTAAGGTGGCCAATTTTATGTTATATGAATTTCACCTCCATTTAAAAAACTGGAAGAAGCTGAAGGAAGGAAAGAGGGAAGTGATGGAGGGAAGGCAGGGAGGTCGGAGGGAGGAGGGAAGGGGAAGGTAAGGGAGCTTGGGTGTGGAGCTGCGCACAGGGGTTTGGGGTCTAACGTGAAGTACGTTCTTGGCTTTAACTAAAGTCCTTTCTGACCTGTTTCGGGGGACAAGAGCTGACCGTCCCGTTTCACTGTGGCTGCGCAGATGCAGGACCGGCAGAGCAGTGAGGCACAGAAGGCAGGGCCATGGCTCTCCGCCTCCTTCCCAGGGAGCAGGGAGCGGAGGAATGCCCACCAGGCCGCCGGCAGCATCCGACTGGGCTCTGTTTGCTGGGGTGGCTCACTGCTCACGTGGACCCAGGTGCCCGTATGGTCAGTCTCTGGGGCCGGGGTGAGGCCAAGCCCGGCCACAGGGCTCTTCTCCCCTCCTTGCCCAGGTACCTGGGTGTGCTTTGCTTCGGGCTCATGCACGAGGCATCACGGTGAAAGATGACAAAATCCTGATTCAAGACTTTGGTGGCTGGGAGAGACAGAGGCTCCTGAAGAATGTGACCCAGCTTTGTGAGCAACCTGCAGTCACCCAATTGCTCTCAAAATGCTACCTGCTCCCTGTGACGGCAGCTCCCTTGAACTTGGCAGACAGGGCCAGGCCATGGCAGGACTGCACGCCCCTGAGCTCCTGTCACCCAGTAACGCCACAGTCAGCTTGGTTCCTCTCACGGATATTCAGTAGACCTGCTGTTGTCAGCTGCAGTCTGGAGTCTAACACTTCTTTGCAGGGGCCAGGCTAGAGAGCGCTTAGAGGATGCACATCCTTGCATCCCAGCTACCTCAGCGCTGCCACAAATCTCAGACGAACTTCCAATCCACTGGACTCAGCGTGATAAATCACAGGAACCTAGCACGTATCTAGCACTGAATTTAGTACAAGGTGGATCCTATGGAAAGCATGCATGAACACATGAATTAATGAACATTTGGGAGAGCTGGCGGCACTAGAAAGCATATGCCCATGCTGCATTAGAGGTCTACATAAAAGAGGAAAATCTAATCCTTCATCCATCATCCAGTCAGAAGGCAAACCGATCATTTCCCCAAACAGCACTTCTCTTCAACAAACAGTGGCCATAAAAAGCAGAGGCTTTGAAACTTTAAGAGGCCATAAACCCTTTGGCAATGGCACAGGGTTCTGAGAACACATGAATAAATAAAAACCCAAAGCTGCTGCTGAGACACAACTGTGTCCTGAAGGAAATAGATCAAGACTCTCAGAGGAAAGAAACACAGACCACTCCACCTGACAGCATTTCACAAGCGCCTGGAGGCGACTGCTGGCCCTGCACCAGGTCCCGCCAAGCCCTGAGCAAAGCCAGCAGCTCCAGACCAGCTGAAATGGGAGGACACTTTGCAAGACAAAAGTGTTGCCATTTGTTGGCCAATGAGCAACCTCGCTGAATGACTCACAAGCCCGCAGACGTTCTCCTTTGAGGACTGCAATCTGGGCTGGGGATGCAGACACACAATGCCCCGAGTTACCAAGTTCACATTCAGCCCCTGGTCAAAGTGCTAGAGAGCAGAGAGAATCACTTCTTTGGGCTCTGCATTCAGTGATGTAGATGGCAGATGCTTTCCACGGGGAAGGTCTGACACTGAATCCTGGTCTTCTCTATTGAGAGGTGGCTACAAAGTTTCAGCAGCCTGCTCGCACCAAGCTTTTGTCCTCAATTTAAAAACACTCTTTTCCCTGAGGACCTCTGAGCAGGGAGTGTGAAGAATTGCAACGTGGCCCTAGATATCCAACAGAATTAATATGACTCATTCCTCCTGCTGGATCTCACCAGGACACATGCCACCCAGACCGCATCCACTTAGCTGCTCTCTTGGGACTGCGTGTCAAGGCTGTGAGCTTGGTTAGGCTTCAGGGAGAGTTTGCCATAGAATTAGAGTTGAGTGTTTTTGTTTTTGTTTTGGGGGGGGGGGTCTTTCTTTTTTCTCATCTTCTTTTCATCTGCAAGCAACCCTTTCTCAAGTACCCACACACACATTTTATCAGGGCTGAAACAGCCCATACAAACCAGCACTCGGATAGGGCTGGACGCACAGGAGGCAGGGCTCTTGGAGAAGCCGCTGCCATGTCAGGAGGACGCTCAAGCAGGTCTACAGAGGCCCACGTGGAGAGGATGGAGGCCTTTGCTGGCAGCGAGCACTGACTTGCCAACTGTGTGAGTGAGCCATCCTGGGGAGGAGGCCCCCTGGCCTCCTGCAGCGGGCTGCAGCCCTGATTCATGTTTTGACTGCAGCCTCAGGAGAGAACCCGAGCTATATCTTTCTACTAAAATGTTGTTGAAGCCCTAACCCACAGATACTATGTAAAATAATAAATGTTTACTGTAGGTTTATAACACTAAGTTCTGGGGGAATTTGCTACCCAGCAATAGATAACTATTACAGGATTGAAAAGAACACATGTCAAATATTTATTCAATTCATTAATTAATGGTGAAATAGCAATATAGTTCCAAGAGCATTTGAGGAACTTGATATTTAGGGGCAATTTCATGAAGAGCTGTTAGAATCTGACTGCTGGATCAATACAAAATAATACAAAACTGGTTAATGTCCTACAGAGTAATAAGCTGCAACTTTGGTTTTATCTTCCACCAAACAGAAATTATCTTTATCAGTCAAAAATCTTACATTCACATAGAAGTGCTGGGATCTTTCATCAAAGCAGGAAGCAGGGGATGTGTAAGTCTTAGCTGGGGGGCTGCTCTGTGCTTTGTGGCCTGTCAAGCAGCACCCTAGGCCTCTATCCACTGGTTGGCAGTAACACCCCTCTTCTCCCCACTAGTCATGACGATCAAAAATGTCTACAGACATGGCAAATGTCCCCTGGGTGCCCTGGGCAGACCTATCAAATCACGGCCATTTTCACACTGGAATGACGTGCCATCTACTTTTTTGTCTCATTTCCAAGTTTTAAATGCCTTTTATTAGCAAGCATATGTGCGCCATATGAGAACTGGGAAAGGGAGCTCCCCCTCACATGACTGGCAGCTCCCAAGGAAAGGGGGTCCTGGCAGTTGCTGCCACCCAGGCCATGCACTGCGGCCTCCTTCACTTCCACTCAGAGGGGACAGACATGAAGGAGTGAGGAGGACAAGTATGGTGGGAGCAGGGCATGGGGTCTGAGAGCCCCCAAGGGTAAACAGCAGTGCACTGTGGAGAGCCTTGTCTCAGGGCCTCGGCAGGAAGATGAGGTGTTAGCGGAGAGGATGTGGGAAGAAGGCCAGTAGACAGGTAAGGAGACACGCTGCAATCCAAGGCCCTAACTAAGGTTTGGGAGATTTTGTTATCTTTTAAAATCATTTTAAACACTCAAGCACTATTTACCTAATAAAGAGAAGAAATTTGAATTCACCTTTAGGGCACACTGATTCTTTGTTCTGGGAAGTACCATTAAGTAAACCTTTGATCACTAAATATAAGGCAACTACTCACCGTGCTTCTTGTTGAGTCTTTGGTCCTGAATGTGGATGTTAAAGGCTGAGAAGCTCCATATTCGTAGTCCGTGCACAGTACATGGCAGAATCAGAACTATTCCTGAAAAAAAAAATCACCTGGTGGGCTCAGGGCTAGGACTGGGTTGGCAGCGGCTGTTTCTGCAGCTAGTGGGGTCGTGTGTCTGCGCGAGGCCAGGCCGGGTGGGAGGGTTCCACCTCAAGGGTGGAAGAGAGTCTGGAGCAGGGAACCTGGGGGAGTCGGGGGAGGAGGGTCAGGCGGGGAGCTTGTTCTCTCTCCACCTTCAGGAACGCCGATGCCCTAAGTCCGTCTTTCAGGCCAAGGCCCAGTGACTGCTGATGCAGGACGATCACGTTCTGATGGCTCGGTCCCGTCAGGGACCAAGAGGCAGGCAGCACTCAGCGGCTAAGGGGGGCATCCCTCCCACCCAGGGGCCATTCGTGTCATCAGTAATCCCTGGACACGCTGGTCGTGACACAAGTGGGAGGCCAGCCTCCACTGGAGAGCCAGCTTCTCTTTCTGGGCCTCCCAGCAGCCGGGCTGGACCCTGTGTCAGGGACAGGCCCAAGGCCCTCCCAGGGGAGAGAGGTGCCCCCGGCTTCTTCCCGTGGAGGCCAGATGGGGGAACAGGGTAAAGGACCTCAAGGACAGGCACAGCTAAAGGCCCTGCGGTCAGCTGCATCAGAAGGCCTACCCGACCCGACACTGCGCCTCCTTCCCCTTCTCTCCCCCCAGCTCACCAGCTCAGTCTGGTTTCTGTCAGGGCGGATGTATTTACGGAAGGGCCTGCTTTGCACCTGAAATGCAGGGCCGAGCACCGAAGCTGGCGTGTTGATGGGCCATCTGAGGGAGGGGGAGGGTGGCCCGGCTCCAGGACACGGCCTCTGAGTAACCACAGCCCCCAAGTCAGAGCCCTGAGGGATCTCAGGAGATCCAAGACCTCAGGCAGGGAGGAGGTCAGGAACTCCGGGGGCAAGTGTGTTCCCAGCCCGGGGCAAAATAAACCTGCAAAGCTGAAATCAGTCAAAGGAGAAATACGAAGTGGGAGAAACCCGTTTATTGCTTACAGGAAGCCTGGCTCCGTTTGCTCTCCGGCCACTGCTCTCACCTGCCCGTTTCTTTCCCATCCTGGCTGAACTAAGGGGAGAGCAGCTTCTCCCCACCCCTTGTAAACATCCACTGATATGGAGTTCAATGAAGGCCAGGCGAGAGATCTGGAAAAAGTGCAATTTTACCCACAGGACCCAAGATTAAAAATTCACAAGATTAATGAGCAGCTGAAGAATTCATGGAAAGATGAAGTGTTGCTCAGCCGGTGGTCACAGACCAGGGAGGCCCGACATGCAGGCTATTGAAGAGTGAGACAGATAATAGGTGATGGAGGGATGGATGGGTGGGTGGGCAGACAGACAGGGATAAAGGTATGGGATGGATGCATGGAGGGAGGGATGGATGGATGGATGGGCAGACAGACAGGGATAAAGGTATGGGATGGATGCATGGATGGAGGGATGGATGGATGGGTGGGCAGACAGACAGGGATAAAGGTATGGGATGGATGCATGGAGGGAGGGATGGATGGATGGGTGGGCAGACAGACAGGGATAAAGGTATGGGATGGATGGATGGATGGAGGGATGGATGGATGGGTGGGCAGACAGACAGGGATAAAGGTATGGGATGGATGCATGGATGGAGGGATGGATGGATGGATGGGCAGACAGACAGGGATAAAGGTATGGGATGGAGGGATGGACGGATGGATGGATGGGCAGACAGACAGGGATAAAGGTATAAGATGGAGGGATGGACGGATGGGCAGGCAGGTGGAGTTACAGGTATAGAATGGATAAAAAGGAATATAGGTGATGGGTGGATGGTGAAGGAATTCAGAGCATGTCCCCTCAAAATATACCACTTTGGCATATTGATTATTTTGAGTTAAAAGCAAATTAATTAAGAAACAGCAGGTGTTAAGAGGGCTCTGCCTCTTTCTCTTCCTGAAAGCAGGAGATAAGATCCCCATGCCGTCTCCGTACCAGCAGGATGGAAACCTTATCACCAGAGGCAGGAATTTGGGGCTGAAAGATCTATACAACCAGACCTCGTTAAAGTACCCCCTCCCTTCCTAGATACTTCTTCACCATTTAGGACTCCTAGCCCAGACCCCTTTGTCTTGTCATTCTTCAGAAACTTATTGTTTCTTTGACTAAAAGGTATAAAGGCTTCCTGTTCTTGTCACTTCCTCAGGTCTTCATTATCTTGAGAATGTACATGTAAAAATTTAATGAAAACTGCATACTTTTCTCCTGTTAATCTGTCTTATGACAATTTAATTCTTAGACCCAACTGGAGACCCAACAAGGGTAAAGGAGAATTCTTCCTTCCCTATTATGGTTAAATAGATAATGATGGATAAAAGAATAGATACAGATAAAGGATGGACAGAAAAACAGATACATAGATAGGCAGACAAGAAGGAAGGAAATAAATTTTAGAGGAAACATTTATTTTTATTATCTTCCTAAAATACGGACAAGGGACAAAGAAAGGACATGAAAACATAAATCAGTGAGAACTACAGATTTCAGATTACTTGCTTCTGCTCATCAAGGCATTTTAGAGGCAAAGTTCAATGGTTCTGTTTCTTAAATGTCTGTGATAGACACATTTCACAGCAGTTCACCCAACACTGACCAGGAGATCAAAACTTAAATTAAACAGAACTCTGAGAGCTCAAGAGTTTCCCTGTTCCCACCCACCGCTCCCCATCCCAGAGGTTGTAGGAGGCCAACTAGATGAGCCCCCAGGGACAGCTGGTTCTTGCAGGTTCACCTGGAGCTCCGTCACCCCACAGCCGTCCCTTCAGTGCGGCCCCTTTGTCCCTCGCCTTTCTCAGAAAGTGAAATGAAGATATTTTGCCTCCTTCCTTAGGATGTGTCAAACAGCTCAATGAACCATTCCAGAGTGTGGCTATTTAGGCGTAGAAGAACCTATGTAGGGTTAACTACTGTCACTTACTAATAGCACAAGGCCCCCAAGAATCCTAAGAGCCAAGCGGATTCCTCTGGGGAGCAGGAGGCTTTTGTGAGGAAATGGCGCCCTGCGGGACATTAAGAGTTCTAATCCCCTGTGAAAGGCCTAAATGGGGAGCCCAGCCATATACAATGTGCACATTTTTCTGTACATAAAGCTGATTATCTACCATTATCTGGAAACAAAAAAAAAATACTTATCCTACACTGAAAAATAGTGAGTTCTGGAAGTTTTTTGACTCCCTTCCTGCAACACCCATTCATAGACATAAAGAGGGAATGACACAGCCTTGATTTGGAGTGATGCAGGCGCAGTAGATGAGGGCATGATTCACGTGCCAGGAGGAGGTGGGCGAGAAGGATCTTTTAAAGAACTCCAATTAAAGTAATTGCCATTGTTAGAAAAATTACTGTTTTTAAAAGACTGAAGTCCTCTATTGGAGAACAGTGCAGAAAAGATGTGGGAAAACCCCCACATGGCCAGGCTGACCAGGGAGAACAAAAGCCAAGCATTGTTTAAACGGAGTGCTTAGATCCTCCCATGCCTCCAAGCCGCGGGGGCAAGCCATTCCTGAAAGCCTGTCATACTTTCTCAGGGTTTCAAGGAGCTGTCAGCAATATTCCAAGGGCAGACACGTGAGCTGAGCTGCAGACAGAGGTGTGGGGGATGGCGGCAGCCAGTGACCCTGCGCTCTGGACGGAGGAGAGGGCGGCCCCCCTGGAAGCAGCGGTCTCAGAGCCGCACGCAGTCGACAACCGACAGGCAGGGCGGCTGCCCTGCGGGGAGATGCTGGAAGGTCATCCCGAGTCCATCTTGGATACGTCCGTGCTCTTGGCCTGGTGCTAGGAAGGTCTGACAGGGGTCGTGTTGGTAGGGACGCTTGCAAATTATGAGGGAAGGATGTTTTTTTAGTTTTTAGTGTGCTGCAGAGGGATATTTTTGTAAAGTACCCTAAACGAACATGAAATTAATAAAACAAATACAAAATATAAGCCCCATAACTTTGTTATTAGGCGCAACAGACAATTAAAAAAACCACTCAGTCCAATTGCTACAAAAGTTTCTAAAACCTTACCCTCAGGGTCTGTGCAGGGGGCCCCCTTTCCCACGGCGGCGCCTGGAACACCGGGAGCCCCCGGCCCTGCAGATACTGCTTCCCGGCTCGCCCACCCCGTGATGCGCATAAGGTGTAAATCAGGCGCGGGAAGAGAGTGACAAGGACCAACAGGGTAGAACAAGCACGACCCTGTCCTGTCACGAGAGCAGCGTGAACGCGGCCGCCCTCCTTCCCTCTCGCAACACTGGGTCTCATGCTGCACTCACTCTCCCTCCTGGGCCAAGGACCGATGACAACGTGCCCTGCGCCGAAAGGGCCCGAGAGGGACGCTGCGCTCTGACGTGGCATGACTTCCGGTGCTGCGTCAGGAGTAGCGGCAGCTGCTTCCCGACTGCCGAGGACTGTGGGAAACCAGAGCGGCCGGAGCCAGACAGCTGGGAAGGGGCTCGGCTGGGCCCACGTCTTTGCTGTCTGTGAGCCCCGGCCCGGAGCTCTGGTCCAAGCGTGTCCCACAGTCACCAAGGGGATCACGGGAAATGGTTCGGATGGTGAGGTAAGGCGTGGAAAATGCCACAGATCCCTTTGGACATTCCCAATGCATCGGGCACATGAATGGCTCAGGGAAAACTTGTTTTATTAAAAAAAAAAAAATCAACGAACGACTTTTACTGAGCCCCAGATTTCCAAATTTATTTGCTTACTTTTTCTCTCCCTTCTGTTTGCTTATTGTTTTTGCAAAACACCTGCAACATTTGCCAACTACACCCCACCAATCACATGCTAAGAAATGCTTACCCGGGTTCTGGCCTCACAGGAATCTTCCCAACCTAGAAGTCAGCGGGTAATGCTGGAGCCCAAAGTGTAAAATCCCCAGTGTCCATGAGGCTTTGCTAGCCTGAGGAAACCCTGCATGGTGAGGCCTGGACCCAACTGCAGACCAGCGCCGAACGGTCCAAGGAAGTGCCCCTGGTGAAACTTAGGGTCCTCTTTCATTGTTTAGCTGCAGTGGATAAGAACTCTAGCTCCTACCTCTTGGCAGTTGCCTTGCGCGTTGGGACATGGTGGCCTTTGGCGTAAGTCTGTGCATAGAATAAACTCAATCAAGCTTAAGGAGACCACGAGTTATACAGGAAGCCCCAGAGCACAGCTGTAGCAACAACACTATTTATCCTTCCCTGGGCTCACTCAAGCGAGGCCCGGAATGGGCTTTCCTAATTAGCTGGCATCAGCCACACATCCCGTGGTACATCAGGGTCCTTAGATGAGGTTTTTGAATACTGCTTGAAGTACATTTGAATTTACTAAGCCTCCCAATTCCCCTCTAACAAAACAATTATTCACAGTCCAATTTCTGCACATGGAACCCCACGTACCATTCACACTGCAGTCAGTACAATAGAGCTCTGGTTTTGCCATGACTTGACCCACTACGGGTTTCAGAAGTCATAGAGGCAACTGGCTACCCTAGACTAGAACACTACTGTCTTTCACATACAGGATTTTCTGCTGCTGCACAAATCAGGGGCACACCAAAGTCAAGGACACTTTGCTGTCTGCTGTTCAGTCTCCTGACTGGTTCCTGCCTTCTTAACGCTATTTTGTAATCCTGTGGGATTAGCCTTTTACCGTCTACTCTGAGATGTTCCATCCTGAGTCACAGAAAAAATGCATCCAGGCCTGGGTGTTTTCCTGGTAACTACACAGTGTTTAAGTTCCAAAAATGTCACCACTTGCCTTCACATCACCTCATCCGTCCACATGCCCCACATGAAGTGCTGGCCATGGCGGGCACCAGAGGTTTTCCATTGACATGTGACACCAGGAAGCCCTCAGACTGTCTGTCACAGGCTTCTGTGTGATCATAAAACATGCCAGCAAATTCTTGGCTATGCCTGTCAGAAAAAGCCTTCCTGTGGTTCCCCAAGCACACCAGACCTGCTCCTGCCTCCGAACATCGAACATCGGCACTTGCTGCTCTCCGTCCGAAAGACTCCCTTCAGGATCCACACGGCTTGCTGCATCTGCTTCCAGCCTGCTCTCAGCCCTCGGCTTCTCCAGGTCTCACTGCTCGTCATCACAGCTGCAGCCGTCTCCACAGTCTGGCCCTCCTCCCCACCTAGGTATTGACTTCACCTGTTTGTTTCTTGGCCAAAAGGTACGCTCTGTGGGGCGTGCCGATTCACGCTGCTGAACTCCCAGCGCCTAGTACATGGCAGGTGCTCAGTAAAGCTCATTGGAGGCTAGGGCAGAAAAGGAAGAGATTTTCCCACACTACTTCTTTGCTTCAAACAATCTAGGCAAAAACCCAAGGTGAGCATGTGTGGCCCCTGCCTTGGTTTCTAAGCTAAAGTGGCAAGCCTTTTGTACTTCCTCAGTAGGGGAGGGAAGGATGGCAACACCCTGGTACTTCTCCCTTCACCTTCCATTTAGCATGGGTAGAGTTGCCATTAGCGTGTGGCAGCTGAGCTTAGGCATCACCCTCATTTGCATGTGGGGGCAAAGCTAACCTCTTTGGCCAGGCATTTATCCGGGGCTAGAGGTCCAGTCTTCTTTCTGGGATGCTCATGCTTAGGAGGCCCTCTGGTGCAGTCAGTGGCAGGTTTCCCACGTTTGCTCACTATCACCGCTGGCTCCTAGCACAGTACATGTGGGTGGTGTGCAACTCCTGGACGTGTCCACGGCCTGCCAGATTAGGAGGCACATGTCGAGTTTGGGGTGGGGGTCACAGGAGAGTTCTCCAGGCTCTGATATTGACCAGATCCACGTGCTCCATTCTATGGCTGAAGAACCTGCCATACCCCCAGGAGGTGAGTCACTCTTCCCCTTCGCAGCAGGGCGAACTCACAGATATCTCTGCAGGCCTCCTGAGCATTTACGATGAGATCCTTACACATAATTGCTGGGAAAAAAGGAAAACAACTAAGGCGACACCCGTTTCATGTACAAGAGCTTTTTCTAACTTCCTCCCGCTCATTCTCTCAACAAATGCTTATTGAACATCCATCTGGGTCATGAAGGTAAACTGCAATGGATCCTACCTTCCGAGGGCCCTCATTTCCTCTGTGTCCCTGACTCCGTTTTATTGCCTTTCTGAGCTGGATCCCTCATGCCTCTGCCTGAGTGAAGCTGGGCACCTCTAAGAACAGTGGCTGGCTTCTGTGCTAAATGGCCAACACAAAGGTTCTCTTTGGGGAAGTTGCAGCCCTCAAAAGGCCAGCTGAAATCTGCTGGCAGACCCCAACACTCTGTAACGACAAATGCATGACCAATGGGTTGGGTGATCCATCTCCACGTGGACTTCAAAAAATACTTTAGGGGAAGGCAACAGGGGAAGGCCAGAGAGCCATGACTGAAGGTTTACTGGAAACAAGCACATCAGGTGCTCTGGGCTCCACAGGGATGGGTTTTCAGAGTTGGCATCCACCACGTGGCACAAGGCCCAGACACAGCAGGTGACCTAGACACAGCCTTAATTGATAGCTTAATTAAAAAATTAGGTAGGTTATCACTTCCAACCTACAGCTTGGGCTAGCTAAATTTTATCATCTTCCTTTCCCATAGAAAGTAAATGAGAAGTAGGTGTCATACATCCAAGAAATACGACTAAAACATCTGACCTCTCTGCCTGCACAGAAGGAAGAAAAGCCTGTGTTCAGGAGACATTGTCAACAGGCACTTCACCACCTGCTGGGGGGGGCTCCAGGAGACCCCAAAGGGCAACAGTTTACTCTCTTCCCTTAAGAACTTGCTGAAGTGCCTTCTGGCAATGAGAAGCACCACCTCTAACAGCCAGACTAGAGCCTTGAAGGGTCTAGGCCTGTGAAACAGTCTGCCACCATGGAGGGGGTGGTGGTGACACAGCCATCTCGTTTCTGTCCACGCATATATCCTGCAGTGGCAGCCACTGTGCTTCATGAACCATGCTGGGCAGCTGCCTCTGAACACAGCAAATTGCTTGGCCTTCCGATGTGGGTGTGATGTGGCTCAGGAACTTGAACTTCTTCCTGAGTGCTCTTGAAAGAAGCGTCGCCTTGACCCTTGATATGCCAAGCATGGTTCCTAGGCTCGGAGCATCAGCGCCACCTGGGAACTTGTAAGGAATGAGTCTCAGAAGAACCCTCAGACCTATGGAATCCAATCTGCATTTTAGCAGATCCCTGGGTGATTTCTATGTACATGCAAGTTTAAGAATCAGTGATCTGGGTAACAGATGGTACAGTCCAACTTCCAACTAAAACTGACCCCTTCCTAAAGCCCTGTGTAACTTGAAACTCTAAGAAAGTGAGGCCTATGAAACATCTAGGGCACTGGATAGAGACCCCTGAGGTCTGACACTCTTACTTAAATATAAATATGATGCGGGGGTTCACCAGGGAAGTGAAATACCAGGTGGTAAGAATTTGAGATATGAGGGGGGTGCAAAGCAAGTGACTAGATGGGAGGAGTGTAGAGGACACAAGGCAATCCATGCCTGGTACTTTGCCAAGAGCCTGGTGGGTGATGTACTTCCTGGGCACGTGGAAGATGGTCTCCCCGTGGGAGGGTGCTGTGGAGTTTGGAATGGCCCACACTCCAGGCCCCTGCGACCTCTAGAGCTAAGAGTCCAATGTATCTCTTGGATGATCTCCTGTGCTACCAATGCCCCTTAGTCATGTTCACACAGACATGCAACTCTGCTACTTCCAAACCCACCACTGTCCGAGTCATTTCCGCTGAGGCCCTGGGGCCATAGAAAGCAGCCAGGAAAACCCTGCTGAGGGGAAGCACATGTCACGGACAGCCTTGAAAGCCAGGCTGTGGCCGATATTTAACTTGATGTCCATTGGGAAACACTGAAGGTGTTTAAAGCAAGAAAAGGACATACTCCAAGTTGGGGTTTAAAGGTAGAAGTTGAGATTGTGTGAGTGAGAAGAAAGTCACAGCAATAATCCAAGCGTTACTGAAGACTTCCAAGTGGAGTTTTTGTGTTTTGTTTTGTTTTGTTTTTAAGCTGGGACGGTAGTGAACAGACTGTGTGTATTCTGGTGGGCACACAGCAGACATCCAACAGCCCTGTGTTGAGTGAATGGATGTGTGAGTGACAGGGACATCATCACACCGACCAGTCTACACAGTCATGCAGGCGCCTTACATTTTATTGAGCTCCATTACTTGACTATTTGAACCTGGGTTTGTTGATTGACTTTACACATAACTAGATCTTTATCCTCTTTGCTTATTCTCAGGCTGAGATCTGACTGCAGGCAGAGTGCACACACTGTCTGCCTTCCCCTTTGGAATTTGCTGTTTTCAGTCTGCTGTGGGCAGCAGTGGGGAAGGTGAGGTCTGGTCCTTTGTCCAAGGTGAAGTCACTGGACCATTCTGGGCTTTCTTCTTCTGTAAACTGCTCTTCACCAAACCAGCACTTAGGGACTGCCTGAGTCCACTGGAGACATGAACAGGTGTCCTGGAGCCGGGGGGGTGGGGGGGTCTGTCATCCTGACGGGTCCCTGGCAAGCACAGTGCTTCAGCTTGGCCACCCTGTGTGAGGCCAGGTCCCTTTGCTCTCTTGTCCTCAGGTGATTGGATCCTGGATGGCACCAATGTTCCAGGAACTGTTACATGTGCATCCTCAGAGTTAATCTTCAGAAAAACCTTGCAGGGAGGCCTCAATTTCCCTCTTTTTTCATTACACTGAGGTCCAGTAAGGTTAGTGGAAAGGCTGAGACATCTCCAAGTTTGTTTTCAAGCTTGTGTTCTTTCCATTACACCATTAAAACCTCTATAATAAACATCCCCTAATAAGATTTTAAGGGGGTTCCTGATAGTAACAGAAGAATGATGTAGGGCCTAGAATAAAGATTAGAGGTGGAGTGACCTCTGCTTTTTCTTGTTAACAGAGGAAAGTCACTTATGGTTTCTCATCAAATGTTTTAAGCTCAAAGCTGTGACTAACTGTAGTATCTTCCTATACATTGCATTGCATGGTCAGATTCTCAGGACAGATTACAGAACTCTGACAGGTTGGGCTGTGTGTTTAACTTAAAAAACAACCTCCCTAATCCCTGTGCCCCATCTTGGAGATTTTGACCCACTTTGGTCTGGCGTGGGCCTGGACCTCCATATTTCTGGCAGCTTCCCAAGTGGTTCTCCTGTACAATGTGGTTGAGATCCACTGTCTCAGGCTTTTCTCTCTCTCATGCCGGCATTTTGTAGCTGAGGAAAGCAAGGCCCAGAAATGGAATGTGACTTGCTCAAGGTCACACTGCTGATGAAAGGCAGGCGACAGTGCAGATTCTATGGCCTCCAATCCACTCTACCAAATTGCAAACGTCCAGGGCCACTGTTGCCTTCCTGTTCAAAGGGAACTCCACTATTATTCATGAGTGCAGACAGGATGACTTAAAACTGTCTTCATGTCAGCAACTTGAGCTGTTTGTGTCAGTATCTGCTACTTTGCTTTCTTTGCCCCCAGGCTGTGCCACGGGAGCTGCAGCATCTCCTGTGGCTGTGAGGCAGTTCCTCTGCCCATTATCATGGCTACTTTCCCTGCACATCTGATGCAGGCCATGTCTTTTCTCATGAGCATCATTTGGTGCTTGTCTTTATTATGGGCACTCAGAGCACTAGGTTCTCCTCCCACTTGCCCTTGCCCCAGGTGTGGACCACCTGTGTAGGTGACTACATAAGTCAACCTTCCCCAGAGGACTACCCGCTCCATGGGAGCAGGGACTGCCTGGCCTTTGCCTCCCCATTAGCCTTCTAGCAGTGCCATGGCACCCAGCCAAAGCAGACAGGCCTTCGGTCCGGGCGCCTGCCCTCCGAGTTTGGGCAGAACCCTTTTGACTCCCTTTCTCTACATCAGAAAATGCACCACAGAGAGGCCCAGTGATCTGCCCAAAGTCACACCATCAATTTGTGACAGAGCTTATTAACTCATTTAAGGCTGACTGAGCTCTCTGGGGAGCCACAGGGCATTGCTGATTATCTTGCTTAAAGAGAAGTTAGCCTCTCCATCTTTTGCACATACACTACATCTGAATCACATCTCCTGTTAAGTGTACTACACATGGTAGCAAAACTTAAATGACTGCTCTATAAAGTCAGTGATGTTCATGGGCAATACTTAAGTGTTTCCTTGATGCAGCCTGCTTATGTTCAGATTATGCTGGTTTTTCTTCAAATCAAAGTGAAAGTGAATTAAAGAAAGTTTCATAATTGGTGTTTTAACATTCACGAATATGCAAAGTAATGAGCTGGAATAAACCAAGGGCTGACTTGTAGAAGTGTTCAGAGAGCTCGCATGGTCATACTGATTTCTAATTAGCATTATCTCTTCTGTGTAGACACATCCCTTTACCCATCTTCCCCTCCAGCTACTCCTCAGCCCATCCATTCTCATTTAAACCTCTGGAGAGCCACAGCAGCTGCACGTGTGCCCGCGACTTGCAGTCTGACTGTGCTCAGGGAACGACAGCAGATGCCAGTAGCGAGCTCGTCACTGTCACATCCAAGCTGTCTTTCCAGTTCTAGTCCTTGGGCCTTTCTGCTGCCTTTTTCACAGCTGGGTGTCTCCTTGGAACTCCTGCCCCTCCAGCACGGCACTGTCTCCTCGCGGCGCCCTTTCTGCCTTCCCTCTCTTTCGTCACGTCCTTTACCTCTGTGCTCCTCATCAGACAGTCAGCTCCAGGTGGTCACGGTCCACGTCCTCTCAAGTCACTAAAAGCCAGCACTGCAGTGGCACCTGATTACAGATAACATTCCAAATTATTACTGTGTGACAATGCTGTGATTAACACTTTGCATAAATTAACTCATTTAATTCTCACAACTCCAGGAAAGAAATAGCACCGTCCTCATTTTGTAGATGAGGAAATGGATCAGGATCAGAACATAAGCTCCACAAGGACAAAAGGATTTTGTCTTGTCATATCACAGTTTCACCAGGACCAAGAACAGTGGCTGGCCCATTGATGCAAAGATCAAACTCGAGTCAGTCTGGCTCCAAAGCTCAATCTTCAACCACTGGGCATTCAAATACTGCGGGACCAGTCCATGATGTTTCCGAGTCTTTCATGCACTCCTTTCCCTCAGGCGCCCTTGAAGGCCAGTGACCCCCCAAGTCCCCGTCCTCCGCTTGCTCATCTTCTCCCTAGGTGAATACTCGCATGGCTTACCTCCTATGTGCTGGCAAGCCCCAAATCTCTCTGGAATCGCCAGCTGCCTGTCACACGACACCATCTGTCAATCCCCTATTCCTCAAATTCTACATGTCAAAACATGTCATTTCTCACTAAACCTAAGCCTGCTCTTTCTGCTGAGTTCTTTTTATCACGTGGTGGCTCCACTATCCACCCTACCACCCAACCTGAGAATTACAGAAATCAACCTTGACCCTTCCTCTGTTTTAACAGCACAGAATGATACTTAATCACACAGGCTCTGAAGAAAATTCCATTCACAAAAGCAAGAAAAATAAAATACTTGGGAATAACTTAAGCAAAAGTGCAAGACATAATACTATAACTACAAAACATTGCTAAGAGGGATTAAAGAAGAACAAAATAAATGGAGACACATTCTATGTTTATGGATTGGAAGACTCAACATTGTTAAGATGGTAATTCATCCCAAACTGATATAGAGTCAAAACAATTACCTGTCAAAATCCCAGCAGGTTTGTTTTATAGAAAGTGACAAGCAGATCCTAAAATTTATAAAGAAATGCAAAGGACCCAGAATAGTAAACACAATTTGGAAAAGAACCAAGTCAGAGGATGTACACTTCCTGATTTCAAAGCTTAAAATAAACCCTCATATATATGGTCAACTGATTTTTGACAGAGGTACCAAGGCAAGTGAATTGGGGAAAACATAGTGTCTTTCACATGGCGCTGAGACCAATGGATATCCACATGAATTTAGATCCTTACCTCACACCATATATGAAAATTAATTCAAAATGGCTCATAGACCCAAATGTTAAAACTATAAAACTTCTAGAATAAAACATAGGAGAAAATCCTTTATGACCCTGGATTAGGCAGAGAGGCACAATACTAAAAGCATTATCTATAGAGAAAAAACTGATAAATTAGACTTCATTAAAATTAAAAACATTTGCAATTCAAAAGGCACCACTAAGAAACTGAAAGGCAAGTCATAAACTGGGAGAAAATATTTGAAAATCACACGTTTTATGAAAAACTTATAACCAGAATATATTAAGAACTCTTGCTATTCAATAATAATCTAATTAAAAAGTGAGATTTGAATAGACATTTCACTAAAGAAGATACATGAATAAGCGCATGAAAAGGTGCTCAGTATCATTAGCTATTAAGGAGTGCAAACCAGAATCGCAATGAGGGATTTCACACCCACTCCGGGTATGACCAAAAAATACAAAATAAGTGTTGGTGAGGATGTAGAGAAATCTGAACCCTCATACATTGCTGATGGGAATGTAAAATGGTGCAGACATTTTGGAAAAGAGTCTGGCAGTTTCTTAAAAAGTTAAGCAAAAACTTACCGTAAAGGTAGCAACAGGACTCCTAGATATATACCCCAAGAGAAATGAAAACATGCCCACATAATCTTGTACACAAATGGCTATCAGCTGGTTAGTGAATTAACAAAATATGAGAGCTATAATGGATTATTCAGCATTAAAGGCAAATTACAACATACATGAACCTCAAAAACATTATGCTAAGTGTGAAAGAAGTCAGATGAAAAAGCCAGATACATCTGGTTCCATTTATACGAATCGTCCAGAAAAGGCAAATCAGAAAGACAGAGTGGATTAGTGGTTGCCTAAGGTTGGGAGTGGGAATGAAACAGACTGCAAACAGGCCCAAGAGACCTACTGAGACAATGGTAGTGGTCCATGGTTTGCTGTGATGGCTGCACGACTCTGTATATTTACTAACAAGTCACATGCTTAAATGGGTGAATTTTATGTTAGGAAAATCATACCTTCTAAAAAACTTGTGGCAGGGCAGGGAGCTCAGACACTAGATTCAGGTCCTGCTCTATGGCTGTATCACTTGGGCATGTTACTTAACCTCTCTGTGCCTTATTTTCTCATCTGTAAACTGGGAATTATAGTAGTACATACTTCACAGTTAATATAGGCAAAATGCTAGAGCATGGGGCCAAATATTAAGCATTTAGTAATGTGAGCTATTTTTCTTATTGTAATTATGATTACATTCAAACAATTATCAAGGCTTGCCAATTTTTACTTACTAATTAGTTCTCAAGTTAATCACCTTTTCTTTGAAACTTCTTCCCTGACTCTGACCACCTTTTCAGTAGAACACTTGCTGCCATCCCCCTCGCCTCCTTCAGGCCTGCACAGCCTCGAGGCTACACAGGAAATGTAAATACAACCATGGCAAACCTGCCTACATCTACCTCAGTGGCCTGTAAGGCCCTCCATGATCTGGTCTCTCTGTGGACTTGCCCTGCCCCACTCCACATGCACATCAAAGCAGCCAGTTCCCCACAGGTGGCACACATCTGCTCATGTCCCCCCCTCCGCAGGAATGGCCCCTTCCCCTCCCTTGTCTGCTGTGCACACCCTCAGGCTCAACTGAGGCAACTCCCCACACGCCTTCCCCAGCCTTCTTCAGCTGTGGCCTATCACCTGTGCATGTCTTCAACACTGAACTGAGACTCACAGATTATAAACATGTTTCCTATGTTGCAGTGTGAGCTACACAGTCTCTAGGACAACTAGTACACTATAGGAGTCAGTAAAATGTTGACTGGTCAAGCGAATGACCAGACTATGCAGCATTTTCTCTGCACCTCACATAGGGAATATTCTGGTAGGCTCCCAAGCAGCTTAGACCTTTTTTTTTTTTAGCATGTCACTTAAGGAAAATGACAGACGTTGTCTAGGAAAATGGAAATCTTAATAAGGCTCTACCTATTTTGAAGAACTATTGTAAGCAGTAATGAGAGAAAGTACAGGGTCATGCCGTCTTCCATCTTAAGCCGTTTATATTTCCCACAACTGACAGTAGCTCATCAAATTTACTGAGGTGGCTGGTAATGTTAATCTTCCCAGTGGAAAAGTTCCTGACTTACTTGAAATCAGAGTTTCTAAACTTGAAAGCAATGTTAAGAATTTTTGAGATAGCTCATAGTGGGAATATAAGACAATCAACTGTAGAGGGCTTTTATTTTTATTTTTTCTCTTGAAAGAGCTTCACTGACTGAATGGGGGAAAATGTAATTATCTGATGCCTGGGTTCCACCCCACAGATCTGATTTAAGTAGCCTAGGGTAGGAACCAAGGAGAACTTTTTTTTTTATTCCCAGATAATTCTAAAGAGAAACAAGGATCGAGGTCCATTCCTATGAAATCTAAAATTTGTTCCTTTATTTCTCAGTGTTCTTACCTATAAAATGGTGGCAGTTCTGCTTAGATTTACAGATGGCTGAAAATCCTTCTCAAAGTACAATTCATAAATAAATGTTAAATGAAACCCTTTCTTCCTATTTTCAATAGCTTGGTCATTATAAAAGCGAAGTTTGACTTACTAAAACCACTTGGTCAATAAGCATTAATATCCATATTAGAAAAGGACATTTAAAATCCATTAAAGGACAATTAAACAAAAAAGATCCCAAAACCATGATCCTAATTAACCCACAATCAGTGCATACTAAAATAAAGGGGTGACTCTTAAAAGATATTGAAAGCAATACTTCCAGAGATTCAGCTGTCCATCCTCTGAATAAATCCCTTTTTGTGACATGGCATATTTTTCTCTAGTCATGAAAATGAAAAGATATCTCAGCAACTATTGACTAGGTGATGTTTGGGGGCTTGCATTAATAATGGGCCCTGAGGGAGAGATCTGAAATGACTATAAATATGAAGCTCCATTCTAAAGTCACACTGAGAATAACATTAAATTTAGAACTAGAATCTTCTTAAAATGAAAAAAGTTAAAAAACAATCGCATCATGACATGTAAACATCTATTCTTTTCCAGAAATGTCTTTTCATTGTTTCAAGAAACATTCTATCACTGATGCTGAAAGGGATAAGGACATGCCACCCCAAATCTACCACTTGGGCATAAGAATAATTTTGAGCTGAAAGCATTTGAATTCCTGAAGTTCCTTATCTGCCTAAAAGCAGAGCTCCCCAAAGATGACTTAAACCCCCTGCCAGGTAGGCAGCTCTGACCTCTTTGGGCTGGGGTGCCACATGAGACATCACAAGGCCTCACACTATCAACTCTCCCATCTACCCTCCTAAGGACAACTTATTTTCCGAAGAGCCATTTGCTTTTCCCAAACTGCCCCTCTCCCTCTACCCTTCCCCTTCTGAGTCAGTATACTGACTCTCCCGCTGAGCTTCTCATCCCTGGTACCATGTGAGTGCAGGGTGCACAGGTAATAAACTTCTGTTTGTTTTTCTCTTGTCAATCTGTACTTCATCAGTTCAGTCTACAGGCTACAGCTGGAGAACCTAGGAGAGTCTAAGGATCAAGAAATTTTTTTCCTTCCCTTTAATACTTTGATATATAATTTTGTTTGGCAGGAAAACAGATATGAGCGGGGTGGAAAGAGAATAAGGCCAGTAAAGTCCACTAGAAGGGACTCAAAGAGTTAACCAGGTAAAAATAGAAAACTCAGAAGGCCAAGGGCAACTTGGCCTAGAAGTTTGAATACTCCCCAGATAATGAAAAGTATCTCAGCATGGCCTATGTTTTCACTGGGTTAATTAGAACATACCATATTTACTTTAGCACCTGCTAAAAGGCCCTGCTTATTCAGGAAGAATTCTATCTTAAAGCTAAGATTGCATTTCAATCAAACAGAACGGACGGCGGCTCAGCCCACCCTGGAGGCAGGGTAGACAGTCTTGACTGATGTGCTTCCAGACAGAAGCTGATATCCTGGAAAGGAATCAAAGCAGTAGATTTCTCCTATTAAGTTAAAAAAAGAAGAAACTTAATGTCTTATCAAAGAAGAACATTCTGGAACAATTTGGCTAGTTTTCACCTGGCCCTTTGTCACATTCCTGAAAATCCTCAACCACCTATAAAACCGTAGACCCTAACCCTTAACTGCTCTTCTCTCTGAGGTCGCCTGCACTTTCTAAGTGCGTTAACTTTAATAAAACTTTTTCCCAACCTTTCAGCGCACTCCTCTCTCGGAGGTCACCCGCACTTTCTAAGTGCGTAGCCTTGAAACTTTATCTCGGCCTTTCAGCACGCCTCTTCTATGAGGTAGCTCACGCTCCCCTTTCTCCACGTATGCACTTGCTCTCTTTAAATAAAGCCTAAACCTTTCAGGGCCCCTCTCCTCCCTGAGGTCATCTGCACTTTTTCTCTTTTAAAGTAACTTTATAAATAAAACTTTTACTCTGCTTCACTACTGTGTCTCTGCCCTTCAATTCTTTGTTGCAGCAGGGACAAGAACCGAGGAAAATACACAATGCCCATCCTTAACAATTTTACATATGTGTGAGTGTGTGTGTATATATATATATATTGGTCCCAGCTTTAAAAAGCTACTTTTAAAAATCTTATTAAAACACATAAGCACCTGAAAGAGTCAGTTTTCAAACCCCTCAAGACTCTGGGTATGGTTTCTTTAACTTTTCAAAGTAAATATTAAAAAATAAAAGCTATACCAAAGAGCCTAGTGGTCAGGCAAATTACTATAGAAGAAAAGACTTAATAATGGCAAAATATTTATACCACATACATGAAATTACAGAATCAAATCATTATGATTTATCTATTCCACACCATGAAAATCCTTACCAAATATTTTCCATAAATTATTTAACCCACTTTACCAGTATTATTTAATCTTTCATCATTATTTAATTATTTATCTTTTATTAAAAGATACATTTGAAAGAGTAAAATTATATGGTGGCAAAAGAATTTCAAGTTTTCCTACTTGAAAAATCAACAGTGCTACATTTTATATTGGGGAAGACTGGAAAGAAAACCTTACTGCTATTAATAATGGCAGATTAAATAAAGAGTGATGTAGTTCTAAATACAGCACAAAAGGAAATTAAGAAAGCAGGTAACATAAAGTCACGTAAGCAAACACTGGGAAATAGCTACTCAGTTAGGAGTCAGCTTCAGAAGCATCAGAGATGCAGCATCTTTGCCGTATGAAAAAATTTTGCACATAGAAGACACAGAATATACTTATTACTTTAAGCATGTTAAAAACAATCACATCAAAAAAAGTATACAGATAAAAAATGTCATAGATGACATAAGAAAATAGTGTGTGTGTATATATATTTTGCATATATATATAGACAGATAAATCTACACTATTTACTGCCGTTAATATATATATTTTGGAGCAGCTCTATCATAAACTAAATGGTACAGCTTGGTTTATTACAAGTCACAGAATCATGGTTTAAAAATTGGAATTAATATCCTCAGCTGCATTTCTATACACATTTATTTCTAAGCTCTCACATGATCTGAATCGGGAGCCCAGTGATACCAGAATTTTGTGTGAGCTTCAGTGTAGTGCTTAGCTCGTAATATACTGCATTTTTTTTACCATTTAATAACATCATTACCAGGTCAATTAAAATTATATTAGACTCATAATATACATAAAAAACATGGTCACGTTCACTAGCTAAACAAATGTTACTGTGATTTTAGACAAACTTCAGTACCTTGAAAGCTTAAAGCCCCACTTGTAAAAAGAGCCATCGGTGTTGGGTTTCCGACTCTCTATTATTCAGATTGAGCAAAGTAATGCTGAGAACAAGCTCTCCAATTAAACACAACGTCGTACTATCTTGAAGTGCCCCAAACTTTGTCAGTGTTTTGGTAATTGTAGTGTAATAGAATATTTTTAAAGATTTTTTCTTCCATAAACCTGAACTTTTTTCACTAAAAAAGAAAAAAAAATTGTTTTGAAAGTATGAAAGTCAGACTATTAAAAAACAAAAACACCAAAGTCTTAGATTCCTGTTAATAATTTGGATCTTCTTTTACAATTTTACATAATGATAATTTAATGGCCTGAGTGCAGCAATATCCATTGACTACATTCTTTAAAGGAAGAGTGCTAGAAAAAGATCATGTAAATGAACACCCTGGCCCTTTGTGGAGAGGCCCTCCCTGCAGGAATTTAAGAAGTAACCATATCGTTAATCCTGCTTTCAAATGAATTTCAAGGAGTTTGTTCTGCTGCCAACTGAGTGCTTGATGATCAGTAACTTGCAACTTCCCCTGCTGGCATCCGCTGGAGACTGTACTGCAGCATTTCCTTTGCATCTGGCAAGGAACATTCTGCTCTGAGCTTTACAGGAGTCAGACCAGAGGAAGGAGCCCAAATGCACTGAAACTGCTCCCGGTGTACATGGACACACCAAGCGTGGCACCTTAGGCCATAACTTACACTAACTGCCCCAACTTTTAAGCACCATTAAGTGGTTAGCCTCTCTCTCCAATATCTTTAACTTTCTGATTGAAAGAAAATGGCAACAATTGAATGAGAATGATGAGCATTCTGTGAGATGTTGAAATAAGTCAGGGAAAACCCTTAAGTAATTAGATTTGGGTTAAAAGTATAGGGGAAATAAAAAACTTGACTGAAAGACAAGTTGAGGAAAAGAAGAACAAATTATTCCATGGATCTATTAAAAGTACTTCCTTTTTTAAACATTTCTTTAGTTCTGTGTTCAAATGTGTATGCATAGATGCCTAAAATAACTAAGACACATACACTGCATATAGCCTTAACAATATCTACTCTACACAGTTTTTCAGTGCTTTGTAACATTACTCAAAATAGAATGGGCTAATAGAGTAAGAATGGTCAGGTTTTGGAGAAAGATATAAATGAAACAGTAATGAATTATTACTGTGCATGCATCCCTAAATGCTATTGCTATGTTTCCATGTCAAATTCTTTTTAACATGTTCAGTGATGATACAATTTAAAATGCTCATCTTAAGCAGCATTATGTGGGGATGAAAACAATTCCATATATCCTTATTACATACATTAGAATTGTGTTTATAATAGTATAAAATACTGCTTTGGCAATTACACACATAGCAATGTAGGTTCCATATGGTTTCTATTCTGTGTTTAGCAAGAAAACACATAAAACTAGATAACCTCTCACAGCAATACTGATTCTTGAACAGAAAGTCCATCCCGGTTTCTGTAGTGATATACTGAAGGTGAGGGCCCTGAATACTGATACCCAGAGGAATTGGCATCTTCTAAAGCTGATGAAGTTCTATACCGCACTGGACTATCTACTGAAACTGCTGGAAGGTTCTGGTCCTGAAAGGATACATGTTGAAAGGCAGAATATTTTGGTAAATTGCTTAAGGGGCCACGGTTAGCATCTTGAGTCCAGGATTGTCCATGTATCTCAGGTCTGTATGTGTAACTAACTTCTGACCATTTTCTGTTTTCTGGCAAATAATCCACTGGAGGAATGATGAATGTTCCATTCTTTGGGGATGCTGAATTGCCCACATATCCTCCAGCCCCAATATCCACAGGAAGAACTTCTATGCGACTAGAGGGTAGTACAAGGGGAGTGGGACGGCTGTAAGATTTCTCTGGAGAAACATCAACGGGAAGAGTAGGACCATAAGGTCTCCTGGAAGGATTCATTTGAGTCCCATGGGCAAACTGTAGAGACACAGAGCTGCTGTTGGTGGTCGGGATGTGTTTTGGAGAATTCCCACGGTAAACAGGGGGATCACTGTAGGATGGGAGGTGCGCTGTCCTGCGGTCATCCCTGTCTGACTGAGATGTGGACTTTGCATAACTTGGAGGCTGCGCTTTATAAGGAAACTTGTTGGCTACTTTTGATGGACTAGAACTTGGCTCGGCATGCTTTCTTGGACTTGGATAGTACACAGCACTCCTTGGATTCTGACAGTAAGCCCTTTCCAGCAGCTCTTCCGCAGAGGCACCATTTTCATTTTCAGGTACATTATCATACTGGGAAGCGTTAGAGCCCCGTTTCCCTTCATCAGCATCCAAAACCTTCATCTTGTGCCTCACATTTGAAAGCCGAGTGTCAGCAGAACTTGGGATGGTGACTGTAAGAGTGGGTCGTGCTGATCTACTTTTGCCATCAATGGCATATTTGGCCGTTTTTTCAATTGCAGAAATATCTGATGGTTTATTCCATTTGGGCACAAATTCCTTCCTGATGTTTGACATGGCATTGCTATTTTGGTTAGCAGCTGCATGATTATATTGCCTGGAATTATCCTGTGTACCTGACGGAAGTTTTCTTGGAAGATCTGCTTCCTCTCTAAGCTTTTTACTATCCTCATCCAATGATTTCTTTCTTAGCTGCCTTACTCTTTCTGGGGTACCGATTTTACTTTGATGGTGAGGGGAATGCTCATGTTTTTTGTGAGGTGAGGAGCCACTTTCTCTTCTGCTGCCTGTATAGGGACTTGGCCTACCAACACTTTTTTGTCCGTTGCTCAGATGACTAATGCCAGCAGACTGACACTCAGGTGGAAGTTGTCCCAAAGGTTTCTTTGGATATTCATCCTCTTTACCTGAAGGAAAAGATAAATTCATAAGTAACATAAATACATGAGTACGTGGTATCAAATATAAGAACTCTATTATGAATAACTGCATACATGTACTCAAACACATGCATATACGTACATATATACCACAGATTTTTAGGGCCTCAGGAGAAACATTTTTTAGAGAAACTGGCTTTTTCATGAATGCAAGGCTGACGTTCTCATTCCTATTCCTGAAACAATCCTGCAACAGTAGTTCAATGTGTTGCCATTACATTACTTTCTCTTTAGCTTGCCTCAACTAAAATGGTTTTGAAATCTCAGTAACACTTTTCCTATCAACTTCAAGTAGGTCTGACAAATTTAAAAGTCAGTTGATGACCAACTGTGGTCTCAATGTTGTCTCCAAATAGCTTATTATTATTATTATTTTTATCTTCAGTACTTCCACACTATAACTTCAAGACAGAAATATTCTCTATTTTAAAGTTAACATTCTAAAAGGATCCTACTTTGAATGCAAAAAAGAGAAAGAATTAAGAAAGAGAAAATCATATTGGATACTTTTCCATTTTATATTTTAAATTAAATCAGAAAATTAATGAGGAATTAAAGGAAGATGCAATAAATTGGCCATTTAGTAAACAGGGTTTATGAAATGACCTATTACAATATGGACATCCAATAAATATCATCTTGAAAGAACAGACTTCACATGTAAAAAATTACATGGATTATGGTTTAAAATATGTTTTTCACCTATTACTATAAATAATATATTTTCACTTAGAAATAAGTTGTTGCTCTCTTCAAATACCTACCTACTATCCACTGTAACAGACATAGTTACTGAGTAAAGCTCTTCTTTAGGCACTGTGCCGAGCAACGAGCACCTTGGTAGTGAGCAGACAGATGCTGTCTTTGTCTTCATGTAGTTCACAGTCTTGGTGATGATAATTTTGTTATTTACCCACATACCATAATTTTCTTTAAGATATCTTAAAATATATATTCAATGAGTTTTTCTTTGATAGGGGAGGCAGCAGAGAACGATGAAGAAACAATGTCCTTTAGACCAAAATCAGAATTATGAAGCTAAAGACAGCTTTTATGCTCTTCTAATTTAGTGGTTTTTAAACTTTTTAAAAGCAGATGCTTTTTTCAAACCAAAGTTCATATGAAACCCCAATATAGAAAGAATATATGCATAAAGCTGCTCTACCTAAAGAGGAGGGGCTCAGGGGGCCTCCCAGTCACCCCTTCTTCCTCACCCCTTAACAGGGCAGCTTCTCAGAGCCCAAGGGTTCTGGAGAGATCTAGCCCTGCCTGCATTTTCTAGATGGGAAAGCAGAGTGTCGGATCTTCAGTGGCAAAAGTGGAATGAGAACCAGGGCCCTGTATTTCCACTCCCAGTTCACCATTTTCTTCCATTATGCCATGTTCATTAAACCCTAGGGGAGCTTTGAACAATTTTCACTGAATTTAACTTTAGTTTGACAATATTTGTGCAAGCTCTGCATTTCATACATTTTAAAGCACAGCAAAGCACTAGAATCAGCAATTATCATTCATCCATTCAACAAATACACACCCATCAAGCAACTCCTACTACCAGGCATGCTCCAGGGGCTGCACTCCAAGGACGGGCCAGAGGTAAGTCCCTGCCCTCGCAGAGCATATGTGCTAGTTGTGCAGAGGACTATGAAGGCAGTTAGCCCCAGGCAAAGACAACTGCCATGACTTGTGGTGGGGCAGAACCAAGGCAAGCATTCCAGCAGGAACCAAGGTGCCTCATGAGCACAGTGGGAGATGGCAGAGAGCGCAGTGGGTGAGGCCAGAGGACAGAGGAGTCTCCTGTGAGACTACAGTAAGGACTCTGGATGTTTTTTAGTTAACTGCAAATACGGGAGGAGACTAATATGATCTGCCGTCTCTTATAAAGCCCACTTTGATGGTGAATTGGACTTAGATTGTGTAATAATTAATGATGGTAACAATAACAGCTAATTAATAGTAATAGCTGATACCCATTAAGCACTAACTATCTATCAGCCACTGTTCAAAAAGCTGTACACACAGCACTTAGCAACAGGCATAAAACATAGGTCACTACTATTATTCTCATGTTACAGATGAGAAAACTGAGGCAAGGATGAATTTGCCCAAGGGCTCCAGCTAGTAAGCAGCAGATGCAGAATTCAAACCCAGAGTCGATTCCAGAGCCTCCACTCTCTACTCCTGCAATGTACTGTGACAAACGGGAAGAGGTTGCTTCTGGAGTGTATCTTAAGGTAAGGTCCACACACTTGCTCATGGGATAGATGTGAACTGTGAGGGAGGAGCAGAGCAAGGGATGACTTTGGATTTAAAAACAGCAGCAGACAGACACTATTCAGTAATGGCTTCCATGACTCACATTGTTCTTGTATCTTTTTATAATAAAGACATTTTATGATCCATGGACAAATTATTTTAAGTGATAATCCAAACTTTAAATGCTTGCCACTGAGAAAAGCTTTCTTGGTTTATGAAGGTTGCATGTCAAATAATCTGAAGCAGTCCAGCTCAGGCTCTGACTAGTCTCCTATGAAATATCTAGAGACAAGATGTAAGTAAGAACTCTGACTCACATGCCCAAGCCAAGAACATGCACACGTAGTTATTCAATCTACTGGGCTTAAAACTACAGCAAAAATAAAACAGACATCTATATAGTGTCCCCAAAAAGTTTTTATCAACTTTACAAATATGCATCCATTTAGTCCCGGATAAACATATGAATTCCTTCCTCTCTGTAGGCAAATAACACCAACAAAAACAAATCATCAAGAAGATAAAGCCCTGTATAAGAGGAAAGCGGAATTTATGAATTTCCTTTTGGTCCTTACTCTCGACAGTTTTCTAAGGACACAACACCGAAGTCTAAATGGCTAATTCAATGGCTAGTTGACATTGCATCAGAAAATACCAGCCAATCAACAAAACACCCTTTTCAGGTTGGTGAGTAGGAACCTGATGCAAAACATGACCATTAAAAAGAAAAAGAAAACAGTGGCACCCAGAGAGTGGTTAATTCATGCCTGCAAGACTGCTGTTACAGGGACAAAATTGGATTAGTTGCAGAGATTTTCACGCTGTGCCCTTTAAGCTGCCCCACTTCTCCACCTCTCAGTGGCTTTTGGCAGCCTGCATAGACAGCCACCAACATTTGAGTGCATGAAACAATTTAATGTTTTTTAAATTCTCTATAACAGTATCTAAAAAAAGGAGGAACATTTCAAAATGAACTGTGGTTGCAACTTGCACGTGTTCCCTGAACATCACTCCATCAGTAAAAGCTTCAAATCCTCCTCTGCCCAGGCTGTGGACACTCAGATCCTGTTTTCCATGTTTCAGTCTACATCAACTCACAACTCATGAAAATCAAAGTCACTGGAAATCAGGTTTTTAAAAAGTTAGTCACACCAAAAAGACAACAAACAAAAGTAGAAGGTGGATGCAGGTCATGATGGACCCACCATTACTGTGCACATTCCTGTATGTCATTTCTGTGTCTGTGGTCACCAAGTGACTGCCAGGACCAGTCACTTTGGGCTTGGCATCCATCGTTTCCCATAGACCTTCAGCTACAGCTACTTACAAGTGAAAGTGAAAGGGCATCTTTGTAAATGTGAGACCCACAATTTAAGCAACAGTCTAGGTTTGGAGAATGGGGTTTAGTAAGGGACCAAAGTGGTAAAAGGGATTTAAAAAATGCACGTCAGAGGGAGAATAGAAGGAAGAAAGTGGGGAAGGCAGAGAAAATTGAACATCCTAGGGGAAAACAATGCCATAGCAGAGACATTCCTATATTCTAATGTCCATAGATTTTCATTCTGAAATGTTTTAGATACATAAAAGGCCCATAATGGTAAAGAATACAGGACACATAGTAAAATGTAGGATTGTGGATAATACAGCATGTATTTCTCAGAAGGAATAAAAAAATCGAGAAGGAAGTAATGGAGAGACTGAGGTGGTAATTTCATGCATGAAACAAAATGGAAAGTATGTGTCATACGTATGTGGGAGGCTTAATTTTTCAATATAAAGGGTAAGAAAAGTATTCACCTTATACTTAACACTACTTTACATTCAAGTCAATACAGAAACGTCTCTCAGGAAAAGACATTAACATTCTGTGCATCTACATATCACACTAGAATTAAAACTTTCACATTTCAGTAAATGTTCCATTTACTAAATGTGCAAGAGCCCAAAATCCACTTGGAAAAAAATTCTGGGCCATTCTAAAATATCCAAAAAGTGGCATGTTAAACATGGTAGCCCAAAATAAATTTTCCTTCCCCTTAGTAAGTGATAACCTGCTTAAAGTAACTTCTACTACTGTATTCTTTCCCACAGTATCTAAAATAGTAATACAATCACAAGTAAGATTTTGAAAAAATGCTCATTCACAAATCATTAATATGAATCAGCAAAATGACATTGTTCATATAAACAGTACAGAAACATAATGGTCCATACCCAAGATCTACATAGCTAAGAAACTAGGTGTAACAGGGTTGGAGAAAAAAAATCCAGTGTGGACAAAATGACATTGTATCTAATTAATTCCTAAATGACAATCTCTCGTTAAGAGCTGGGACTCTGTAAGAGGTATGTGGTGAATACATCAAATGTACAAAGACATTTAGAGGACACTGCCTCTCTGCCCACACAGGACTTCCAATAAACATGGAAGAAGGTAAAGAAACTTGTAAGGCAGTAGACAGAGATATGAGAGCCTCCCAAAATGTAAGTACTTAAGAAGCCCCACACCTTCCAATTTTAAAGACAGTGATGCAAATTAGGCTAGGAGGCCTTGCACAGAGGGGCAAGGATGCTTGCAGACACCTGGGCCTGCCTGCAGGCTGGGATGTACTTAATGGGAAACAGTGTCCTGCCAAGCTGACTTTCCACCATGGTCTGTGACCAGGGAGCATGGTAGAGACTGAAGAGTGAGCTGATACACGGCTCACAGTCCCGGCGACATCCACCTCCACAAGTATCTGTTGACTGATAACACTGATGGATCATGCCACGTCCAAGTTAGTCCCATAACTGACTGAACACCTCTGACAGTGCAAAAGTCCCAGGAATTCGACAATCCAACGTACATGTTTTCTGCACTGCAGTGAAGGTCCTCAGGGGCCCTCAGGGAAACGTTGTCTGGAGGAGGGCTGTGTCTCTCTGGAGGAGGGCTGTGTCTCTCTGGAGGAGGGCTGACAAGAGGTGGAAAGAAGCAGCCAGAGAATAAAGGGAGGAGAGAAAAGGAAGGAGAGGGGGCAGCAGGGAGGGCAGGCAGGGTCACGGTGAGGGCAGGGCCAGAAAGGGAAGGAGGCAGGTGAAGGGCGGCAGGGGCTGCGGGCAGGAAATGTAGCTGGGTGTGACGCCCACATCTGAGTGCGGGCTTGGTCCTGTTCCACACAAGCGAAGGTGGAGGCCTCTCAACTCCCGGAGCAGCACCAAAACAATGGACTCTGTGTCCAGAAAAACCGACCTAATTATGAAATCAGGAAGAAGAATCTACTTGACTCTGTTACACAGAGGTGAGTCTTTTTTGAAGATTAATTATTCAACTTTCATAAGCTAAAAATATACTGTGTAGACCCTTTAATGACAAATGCCATCCCCGGTAGTGTTTTCATATGCTAATAAATATTCTGTGCCTTTTTCCATAAAAGTAGATCCACATAAGCATTAAACTTTCCTGTGCAATGTCTTCTAAGATCTACCTCAGCCCACTTAAACACACACACACAAATACTGCTGTTTTCGCTGTACTTGGTTTAACTACTTCAGTTCAGCCCTAAGCAATTGAGTGTAACAAAGATTCAGGCCTAACGGATGTCAGAGAACATGGCTGTAACTAGGCAGTAAGTATTAATATTTAGTGTCCATACTTTCATTCTAGAATTATTTTCAACAGACAAAATTTTGTTTTTGCTCACCCCACTATAGCTCATGCCTAAAATTTTATCCTTCCCTTCTTCCCTTGAAGGACAGAGGAATTTAGATGGATTACTGCCCCTCTCCTTAAAGGGTAGGAAGGCAACACAAATCCTATCATATATAACAGGGGCGCCTTTGTAAAACTATCCATTAATGATACTTTTCACCTGTGTTCTATCATGTAAGTGGTATTTTTATGCCAGTGTCAACAAATAGAATATTCTGCTTGAAAAAGGAAACATAATATATTTCCAAATAAAGGCAAAAAATGCTTATTAGTTGTTTCTTAAATAACATTTTTTTTCTTAAAAAAAGAAAATCAATAGAAAAAATAGCCATCCCTAAAAAATGAAGGCCCTCTGAAATCCTTCAGGCTGGCTCACCTGGGATCTTACTGAGGTCTCTGCCACCACCCAGTGGACACCACACTCAACTGCAGTCTTGGCAGGTCAATTGCCTAAAAGGCATTAATTAACATCTCTTTGCACCAAGACATGTAATTATAGGAAAGCGTTCTAAAGTGCTTTCTTTTGAGAGCAACATTTAAATTTCAGCAACAGAATATCTGTACTCTGTTCTAAAAGTTTTCAGTGAGAAGTGGTAGGGGCTGTTGTAAGGAAAATTACTGTGGGGAGGGGTCATCTTATTCCCTTCCAGGCAAATATTAAGTCCGGGTGGTTGATAAAATACTGTCACAAAATTATTGATTTCAAATTTATATCTGAAAAATCAAATGGTTTTATTTATTTTTAATGTACCATTAGCCAGAAGAATATACAATTCAACCATTATCATAGCCTTCAACAACAAGGTTATCAAAAGAAATAGTTTGCTTTGTAAATTACAGCTATGATAGTAAAAACAAAACAAAACAAAAAATTATCATAATTAGGCTCACAGGCTTGACTTTTTTCCCCACCAGATAAACTTGATAGATAAGGGAAGCAGAAAGGAGGCAATTATTTAAACACATTTATCATTACAAATCAATTTAATGCCACATAAATTCAGTAGACCTTTGTGAAATAACTTAATTTTTTAAATCTGAACTTTGTTTCCTAGTATTTCAATTCACATACACAAAAAATTATTGAGCATGTGTGAGTAACATCAGTTTCCATTACATAAACAAGTAAAAGTGAAAACTCACACCCTCAAAAAGTAGGTCAGTCTTTTTTTTTTTTAAGATAATATGTTTGGTTACGTGTATGCAATCAGAATACAAAATGATTCCATCACCTTGAAAAACTGCCTCAAACTGATCTTTTGTAGACAGATCTTAACTATTTTTTAGATAATAAACACATTTGTTCATTAAAAAATATTGACTGAATATGCCTACTATATGGCAGGCACTGTACTACGTGCAAGTAATACAGGCATGGATACTGTCCCCAAGGACTTTACTAGCTAAGGCAGGCATCTCACTAATACAAATTAGGGTAAAGTGCTGCGAGTGGGGGACAGAAGCATGCACAGCATATATAACTGCAGTGATCAAATTCTGTGGACTTAGGGACGCTGGTGACTGGCTGAGGAGGCTTCGGGAGAGAAGCAATGCTCGAGCCGCACCATGAAACCTAAGCAAAATGGATGCGAACAGACGTATCTGCAGGATTGTCTGAGAAGTCCTTGGAAGAGAAGCAAATCCAAAGGCAAAGAAATGTGAGAGCAAGACACTTGGCCTTGTGAGCGCTGAGTTAGCATCAGACACTTGAGTTCAGCACAGCACTGACTTTGGCATCAGGCCTGCCTTTGATTGTCAGACCAGCTGTACGACTTTGGGCAAACACTGAAGCATGCAGCCTAAGTTTTCTCATCTATAAGCTACTGCTAACAACACATTGGCAGATCAGTGTTTGAAAGCCATTCAAAATTAAAACAAATGCTATTTAATGTAAGAGTTATGGCCCTTCCAGAAAAGAAACAAGTAAGAACATAGGCTCCTATCACGTTCAGAGATCTTTAAGAGTGAAGAAGAAGGTAAAAAAACCAAAGGAATGCAGAATCCAAACCTCCTGGGTGGGAAGATGAAGACTTCCTCCAGGAGAAAGAAGGGTTAGGTAGTGAGCCGCTGGGATCTATGGCTTCTGGACCATATGACTAAGCCATCTGATGGGCTTCAACCTTCCATAAGCAATACTAAAAGGCAGTTTGGCCTGAGAGTTGGGCCACTGGCAATTCATTTGGAATCCTAGGTCATATTTCAACTGGGTAAGAAAGTACTCTCCCAATTCATCTGAAAAGATGTCTTTTTTTAATTCTTAAAGATCTAGAACCAAGTATGGACAAATTTAAGAGAATTAAACACGTGTGATTAATTCTGCATTTTTTGCATTAAAGAATTTGTTTTTATTTAGTATTTCATGTTTTACATTTAAGATAATTTGACCAAATTGGCCTTTGTGTGTCAATTAAAAGTATGTAAAGGAGTCATTTCTTTGAACTTGTGATTCAAAACTTAGAAACTGCATTGAAACATTTAAGAGACTTAAGGTTCAGCATATTCTTAAGTTTGAGTCAATCAGATTTATAAACTATTTTAGAATAAGGGAAGGTCCTATTTTTAAATTTAAAATTTGATATGTTCAAAGGAAAGTGGGTATATTAAATTTATAAATGCAATTTAAAATATTTTTAGGAGTTTATGTTTGTAAAGGAAAAAGACAGACTGAAAGTGAAGATACAGAAAAAGATATTCCATGCAAACAGTAACCAAGAGAGTGGGGGTGGCTCCACTAAATCACGACAAAATTATAAATCTTAAAAGGTGGTAATGGGGTTGGTGGGGGGGATCTGACGAAGGGGTAGTTTAATAACCATAATATTGCACATGTAATTGTAGATTAATGATAATAAAATAAATTATATTAAAAAATAAATAAATAAATAAAATGTTAAGACCGCAAAAAAAAAAGGTTATAAGAGACAAAAAAGGACATTCTATATTAACAAAAGGTTCAATACAGCAAGAAGACATACTAATTGTAAATTTTATGCACCTAGTAACAGACCATCAAAATATATAAGGCAAAAACAGGCAGAATTGAAGGGAGAAATAAATATACAATAATAGTTGAAACTACAATAATAGTTGAAACTTCAATACCCCATTCTCAGTAATGAGTAGAACAACCAGATAAATCCATAAGGAAACGGAACTTAATAAACCAAAGAATCTAATACACTTACAGAAAACTCTACTCAACAATAGCATACATGTTCTTCTCAAATACACATCGAACATTTTCTAAGCTGGACCATACATTAGGCACAAATTCCCAACAGATTTTGAAAGATAGATTTTATACAAAGTATCTTTTCTGACACAATGAGAAGAAGTTAGAAATCAATAACAGAAGTAAAGCTGAAAAATTTGCCTACAAATTTGTAGACATTAAACAACATAACCTTAAAGCAACCAATGGATCAAAGAAGAAATCATATGGGAAATTAAATTAGAAAATAGTTAGACATAGTTGAAAATGAAAATAGAACATACCAAAACTTATGGGGACAGACAGGTAAGGGGGAAATTTATAAGCTATTAGTACTTGTATTAAAAAACAAGAAATTTCAAATAAACAGCTTAAATTTACAACATAAGAAACTATAAAAACAAACTAAACCCAATTCTATCAGAAGGAAGGAAATAATAAAAATTGGAGCAGAGTTTAATGAAACTGTATACTGAAAAATGGTTTAAGACAGCAATTTTATGTTATGTGTGTTTTACGATAATTTTTAAAAATTGGAAAAAAAAAAAAGCACCAGTTTTCCTAACCAGTTAGAAAAATGGGAGGAAAGAGCAACTTTTAATAAGTTAATAAATATAATGTATTTATAAATTATAACTATATTATAATACATATTATACATTACAATATATTATAATAACTTACAATAAGAAAGATAAAATTACCTATGGGAGTGAGGGTTGGGATGGATGGGTAAGAAATGTATTAACAGTCACATGAAGGAAACAAATTCTACTGAGGGCTATTAAAGTAAATTTGAACAACTGAGAAGTAAAAGCTTGTACTTAGAAAAACCCATTCTCTGAAATATCCATTTTCTCTCAATAACTTTTAAACATAATCCAATCTTCATTAAAATACTAGTGGGTTCTTTTTTGGTAACTTGACAAAATAATGAGGGGAAATATATTTTAAAATTACATATTAAAATTGTAGCTGGAAAAATACAGATCAATGGAACAGAATGAGGATACAGATGTAGACTTTTGGGAACTTTGGTACACAATAAAGATGGCATCTCAAATCAGAAGAGAGTGTTAAGCCATACAGCATTTGGAATATAAGCAAAGGTGAGTCCCTACCTCTTCCCTTAAACAAAAAGTAATTCTAGATGCGCTAAAGATTTAAGCATAAAAAATAAAAAATAAAAGTTATAAGAGAAGACAGGGTAATTAAAAAAATTTTTTATCCTGCATATGTAAAATTCTTTACATTAGACACAAAAGTGAGACCCCATAAAGAAAATGACTTACTAAAAATGTTTAAATCCTGTATGAAAAATATCTACAGCACATATAATAAATTGGCTAATCATCTTAATTTACCACAAATGTGTATGAAAAGACCAACAGAAAAATGGACAAAAGATAAACAGGGAAGTTTACAGAAAAATAAATTAAAGTGCCCAATAAATACAAAACAAAGACACTCAACCTAATGCAAATTAAAACAATGGGAAACTCCATTCAACCAGAAAAACAAAGAACTTAACAATACGATGCATGTGTTTGTGCAGGTCTAGGAGACAGCTCCCCTCCCACATTTCAAGTGGGCAGTGGGCAAGGGGCCAAAGAAAAGTGTCATGCTCATGTATGCTTTTAAAATAAGGAATATGATATTGAAATTTCTTCCTTAAATGTTCATTTAATTATCTTAATATTCCATAGTTTACAATAATTTAAAAAGGAAGACAAGGAGCAAAAAGTCTGGAAAGTAAATGTAGTAGAAATACAGACGAAAGACAAATTATTGTCCTGGAAAATGAAGAGCGGCCTTCCCACACTCTACCTTAACCACCAGTGTGAGAACAAACGTCAGCCAGTGTTCCTGGTATTGTTTATGTATCCCTCCCTCTTTATCCACCTGCCCAACTCTCCATTGCCCTCCTACCATTTCCTAGTAAAAATATCTTACTACTACTACTGAGTTTCTTCATGTGAAAAATGCAAATGAGTACTTTTTCTGAGCTATTTCTAGGGATTAAATGAAATAATGCACTTAGCATATGGCACACAATAAGCATTCAACAAGTAATAGCTACTAGTCAGTAGCTAAATCATCCTGTGCCATTACAGTTTTTGATATTTTACTCTCATGTTTAAATAGTTCTACTACATATGTTTTTTCCCCATGTGTTTTTCCTAAAACTTATCTTCAACTCTTTTTAAAAGCAGGCAAGATATTTAAAGATAAATGTTAAAGTAGCAAGAATATAGTTAGTCACTGCTGTTTTAAATGCATGCCCTGCTGCAGGAAAGAACTAGTAGAAATGGACGTGATTCCATGGAACAAGAGAGGGTTGACCTCACTTCATAAAGGCAATGGTTTCACAAGGCCTATGACCACACTCAATTACTGTGTGACAGTCTGTTTTCTAGTGAATTCTGACATCCCAGAACAAACCTCAGAGAAACATTGATTAAACCTCTCACAGTTAAATAACTAAAACCAGAGGGTCTTGGTTTTTACCAAAGGAGAAAAGACATGTTTTCCATGCATGTATGTCTGCTTGTTCTTCTGCACAGACAAATCTAAGAAGACATCAAAGTATGTGCCACACTGGCTGGGAAAGGCTAAACCCAGCTCTACCTGAGGGCACATATAACAGACCTTTTTGAGTTCTCTCTCACTCATGATCTTCCACTGCCTGCTCCCTTACCACACCCAGCCACTGCAACCAAGGCAAGAAAGGAAAAGGGAGAAAAATACCTTTTTCTCAGGAAACCATATATTGTCAAGTAGTATCAAAACTCTGGTCAAACTCTGAAAAGTTATTCCTACTGTGATCTTTCTACATTCTCTTTCTTCTTCCCTCTTCTCCTACTCTTTCTCTGATCCTTCTCCAGTTATCCTGTGGCTAGCTCTACTGTCACTCCTTTACACTCTATTTATCATCTGAATAAATGCTCCCTCTCCTGTGTGCACCCTGAGCACACAAACTTTTTCAGTTGTTAAATTCTCTGCAAAGCACAGAGCAGAAAACCTAGTAGGAGGTTCTGGAAGGTGTTTCCAAATCAGAGAATAAAATACATTATCAACACTGCAGCATATTGCAAAGAAACCTGTATTAGTAGTTAGAAAATGTGGATTCTACTGTCAGTAGTGCTATCTGCTGGTTCTGTAGCTTCGTTTTAAGCATTTAAGTATTAGTTTCCTCTTCTATAAAATGGGCCTTGTACTTGCTCTTATGCGGCATGTGGTTTTACAAAATGAGATGATGAAAGTAAAAACTGCTTATTGTCATACTAGCTTAAAGTGCCAGGGTTACTTCTGTTGAACAGTATTATTTGTCAACCAAACTTTAAATTTAGATAGTACAATTACTCTATTAGGCAAAGCAGATTTAATTAATAGTTATTTACTTTTCCTTAAAATAAGAGTAAAGCCACATGCAGCTGCTAAGACACTGATTTACATTGTCATTACAAGTATACACAATGTTTATGTTTTGAAACAGAAATTGCCCATGTTAATTATGCTATGTTTTCTAATCATAATTCTAATCTAGATATAAAGTGTTTGGATATTTCTTACCAGGTTCTGGAAGGTCTAATTTTGCCCGCTTTAGTTCTGCCATAGAAATCTGAAGTTGCTCTATTATAAAATCATCTTCAAAGAAAAAATCCTTTGCCAGGGTCTCCTGAAGAAATTCTACAAGTTCTTCCATGGATAATTTCATTAGATGTTCTAAGAAAGGATGAGAGAAAGAAATAAAAATACTGAGTCAACAGCTACTTAAGAGAAGATAATGTATTCTATTCCGGTGTAGTATTTTTTAAAAGGCTATATAGCATACAACTTTATTATATAGCATTGTGAATATCAATGAAACTCAGTAGGACAAAAACATTTTCTGATATTATAGCAGTAACAAAGAAAAAAGCAGGTACTCTGGTGGGGGTAGGCGAATACTACTAAACACCTTCTCAGTGATTTAAGAATAACCATACCTAGCCATTGATATTAACCTAGAGCAAAAGTTTCTTAGAGATAACAGACATAGCAAGACACTCCAGAATGACATGAAGACTTTCTGTTTTATACTGACATGGAGCTCCAATTACCATAGGCAAATCCACTTTCAGGTCTGTCACTGTTTCAAAATTTCCCCAAAAATCTGGATTATTAATATTATTTGCATTTCTACTTATGAAATTAGTTTTACTGAAAAAAATCAAATTACAGATATAAAGCAGAAAGTAAAATTCAGCTAAAATCCCACTAGCCACTGCCCTAAAAGTAAATGTGTGTGCATGCTTATCACTTTAAAAAATAAGTTATAATTTCTACATTAGTCACCTCTTGTTTTTTGCCCACTCAGTAGTGTATATCATAGATATCTCTCACTTCAACAACTATGATTTCACACCATCACTATTAATAACCATATAAGAGTCCACTGTAGGTGTATGCTATCACTTACTTTATCAGTCATCTACTACTGGACATTTAAATTGTTGCTAATATTTTTTACTATTTAAACCACTGTGCAATGACTCTCAAGCAAAAATGTCTCTATTGTTAAGGCAATCAGAAAAAAAACAAGAAAAAAATCTCAGGAGCTTCAGCTACCTATTATTGGTGAAGATGCCCAGAAAGTTTTTGAAACTTTATGTGGTGATGAAGGAACTTTGAGTCCCTGCGTTTGTCTTCCTAACTAAGAAGAAATGAACAGCAACAGCCAGCCTTCTCCCACAGCTTGTTTAGTCTAATCATATGGTAGGATACAAAGTAATTGTTAGCTTAAAGTTCATTTACAAAGGGTGAAGAAACTTTTCACTTGTCAAAATTAATCAAAAATCATATAAATGAAAAATAACTTAAGAGGGAGAACAGAGCTAAGGAGAAATATAACATCATGTTTCTACATACTCACTGTTTAGGGAACACTGAACTAATAAGTATGTACCTTAATAAAAAATAAGACTTTTGTTCCATATCTTGGTCAGTTCATAATTGAGAAAATGAGAAAAGGAGTAAAGAGGAGGGGAGGGGAGTAGTGACAGTGGGAAAGAGAGGGGGAGAGAGAGAGAGAGAGATTTCCTGTGGTTCTAGGACGGCCCCTGAGTTCTGGGAGACAATTCATTGCCAATTGTTTGATACGGTGCTGTGGTTCCTGGGCTGGGGAGTAAGGATTGGGTGTAAGGAAAATAAACCACCACACTTCTGAATCCTTTTTTTTATGAGTTAACAACACAAACGCAATTTTAAAGGAAGTTTTCATTCCCATCTAAAGTTTGGATAATCTAAAGCCATGCCATTTAAGTAAACAATCAGACAATCTTATATTAAAGTACCCAACAGGACTTAGAACAATGTCAAGCACAGCTGGTAGAAAAACTAAACATGACCCCAAGTACTCAACTAGCTTCTAATTCAGTTGGGAAGCTGAACAGACGGATCATTGAAGAAAAACGTAAGAGAACAGAATCATCAGCAAACATGAAGCTACTTTGTGTGACCCAGAGCAGAAGCGCTGTATGCAGTTCTGTGCTCTCCACGATTCTCTTATCTACAGAGTCAGAGGACTAATTATAAGGAGCTACAATTTTTAAGATTGAACTCAGACTTTAAGATGCATAAAGTTTTTTATATTCATGACGAAAAACTCATTTCTTGATTTTTAAAGTAAGGTATAGCATCAAGTTTACAAGGCCCTTGGAGTATTACAACTGCAGACTCTTTAAAGCCTTGCTACATTTAGGCAACAGAGACATTGCACATGCCCCAGAGGCCTCAATGCAGTCAACAGAGACAGAGCTGGAGGTTCCCCATCTCCGTCTAGAGCCCGGAGCTGGATGCTTTTTGCCTGGATGATGGAAACAGCAATGGAAAATGTCCCCTCTGGAACTTTAAGTGGCCTGGTTTCTCTCTTCTGTTACAAACCCGAGAGTCATACTAATGAAAAGGAATAAGGGGACCCATCAGAAACAAATAATTAGTAAGAATAATAATATTAGTGAAACCAACACATTGGTTTCTTCTGCTTAAGCATGAAATAAAACTGATACAGGGGTCAGAGCAAAGAGCAAAGACTTCTGTAATGCAGTTAGCTGCTAGTCATGAGAAAGAAGCTATGAAAGTTAAATAACCAACTGATTTCCTCACTGATTTTCAAGAATTTTTTAAAACCACTATTAAAAGAAAAGCATTTGAAGTTGACTGAGGAATGAGAAATCAGAGTTAAAGTAAACCTTGACCTTTATGGAATCTTTACAATTAAGCATAGTCTTACTTTTATGTAATTTTAAGATTGTATAAGACATAGCAGTAAGGACTCGTTCTCCTTCAAAGATGTAGATATCCCATATTCTGAGGTTCAGTGTAAAGGGAGTCTACATTAAAAACAAAACAGAAATAAGATTAACAGTTTGCCCTCCTCTAGCATTTAGAATTCTATGATTGGGTTTTGTATTTTGTAAATAAAATACTCACACGATCAAGGAAACACTGAAAAAACCATTTCATTGTGTAAAAACTTGTGTAGATTTCTTGAGAATCCTGAAAAAATAAAGACTTCACAATTTCTGAATGGCAGCAAAAAAAATACTAGAATATAATATTGAAAATTAAGAAAGCCGTTGGAGGTAGCTGTCAAAGCTAAATATAAAACCATTTCATTACAAATCATTTTCCTGCTGGAGTATTTCTATTTTATCTCTTCTTACTCCCTCATTGTACTTTGGGAACGTCACCCTAAGGATAAATCCTTCTTATATAGGGCTGTGATACAACATTTTGATTCTCTTTGTGAAGTTGTCTTTGCTTTACTGAACTGTATTTTTATAGCAGAGCATATATACGGTTCACGAAGGAAGAGTTTGAATAACCCTTAAAATACTTTTTGTCCAATAAAAGTCTCCAAAATTACTGAGAAATCATGTACATGTATCGTTAAAAACTATCTTGTTTGTATATTTCATCTTCAAAGAAGTCATCTGACTCTTTGAGTTAAGCCTGAGTAAGTTCATCAATAATAAATTTCACAAATCTAAAGCTCTTCGAACAACTGGGAATTATAACTACACAGTAAATAAAATGGACAACACTATAAATCAATAAGGTAATTAGGACCAAAGGCTGCACTCAATTCTTCTAGCTTCATTCTTGGTATAAGTGGATGTAAGTCAGGGTCACATCTACCTACCAAATGTTGCTTAAGCTTGGACAGAAACTTATTCAGTATTTTTTCATGATGTTCTTGAAACCTCAAGAGTTTAGGAAAACCTTGGACAAAAAAGCCTAGAATACAAACATAAAAACAATACTTCATAAACAGTAACAATAAAAATCCCTATTTTAAAATGCCACATCTTTCTTTTATTTCAAACTATCAACAACAACAAAAAATCCAGTAGTTTACCAAAACATTTTTCCTCTCCACAAAGGAAATAAGCTTTGTGTATAAGCTTTAGGTCATGAAACTTGTAATCCAGTCTGGTGGTGGTGTTTTCTTTCTTTTTTTTTGCTAAAGATCCCCTATAACCTTGTAATATATAAAAGAGAACTATTTCTGAATTGAGAACTATTTCTGAATTAAAAGGGCAACAAAGAAGCTAAGAAAAAAAAGGAAACTGAAGCTATTTATCAGGATTATCTGTTCTTGTAAAGTATCTTAAAACATATCTTAAATGCACAAATTTTTATAGGTTATTCTAATATTGATTACTCTGTTTTACTGTCATATATTACATAACAAACATTTTATTACCTTTTTCAGGTTTACTCTAATAATTTCATTAGTATCATGCTGCTAAAATTTTTACACTTTTTAATCCTTTAAGTGATACTTAACATCAGCTAAAACATACTGGCACTATATGATCAATGCTGTATCAAAAATTACATTTCATCCCAACTGATTGTACAATATAATCTACAAGATTTCTAGGAAGTAACTAATTGTAAATGGTAAGTTATTATTAATTCTGTGTATTTAACTCACAGAAGTTTCCATCTATTTTAATTCACAAGTTTTCTTTCAGATATTCTACACAATCTAGTAAAGGGCATATATTCAATGGATTTATGATATCTCCCAGCCTGCATTTTATGTAACTTTGAAACTTAAGTTAATAGATGTTCAATATTTTAAAGAAGAATTCAGGGGAAATACCAGATTTCTTCCATATTCATGATGCATATGAGCTTCTTAATATTTCTAAAATGTAGCACAACTAAAGAAACTTTTTGTTGTTAACTCAGTTTCCCAGACTTATTTGATCTTGGAGTCAACTTTTTTCTGACACAGAACATCTATTTCCAAAAAGTGAAACTATGTTTCTCCAAGAACCCAAGGAACACACTGTTGGGAAACATTGCTCTGTGATCTCTGGGGAAGGACTATTTCTTAACTAATTCTGTTTCCTAAGGTGCGAGTAAAAAATTTCCAGAGACAGAGATTCTATTCCTCCCTCACAGCATCTTCCAGTGAAATGATTTCAGAAAAAACAATCGATACGCATCTATGCCGCTTTCATGGCCAATTTGATAGAAATAGGAATTGGAAGAATTTCAGGAAAAAGTATGATTTTGAAAAAGGCAGTGCCCCTCAGAAATCAACACCAGCTCATGGACGCTGAGATAGCTAACATTTCACTTTACAGTGACAGCCCAGACTTGATATTTTAAATCTTATTTAAAATGATACTACTTTCAGAAAGGAGATGCAAGAACTGAGGTAACAGTTATAAAATTCCATAGGCAAACCTAGAAACAAATGATCTCTAAATACAAACTTGCCCATAATAATGACCCAAATGTTTGGACAATAAAATTAATTTTTCTTTAAGATAGATGGATGACAATAATTGCGAAAAGTAAGCTATCAGGTAGATTTAAAAGAAATGACTTTTCTAAAACTGGACAGTCTTCCACATAATTACATACTATTTAAATTGTAACATTCCATTATACTTCAACATACACCAGCAATAACACCATCCCATGGCAAAGTAAAATAAACTCAGATAAGGAAGATTTATTTTTCTTCAAGATGCCTTTTTAAATGATACTGTCCATTGGATGGTAGTTCAAAACAATGTGTGCTACTTTTGTGGAATCTATTTATGGGATGCAAAGTATCTAGAAACAGTTACCATGCAGAAAGTATTTATCTTTTAAAAATTTCACAAGGAACACTGAAGGAAATAGCCAACACACATACACACACACAGCATACACAAAGTAACACCGCAAAAACCACAAGGTTAAGAATGTGAGATCTAATTAACTATGGTCATGATTTTGAAAATGTTAAAATATCACTTTAAACATGGGGCAGAACTTAGATGATCCAGACTTAGACTGATTAGTATTAAAATTTGTTTTTAATTTTGTATTATCACATGGATGGCACTGAAAAAATAATTTTGCATTATATGGACAAATACTACTTTTATTTCCAAGAGAATCTGCAATTCAAACTCTCTTAGAGTATACTGTATATTCTTAGCAAATGTAGGAAACGGCTATTAAAAACTTGAAAACCAAAAAATTAAGCAAGTTTTGAAATGTTAAATAATAAAGTGCCCAGAATGTATTATCAGCCTTTTACTGTAAAATGGAATCAATCTTACAGCCAACAGAACTAAAACACACCTTTGAAATACAAAACTACTTACTATATATCTTTCCTTTAAAAACCTAAATGTCATCTCTCAGTTAATATTCTTGGACAAACCTATAGCACGATATCTAGTCAATAAACGTTTCACTGAAATGATAACTACATGACTGTCTAAAAGTTTTGATCAAAAGGCATCTTTTGTTGCTCCCAATAATATAGATTTTCCTAAATTCCTCCAAACCTAAATTAGTTTCTTCTGACTAAGGGTACGTAAGGAAAAAAATTTTAAATGCCAACAGTATACTTGGAGTCAATACAAAGGAATATAAATGTGAACAGAAAAATTTAGCAAAGTTCAATATAGAAGAATGAAATGAGAAATTAGTAACAAACACTAGTTAACTGAACAAACCCCTAGACATTAAATTTTTGTACTTAACTCTAGCAAGCATTTTCCAAAATATGACTTTATTTTAATTAATTTTTTCTCCTCCCTTGTTTGTTTATTGTTCATGATAAAACTAAGGGTTTTTCTTACCATGCATGGCATGTTTAGGGCCTGAGAAGAGTTTGACCAGGGCCCAGAAGGCATCTTCTTCATTCATATACATAAGGAGTAAAGCTGTGATCTGGCTCATCCCCTGACAGTATCCAACTTCCTAAAGAGTAAATGAGAACAAAGAAACTGAGGGTTTTAAAGTCACATTAGATGTATACACACATATTTTTAAAAGTGATCTATAAGATAATGAGAAAATGCCTAAACACATTATTTAATGAGCAATTCTACAAATATTACAATCTTTATAGCATAGAGCTATATACTATAAAAGAATATAAATCTGTGTTCAAGAATAAATGTAGAAGTGTGGACAAACTCTGAAGCTACATGGATTTTTATTGTTCCCTTCTCAGTCCCGTCATACCTTCTATAAAAAGTGGTGATAGTTTTTCTTTTTTTATATATTATTGTCAACTCAATATTCCTCCTCTTTGCTTACATGCTAGCAAATTTCTCTCCCCCTACAGTTCCCAACTGCTGTCTTGTCTCCTGGATTTCTCGGCCCTTTTACAGACACATTTGGAGATATCCTTGCAGCTTATGTCCCTCTCTGAGAACTGCCCATTTTCTCCATATTCTCTGCTTTTCATGTGGCCTTAGGGATTCATGTTTGTGCCATATGAACTAAAGCAGTTGGAGCAGAAGACACCTGACCCCAGAAGAACAATTAATCAGTTACTCTCTCTAGGAAATCTGAATAAAGCCATAGAGACTATAATTAGATGGTGGTGTGGACTTGAACAGAATGGTCACAGTTTATGGGTGTAATTTTAGCCATGGAAAAACTGATAAGGAGGCAAAGAAAGCAATCTGGAGAGTGAAACATTAAAAAAAAAAACAGTTTACAGAGACAGTTAGAGTTAACCATGTGGCCCCACAGTAGAAGACAGAGTAAGTGCAGCTATCTTTCTCACTGAAGGCTTCCTGCTTGTTCAGCTCCAAATCCCAGGAGGCCCAACCATTGCTTCATTTGTATGAGAAGTCTCTTTAATAAATGCCTTTTAACTTTCCCAGTCTGAGTGAATTTCTTGCAACTTAATGATTTAATTACAATAAATTATATATCTCAAGGTTCGAGGTTGCCATCCCTGGAACCTAGTCAGGAAGCATTTATTTAACATCTGTAACACTTACTGATCACCAAATTACCATCTCCCACAGAGCGACAAATCCTTAAGAACAGCACATTCTTTACCCAAAAGTTGAGTTTTAGCCTAGTCCTGGGAATAGCAAGTAGGCACATATGGTCTCCCGTTTGTACCTCACCAAGAGGATAAAATGTGATCCTCAAAGAAAACCTCCCAGGGACAATGAAGAGTGATGAAAAATCAAGGAAACATTATAGCCACCAACTTCCTGTCTTCTGGCCCTGCTCATTCCCAGTCCTACTGCTTAAAAACAGAAAAGACAACAGAAACGTAACAAACCAAAGCAGTGCGAGGGAAGGAAGAGATTCACTGACATCCTATGGTTTTTCCTACTTCCAGATCAGCTCTGCTCTGGGGCCCCAGGGTTTCCATAGCAGCCTTGGGAAGATCTGCTGAGCTAGGACACTGCACAGACCATCTAGCCCTGAGATGAAGAAATGCTGGGCAGCGAGGGCCAGAAGACTTCCTCCAGATCCTCAGAATGTAACTCAAAGAGCTGTGGGCAGGCCACTCCCACTTACCGTGTTATAAATAGAATATGCAGCCAGAACATGGAATAAGGATTGCTGCCTAGAGAAAAGAAAATCGACATTGAACACAATTCAGTTATTTCACTATTTTATATTATAAACTTAAAAAAATTAAACAGGCTACAGGAAAATAAATAGGTAATCCTATTTATTAAATAGGATAAAATGACTACTGTAATAAAGAAATGATCCCAAGCTCAAATTTAAACAATACACAGTGTAATTTTGAGGCTAGATAGTATTTATTCTGATAGATTTTATACCAAAAAACACAAAGGGCTTCACAGTATCTTAAATTTGTTGCCCTCTTTCATTGAGCTGTTGTCACCATAAAGCCCTCCCCATAGGAGCAGCTAGCCTGAAAGAACTGCGGGACGGCCTGTGGAGGCCTCAGTCAAGAGCGCCAGCCAGGTGCACTACCTCATGGGGCTGCGATGACGTTCTCCAGGAGGCTGTGCATGCTCTCAATCTGCCTCCAGTAGATGGTGCTGTCTCCCCAGAGCCAGGATTCAGGGGTCCAAGATTCAGGGGGTGTAAGTGGGAGTGGCTTCACCCACTGTTTTCCCTAGTAGTCCACTAGCAAAAGGTTTGCTTCCCATCCTGTCAACCTCAGGCTCTGCTGTCTAGAGGTCTTAGTTCCAAAGGGAGGAATGCTTCCATCAGGAGAAACAGCAATGATTTCATGGAGCTAGAAGTCAGGACTGCCATCCAACCACTTAGGGCCCTAATGCCTCTGAATCAGCAGGCAAAGAAGGGGTGACCATGTTGGCTGGAGTGATTGATCCTGGTTACTAAGGGGAAACTGAGTCGCCACTACACAATGGACATGAGGAAGAGAATGTCTAGCACACAGAATACCTAGCGTGTCTCGGTATAACCGAACCTTACATTAAAGACCATGGAAAAGTGCAACCATCTGATTCAGGCAGGACTGCTGTTGGTCCAGATCTTTCAGGAATAAAGGTTTAGGTCACCGCACCAGGTAAAGAACCGTGACCAGCTAAGGTACTTGCTGAGGGCAAAGGGCATATGGAAGGGGTAGTGGAAAGGGAGCGATAACTCAGCTATGACCATGTGCCTAGATGCAGAAATGACATTTACAACTGTTATGAGCATTTCTTCCTATTCTGGTATGAATGTATTTGTATACACAGAAAAAAATATTTTCTTTTCCTCCTTCTCGTTCCCCTTTTAATCTATTAGTTATATCAGTCATACATATTAATAATAGTTAACTTTATATCAGTATTTAGGTTATAGAATATTAAAGCAGAAGAGTGAACATCATGCAAGGACTTTCCATCTTCTTGTAGGGAAAAGGTACTAGTGTATTTTCAGTCCCAGGCATTAAGAGTTGTATCGTTATTAGGCAGAAGTATGACTTTTTACTGTCTTTATTTGGGAATTAAGCTGATAAGCATGTATTGTGATGGTCAGCTTTATGCATCAACTTGGCTAGACTATAATATCCAGTTGATTAAAACCACTGATCTAGGTGTTGATATAAAGCAAGTATTTTGTAGATGTGATTAAAACCCATAATCAGGTGACTCTAAGTCAGGGAGGTTATCCTAGATAATCTGGGTAGGCATGATTCAACCAGTTAAAAGGTTGTAAGGGCAGATCTGAGGCTTCCCTGAAGAAGAAATTTCCCTGTGGGCAGCAGCCCAGCTCACGCCCAGTAGTTCCGGCCTGCCCTTCCTGATGGCCTGCCCCACGGACCTTGGACTTGCCTAGTCAGCCCCGACAACTGGGTAAGCCAATTCCTCACAAAAATCCCTTAATGGATATCTCTCACTGGTTCTGTTTCTGTGGTTGAATCCTAAATAATACAGAGGTTAACAAAACTGTCCCTTTCATTCATACACTGCCATAGCCATTTCATTCACTCATTTCTCATTTTTTTGTTTCATTTATGCATGAGGTCAAGTTTTTAGGGTTACTGACATGGTTCTCACAATCTCTAATTTCTTTTCTAAGACTTTTAATAAAAGTATAGACTCTATTTTAAAGAATTCCCACATCATGAAATGATTCTTTACCAATTTTATAGCACCTATCATATCAAAGGTTAAAAAAAATGTAAGTTACCTCACGTCCTAAGTTTCACAAAACATGGGTCAAATGATCTGCAAAAGGTTAAACCTTTAGGACTTGAATTAAAATTATAGTCTATATTACACATTCTAAACACTCAGATTTTAAGCTAACAAAGACTTTGATAAAGACTATTTATAAATGCTATTTACATTTCATAATATCACATTTTACTTACTTAACACCATATCTGTCTCTAAACATAATGTGGTCCCTGAATGTACGGTTGACATCAAGGTCTATTTGTCTGATATCAGGTGAACAACCCCGTGCTCTGTGTTTTAATTTCTGAAGAGGAAAAAGAGGGAAAGAAAACACATTTTTATGAAAGATCAGCTGTTGAAATGTCTACGGCATATAGTAAAATAATTCCCATTAAAAATTTTTTTTTCTGGTTTAGGAAAATCATTCCCATGGTTAAAAAATAAAAATAACATAAAAAGGCACAATATGAAAAGTTTCTCTCCCAGCCATGCCTGCATCCCTCCTACACCCATCCTCTCCCTCTTCCCACCTCCTCCCTTCCCTGCCATCCTATCAGTATAGATATTAATTTTAAATACATGAGTTTTTAGAGTTTGCATTGCTAAGACTATGTAAAAGCTCTTCACAGCTAGGTCACACAGCCCACTATGATTTTCTTCTTCCCAGCATATTTTTGTTTTCCGTGGAGCTAATCATTGCCTTGTCTCTTGATTTGCTTCATTTTCTAGAGACTTGTCACTAATTCAATCCCAAACTCATTTTAAATTGCATAAATCTCCTCTGGTGACACTGACATAGAACAGGGATTCTCCCAAATTCAATTCATTGCAGACCTCTCTCCCAGCGCTTTCTGACCTGTGGGGGTCTTGGGGTCTCCCCTCACCATCTGCTAGATCTTCCTTTGCTCGGGTCCCGTTTCCCGGATCCCACATCTTTCTTGATGTATTCCCTCATTCGCGAGGAGCACATGCTCCAATAGGTCCCGTCAAAGGGTGTATGGAAGATAAATCTTTTGAAACTTTGAATGTCTGATAGTTCTATCTTTTTACTTGAGTGTTTTGTCGTTCCAGAATTCCAAACTAGAAAATATTTTTGCTCAAAGGCATTACCTTCACTGTCTTCTAGCTTCTGGTGCTACTATTCTAAGTCTGTGAAATCTGCTTTCTCTCTCTAGAAGCTTGTATGTGTTTCTCTCCACATTCTGGAACTTCACATTGTTGTGCTTGGTGTGGATCTGCTTTTATCCAGAGGGTTGGGCACTTGACAGATCTTTTCAATCCTAAAAACTCATATGTCTCTTAATTCGGAGTAATTTTCTCCAGTAATTCCTTCGTTGGCTTCTTCATCTTCCCCTCCCACATTCCCGTTTTCTCTCTCTGGAACTCTTATTATTACAGTGTAGGGTCTCCTAGGCTGTCACTTAATTTTTCTGTGTTTTTTCTATTATTTTCCATCTATTTGGCTTGATAATCTACTTTCTGGCAAATTTCTTCAAAATTGCAAACTCTCCTCTAGCACATTTCATTTCTATTGTAATTTGTTATAATTCATAAGGCCTTTGCTGTACTGAAAGTTCCTTGCTATAGCCTCCAGTACTTGTGTTAAGGATGCTGTGTATTTCAATCCCTCTGAAGATACTAATAGCTTTTCTAAGTTTTTTTCTTCTAGAGATGTTTTTTACAAGTTGCTTTGTTCCATTTATTCTCATTTACCTTTCATGGGAGCTCTTTTCCTCAAATGAATAGTAACTCTTCATTGTCTGCTTGTATTTAAAAGTAGAACACTAAAAGCTGATGGAGAACTGTGTGTGCAGGGGTGGGGCTTCACAACTGTGTCTTCTCTGCAGAGTGACCTGGCTGGATGGTTTCACTGGGGTTCCCCTGAACACAGCATCTCTGGGTTTATTTTCATAGCTGGTCATATTCCCCAAAGAAGATTCTTCCAATCTCCCATCAGGAAGACAGCACCAGGTTGCCAACATTCTAGGAGCGGAGTGGAAAAAAAGGCTGGAATGCCCCAAATTCATACACAATTTCTCCATGCGATCATTACGGCAACACACCGTCAGCGTGGATGTGTTCTCTCCAGTCCTGAGGCCCTCCGTTTTATCCTCTCCAAAGAGTAAGCCTCCAGTCTCATTCCAGGAGTATAGAGGGACTTAGTATTCTAACTGTTTCTTCAACACACGTTGGACCACTTCTAGTCTTCTGAGCAACACCTCCATTTCCAGAGGTACTGGAGTTAGCAACTTCCATATCTTTGTGGAAATTCTGAAATATAAATCAGGTTGCTCCTCCAATTTCCCTGCCAGCCTAGGGTTCAGTTTTCTCACATTCACTAAGCCTACTACATGTTTGTCTGAATTCTGGTTTCCAAAAATTGCCAGTAGTTATCCCTTTTCCATTTTCTTATTCTTGTGCGTTTGCCTTTTAAAAAACTCTGCTGTCCAGCAGCAGACTCACAGAACACAAGAATGGACTAGCAGTTACTGAAGGGAAAGGGGTTGGGGAGGGTGGGTGGAAAGGGAGGGAGAAAGGGAAGAAGAGGCATTACGATCAGCACACATAATATAGGGGGGCCCGGGGAAGGCAGTATAGCACAGAAAAGACAAGTAGTGACTCTATAGCATCTTACTACACTGGTGGACAGTGACTGTAGTGGGGTATGTGGTGGGGACTTGATAATAGGGGGGAATGTAGTAACCACAATGTTGCTCATGTGAAACCTGAGCATAAGATTGTTTATCAATGATAACTTAATAAAAACAAAAAACAAAACTCTGTTGTCAATTTAGTGGCATTTCAGGGGAAAGGGCACTAACAAGTGGGTTTAATCTCCCAAGTTTAACTAGATGGGGGATCAAAATTTATATTTATCTGTACTTAACCATACTTAAGTATAATTAAGCATCTATATACATGTTATATTGACTCATTTACCATGTACTAGTACTACATACTTCTGCCTTAATTCCAATAAATATATATAAAAACATTAATACTGTTAATTCCTGAATTAAGCTGTAAGTGGAAAGAAGTAGGCTACTGGGAATATGTGCATGTATGTTCAGTGTTTTGTGAGTATGTGAACTTTGTTGTTTTGAGGTGGGAGCTCAGAGAAGGGCAGCTTCTGTAGCTTTTTACAACATGAAGAGTAACCACAGGACACCTCAGATTTCTGAGGACAGAGAAAAATATTTATAGCGTATTAGAATCATACAACCACCAAAATATTACTGTATGCTATCTTTCATAAAGGTAGTCCAGACGACAAGACAAAAACATAGCATGAAAAATAATCTGTACATATTTGTTCTTTAAAATTTTTTTTAAGGTAATGGGCAAGTAAAGAGGTTTCAGTTTTTGTCCTACAGGCCTCCTGGTAATAGATGAGATATTAGAACACAGGAAATAAAATATTGGACAAGACATGACAAAATGTGCTTTAAAATAAATGCAGTTGAAAGGGAAAGAAACACCCAAACACATCTATAATATCAGTTTCTCTAGAGGACAAGAAATCCAACATAAAGAAGACTTCATGACAGAAGCAAAGCCCAGTTAAAGAGGTAAAAAATAAGAGATCAGAAAGATTATCTGTGTTCTAAAATACCTACAGGCTAATGGGCAGAATACAGGAAAGCAAGAATATTTCTTATCTTAATGAAGGAGGTAAGCAGCTTCTACAGTTATCTCTGAAATTGGGTGGTTTCAGAGCCATGAGTGTCACAGTGATACAGGAGTAAACATTTTATTTAGAGGAAGCAGGATCTAATGAACCACTAAACCTGAGGGCAGAAGTACCACGGAAAGCATTTAGGTGAAAACTCAGCAGCATCTCTGTGGGTTTGGCCTACAAGACTATTAAACCCTGATAAGGCTGTACATGAGGTTGTTCACCATGGCGGACTGAACTGCTGTCGTCTGTGCGATGTATCAGTAGATGTGAGAGAGAGAAATAAGAAGGCGGTACAATCACAAGAATAGGAGAAAGGAGTAGATGAGCATAAGCAGCTCAGATGCCAGGACAATCCCACCCATCTGAGAAAAATCTTAGTAGATAAGAAAAGATAGTTTTATTCCTACTTTAGTTGAATTTCCAACTCGAGAAGAGCAATTATATCATCTTTGGAGAGAGAGAGTAAGAAAGAGTGACTGGGAAAGGAAGACCATTAAGTGATAATGTTGGGAAAACTCAAGTAGTAAAAATACTTTATGGCAGTGTTGAAAAGAATGAGCTTGCAAGAATTGGTAGGAAGTCATTTCCTTTGTTCTTGTTATTGCTATGATTGGTTTTTACTAACCGGTACTTTTCTGATTTTATTCTACGTAGAAAAAGTCTAAAATACAACTGAAACCACAGTTCTATTACCATGTGTACAGGGTTGAATAGTGCCCCCCTGAAATTCATATCTACCCAGAAACTGTCAATGTGACCTGATTTGTGATGTCACCTTTGCAGATATGATCAAGTTAAGATGAGATCATACTTGAGAGGGAGAACCCTACATCCAATGACTGGTGTCCTTATCAGGTGAGACCCAGAGACACACAGACACACACAGGGACAAAGGCCATCTGGAGATGAGAGGTGGGAGTGGGGCAGCTTCAGGCCAGGGAGTGCCAGGGACTGGCGACCACCAGGAGCTAGGAAGAGGCAAGGAAGGGTTCTTCCCTAGAGCCTGGGAGGGCAGGAGCCTGCTGACACCTTGACTTCACACTTGTAACCACTAGACTGTTTCTGTTGTTTTGAGCCACTCAGTTTGTGGTACTTTGTTATGACAGCCTGACAAACAAACACAACACGGAACAGAAAAGTAATTTTCTTTTGTTAATTAATAAACAAATATTTATTGAGCATCTACTATATGCAAGGCACAGTTTACTAGTGCTGCATTAGATTTTATGTATGTTCTCTCAGACTTCATTTTCAACACTGGCTCTAAAACTATGACACTAAAAGCAAATATCTAATCAACAGCATAAAATAATTTGAAACTCCAAAATCCTAAGATAAAAACTATGGTCTGTATAATGTCCAAATAGCTAATTTAAAAAATCTTTTAGTCACACAAAATATGTAACTTTTAACCAGTATTATTACATCACATCTGGGTAAAATTTTACATATACATATGAAAAAGAAAATATAAAGAGTATTTCAAAGCCCCTTTTATAACTGGTAATAAGTTTCAGTTATAAATAACATTTTAATCCATTTTATTCTATTTTTTTTATTGAGGTATCATTGATACATAATCTTTTTAAGGTTTCACATGAGCAACATCGTGGATATAACATTCACCCATATTATTGAGGTCCCCCCCCCACATCACTGCAGTCATCCATCAGCGTAGTAAGATGTTACAAAGTCACTACTTGTCTTCTCTGTGCTGTACTGCCTTTCCCGTGACCCACGTGCATTATGTGTGCTAATCATAATGCCTCTTAATCCACTTCTCCCTCCCTCCCCACCCACTCTCCACAAGCCCTGCCCTTTGGTGACTGCTAGTCCCTTCTTGGAGTCTGTGAGTCTGCTGCTGTTTTGTTCCTTCAGTTTTGCTTTGTTGTTATACTCCACAAATGAATGAAATCACTTGGTACTTATCTTTCTCCACCTGTCTTATTTCACTGAGCATAATAATACCCTCTAGCTCCATCCATGTTGTTGCAAATGTCTGGATTTGTTTTCTTCTTATGGCTGAATAATATTCCATTGTGTATATGTACCACCTCTTCTTTATCCATTCATTTACTGATGGACACTTAGGTTGCTTCCATATCTTGGCTATTGTAAATAGTGCTGCGATAAACATAGGGGTGCATCTGTCTTTTTGAATCAGGGATCTTGTCTTCTTCAGGTAAATTCCTAGCAGTGGAATTACTGGATCAAATGGTATTTCTATTTTTAGTTTTTTGAGGAACCTCCATATTGCTTTCCACAATGGTTGAACTAGTTTACATTCCCACCAGCAGTATAGGAGGGTTCCCCTTTCTCCACATCCTCACCAGCATTTGTTGTTCTTAGTCTTTTCGATGCTGGCCATCCTAACTGGGGTGAGATGATATCTCATTGTGGTTTTAATTTGCATTTCCCCAATAATTAGCAATGTGGAGCATCTTTTCATGTGCCTGTTGGCCATCTTCTTTGGAGAGGTGTCTGTTCAGATCTGCCACCCATTTTTTAATCAGGTTATTTGCTTTTTGGGTGTGCAGGTGTGTGATTTCTTTATATATTTTGGATGTTAACCCCTTGTCAGATATGTCACTTTCAAATATATTCTCCCATACTGTAGGATGCCTTTTTGTTCTGCTGATGGTGTCCTTTGCCGTACAGAAGCTTTTTAATTCGATGTAGTCCCATGTGTTCATTTTTGCTTTTGTTTCTCTTGTCCAAGAATATGTGTTCAGGAAAAAGTTGCTCATGTTTATATTCAAGAGATTTTTGCCTATGTTTTCTTCTAAGAGTTTTATACTTTCATGACTTACATTTAGGTCTTTGATCCATTTCAAGTTTACTTTTGTGTATGAGGATAGACAATAATCCAGTTTCATTCTCTTGCATGTAGCTGTTCAGTTTTGCCAACACCAGTTGTTGAAGAGGTGGGCATTTCACCATTGTATATCCATAGCTCCTTTATCATATATTAATTGGACATATATGTGTGAGTTTACATCTGGGCTCTCTATTCTGTTCCATTGATCTCTGGCTCTGTTCTTGTGCCAGTACCAAATTGTTTTGATTACTGAGGCTTTGTAGTAGAGCTTGAAGTTGGGGAGTGTAATCCTCCCGGCTTTGTACTTCCTTCTCAGGATTGCTTTAGCTATGTGGGGTCTTTTGTGGTTCCATATGAATTTTAGAATTATTTGTTCTAGTTCATTAAAGAATGAATGCCATTGGTATTTTGATAGGGATTGCACTGAATCTGTACATTGCTATAGGCAGGATGGCCATTTTGACAATACTAATTCTTCCTATTCATGAGCACAGGATGTATTTCCATTTATTGGTGTCTTCTTTAATTTCTCTCATGAGTGTCTTGTAGTTTTCAGGGTATAGGTTGTTCACTTCCTTGGTTAGGTTTATTCCCAGGTATTTAATTCTTTTTGATGCAATTGTGAATGGACTTGTTTTTGTGATTTCTCTTTCTGCTAGTTCATTGTTAGTATATAGGAATGCAACAGATTTCTGTGTATTAATCTTGTATCCTGCAACTTTGATAAATTCAATTATTAGTTCTAGTAGATTTGGGTGGTTTCTTTATGGTTGTTTATGTACAATATCATGTCATATGCAAACAATGACAGTTTTTCTTCCTTACCAATCTGGATGCCTTTATTTATTTGTGTTGTCTGATTGCCGTGGCTAGGAACTCCAGTACTATGTTGAATAAAACATAGAGAGTGGTCATTATTGTCTTGTTCCTGATCTTAGAGGAAAAGCTTTCAGCTTTTTGCTGTTAAGTATGATGTTGGCTCTGGGTTTTTCGTATATAGCTTTTATTATGTTGAGATATTTGCCCTCTAAACCCATTTTGTTCAGAGTTTTTATCATGAATGAATGTTGAATTTTGTCAAATACTTTTTGAGCATCTATTCAGATGATGATGTGATTTTTGTCCTTTTTGTTTATTTGGTCTCTATGATGTTGATGGATATTTGAATATTGTACCATTCTTGCATTCCTAGAATAAAATCTCAAAGAACCAGCTCCTGGTTTCATTGATTTTATTGTTTAATTCTTCTCAATTTTATTTATTTCTGCTCTGATTTTTACTATGTCCCTCCTTCTACTGACTTTCAACCTCATTGGTTCTTCTTTTTCTAGTTTCCTTAATTGTGACTTCAGACTGTTCATTTGGGATTGTTCTTTTTTCCTGAGGTAGGCCTGTATTGCAATATACTAACCTGTTAGCATGGCCTTTGCTGCATCCCACAGATTTTGCGGTGTTGAATTATTGTTGTCATTGTCTCCACTGTTGTCAAGTTCCATAAAACAGAGCTTGATCTCTGTTTTAATTTGGTCATTGATCCACTGATTATTTAGGAGCATGTTATGCCTCCATGTGTTTGTGGGCTTTTCATACCTTTGTGTTCTGAGAAGCTGGATGGCACACTTTCAATCCTTCTGAATTTACTGAGGCTCTTTTTGTTGCCTAATATGTGATCTATTCTGAAAAATGTTCCATGTACACTTGAGAAGAATGTGTATCCTGCTGCTTTTGGGTGGAGAGTTCTTTAGATGTCTGTTAGGCCCATCTGTTCTCATGTGTTGTTCAGTACCTCTGTCTCCTTAATTATTTTCTGCTTGGTTGATCTGTCCTTTGGAGTGAGTGGTGTGTTGAAGTCTCCTAAAATGAGTGTATTGCATTCTGTTTCCCCCTTCAATTCTGTTAGTATTTGTTTCACACATGTAGGTGCTCCTATATTGGTGCATATTTGTAATGGTTATATCCTCTTGTAGGACTGATCCCTTTATCATGATGTAATGTCCTTCTTTATCTCCTGTTACTTTCTTTGTTTTGAATTGATTTTGTCTGATACAAGTACTGCACCTCCTGCTTTTTCCTCCCTATTAGTTGCATGAAATATCTTTTTCCATCCCTTCACTTTCAGTCTGTGTATGTCTTTGGGTTTGAAGTGAGTCTATTGTAGGCAGCATATAGATAGGTCTTGTTTTTTTATCCAATCTGTAACTCTGTGTCTTTTGATCGGTGCATTCAGTACATTTACATTTAGGGTTACTATTGATAGATATGTACTTATTGCCATTGAAGGCTTTACATGCATGGTTACCAAAGGTTCAAGGGCAGCTTCTTTACTATTTAACAGTCTAACTTAACTCACTTAGTAAGCTATTTCAAACACAATCTGAAGGGTTTTATTTCTCCCTTCTTTTTCTTCCTCCTCCACTCTTTATATATTAGGTGTCATATTCTGTACTCTTCATGTATCCCTTGACTGACTTTGTGGGTAGTTGATTTAATTTTGCATTTGCTTAGTAATTAATTGGTCTACTTTCTTTACTGTGGTTTTATTTTCTCTGGTGACAGCTATTTAGCCTTAGGAATACTTCCATCTATACGAGTCCCTCCAAAATACACTGTAGAGGCAGTTTGGGAGAAGTAAATTCTTTCTACTTTTACTTATCTGGAAATTGTTTGATCCCTTCTTCAAATTTAAATGATAATCTTGCTGGGTAGCGTATTTTTGGTTCAAGGCCCTTCTGTTTCATTGCATTAAATATATCATGCCACTCCCTTCTGGCCTGTAAGGTTTCTGCTAAGAAGTCTGATGATAGCCTAATGGTCTTTTCTTTGTACATGATCTTTTTTCTCTCTCTGGCTGCTTTTAACATTCTCTCCTTGTCCTTGATCTTTGCCATTTTAATTATATGTCTTGGTGTTGTCTTCCTAGGGTCTTGTGTTGGAAGATCTCTGCACTTCCATGACCTGAGAGACTATTTCTTTCCCCAGATTGGGGAAATTTTCAGCAATTATTTCCTCAAAGAGATTTTCTATCCCTTTCTCTCTTCTTTTTCTGGTACACCTGTAATGCGAATATTGTTCTGTTTGGATTGGTTGCACTGTTGTTTTATTATTCTTTCATTCCTAGAGATTCTTTTTTCTCTCTGTGCCGCAGCTTCTTTGTATTCCTGTTCCCTAATTTCTATTTCATTTACCGTCTTCTCTACCTCACCTAATCTACTTTTAAATCCCTCCATTGTTTCATTTCAGATACTGTACTTTTCAAAGTTTCTATCTCTTTCTTGAAGTCCTCCCTGAGATCGAATATTGTTCTGTAGCTCCATGAGCATGTTTATGATTTTTATTTTGAAATCTTTATCAAGAAGATGGTGATTTCAGTTTCACTTAGCCCTCTTTCTGGCATTTGAATTCTTATCTGTATAAAGTTTTTTTTGCCATTTCGTTCTAGTGATTCCAATGGAATAATAACTTTGATTTCAGTTTCACTTAGCCCTCTTTCTGGCATTTGAATTCTTATCTGTATAAATTTTCTTTGCCATTTCATTCTAGTGATTCCAATGGAATAATAACTTTGAGTAGGTGGTGCCCTCTAGGGCCCAGAAGCTCTACTCTCTGCAGCTGTGGAGCACCTGGAGCAATGGCGGGCTTTGCAGGCAAGTGGCACCAGCACCTGCCTGGAGGAAAGAGCTTTTTCCTGCTTCACAGCTGCAGTGCCTGCCTCCACCGCCAGGGCCAGTGGGCCAAGTGTGCAGCAAGGAGACTCTGCGTTATGCCCCTGTAGCTGCCATAAGCATGGCCACCCTCTGGCTGGCCTAGTGCAATGGCAGGGGCAGCAGGTGTGCAGGCTGGTACCTGATGGGAGGAAGTAGCAGCATTCTGCGTATCGCAGTGGGGGGCCTCAGCACTGCATTGCCAGCCAGGGGGATGTAGCATCTGAAGCTTCTGAGAGTTCCCAACCTGCTGGGCTGAGTGTGCCAGGAGGATTTTTCCCACCTGTCCTTTCTCCTGAGCAGCAAGCTCTATGTAATCTTTGCCCCTCTAGCACCCCTCTCACTGCTGGGAAGTCTTTCCAGGTGTCTGCCTTTCTTTTGTCCTGGAGCAGCCGGTTGTGCATACGTGTTCTCCACAGGCAGCTGGAATCTCAGTTTCTCTGAGTATTCTGCCTGTCTTTGCTTTCCAACCCCTCTAATCTCCAGAGCACCATGTAATATGGGTTCATGCCCCAGAGATCTCTAGGGGTGGGTGTTTAGCAGTCCTGGGCTTCTACCCTGTCCTCGTTCCATTTCTCTTCCTCTCACCTGTGAGCTGGGGTTGGGGGAGGGCTTGGGTCCCACAGAATCACGGCTTTGCTACTTTACCCTTTCCTGTGAGGTCTTCTCTTTTCCCTAGACTATAGGCAGTCTGTTCTACCATCTTTAGGTTGCTCTTTCAGGATTAGTTCTATTTGCCATATTTTCATGTTATATGTGGTTTTGGGAAGAGGTTTCTGCCTCACTTCTCAGTCTGCCAACTTTTCCCCCCTCCCATTTTATTCTATTTTAATTTATTCCATTTATATACATTCCTGAAAGAACATTTCTAAATGATATTTAGATATGTTTCTTATTACTTTCAAAGGTATAAAATTTAGATCTAGAAAGGGTATTACTGAGATGACAAGGAGGTTAATTTAATATACTAGGTAATTTAAGGAGAGCATTACTTATCACTGAGCCAAAAGTTCGACTTTTTATTAATAATAAAACCTAGAGATACCTAATACTCTTGGGGGAAATTCTTCTTTTTTCACACTTAGAAGGAAACATCCAATCTTATACAGGCAGCTGTTGGATAAATTGAGTTCTGCTGTTATTTTCCAATAAACCCTAAAAGTGAATCTCTTTATTAATCTCTTTATTAATAATACTACATTGCAAAGAAGCATCTACGATCAGGTGTTAGTCATTTCTCCTTACAATATGTTCTAACACTGACTGATGATTTCAAGTATTTGCAAGTACTAACTGCTATATAAAATAACATTTTCACTGTAATATTTGTTTGAAATTCAGGAAGTAGATTGCAATAAACAAAACAATCCAGAAAACAGGTAATAGGCCTATAAAACTCAATTTAATACATTTTGATATAACTTCAAATGATATGAATCTTGCATCACCTTAAAAGTTAAAATAAATGAATTTTAGTTTTCACTTTCAAAATAAGAGACTGGCTTTAGGTACTCACACTGTAAAGGTCTCTTGTTTCTTCTTTCATTTTAGGAATCTCCAGAAGTAGAGCCCAGACTTCACCTCTGAGCTGGAGTGGGATTCCTTTGTAAATTCTCCTATGAAACTTATTAAAAGAAAAATAAATTGAAGTTTACAAACTGAAAAGGCTTAGACTAGTCCCTTAAACCAAACTAATTAGTATTTAGTAGTCCTTTATCTTCAAAGTATCCATGCTAACTGACATATTTTAACATGGCACATTTGGATCTTACTATCCAAGCAGAGACACACACACACACAGAAAGGCAGAGTAAACAAGTAAGACAATAGTTAAGTTTGTCTAGCACATTGCTATTTTCATAGCATTACAAAGATGTTCCCTGAGTAGCAGGAAAGCATGATCAATGTTTATTTTAAAGTTGTGAACATCTGTATTACACATATCCCTATTGATGTAATTAAGTGGTTACAAACTTTCTTCCTTTTCCCCATATATCTAAAAGGCTCCAGATAGCAAAAAGGTTGCCTTGCATTAATGCTGTCTTCACAGACTGTAGAAAGTTGCAACCCCTAATCTCTTTCCCAGCACCTTCCCTCAGGGGTCTCTCTACAACATGCCAAGCTCTTCCCCTTCTACCTCATAAATCAGTTAATTCCATCTACAATCTTCAGTTCTCTCCTTTCCTTCCTCCCTCTTTTCCTTTCTGTCTTACACACACACTCCCACTTCCTTCTCTTTTCAATTCTTGATAGTTTCTTCAGGAAAACCTTTGTCCTTTTCTAATGACACTGATCCTATCTGATCAGACAAAAACAGTAATAAATCTCCACCAAGAAGGAACACCATTACTTTGGAATGAAATGAGGCATAAGTCATCAACTCCTTGGGTCTTTGAAAGTACTGCTATTACTCTAAGGCTCTTAAGATTTAACATACTTCTCCATCTTCTTAAAATTACATCTTTTTCCTTAAGGCTAATTATTCAAGATAGCATACAAACCTATTATACCCATTACAAAGCTGTGCATAATAAAACTTTGAAACTTAAAACAGATGTCCAAACAAGGAAATGATTAAACAAATTATGACAGAAACCTTAGGGAATGAGGTAAGAATAGGTACATAATTACCTTTATGATCAAAATAACATAAAAAATAGTATAGCTAAGAAAGTAAGATGCAAGTTCTAATAACTGAAATGCTGACAAGCTAAGAACTAAAAAGAGCTTCAGCCTCTAATGTTAATACTACTTAGATTCTTTTAAAAAACTCGTGCTTTAGTAAAAAAGTCATGATATAGCTTTAAGAAATTTGGTCATGTGCTTGAAAATGAGTGACACTGTAGAACAACTTTTATTGTGAAATAGTGATTACCATAAAGTTGATTCAATTGGATAACAACATACATAATTTCAGTTTCATTCTTTTGGTATAAATGTAATAGAGCTCAGATTGAAAATTTCAGCAGATAGTAACTAAAACCATCGAAGTTTTAACTCATGCAGCACCTCTAAATGGAAGAGTATTTACAGAAAGGTTGTGTGCTAGACTGCTACTTCCAGCATTTCCTGTGTTGTAAACATTTACCACCATTAATTGCAAATTAAGCGTAGCTAAAAAAAAAAAGTGAATTTAAGATTTTCCTAAAGAAAGTTTGTAATCCTTTTATAGATATTTTAAAGGAATATCATCCATTATAAGTAACTATACATTTTCTTCTAAATTTCCAGAGTGGAGATACTGTACTATAAGCATTGGATATGAATAAAAAAGGGTGGAAATTATTGCAAATGTGAAAAGTGAAATTTTAATAGTCAAGTAGAATATGATGGCAGGTAAACATTAACTTTGATAGACTTGAATCCATACAACTGATGTTTTTCAATAAGTAAAAAAGAACTCTGACATGTATTTCATAAACTATATTACTGGAAAACACTTTATACATAACTTTACTGGTTTTACTCAATTCTGTACTCAACAATTACACATAAAATACTGCATATTATTCATCTTAAAGTAAATGTAAATTAAAAAATCAAATTACCATGATTAAATTAAGAAGAAATAATAGAGAAACTTCAGACAGAAGTAAAAAATTGTCTCAGTGCTACTGTGGGGTAAATGACAGAACATCCAGAACCTCCCACCTAGCTTTAGTTCATTTACATATCAACAGATGTTTAACACCGCAGAGCCTCTCACAGATCTGGAGCAAGGAGTAGAAAGAAAACAGCCATTCTCTCCTCCCCTCCATTCCTGGTACATAATTAGTCTGGCGCCTGCCAGTCACCAAGGACCCGCCCATGGAGTTCCTCCCAGAGTGGCAGGCAGAAGCAGAGAGCACACTGGGGTGGCAGAGTGGGAACCACGGTCCGAGGACAGACGGTGCTGAGCCTGGCCAGCGAACTCGAACAAGCTGTGAACAATAAAACAGTGTCTCCCAACTTACTCTTTCCCTGGACTTATTTCGGTTTCACTAGTTTTATAGGGGATTCACCCCAGGCCGGGAACACCCTTCCCCCCAGGAGCTACACTACTATAGGGCTAAAATTAAAAATGTGCAGAAAAGGTTGAAAAGGAAACATCAATAAGCTCATTATCATTATCAACCAAAACTAACTTTTACTGAACACTTACTGTGTGCAGGAAATGATTTTAAGCTACTTACAAGTATTTATCTCATTTAATCACATCAACAACTCTGAGTTGTTACTACCCAATTTTACAGATACTAAAAGCAAATCACACACAGGTTAAGTAATTTGACTAAACACACACAAGATGTTACCAGTTAGTAAAAGATACTGATTTCACATTTAACAAAAAACAGAGATCATCTTTCTAAGACCAAAAGTGCGTGAAGTAGCCAATTTTCTGCTTAACTGGACTTATGAAATACATGAAACAGAAAATAATAAGGAAATCCAAGAGCAAAAGTAGCATTAAAATAATGATAATAAAATTGTACTTGAAAGGAATATATAAAGGGATGTATCCAGAATTCAAGCTGTAGGAGGTAATGAAATTTATGTTGTCAGACAGTAACTACACCAGTTGGGGTGAGGATTTAATGTATGTAACTGTTGAATCACTATATTGTATATTTGAAGCCAATGTAATATTGTATATAAACTATACCTCCATTTTTTAAAACTTTAAAAAGAAACTTAAAAAAAAGAAATTAAACATGTACACAAAGTCACATATAGCAGAAGAATAATTAAACTATGAGACCCTAAAATAAGAATTTTAAATTATGCATACTGTTTTTTAAATACTTGTACTGCTACATGACAGACTGGCATTATGGTAACACATTTTCCCTCCCAAATTTTCAGCTATTGTAGAAATTTTGGCAATCTTGTAAAACAAAGTAGGAATTACACCAAAGCACAACAGTTCTAATAAAATTTGCTTATTTTCCAGAACAGCAAACCTAATACTCCTACTTCAGGGTATTTCTGCCAAATAACACTGCTCCTAGAAATTAGAGCTTTATTAAAGTAGTAGAATTTATCAGCAGAATGTTACAGCTGTTCATCCTGCTTCCTAAATGAGCATCATTCATTTTTCTAAAAAGAAACTTTGTAACAACTGCCTGCTTTGTGGCCAACACTTAATAGGTACTGTGGCTATAAACATGAACAAGTTCTTTGGAGCTCATGGTGTAGTGAAGATAAATACGCAAGCAGGTAATTATTAACACAAACAGATAACCTTTATAACAAAATTAACTCACATACTCTAATTGCTATGAGAGCTGAGCATCAAAGCTGATGGGAGAAGTCGTGACAGAGGCAGACTCCCCAGAGGCAGGCCAGGTGGGAAAAGGAGAATGGGAGGCATGACACTGTTAAGGTCTGCAGGAGTGCCATCAGAGGGCAGTTAGCCCCTGTGCTGTGGGACATATGAGATTATAAGGGGAACCAGAAAAACCTTAGGGATGAAGGTGTTGGGGGTGAGGCCAGTGAACCTGCTGTGTTGGCCACTTTTTACCGGTCTAACACAATGGCTCCCATCCTGGGACTTGTGTTAAAGATGCTCTAATGGATAAGGGCTACAGTAGAGAGTTTAGGAGAGAAGTTCTTTGAGCAGATGACAATAAGCTCACTACTGAAGGATACAGAAAGACTTGTCAGGAAGGGGAAACGAGGGTGGGGAAGAGAGTGAGAATAAGGAAGAATCAAGAAGTAATAACAATGTCAATAACAACAATTACGCTAACATTTTCTGATTATTTATTAGGAGCGGGTATATGTGTTTCTACATCAATTAGTTCCTTGCAATGTTATTATAATCCTTAAAAAAGTAGGTAGGGGTAGGTACTATTATTATTGTCCCGTTTTACAGATGAGAAAAGCTGTAGAAAGGTCAAGTAACCAGGGCAAAGTTGTACAACTAACTGATCTGTAGAAGACCTGAAATTCAGTAGTCTTGACTTCAAAGACCACAGTCTTAAAAACCATATTATAAAGCATCTGTAAGAGTTTAACAGCATTTCAATATTCCAAATTTGAAAAATACTACCTTCAAAATTTTGCTTCAAATTTATTTTATGGATATGATGTATAAAATCTTTAAGAAAAAATAAGTAAGGTTGCCAGAAATTTAACTTTTGCTTCCAGTGTGTTTGTTCACTTGCCAAGAGTCAAGCAGTCTATTTCAGTCACACAGATACATTTAAAAATCCACCAACTAAAGAAAAAAAAATCCATCAACTGACCTAACATTTTCAATAGCTCTTTCTAAGCTCAATGAATCTGAAATAGCAATAAATGTGCCAGTCCACCTCATCATGGCTGCCAGTGAGTTAGTTACCTTTTCAGCCCAGCAAGGCTGGTGCAATTTTATGGGACTTTCAAAATTGAAAGTGAACACCAGGAAGCAAAAGCTCACCTGAGCTGCCTATGCTCTTTATTGCCCTCCGTTTTCTTTCATCATCCCTGCTCCAATGACTCCTCTGTCTCTACCTCCAAATGGGTAGGAAATCTCCTAAGTATGGAGCTAAACAAGTTTAAAACAATCCACAGGCCCTATTGCCTCTTATAACTACATCCTATTTCCTTCTGGCCTTTTACTGATGAACACCATAAGGGAAAGCTAGCATAAAAGACAGTCCAACAAACAAGCCCTAGAGTCTGGATGTAGGTCTCTTGCTTGCCAGTTACAAGCTGTGTGACCTGGAAAAATTTATTTCTAAACTTCGTGCCTCCATTTTCCTGTCAGTAAAATAAAACATTAGTGAATATGAGTCCATTAGTTCTCTGACCAACGAAGATCCACTCAGTTATTTGACCAAAAAAAAAGTATGTATCTGTAGTAGGTGCTCGGCTATGACATAGCTTAAAAACATGGTGGTCTCCACTTCCCAGAGATTATCTCATTTAACAGATATATTTTGAAAATACAATACTGGTGTACACAAGGGCAGTGCTCACGGTGAGAACACATTGGCATCACAAACAACCCTGAATGGAAACCTTTTTCCATTAAAGCTTCTATTCTAGAAATCCAAATATCTTCAATCAGACCTATAATCTTATTTCACAATATATGTTTAGCGATTTATTTGTATTACTACTCTGTAGTAAGGAATCTGTGGAAAGAAAATTTATACCTCTTCTTAGAAAAGAAGAAAAATACAGGCTATTTTTTTTATTTCAGTGCAATTTAAAACTAGATATGAATTGAAAGCAGCAATTCTTTTAGAAGGTGCACTCTGTTTCACACCAAATTGGACCAGACCATATACATCATCAAATAATTCTAGCATTATGGTTATGGTAAAGTACTTTGAAATTATACAACAAAGAAATATTTCTGTTAAAATCTCTCTTCCTGGGAACTACATTAGCTAGAGTTGCTGTCAGAATAGCAGCCTAGTAGAACTGGTCATTTTTAGATGCTTACACACTTTCTAGATACATGTATACTGGAGAAGAACATAAAGCCAAATAATTCTACAAATATTTTATTAGACTGAAGGCAAGATTAAAGCGTGGGTGAATGCATTGACATGGATCCTATAATTACCACTGGAGCAATCTTTCCACAAAGACATAAGGTAAAGTAATTGTCCACTTTCAGCCAGTCTGAGAGACGACACAATACTGAACAAGAGCACGGGTGTTGTAACTAACACTCTACATTGAACTGGTTTCTCTTAAAAACTTGTTGAGTTCCGAACTAATGCTAAATACACAGTTAATATAATAAACAATCCAAAAAATGCACTCACTCCTGATGAAAAAATAATAATCAAGGAGTCTAACAGACCTTAAGTAAGGATATTCAGGATGCTCAAAAAAGAAAAGTGACATTAGTCCTGTGAGATACCCAGTTATAAAAAGGTTTCTGTGGTTGAATAGGTTTCACCCAATATAAGGTCCCTCTTAAAACTTCCCATTATACATTATAATATTAAAGACTCTGAGGAGTCCTATAGCAAAGAAACCAGAGAGCCCATTTTTCACGTGAAAACCAGCAGCACTTACTGACTACATACTAAGATTCAGGCACTATTCTATGTGCTTTATATGAATTAACTTATTTAAGCCTGAAAACAACTGTCAGATAGGTGTTATTATTATCCCCATTTTACAGATGAGCAAACTAAGGCAGAAAAAAGGTTGACTACCTTCCCCAGGTCACAGTCAGTAAAGTGGCAGAGCAGGACTTTGGCCCTTGGATGGTCTGGCCCCAGCATCCTTGCTTAGACTTAAGGCAATACTGCTTCTATGGAATACCCTTTAGAACCCAAAGCACTGACACTCCTGGGCTCTTGTTGGCAAATGCAACTTATATCTATGCAAAAAGGAAAAAGAAATATTACATAGAGAAAAAGTATAAGGAAGTAGACAAAAATACCAACAGTTAACTGGGTTGTGTTTTGCTGTAGGACTATAGAGGATTTCTTTTTTCCTTTAAAATTCTTTTATTGTCCAACCCGCCTTTAAAAAACTAATAGTGGTAGTTACCATTCACTGAATACTTACTCTATTATGCAAGGTACTATGCTAAGGGTTTTACATGCATTAAATCATTAAATCTTCATCCCTTTAAATGGGTGGTATTATCTCCATTTTATAGATGAGGAAACTGAGGCCAGATGTCCGCAGTTCTCAAAACATGGCCCATGAAGTCACAACTCTTTCCTAATAATATTAAAATGCTATTTGCCTTTTTCACTAGGTTGACTTTTGCACTGATAGTAAAAAAGCAATGGTGGCAAAACTACTGGCATCTTGGCACAAATCAAGTGTGCTAGCAGTCACTGTATTCTTCACTCAGTTTCTTTAAAAAGTCAGTTTTCCTTAAGAATGCCCTGATGAAGCAGTTAAAATTATTTATTTTATTCAATCTCAAGTCTTAAATACAGTCTCGTTAATATTCTGAGTATTGACATGGGATATACACACAGAGCATTTTTGCTGTATACCAAAACACAATGTTGGCCTCAAGGAAAAGCACTTATGAAATTATTTGAATCATGATATGAATCAACCATTTTTTTTGTGGAACGTCATTATTTACTTGAAAGAATGACTGATTGTTCGGATTTGGGTGTTTAAAAGGGACATCTTCCCTGCTAAATAAACGAAGAAAGCCTGTCCCTTTAAGGAAAATAATTAATAGTATTTGGTGCCTCTGGTAACATTTGACCTCTCAAAGCAATAATGAGAATTTTGGAAAACTTCTACCACCATGAACATCACAGCTTTCCAATATTTAAAGACCCTTCTGATGAGATCAGTGATGCTAATAATAGACGTGCATATTTTTCTTTAATTGGTTTAAAACTCAGCACAAACTCAATGCAGGGTGAAAACATTCAAGGGGAGGTTTGCTAAGCTTTTGGAAAAGGAGACTGCTCCTGCTTCAGGGAAAGCTTTCAGAGGCCAGCCATCTTTTTCTGAGCACTATGACATGGGCACCTGAAGCCTGGAAGTGATGCAATGGTTTTGACCCCCAAGGAAAGCCAACCTCAAGATGAAGCTGACACTGCAGAAGGCAGAGAAGAGAGATGGAAAAAAACCAAGTCACAGGCAACGTAATTCAGATGTGGGTAATTCAGATATTTAGCAGCTGGATTAAGTCACTCCGAAAGCCCATCCTGCCTCTGGACTATCCATACATACCTCTTCATTGTTGAAACTATAATTTAAACTTACAGCATATAGACTCCTAATCTGAGGCATTCCACTAAATTAAATTAACCTAAAGTTTTTAAAAGAATATGACAGCAATGTTATTATTCAAAAGAAACTTTTACTGAGAAGATCCACATTGGATTTGTAGCACTTCATGTGGAAGTAACATTATTTTTAATTACCTTTTCAGTGTTCTTGTATTTTTCCCATCCTTTTAGCATTTTCAACCATTTAGTAGTTCTTTCAATTTCCAGATGCTTTTGCTAAAATAAAATGGAAATTTACTGTTACTGTTTGTTTGAGGCTTCTTTACTTACAAATAATAAAAAATTTCAAAGAAAATGCTGCTTAAAAAAGGACTACCAGAAAGGTAGGCTATATTAGATAGCAAATATCCTATCTAACCTTTTTAAAGTTTGATAATCAGTTATAGTTGTATCAATAATATTCCATAGCTAAAGTTAAGATACACAGGAGGTGCTCCATTGGAATAAGTTAAGGGAATGGAATTGTTTAGTTTAAAATGATTAGTTTAAAAGAATTTCCTAATTCTTTTAAACTAATCACTGAAAACCCTGTACATTCTACAAATTTAAACCAAAAGGAAACTTTACAATATTTGAAACATTTATGAATCACCCAAAACATAACTTCAAAATTCCATTCTCTTCTTTCACATTTTACTGCATTCTACTATCTTTATGTTTTCAGTGACAGAGATGGTTTTTTAAAGGAAAACTGGGTATTTATTTGCAGAGAGATTAAATATATAACTAGCACTCTGCTAGTGAGCAATTATCCAAAAATAAGTAACAGTTGCTGACCTAAAGAAAGTTCACTGTCTGCTAAGGGCAACTGACATGGAAACTGAAGAATGGTGACAGGTTCTACAACATAGGGAGAGTAACAGCAGGTCATGATGGAAGGAGCAGTCAAATCCATCTCGGGATTTGATAGGTTCTACATGAAGAATTGAAAAATTAGGATTATTATCAAGTGCGATGTGGGAATGAAATCCTGAGAACATGGACAAACAGTTCTGAGATAATTCAGCACCATTAAAGGGCTGACAGTAGTTCAAAGGGCTAAAAAAGGAAGCATCAAAAACAGGCAGGGGTCTTGGATGTCACACTAAATTGGGATTTGGGGCAAAGCTGGAAATAGGGAAGGTGGTACAGAAAATGCTTCTTCCTCACTTGGTTTTGGGAGAAGGGATATTTTTTTCCCCTAGTTGTCAGTCCTGCTGTCCAATCTTATGCACTCCTAAAATGACAATGACTTACCTGATTAGTAAATTTAGCAAAAAGGCTGGGCAAGTACAGCTCCTCTGTCCCTTTGATCAGAGAGCCCGACTACCCTCAGAAAGCACTTGTACGCCCCATCTTTTCAGGCAGAAAAAAAACATCCTCTTCAGCCAAAAGTCTGTGGTGCCCTCTTTGTTCATAAGTTTGTCTCCCTCCGGGGCTGAGGGCAAGGAAGCCCCGCTGGGGCACATCCTCTTTCTGGCGCGGTGCTCCAGGAGGGCTGGGACAGTGGCCATTTTCCCAAGGCCCAGAACAGCACCAGCCACAGAGTGGGCAGCTCACAATTACTTCATTTTCATTAAAACAAAATCCGACATAATTCTTTCTTATGAATGCACTGGGATGCTACTCTTTTGTTAGTTCTCAACCCCCACATTTTCTCTTCTGGGGGCCTCTGCGATTATAACAAATGTGTGATAGAAAAACAAAGGAAACGGAAGACTGCATAGGAAAGAAAATAGTTCTGAGTATACAGTTTGTGTTCATACAACCCTAGAGGCAAGTATAATCATCCCTACCTGACAGATAAGGAAACAGAGGCACAAAGAGTTAACCGACTTATCTGAAGTCCCCTATCTAGTAGTTTGCAGGGGAGTTCCAAGCCAGGGGGCTGGGTTTCAGGACCTGTACTCCTAGCCACCACATTCATGTCTCTTGCTTCTATCAAGTCCTCTACCTTAGCTCAGACAACCATAGTTTTGAATAAAAGCAATAGCTCTTTACTGACATCTTCAATCCAGTCTCAAACACGTAGATGGTGTATGCCTTCCAACAATATTTTCACATTTAAAAGAAGCATAAAACCCCAAAGAAAATCTGGATTTAGAAAAAGATTTTTACCAATAAGAATATTTTTATAGAATTTTATTCTTAGGCTTATTCTTAAAAGTCTTTAATTACTTCTTAACTCTTTATAAAAATCTGGATGGATTTTTCATAAGACAATCATTCATGATAAAACCTACTGTTATAATTTCCATTTTTCAAAAGACTAAGCATATTCTTCATTATATTATTAGTGATAAAATGTTGCAGATGGTTCTGGAAATATGTTTAATTTTAAAACTCAGTGGGGCACTGAAATCTAATTAATGTTTCTGCTAAATGTGACATTAGAGAAGGCCAAGCTGTGAAAAATTAAGATTGATCTAAGTTGCCATTTGGTATTTTTCTGTTCTTCTGCATTTCCTCTCCTAACTTCTTCAAAGTATTATCCCTTTCTCCACCAACAGGAAAACACCAAATAATAATTCAAGTCAGCCCAAGAGTATAATAGACACTTTGCCAGGAACAACCCTGCTGAGATCCAGCAGATTTCTTGTTATCTTTCATTTTTATGACTATGAATTATCAATGAATCACTTTAAGAAGTATTCTTTTTTTTAAGGGCATAGTTTTTTATTCTAATGTTATCATATATGTAACTTAACACATTCTAAATGTAAGGACAACACACACATACATACACACATACACAATTTTAAGAACCAGTATGTTTTTCTTTCCACAACAACAACAACAAAAAAAGTACTTTGGGAAAATCTCTCAGCCTGCAGAGTTTAAAAATTATGTATTAGTAGTTCCATTAGGTTTAAATGTTAACTCCATATGCTGTCAGTTCAACTACACCAGACTTGAATGTACATGAATGTGTTGTCCCCCCAACTCATGAATCTATAAATCACTGATTAAAATATACTTTATCACCAAACATGCTACAACTAACTATTCCAGAATTTATTCTGAAGAAGTAACTGAAAACACATATGACAAATGTGACTTTATAAAATGCTCTAGAAAAAACAGGCTAAGGAGTATCACCTTGCTGTGGACTCAGTAACACCAAGACTACTAGAATATGACAGCAAGTTAGAATCTCAACCTACAAGTTCAACAGACACTCAACATACCCAAAGCGACTTCCCTAGCCATGCCACTAATGCCCTTCCCTTCCCTAACACGAATTAACAGCGTCACTACCCACTAAGTCAAACTAGAACTATAAGCTGTCTTTAATCTTCCTTTTACATTCCCTCCCACCCCCAAACTACAGTGTGCTGGTGCCATCCATGTCTCTTGCCTCCATCATCTGCCCTAGTTCAAGCAATCCTAATTCCTAGAGGAAAGCAGTAACTTAATGCTTTCAGTAACTGACTGCCTTCAATCCAGCCTCAACACTGCTAACAAAACTTCTTAAATGCATCCCAGTTTAAAATCCTTCAGTGCCTACCCATTATCTACAAATAAAAGTTCAAACTGCTGCGTGGATGGCCCTTCACAATAATGGCCCCAACTCACCTTCCGGTTTCACTTCCGGCTACTTTTACAATCTGGCCATCTGAGCTATCTGTCATTCCCAACAAACAAGGTATTTTCATGTCTCTTTGACCGTTTGTTATTTGTCTGCCTCTGATGCTCTTCCTCACCATGATTTTGGCAAAATGCATTCCCCTCAAAAGTCAGTCAAATATCAAAGGTCTGGAACCTTTCTCAAATGCCCCATGCTCCAGGCAAAATTAACTGTTTCCTCAGCATTTCACGGTATGAACTAATCACCCAGCTGGTCTGGGTTCAAATGTGAGTTCTGCCCCCTCCTATCTGTTTCTTTTAGGGCAAGTTACTTGATCTTTCTGTGTCCAGTTTTCTTGTCTATGAAATGAGAAGTACTGCGGTTATTGTGAGAGCACCTAATAGCTGTGTTTTAGTTGGCCTAAACGCCCAAATCATGTGATTATTATTAAACTATGAATTCCTTGAGTACAGAAACCATATCACAGTCTTTTAATTTCATCTTCTAAAACAGTGATTGTTATATAAGAAAAGTTCAATAAACATTTTGAAGTTAAACATAATTTACATTAAAAAAGAACAGATAAACAGCACCATTATGCAATTCATAGCATTCTGTGGTCCCAGAGGTAGAGGGGAGGAAAGGAGAAAGAATATGAATAGACAGACCAAAATCATAAATACTTTTGATAGTGGTTCAATCAGTATAAAAATAGAAATGACCAGAGTGAAGTGTAATAGTGTCTCTTGTATAATGTAATGGTAGAAATGGTATTATTCCATCATATTGGCAACACTTTTCAAAGAACTGCTAGAAGCAGAAGCACTGTTAGAAGTCTATACAAAATTGATATTGAATAACTGCTGACTTCATACAAAGGCATCTTACTTCTAATTTTTATTTTGAAGTATTTCAAACCTACAGAAAAGTTGAAAGAACAATGTACCACACATTTATGCTTTACCAAAGTCCACCAATTATTAACATTTTGCTAGATTTCATCGATTTACGTTGGGTCCTTTGGCAGGGGTGGGGGGAGTGATCTATTGGTAAACCGCAGACACCATGAATACTTCATTCCCAAATGTTTTCAAATATATATCACCTAAACAAAAGACATTTTCCCACATAATCACAGTACCACTCTTACACCCAAGAAGCTCAAAACTCACTCATTATTTTGTAGTAAACAGACCATATTCTGACTTCCCACTGGTCCCCAAAGTGCCCCTTATAGATGTTTCTCTTTGGGTGGGGTAGGGAGGGAGTCACGGAGTCCAATCACGAATCACGCAGTGCCATTCCTGGAATATCTCTTTAGTTTCCTTTCCTCTAGAGCAGTGCCCTGGCCTTTTTCTGTCTCATGGCATTGAATTTTTTTTAAAGTACAGCCCACACCATCTGGTTTTGTCTGGTTGCTTCCTCTGGATTTTGGCAGGAATATCACACAGGTGATGTTGTGTCCTTCCCACAGTATCACAACAGGAAACATCATGTCAATTTGTACCATTATCACTGATGTAACATTCGATCCCTTGATTAAGTGGTATTTGCCCAATTTCTCCACTAATTAATAGAGACATTTCCTTTTGTAACTAATAAGTGATCTGTGTGGTATACTTTGAGACAGTGTGTATATCCTGCTCCTTAACAACTCTATCCAATGGTCTTATCATTCACTGATAATCCCTGCCTAAAACAATTCTGTTTCTGATGGTGGTAATAGTTTTTTTTTTCTAATTCTGTGATTCTTTCTATATTATCAACTGACACTCTGCTTGAAAAATATTTTTCTTTGTAACCCCCCCTTTTTAATATCACCATGGTGTCAAAGGACTATTTTATTAAATTGTTATAATCCATTATGGTCATTATTATTTTTGAAGCTCAAATTGACCCAAATATGGCCACACTGCCTCTTGTTTGGTGGGAGATTTCCCCCTGCAGATGGCTTCTTTAGACATGCCTTATCAGGCACAAAATAATTCAGATTCACTTTATGCTTTTTCTACCCTAAACCTACATCAGCCATCTCTTTATGAAACAGTGGTTCATATTAATGGAGAATTGTATAATGAGTTATAAAAAATACATACTTGGTCATTCATATGACCAAATATATATTTCAGGTATATTTGTTCTTCATCCATAGCTCCTGAAAACCGTGCAGTCTTAAAAGTGAAACAAGTGTTTTGTCATGTTAATGAGAGACTTTTGGACCCCACCCGAGGCCACAGGCTGAATCAGCCAATGGCCAATAACTTAGCCAATCATAACTATGCAGTGAAGCCCTCACAAAAACCACTGAGAAGAGCTTTTTGGTCTCTCTCTATCTCTGCTTGGCTTGGTCTGATCCTGCTACTCAGTCAGGGAGAGCTTCTGTGCTTGGGGAACTAGAACAGCTCCACGTGCCACTGCGCCAGGCCCCAGGCTCCATGAGGAGAGAATCTCCTTTATTTGGGACCTTGCCCTCTGTCTGTTCATCTGGCTGTTAACTTGTATCCTTCATGGTATCCTTTATTAAACTAGTAAACTTAAGTGTTTTTCTGAGTTCTGTGAATTAATCGAACCTAAGGGGGAGGTCGTGGGAACCTTCAAACTGTAAGCCAGTAGTAGGTCAGAAGCACGGGTAACTGCCTACGGCTTGCAACTGGCGTCCGGAGTGGAGGGTGGAGGGCAGTCTTTTAAGATAGAACCCTTAACAGGAAAATCTAGTGCTGTCTCTGGACAGATAGCATCAAAATTAAGTTGAGTTATCCAACACCCTGCTAGTGTTTGCGAACTGCTTGTTGTTGGTATAGGTGAGAAGACCCCCTCCCACATACCTGCATTAGAATAGGGTCCGGTCACCCAAATAAAGTTGTACTAGTATTACTGCTGTGTATAATATTGTTACTGTTACACATATATGTAGAGAAAAAATACACCATTGCATTCAGTGTGAGAAGGATGAGAATCGCAGGAATGGTACTCAGAAACTAAGGTCTGGGTACTAGCTGTGCTCATCATTGCAAATTTTTAAGTCACAGAGGAGACCTGAAAAATTCTGTTCCCCTGAGAATGTCAGAACGACATGTACCAAAAGAAAGTGATGCAGAGGTCATAATTTCCATCCTATATTCCCTTTGCTACTGCTACTTACTATCAATGACTGTGAAAATGATACGTTATTTCTTCCCATGAGCTGTTTCAGAAAAGGACTAAACTTCCGTTTGAAGCCTGAAATCTGACATCCAACTGTCTTAAGTTGGTGACTCCCTCAGTCAGGACTGGCCCCACTTACTGGGGCAAAAAGGGTGTAAGGATTAAAACTAGGACCAATGTCTTCCTTGTTGCCTCACAATTTCCAGTGATCTGAGTCTACATTTTCAACCCTAGGCAGGACTAACTGAATAGAAAGTATCTACCAACTGCTGAATTACCCACATAGTATTAACCAGTCTTCTATCTGATCCAAGGCTCTTCCCCCTAATATGGTTAATAATCCAGACACTAAAGGCCAAACATACACACAATGCATGGATGGATGTTAAAAAGCTTCCTCTTCTAGAATAAGAAATTTTAGAACCTAACTGGAAGGTGAAATCTTAAAATGTTTTGTCACTCCTATTTGAATATTAGGATGCATGACTGAGGATGTTGGCTAGAGTCACACACACCTAGACCTCACCAGCAGAGGTCAGGAGAGGACAGGAAGTACAAGAAGGAAAGACGTGTTTTGACAGTAACAACATTGAAGTTTACTGGGCGTGTAATTTTGAGTAAGATTTCGAACCACATAAAATTAAGATACAGTTCTTAAAGATATGAGTAGGCTCCAATATTCTGTAAGCCGTGCAAAATACTGCATTACATAAAGGAAGAGAAGAATTCATGAAAATTCATAGTTTTACATATCTTTTCCTCCTTATTAAAAAAACATCAAAAGAAATTAAAGAGGACACTAATAAATGGAAATTCATCCCATGCTCTTGGCTAGGAAGAATTAATATTGTCAAAATGGCCATCCTGCCTAAAGCAATCTACAGATTCAATGCAATCCCTATCAAAATACCAACAGCATTCTTCTATGAACTAGAGCAAATAGTTCTAAAATTCATATGGAAGCACAAAAGACCCCAAATAGCCAAAGCAATCCTGAGAAGGAAGAACAAAGCAGGGGGGATTATGCTCCCTGACTTCAAGCTCTACTACAAAGCTACCGTAATCAAGACAATTGGTACTGGCACAAGAACAGACCCACAGACCAATGGAACAGACTAGAGAGCCCAGATATAAACCCAAGCATACATGGTCAATTAATATATGATAAAGGAGCCATGGATATACAATGGGGAAATGACAGCCTCTTCAACAGCTGGTGTTGGCAAAACTGGACAGCTACATGTAAGAGAATGAAACTGGATTACTGTCTAACCCCATACACAAAAGTAAACTCAAAATGGATCAAAGACCCGAATGTTAAGTCATGAAACGATAAAACTCTTAGAAAAAAATACAGGCAAAAATCTCTTGGACATAAACATGAGCAACTTCTTCATGAACATGTCTCCCCAGGCAAGGGAAACAAAAGCAAAAATGAACGAATGGGACTATATCAAACTAAAAAGCTTCTGTACAGCAAGGGATACCATCAGTAGAACAAAAAGATATCCTACAGTATGGGAGAATATATTCATAAATGACATATCCAGTAAGGGGTTGACATCCAAATTATATAAAGAGCTCACGCACCTCAACAAACAAAAAGCAAATAAGCCAATTAAGAAATGGGCAGAGGAGCTAAACAGACACTTCTCCAAAGAAGAAATTCAGATGGCCAACAGGCACATGAAAAGATGCTCCACATCGCTAATCATCAGAAAAATTGCAGATTAAAACCACAATGAGGTATCACCTCACACTAGTGAGGATGGCCAACATCCAAAAGACAAACAACAACAAATGTTGCTGAGGATGTGGAAAAGGGGGAACCCTCCTACACTGCTGGTGGCAATGTAAATTAGTACAACCATTGTGGAAAGAAGTATGGAGGTTCCTCAAAAAACTCAAAATAGAAATACCATTTGACCCAGGAATTTACCCTAAGAATGCAGCAGCCCAGTTTCAAAAAGATATATGCACACCTATGTTTATCACAGCACTATTTACAATAGCCAAGAAATGGAAGCAACCTAAGTGTCCATCAGTAGATGAATGGATAAAGAAGATGTGGTACATACACACAATGGAATATTATTCAACCATAAGAAGAAAACAAATCCTACCATTTTTAAAATCATGGATGGAGAGAGAGGGTATTATGCTCAGTGAAATAAGCCAAGCGGAGAAAGACAAGTATCAAATGATTTCACTCCTCTGTAGAGTAGAAGAACAAAGAAAAAACTGAAGGAAAAAAACAGCAGCAGACTCACAGAACCCAAGAATGGACTAACAGTTACCAAAGGGAAAGGGACTGGGGAAGATGGGTGGGAAGAGAGGGATAAGGGGGAAAAAGGGGTATTATGATTAGCACACATAATGTAGCCGGGTGGGGGGGGGGGGATATGGGGAAGGCAGTATAACACAGAGAAGACAAGTGATTCTATAGCATCTTACTATGCTGATGGACAGTGACTGTAATGGGGTATTTGGTGGGGACTTGATAATAGGGGGAGTCTAGTAACCATAATGTTGCTCATGTAATTGTATATTAATAATAGCAAAATAAAAAAACATCAATAAGCTCAAAGAAAGAATATACTCTATAACTCATATTGTTCTCAGCAGAGTAAACATAATAAGTATGTTTGTTTATTTGTTTAAATGCCTGTTTGGGGGAATCCAAAGCACTTCGAGAACATCAACACTTAATCCTCTTATGAGGGACTGCCTACTACTATCTCTATTTTAAACAGAACTGCCTTTTGTAAAATAATACACTGGCAAAACTGGAACTAAAGCCATGATTACCTGACTATGCATTAGTGTACAAGCCTTCCCAAATGGCAATAAGTACATGCTTTGTAAAGATTAATACTTGTAGACTTCAGCAAGGGTGTCATTTCCATTGATTTTATTCAACAAAGTAAGACATGTAGAATTTTTTATTAGTTTCCTAGAAATGGCAGATCTCAACTATTAAAACTAGGCAATCACAGAAGAATATGTGAACTAAACTTGCACCAGAAAAATCAGGAGAAATCCCGAAAAAACTAAGAAGGATCTAGCCTTAAACTGCTCTCTATGTGTCTAAAATTCTCATTCCATTCTAAAGAAACCAAAACAGTAAAAGTCAGGTCGTGCAATATAAGTGCAGTTTACGTACAAAAGACATAATGGAATCTTACTGAGCGCCTCAGAATCCTGTTCCTTTCCCAGTAAACAACTGGCAAATGAGTATAAAACTATGTCTATGTTAAATTATTAAGGTGTGCTGAGATCATTTTTTAGTGATTTCCTATTTCATTAAAGTCTTTAAAGCAACCAATTAACTATAAGCTTAACTGCACTGGGTAGGTGGTCTTCTTTTATTTCATAGGTAAGTCTCAAAAAAAAAAAATTCAAACAACCTCCTTCAAGCATGCGTTCTCCACTAGGTTTTGTTTTGCATATCTTCTTTTCTTCACTGTCACCTTTCTTGATCATCTATATCACTGGTTCTCAGACTTGGGGACTTTCTGGACCAGGAGATTTTTTAAAGGGTGCGATGGGGGGCATGGAACGGAGAAATCTATACTGTTGCCAGTGTCTTTAAACCAACAGTGTTATAAAGCAGTCATCCCACTCCTGGCTGTCCACTCAGCCATCACTCCCTGAGCATATACTATGCTCACTGCTCCAGGGTCTGGGGATACAGCAGTGAACAAAGCAGATAAAAGATAAAAGCCCCCTCACAGAGATTACATCCTGAGGGAACAAACAAAATAAAGATACAAGTAAAATACTTAGTACGTGAAGGAGTATTAAGTGCTAAAGAGAAAAATGAAGGTAGAAAGAGGGTAATTAGAATGGAGGGAACAGGTTCTCAACTTTAGATATGATGACCCAGAGAGGATCTTATTCTGAAGGTGACACTGGAGTAAATACTAAAGGAAATGAGGGACCATGTCTTGTAGCTATTGGGAGGGAAGTAACCAGCACAAAAGGCCTCAGAGAAGGAATATGGCAGGCGTGCTCAAAAACCACTAAGGAGGCCAGCGGGTGAGGAAGAGAAGGCCATAGGAGAAGAGGCAGGAGACTTACAGAACCAGGTCATGCAAGCTTTGCGGGCCACTTTCCCTTTCACTGTGGATAAGATGGGAAGCCACGACCATGTTCTGATAAGAGAGTAGCAGGCCCCTTCTTATAACAGGATCACTCCAGCTCTTCTGGTGAAGAGACAGATATGAGGAGCATGGGGGACAAGGGCGGAAGCAGGAAATAGGAAGCTGCAGGGAAGAGATTACAGTGGATCAGGGTGGCAGAAGTGGAGCCCGAAAATCATCAGATTTTAAGTAGTTTCTGAAGGCAGAGCTCACAGGATTGCCGATAGGTGAAACGGGGGTACAAAAGAAAGAAAGTCAAAGATAACCCAGAAGTTTTTTGACTGAACAACTAGAGAGTAGAGTGTCCATTTACTGAGATAGATTACTTTGTTGACTGAATGGATCTGAAGAGAATAACACAAACTCCAGCTTGGACATCTATTAGACATCTAAATGTAGAGAGTAACTCAGACCTCTAAGTCTGGACCTCTAGACACACATACAAGGATATGTAAGTCTGGAATCCAGGGAGCCAAGTCATCCACAAACAGTTGGAACTTAAAGCCAAATGACCAGGTGAGATTACTGAGAAAGAGATTCAGGTAGGAAAGAGCAGCTCAGGGCCTGGGTCACGGGGCGCCTGAAAGTACAGCGACTGAGAAGATATGAAGCAGCAAGTAGAGGGAACTGAGGAAGAGTCGTCAGTGTGGAAAGAAGAATGGTCGAGGAGTGTGGGGTCCTAACGGCCATGAAAAGAGGATGTGTAAGAAATGACATAGCCACCAACTGCCTCAAATGCTGCTGGAGGTCGACAGGACGCCTGCCACCTGACTAGCTGGTGTAAGAGTGTAGGTAACTAACGACCCTGAGAGAGGTGGGGGGAGCAGGGAAGGCAGGTGCAGCAAAGTCGGGGAAAGAAAAATATGAATGGAATGGATGCAGGACGGAAACGAAAACAACAGGACACAGACGCCTCTTTTAAGGGGTTTTGCTGTAAGAGCTACGGTCAGGGCAGCCGAGGAGGCAGTGAGGTCAAAAGATGAGTAGTGGGGGGTTTTTTTGATGGAAATAAAAATAAATTTTACTCTGAAGGAAACAATAAGAGTAGAAAGAGAAAGACTTCAGGAGAAAGAGGGAAGATTAGCTCGACTGATGTCCCTAAACAAGCAATGTGTACATGCACAATGACTGGAGCCTTTAAACACAGATGAAGATAGGTGGGTGGGTGTGGTGTGTAAGTCTGTGCAAGTTCTCCTCTAATTTTTTTTTTCTCATAAGGAATATGAAGCAAGAATATCAGTTGAGAGAAGATGGAGAAGAAAGCACTGGTGGTTTGAGAAGGGAAGAGAAAAATACCAATAATTTAAATAAGAGCTCAGATTCACCAGAAAAAGAACAGCATGATTTCCACACAGCAGTAATGTCCAGCTGGGGTTTGTGACCATGTACTCAGTGTAAATCCAGTTGGCAGAGTCTTGAGTCTTTCCTCAGTTGCACTTAGCCAAGCAGGCGGGGGCACTGCAGGGGCAGAAAGCTGGCTTTCACTAGGGTTGTGCAGTTCAGCTCAGAAGAAGCAAGAGAGATGACAGAGGTGAGGTGTACGTGAGCGACTGTACCAACCTCTAGGAAGATTTCAGCAGGGAAGAGGGGACGAAGACTTGAGTGTGGTGACGGATAATCCAACAGTCGTGCAATCAGGTGGGTCAAATGTTTAGTGATGTCAGGGCACCGAAGACATAATGGTCAGAGGGTGGGAACAAATCTCTATGTTTCCATTTCAAAGTGGACTGACAGAAGCCACCAACAATCCTCCACCTATGTCTCACTTGACCTTCCTCTAGTCACTGGATGTACAGTGAGCTTCGCAAAGGCAGAAACTATGTCTTATTTGATCCTAGTATTCTAGGCAGTAACTTATCTTGACACACAGTTGCTACTCAATAATGTAGCTGTTACAAGAAAGAAATTCCTTTGCCCAACATCAAGGTTATGATACTGGAGATAAAATCAGGCAGTCACAAGAGAATTCAACTGCAGGGCTCAATTTTGTCTACATCTTAAAGTTATGCTACAGTTTTCATTTTCAGAGAATTTTGATTTTGGAAAGATTTTCTAAAATATTTTTCAAGCTCTAATATAACTACAATATCTGAAACTCAGCCTCCTTCCCCACCAAAAGCAAGAAAACTAGAAACAATCCCAGCCAACAGCCTCCCCTTCCTTCTACAATTCATTTTTGGTACAGAAAAAAACAGAAGGGGAGCGAGATTCTGACCAACCTTAAAACATTCGATCCCAAATTCTCTTGGAACCAGCTCCCTAACCAATACAATGAATAAAAGCGAAACACTCAGTTTTTTTAAATGATAGGTTTACTATATAAAAGACTTCTCTGAGTCCTTAAGAGCTAATATACTTATTTGACTACAGCTAACTTTTGCTAGGAAATTTGATTAAAATCTCACCGAATAGTTATGTTCCAAAGGGCTACCAGTCTAGAATAGTGGCTTTATTAGCCACAGAATGCAAGAGAATCACTCGTGAAGCTTTTTACAAATTGCCTACCCAGGCTCCTGCCCTGACCTTACAGGGTGAGGTGTGTCCCAAGCAACTAGGCTCTTCAGAGGTCCTGCATTCGGAAGCACTCCTAGATTAAGAACGGCCTGTCTATAACACAACTCTCTGAGAACTGCTACCATTCCTTCTTTTCAAGGACCTCTAAGAAGTTCCATAAAATCTCCTAAAATTATGTCACCATCAATTTAATTACTTTCTTAAAGTGGTATACTTAGGATTCAATTCTAAGCATGACCACGCCAGTTACCTATAACATGACACTCAAAATCACAAAGGTGGTAGTTTTTTCTTCTGATAAAAGTAATTCACCAGTAACGATAAATAAACACAGAGCTGGACTTACCCGTTCTACAGCTGCATTATGATATGGGAGCTCCTCCTCACTGCAGAAGAAAAACAGTGCATGTGAAACAGCTGAAATCAGTGAACTTCTTAAAAATTATAACCCTATAGGTAGATATGATATACAACCATTTATTTGTCAATACAAGAGTTACATAAGCTTCCATTCTACCAAATCCAATATAAAAAATTAACTATTCTATAACAACAATGGCCCCTATTTTCAAATCTCTAGACCAGCATGTCCAATTCTGTAATCTCTACCACATGTGACTACTGAATTTTTAATGTAAATTCAAATAAGTAAAGTTAAAAGTCCAGTTACTTGGTTTCACTAGCCAAAGTTCAAATACACAAAGGTCATACAGACACAGGAGGCCACCATATGGGACAATGTGGCTGTAGAAAGAATGTTTCCACCATTGCAAAAGTCCTGGACAACACTGCTGTACACAGCGAGTCCACAACCTTTTTCTGTAAAGGTAAATATTTAAGTAGTAAATATTTTAGGCTTTGCAGACCACACAGTCTTTTTCTTAACTACTCAACGCTGACATTGTATTGTGAAGGCAGACGTAGACAATATGTAAATTAAGTGTGGTTTTATTCCCATAAAACTTTTTCAAAACCTCTTGAATTTTGGTTTGCGGGCCACAGTTTGCCAACCTCTATTCTAGACCCGTCATCTCCACTCCCTGGCTCCAACCATGGCAATGATAAAGGATTGTTTAAAAAAAAATAGTAGAAGGAAATAAAACCTCCTCTAAGTAGATTTATGAATTAAAAAGAAAATTCTTAACTTTCATTCTGTAAATAAGAAAAGCTTCATTTTTCAAAACTTCAATGAGGATGATTTTTTTTAGTACAGCATAAGATTGAATTCATTTCTCTGACAGTAATTTTGTGATATCACCTCTTAAAACATTGAGACTCTTGTATTAACAGTATTATAAAAATAATGTGTTGTCCACAAATTATATGCTTTGAATTGCTATCCTAGTAGTACTAATGTTTTGGTAATGATATGTACTTATTCTTGCTTTCGTTTCTCAAGGCCACAGAACACTACTTTTAATTAAGACTACCTTAGCATTCAAGACTATAGTATTTTCAAATGCAGTCTTTTGCTACTCTGGAGTCCTTGGTCGAAGCATTAAGCTACAGCCATGGAGCTGACAAAAAGTGTAATAGCCAAAAGAGATCTTTGAGAGACGGTCCAAACTCCTAGTTCCACAGATAAGAAAACCAACATTTTCACTTAGTCACAGACACTTAGCGTAATACAGAGATGTTTGATACTATCTAATCCAGTGGGTTCAGTTATAAACATGATCTTCAGACTGTGTGGGAGTGTATAAAGAAAAGGCTGAGAAACCAGTTTGCAAGAAGAAAGGAAACTATGAGGATTAAATATAAAAGTCTTTTTTTACTGTAAAGTGTCCAGTGATCTTCACTGCAGGTGACACCCTGGTTTTTCTGTAGCTTTCATTATGCTCTTAGTCTAAATTTCCTTGCTGATTTATAATTTCGATCACTAAGCCCCAAAATGTGTGAATGACAGATTTCTGGTTTAAAAGTACACCTATCCCCCTTCAGCCCTGCCCAGGCAGGTCAGGGTTACAGGAAAGCAGCCGCATCCCAGGGCTGGGACCACCGAGGTGAGCAGCTGCCCAGCCCGGTGGGCAGGGAGCACGGGTCCGACAGGGCTGTGGGCGACACTGAGCTACACCAGGCGCGTGGCAGGCCCAGGCCACAGCTGCAGGAAACACACTGTGGCCTGCTCAGTGCCGGGCACAGCCTCTCAGTCAGCCAAGACCCTCCAAGGACAAGCTCCAGAACGGCCTGGGTTCCTGGGAAGGGCGGAGTGTAGCTCACGGCAAACCTTTTAATTAAAACATGTAATACGGTAAACAACGAAAAGCTTCAGCCAGCACTTCAGAACCATCTGAAACTCCGGGCAGCTCTGTCACGTGGCTCCCGCAGGCTGCCTGCCCCTGCGCGCAGGGGCGTGTGTCTGTCCCGTGCAGTGTTTGGCAGGACCTCAAGCCAATCTGAGAGTTTCTGTTTAGCTGAAACTCCAAGCATTATTTTTGACGACTATTTACTACTGAATGTTCAGTTGGTGACACTGAAGGTCTTTTACTCAGAAGAAATGAATCAAGAAGAAACTGAGGCACCAGTACTCCTGAACTGCTGAGGATGGCCTTGCTCTCCTGCCCACTCTTCCAAGTAGGATGTCACGGAGACCCCCCTGAGGGAGCTTCCCCCTTGATGTGGTGCCTCAGCCTCCCCGCTACAGTATGACAGAGGCATAATCTGTGAGTATGAGCCAATGTGGAGATAAGACTTTGGCTTCCACATTTTGAGAGCATTCAAACTGTTCTCATCAAAACCCACTTCTTGTCATCTTGGTGACCTCGCACTCCTCAGATGTGAATGCCAGAGAGGCCATTAGAGTAACTTGGGGTGAAAAAAAGTGTTGGTGGGATATGAGATTCTTACATTTCTCTTATTAGGCCAACAGTCTGAAAGGGACAACAAAGGTTTAGCACTGTCCTTAGAGGACGAACACCTTCTTAATGGTGACATAATACAACAAGTTTTTTTAAACACAAGTAATAACTTGACCTTGAAAACAGTTATGGCGTTCAGGTGGGTAACTGACTTTTGTCCCAATGCCAAGTACATGAAGACAGACACTGATGTTTTCATCAATACTGACAATTTAGTGAAGTCTTTTGAATTTAAACCACTCAGAGAAGTTTTTCACAGGTTATCCTCTAACTGATAATTACTCCTATAAAGGACTGTTTCAAAAACTGCACATTTCATACCAGGAGTATCCCTTCAAAGTGTTTCCTCCCAAGGGCAGTGGGTTGGGTTAAACAGTGTCCAGAGATTTGGTGCTAAAAATCTCTGAAATGATGAGTACATAAAACCAGTTATGTTTGAAGATGTTTATGTTGGGATTTGTTTGAATTTATTAAAAGTGGATTTGTATTCCTGAAGACACAAACCTTTTCTTTTTATATAAGATACATTTGGATGTCTGTCAACTCAGACATGTGACTGCAGCCTATGGCTTTTCTTCCAAAGAAATTATCACATTTGGGCAGGTTATGCTAAGGAACACTACATACCATTATTAATTTGACATTCTTCCAAAGCCTTGAGAAGGACAGGATACTTTGTGGAAAGTGTTAAAGTTGGTACTGCAAAATCCCCAGTGGAAAACTCTAGGAAAGGTCCCTGTGCTGGACTATACTGATCTGAAACCCATGAAGAACCTATAAACTGGAGACTGGAGGGTTAGACTTTACTTGTAAGTTATTTAGACAGAAATCAAGTCAGGCCCTTTAAAAATAATATGCAAAGGAATTATACATCTTATAAAGGAATTGGTTTTTGTTAATAAAACAAATAAGACCAAACAATTTGAACATGTCATTCTATGGACTAGAACTTCTCAAAAGGATTTCATTGAATTATAAGCTCATTGGTCCATAACAACAAGGCAGTGTGGAGTTCTATTCATTGAAAAATATATGTTAAAGGTTTTGTGTCTATCTTACATGGATTACCAATTTTTTTAAATAATGTAGTTCTATGTAAAAAACTCAGTTATACTGAGCAATATTTCATGTGTTTCTGGTCATTTCTGAAGGTACTTTAAAATGTTGTGACTATTTTTTATGAACTGTTTTTCAATATCACTCACTACTTTCTGGTGTTTGTATCAACTGTTACTTAATATCACTTAGTAATTTCTGGTGTTTGAATGTTATGGTTGTTTCAATACTGTATAAATGGATTAGTGAATTTTAAAAAAGTACACCTATCCATTCTTCATTTACTGGCAGAAGAGGGCTTGTCAACACCACTGGAATGTACTTCCCAGGTGATTAGGTCAGCAGGGACATCATGAAAGAATAAAAACATCTGACACCCTTTATGCACACCAAGAATGATATTTCTGGAGTGAGTAGCTGCTCTGGACAAAAGCAACATTTTGTACAGCTGATGTGAGCAGATCATGACAACTGTTTATGTGAATGTTCCTAACTGCAAATGAAGGGCTCACTAAGGCTGCCTACCACAGGACCCGTTCTTTGAAGTTGCTGCATACATTTCCTTTGTGTCCTCCGATTTATTGAACAAGTAACAGGCCTAATTGTGCCTATTCTCAATACTAAATCAGAACCCATTCTGCACTTACTCATGGAATGATCCTAATGATCTGCTTGGGCCCCATGGTCTGTGTTGGAAGGTCCTATAGAAAGAACTGCTTTGTGAAATACAAGATGAATTCAAGACTGCACACAGCACTCACCACATCTTATCCTCAAACCATGCCACTGAAAACCCTGGGAGAGCAGGACGCACAAACATACATAAAGCCAAGGTCAAGGTCAGCCTTGGGAAAATCCTGGAATAGACAAACTTGGACTTGAATTTCCCCCCCACCCCAATATTTACATCATTTCCTTTTGCCCTGTCACAACTCCACCAGGATCTGGTTGCCTACGCAGCCCCGGTTTAGAATCCCCAAATATGTACTGAATTCCCACTAACCAAGCCTTTTTTAATATGCATCATTTTACTTATTTTTTAATGTTTAAAATTGAGATATCATTGATATAACATTGCATTGGTTTTCAGCATACAACATAATGATTTGATATACATATATATACTACAAAATGATTACTACATTAAGTTTCATTAACATCCATCATCACTCATAGTTATAAACTGTTTTTTTTCCTTGGGATGAGAACTTTAAGATCTACTCCCTTAGCAACTTACACACAACACAGTGTTGTCACCATGCTTTTTTATAGCTGAATAATATTCCACTGTGTGCATGAGAGAGAGAATATATATACGTATGATCACATTTTCGTTATCCATCAGTGGACACTTAAGCTGTTACCATGTTTTGGCTACTATAAATAATACTGCAATGAACACACAGGTAGAGGTATCTTTTCAATAGAGTGATTTTGTTTCCTTTGGATAAATACCTGGAAGTGAAATGGCTGAATCATATATAGGATAGTCCTATTTTTTATTTTTTGGGAAGGCTCTATACTGTCATCCAAAGTGGCTGTGCCAATTTACGTTCTTACCAGTAGTGCACCAGACTTCCCCTTTCTCCACACCCTTGCCAACATTTAGCTCTTGTTGTTTTTATAATAGCCATTTAAAAGGTGTGAGGTGATACCTTATTATGGTTTTGATTTGCATTTCCCTCATTATTAACGATGTTGAGCAGCTTTTTGTGAACCTGTTGGTGCCATCTGTATGTCTTCTTTGGAAAAATGTCTACCCATTTTTTAATTAGATTGTCTGAGTTGTTTTTTTTTTGTCTATTGAGTTGTATGAGTTCTTTATATTTTGTATTAACCACTTACCAGATATAACTTTTTCCTATTCAGTAGGTGGTATTTCATTTTGTCGATGGCTCCCTTGGCTGTGCAAAAGCTTTTTAGTTTGATGTGGTCCCATTTGTTTACTTTTGTTTTTGTTGCCTTGCTTTTGATCAAATCCAAAAAGTCATGGGTAAGACCAATGTCAAGGACTTATTGCCTATGTTTTATTCTAGGAGTTTTATGGTTTCATGCCTTACATTCACATCTTTAACCGACTTTGAGTTGATTTTTGTGTGTGGTGTAAGATACTGGTCCAATTTCATTCTTTCACATGTGCTCTTCAGTGTTCCTAGCACCATTTACTGAAGAACCTGTCCTTTCCCTATTGTACATTCTTGGCTCCTTTATCATAGATTAATTGATCATATATATGTAGGTTTATTTCTGGGCTCTTGATTCTGTTCCGTTGGTATCATACTGTTTTTGTTACCAGACCTTTGTAATATACTTTGAAATCAGGAAGTGTGATGCCTCCAGATTTGTTCTTCTTGCCAAAGACTGTTTTAGCTATTGAGGGGCTTTTGTGGTTCCAAACAAATTTTAGGATTGTTTGTTCTACTGCTGCGATAGATGCCCCTGGAATTTTGATAGGAATACATTGAATCTGTAGGTCAATTAGAGCAGGAGGAACATTTTAACAATACTTAATTCTTCCAATCTATGAGCATGGATTCTTGCCATTTATGTCTTCTTCCATTTCTTTCAACAGTGTCTTAAGTTTTCAATGTACATGTCTTTCCCTCCTTAGTTAAGTTGATTTGTAGGTATTTTATTCTTTTTGATGCAATTGTAACTGGGATTGTTTTCTTAATTTCTCTTTCCAATAGTTTCTTACCAGTTTGTAGAAATGCAACTGATTTTGTATCCTACTACATTACTGAATTTGTTTATTAATTGCAACAGCTGTTTGGTGTCATCTTGAAGGTATTCTATATATAAGATCATATCATCTGCAAATAGAAACAGTTTTACTTCTTCCTTTCCAATTTGGATGCCTTCTATTTCTTCTTGCACAACTGTTCTGGCTGGGACTTCCAGTACTATGTTAAGTAAAAGTCGCAAGAATGAGCATCTTTGTTTTATTCCTGTTCTTAAAGGAAGAGCTTTCTGTTTTTCACCATTGAGTATGTTAGCTGTGAGCTTCTCATACATGGCTTTATTATGTTGAGATATATTCCCTCTATACCCCATTTTGTTAATTATATTTTTATGATGTATGGATGTTGAATTCTGTAAAATGTCTTGAGACTTAACAGATAGATGATAAAGCAAGAATGCGGTCAACTTTCCTATGTGGATTTTCTTGCATTATTATTTCACACCTAAAAACTTTTATACAAAATCTGCTGTGTGCACAAGAATGACCTCCATAGAACTTTTCCCCCTCAAATCTCTGTGTTGGCATCCATTAATTTTCACAGCCATCCAAGGAGAAAGCAAGGGATTGTTGCCTTACCTGGAACTACACACAATGTCTAGAATATGCATATAAAGCACTGCATCTGCCTCATACATGTGGCTGGAATGTTGAAGGCATGCACTAATGTTTCTGAATGATGTATGAAGGGCAGGATGAACACATGCCTGCAGACACGTATGCATCTTTACCTTGCCACCTACATATTCTTCAAGTAAAAGAAAAGAAGGACCAAAATCTGGATGGCTCCATGGGTCAGACCCGGCCCACTGCCTGTTTTTGTGAATAAAGTTTTAATGGAACACTGCCATATTCATTCAGTGAAGTATTGTCTGTGGTTTTCTACATGCTGCAATGATAAAGTTGAATAGTTGTGACAAAGATTTTATGGTCCATAAAGCCAAAAATATTTAATATCTGGCTCTTTACAGAAAATGTGTGCTTACTTCACTTTAGAAAAAGTTTTCCTCTAAGGGAAATAGGCCCCGCAAGGGCACTTACAGAAAACTCCAAGCTGACAGCAAGAAAATACGCCTCAAAGAAACACAGTAAGTGAAAACAACAACATAGGCATTGCTGGAAAGAGAGGGACCCTAACTGGATCTATTTTTTTCATATGCTATTAAACTTCAAAGAATTACTAATTCAAATACATATGGCTGTAATTTTCCAGTAGTTTAGATGGACTATTTCTGTCACTGTGAGATCAGTTTTCACTTGGAAACTTAAAATTTCACATTAAAATCACTAAACTGGATACACTGACTAAATTTTATTTCTTTCTGTAGTAAATTTGCCTAAATTTAGATTTACCACTGTCAAAATTATTAGATGGGTAGAAAGAGTTCTAAAGCTCTCATTATCAAAGCAGATATTCTTTAAAAACAGAAACACCTTATTCTGGCTTTAAAATGTTTATATAGTCACAGTAAACTACAGACAACCTGCTAGGTTTTAGAAACATACATATTTTGATAATTAGTTGAAAATCTGAAGCTTGGTATTAGTTTAATCTTTACTTTTTATACAATTTCCTTCCAATTCTTCTATTAATAACTTGTGACCTCGAAGCACTATCTATCATTATCCAAATACCAAGCATTCTTTGTTGAGCAGACTAACAGTGACTATTTTTTGATAAAAATGCTGGAAGCGCTCTAATTCTTAAGTAAGCTCAGTTTCTCCCTTCTCCAGATGTCAGTCCATTGCAGGCACCCAGACTGGGACAACTCCCCATCTCTGAATACTAAATAAAGGCTTCCACATTCCGGCATCAAGCCAGGCTGGTTTGGCAACAGTTTTTATATTTATTGTGAAATATGTTATAACACCACATTAGTTCTGTACCATATTTGCCAATTACTGTCATCTGCCTTCACATATCATAACAAGTAATTTAAGTTACTAAAACTGTAATTAGATATGAAGTCAGCAGCCTTCAGAGAAGGCTACAAAGCTACTTTATGCCATTTTATTGTATTGACGTTGACACTTAAAAGCCAATTGCCTTGCAGAACCAATCAAAAAGTGCAAAGAACTAAGGGAGAAGAACAAAATGCTCTTTTGATCAAGGTGTGACAGGGAGCAATATCAAATCATCAGCTCAGCAGGAAGTGTTTTACTTAAATTAGGCATTGTAATAAAAATCAATGACTTTGATGAAATTTAACAAAGCCTAACATTACACTAAAATCCATTTCTATGCTTCATTATATTCATTTTTGCTGCCTGCTTTAGGATTGTATCACAGAATAAATAAAAAAAATTGCTGTGATAGTATGAGAACTGGCTCCAGTTGACTTCATTTTCAAAGAAGTGGTAAGCATAGTGATCTGAGTATACCTTAATGGAAGCGATCACTTAAAACAGTATCCTTCTCTTCAGGCACTCTTTCTCCCCACCTTTAATTTTCTTTCTAGGCTTTCAACACACTTCTGTGTTTCTCTTATTAAACATACAGCAGAGCAGTACCAGGCAGTACAATGCAGAAGTTCAGAACACAGGCTCTGCTGAGATTGCCCAGGTCCACATCCCAGAGCTGACATAATGGTCAGCACTTGGGCCACTTGCTTGATCTCTCAGTGTTTCAGTTTCATCTAAAAAAAAGGTAAGAAAGCATACCTACCCCCAAAGAGTTTTGAGAAGAATAAATGAGTTAATCCACATAAAGAGCTTAGAATGGTGCCTGGCATACAGTATAAATGCTCAATAAATACTAGCTAATATTATTAAGATAAATTATTAACTGACATTTTCCCCACAGGAGCCAAATGGACTTCAGCACAGAGGGTAAAAAACACAAAGTAACAGTGCAATTTTTAGATTGCCAAATACAGGGCAGGCTCTTGGGCCACAACCCAGTTCACATTGTTTCAAGCAATGAGAAAAGAGAATTAGGTAATTATTAGACCTTTTTGGAATGCACAGGTTTTTCCTATGTATTCTGCACTAATTACACCATTTTATATAAAAACATATTTTCTAAGGGTTCACTCCCACTATACAAACACGTGGGGAGGTCAAAAGTAGCTGAGTTGTATTCCACCTTCAGAATCAAAATCTGGGACAGAACCCAGAAATCTAGTTTTTTAAAAAACAACAAATATTTACCATTCTAATGTGCAGGAAAGTTTGGGACCCACTGATCTTGATAACGCTAAATGCTCAAATTGTCCTTCAAAATTTCATTTGCATACCTCAGATCTGCACATCAACCCACACAAATGTGTAATCATTTCCTGCCACATTTGTGACCACGTTTGATTTACTTAGGGAAAAAAAAAAATGGAAGAAAGCGTTTAAGAACGTATTCTTATCATAACAGTTAAAATACTGCTCAGTTAGTCTGCTGAAATTCAAAATCTTCTAATTATAACTACTCAGAAGAACATTCTGAATGTGCTAATGTCAACAGGTATAACAATAACACGTTATATTTGTCCAGACCTTACATAGTATTCTATCATTTTATTTCCTCAAAGCTTCAGCTATACTGTAAGGTACATAGAGCAGTTAACGATTTCTGTTTTACAGATGAGGCATGAAATGGCCAGCTGAGATGGGCAAAACCACAGGAAGAGAATCCATTCGCTGACTCCCAGAACTGTTTCTGTTTGTTTGCTTGTTTTACCCTGAGAAAAACACGATACAACAAAATACTTTCTAAATGCAAGAAAACTAAACAGAAGGAGAAAACAAAGTCTGAGCATGCTAAGTTACTGCTATGAGCTATCAAGAAATTGTATTTTTCCTTAAAAATGTGATCATACATCATAAAATAGAAACCCTGGCTTTTTCCTATTTATAATAAATGAGACTGGAGAAGAATAAATTTGAATGAGAAATTAGTCACTAAATTGTATGGAACCAAATAAACCATAGAGAGGAAGAAGTCTCCAGCCTGTGGGAACCTGACTAGGCAATGCCAGAACCAGAACAGGGAGATTCACATCATCTGCAGGATGTTTTTAAGAGTCAGTATCACTTTAACCACTTTACAGTGTTCTAGGCCGTTTTCAACTCTTTCTATAACATACTCAGGAAAAATGGAATTAATTTTGAAAAGCAATAACATGAATACATTTACAAGTATAAGGAAGATCAATGGTATTTCTTTTCATTGCTCATTTTTACACTGCATAACACTGAAGTTCTAACTGCTAATTATTTGTAAAATGCATTTCTATAAAATGAAATGTTTTGTAATTATTTCTGAGTTACGAAGTGTTATTTTTCTATTTAATTCTGCTAAATTATTAATACAGCTCATTTATTGCCTTAATGTTCTAACTAAAATACAATGAATATTAAAGACTGTATTCTTAACTATAGTTCGACTTCAATCACAGAGGTTAAAAATGCTAGGAGTTTAATAACAGAGAATACATTGCAGGATCAGTTCTACAATGTTATTCACAGCAATGCTATTAGAAATAAAATCAATGTAATAGGTGACCATAGAAATATTATAACAAAAAAGTTAGCTTGTAATCTGTGCAACTTACTGTAAAAAGCCAAATCTATCCGTGACTTTGTAAACAAGGTAATCAGCATCTTCCCAAGGTTCAATCTCTGCACCTTCTCGTCCCTGCAAGAGGGGAAAAAGAAAGTGTTATTGGGAAGAAAAGACTGAAAAACAAGAATTATTTTTTATGTATGAACAGTAAGACCTAGAAATAAGGCATTATCAACATTAACTAACTTTAAAACAAACAGCTTTGGACAATATAATCACTATTTCCTAGTTACAGACTTTGGAAGTTCCTATGCCAGCAACAATGGCCACATAACTAAGCCTTGATCAGGCGTGGGTTCCTTTTAGAGGCCAACTGGGGAAGAGGGTAAGACAGCCATCCAAGACCCAACTGCTGAACGTTAACATTTCAGAGTAAACATGTCTTTGAAAAAAGGTATTTCTTGCCTTTTCATCCAAACTTCTCAGAGGAGTAGGCCATCTACGTTGCTCTCTACTTCTCTACTTCACAGCTACATCAGCTTAGATACCGATTCTTGCCAAAGTCAAAAATGATCTCCCACTGTCAAATCCAGTGGACACTCTTCTATCCTGATCTGCCAGATGTGTCTGGTTACTGTCAGTGTCGCCACTCCCTATTCCTCAGCCTCCACGATGCCGTTCCTCTCGTGGTTCTCTCATACCTTTCCACCTCGTCTTCTGATGGCTTCTTCCTGGGTGCATCTTAATTGTTGGTGTGCCCACAGCTCTATCGTCAGCCTACCACTCTTCTCATTCTACTGTTGAGGCTGTTAAGTAGCAGCGATTGGAGAAGAAACCCCAAATGTACAGTCTCTACCAGTCCCTCAAATTTCAGACTCAATACCCAACTGCCTTGTGGAGCCTTCCATCTGGTGTATTCTATCATTTTCTGCTTATGTGTTTTCTTCCAGGTAGCTGTAAACATCATTGGCAAGGATGGCTGTACTGTGAATCCTCTAAGGCCTAGCACAATGGTCACTAAGTGTTAACTGCATGGGAAAAAATGCAAGCAAGCGTGACTGAATGACAGTTCTCTGGGTTTTAAATTAGTTAAGTAGTTAAGTAAGTTGATGAGGTCTTTCATGAACTACACTAAATCCTAATCACAATAACAGGAAACTGTGTCTGATATTCCAACCAACCAACTTAAAACCAAACTCTGGGACCATGACTGTGAAGGTGAGCACTGCTTGTATGCTTCCCTAGAAGCAGGGGACAGCCCAGGTGGCTCTCTGTAATTTCATGCTCCTGTTCTTCTCTCAAATAATCAAAAATAGCAGATATGAAATTACATGCAAGTGATATAAATATAAAACATGACATTTATAAATCAATGCTACAACTCATTATAGACCTCAAGAGGCAAGATAATATTCAGGAAGCATCTAAATCATCAACAATTGTGATTTCTATGGCATCAAAAATCAGATTCTATCACTAACAGGATAAAATACTAACAGAGATTTTATATTGTATAAATTCAGATTTTCAGATCCATGTTAAATTTTCACTAACACATGTAAATTATGAATAAAATGGGTATTTATGCTAACATATTCAAATATTTATTGAATACCCACAATGAGTCAGGAACTGTTCTAGGTTTTTAGGTTACAAGAGTAAATCCACAAAAGAAATTCTCACCCTCAGAGAGTTTACATTCTAGGAGTGAGTGCAGATGACAAATAGAGTATAAAGTATACAGATACAGTAAGTGCTACTGAAAGACAAGTAGAGAAAGAAGATACAGAGAGTCAGGGTGGAGGGCTATTAAACAATATGGTCAGAGCAGACCTCACTGATAAGGAGCATGTGGGGAAGAGATGAAGAGGTGAGACAAGAAGCATGAGGACACCCAGGGGAAAAGTGGACTGGGCAGAAGAGATGCGCCACGGCCAGAGGCAGGGGCAAGCCTGGTGTGTGGGAAGAAGAGCTATAGAGAGCAGAATGGCTGGAGGAGGGGACAGGAGGGAGAGAGAATTTGGAGATGCAGTCAGAGAAAAAAGATGACTTCAGTGGTCACATGAAGTAAACAAACTGATTCTGTAATTTAAGCTCTCCAAAAAGCAAATCCATTTCTATTTTTGTTTTTTCTAATAAAACTTACTCAAAGAGCAAATATTGGATACTTACTCTGTCATACTTGGCAACGATTTCAGCTCGCTCCTGGGCAAGTTTGAGTGCTACATCCTGATCTGAATCTGTGGAGAGATCAAATTTAGATGAACTGTTGGTTAAATGTAATACTACGACAAAACAAATAAAAATAAAACAATAAATCAATATTGCCTAACATGACAAACTAGTAATATATAACCTTAAAAGGATGAGTTAAGTATCTATAACTTTGAAATATCAACTTGTCTACTATTTCAATATTACATATGATATTCAAAAGGAAGCCAATTTGTTAACATGGCATTAACTTAGGGAATATGATAAATCATATGCCCAAGAATCAATTTTGGATCTAATTTCATAGAACCCAAGTATCAAAGTAGAAGCTGAATCCAAAAGCTCTGTTTTTGGTGAAATCTACTTGGGTAAATAAGAACATCATCCAAAAAGGGCTTTAAAATTAAATCCTTTTAAAAACTAAGGCTTTTAAAAATCTTTCCACAAAATAAACTAGTGTAAGATATATTTCAGCAATTAAAAAAAAAGTTATTTCTCTTACATGATTAAAACAACCATTTCTTCATTTAGTCTCTCAGGTCCCCCTTACTGGTTGCCCCAGTACTATAATAATCCCGTCTTAACACACACACACACACACACACACACACACACACACACCCCAGTACTATAATAATCCCCAGTCTTAACACACACACACACACACACACACACACACACACACACACACACACACACACCCCTTTTTATGACCAGCAGCTATCTTTCAAACACAAATCTGACAACAAACAAAATAGGACACATACGATTACACATCCATCCCAAGTGCCATAAATAAAAACAAAAGACCAATGACAGATTGTTTAAAAGGCACCTCTGATGAAGAGGGAAAAGACAGCATTCCTCTGAACACTGGGCAAAGTCATGAGCAAAGAACTCACAATAGTAACACTAGCAGCCACACTGTATCTGTGTTCTTACAAAGTGCCTCCAAACAGTTCAGATATTGTGCAGACACTATGAGCAGTACTTTACATGCCTTATCACGTTTAGGTCTCATAACACTCCGAGATATGTATCATAGCAATTCTATTACAGAGATTTTTTTTAAATTAGGTTTAGAAATTTTAAACAACTTGTCTAAGGTCACAAATCTAGGATTCAAATCCACAGTCTTGACTGAATACAGCCTTTAATTTTAACCATTACTTTATAAAAATAACTACTAAAGACACCAAAAAGGACTCCCAGTTAAAGATCACAGATAGAACACACCCTTTCCTTATCCGTTCCTCCTAAAACCCCACTAAAATGACAATATAGGGATTCTTTAAGTCCTCTTCCTCTAAGGCCCAGCAAACGGTGGTTCCTGGAGAGAGGGAGGGTGGGGTCAAAAACGGGGCTAAGGGGTCAACTCCTGGGGCTGCAGAGGCATGCACAACACAGGAGGCTGGCTGCAGGGAAGAAGGCCAAACCCTCACCCGCCAAAGCAGGAATTCAGTAGGTAACACCTCAAACTGCAGAGGCAGGAAATGGCAATACAGGCACGTCATCTAGTGCTATGGGTGTAAACAGAAATAATCGTCTGGGGGGGGTGGAAGCAGCTTCAGCTACAGGATGGGCAGAGAGCAGTGGGGGAGTATGAGGTCGGCTGTTTTCCAAAATTAATGTCACAGATTGTTGAATCTTTAAACCAAGTACAGCTACCCTTGAACACATCAGGGGTTAGGGGTGGCATCCCCTGCACAGCCCAAAGTCCTTGTTTAACTTTTAATCTACCAAAACTTAACAACTGAGAGCATACTGCTGACCGGAACTTACTGGTAACAGAAACAGTCAACAAACAAGTATTTTGTATGTTCCATGTATTAAATACTATGTTCTTATAAAAAAACTAAGCTAGATCAACATCCATTCATGATAAAAACTCTCAACAAAATGGGTAGAGAGGGCAAGTACCTCAACATAATAAAGGCTGTATATGAAAAACCCACAGCCAATATTATACTTAACAGCGAGAAGCTGAAAGCTTTTCCTTTAAGATCAGGAACTAAACAAGGATGCACACTCTCTGTGCTTTTATTCAACATAGTTCTACAGGTCCTAGCCATGGCAATCAAACAACACAAAGAAACCAAAGGCATCCAGATTTGTAAGGAAGAAGTCAAACTGTCCCTGTTTGCAGATGACATGATATTATACATAAAAAGCCCTAAAGAATCCACTCGAAAAATACTAGATCTAATATCTGAATTCAGTAAAGTTGAAGGAAACAAAATTAATACACAGAAATCTGTTGTATTCCTATACACTAATGATGAACTAGCAGAAAGAGAAATCAGGAAAACAATTCCATTCACAATTGCATCAAAAAGAATAAAATACCTAGGAATAAACCTAACCAAGAAAATGAAAGACTTATACTCTGAAAACTACAAGACACTCATGAGAGAAATTAGATACCAATAAATAGAAACACGTCCCATGCTCACTGATAGGAAGAATTAATATTGTCAAAATGGCCATCCTGCCTAAAGCAATCTACAGATTCAATGCAATCCCTATCAAAATACCTACAGCACTCTTCAATGAACTAGGGCAAATAGTTCTAAGATTCGTATGGAACCACAAAAGACCCCGAATAGCCAAAGCAAACCTGAGAAGGAAGAATAAAGCTGGAGGGATTATGCTCCCTGACTTCAAGTTCTACTACAAAGCTACTGTAATCAAGACAATTTGGTACTGGCACAAGAACAGACCCACAGACCAATGGAACAGACTAGAGAGCCCAGATATAAACCCAAGCATACATGGTCAATTAATATATGATAAAGGAGCCATGGATATACAATGGGGAAATGACAGCCTCTTCAACAGCTGGTGTTGGCAAAACTGGACAGCTACATGTAAGAGAATGAAACTGGATTACTGTCTAACCCCATGCACAAAATTAAACTCAAAATGGATCAAAGACTTGAATGTAAGTCATGAAACCATAAACCTCTTAGAAAAAAACACAGGCAAAAATCTCTTGGACATAAACATGAGCAACTTCTTCATGAACATACCTCCCCAGTCAAGGGAAACAAAAGCAAAAATGACCAAGTGGGACTATATCAAACTAAAAAGCTTCTGTACAGCAAAGGACACCATCAGTAGAACAAAAAGACATCCTACTGTATGGGAGAATATATTCATAAATGACATATCCAGTAAGGGGTTGACATCCAAATTATATAAAGAGCTCATGCACCTCAACAAACAAAAAGCAAATAAGCCAATTAAAAAATGGGCAGAGGAGCTGAACAGAAACTTCTCCAAAGAAGAAATTCAGATGGCCAACAGGCACATGAAAAGATGCTCCACATCGCTAATCATCAGAGAAATGCAGATTAAAACCACAATGAGATATCACTTTACACCAGTTAGGATGGCCAACATTCAGAAGACAACCAACAAGTGCTGGTGAGGATGTGAAGAAAGGGGAACCCTCCTACACTGCTGGGGGGAATGTAAAATAGTTCCACCATTGTGGAAAGCAGTATGGAGGTTCCTCAAAAAACTCAAAATAGCAATACCATTTGACCCAGGAATTCCACTCCTAGGAATTTACCCTAAGAATGCAGCAGCCCAGTTTCAAAAAGATAGATGCACCCCTATGTTTATCGCAGCACTATTTACAATAGCCAAGAAATTGAAGCAACCTAAGTGTCCATCAGTAGATGAACGGATAAAGAAGATGTGGTACATATACACAATGGAATATTATTCAGCCATAAGAAGAAAACAAACCTTACCATTTGCAACAACATGGATGGAGCTAGAGGGTATTATGCTCAGTGAAATAAGCCAGGTCGAGAAAGACAAGTATCAAATGATTTCCCTCACATGTGGAGTATAAGAGCAAAGCAAAAACTGAAGGAACAAAACAGTAGCAGACTCACAGAACCCAAGAATGGACTAACAGTTACCAAAGGGAAAGGGACTGGGGAAGACGGGTGGGAAGAGAAGGATAAGGGGGAAAAAGGCGTATTATGATTAGCACACATAATGTAGCCGGGTGGGGGTGGGGGGATACGGGGAAGGCAGTATAACACAGAGAAGACAAGTGATTCTATAGCATCTTATTATGCTGATGGACAGTGACTGTAATGGGGTATGTGGTGGGGACTTGATAATAGGGGGAGTCTAGTAACCATAATGTTGCTCATGTAATTGTACATTAATAATACCAAAATTTAAAAAAGTTAAGCTAGAGAAAATTGTTTTTTTTTCAAATTATTGCAAATCTCTGAAAATATTTACAGTGTATCTACTGAAAAAATTCTGTGTATATATGGACCAGTGCTATTCAAACCCGTGTTGTTCAAGGGTGAACTATATAGGTGTGATAAAAATAAAATCTAAATTTAAAAGACCGCACATGGGAAAAGAAATCAAACTTACTAGAACCCAAAGAAACACAAGTTTTAAGATATCACTGCACCCATCTCAGACTGACCACCGAGCACTGATACTCCTCAATGTTGACAACAGTTGGAAAAGTCAGCACGGCCTTACTCTGAGGGTAGACATAAAGTGTATAAAATCTTTCTGGAAGGCAGTTTGATTAATATGTATCAAAAATCTGAAAACAGCATATCTTTTCCCTAATAATTACACCTCTACAGATTATACCAATGAGATAATCAAACAAGGTGTTTATAACCATAAAAGCAAAATGAGATTTTGTAAATTTTTTAAAGTTTACTTGGGGAAAAATGTTTACATCATTGCTTTTCTCAGACTACAAAGTGTCAATATGCTATTCTTTGGGGAAATATGAGTAAATAATAGATTGGTTCATTAACGTAACAAAAATACAGATTTTCATGGTAAACTAGGGCTATCAAAGTCTGGGATAATTAGCTCTATGCTCACACTTCCACAGAAGGGCAGGGAAAGCATATTAAAGAAATGTAACTTTAACCATTAGATTTCATTTCCATTATCAGAAAAGCTAAGCATAAATTTCTATGGTGATTAGGCCAAATTTAACAGATGAGTGCTTTCTTTGTATTATATAATGTATATAATGCAAAATATACTTCATACCAGTCTTTTATTCCTGCTGCTGGTCCTAGGAGTCTCAAGTCTATTTCCAACTTAATAAGAAGTTTAAAAAGTATAAAGGCAAGAACTAGAAATGGTATGGAACTGGGAACTAAAAATGCCAAGTACCCCAGAAAATATCACTGTGGCAAACTGTAAGATATAAAGCTTCACATGGATCATCTCCAGTCTACAGATTTCCAGAAAGGAAAACCTAACAATATAATAGACGTATTACTGGAATTGAATGAAACTGTATCCTCATTTTATGGGAAAAAGACAGTATACGTTAACATGATTAGAATAGTTGACAACTCTAAATCAAATAAAATTAAGTTTTGAATCTTTACGTTCATTTAGAAATTTCTTATCCTTGTATTTCTGCACGGGGAAAAAATTTTATAATACTGATGAATTCTTTTCTTCAAAAAGAAAGTGAAGTGAAAGTCAAACTAATTTTATATAGCCAAACTTGCTTCTTTGAAGAGACTAAATAGAAATGCCAGTTTTTCCCAACACTTGAGTTTAGAGACACTATTTAATAATCAGCTTTGTGAGGCAATCATCTTTAGAGTAAGAAATAGTATCCTTATGCAGAATTTTCTATAGTTTGTTTCTACTGTCTGATCTACAGTTGAGAAGTTTATTAAAATTTACATTAATATACTCCCTTTGGTTTCATTCTGATTGTTTATTTAGAAATTCCATTGCAAGAACAGAAAATTTGTGCTAAAACATTGACCACGAAGGTCTCAACAGCTGTCTGTGTGTGTGCAAGCCTGCACAAAGTTCCAGGCACCTAGTAAACAACAGCTGTGTCACTTAGTACTTAAATCACATCTCATTATCAAATTTAAAAAACCTATTACATTATTCAAACCAAATTAAATTAAATTATTTTTACTGACTTTACATCTAATATAACAATGTTTCCAAGTGTAAGAGGCACATTAAAACAATAAGGATCAAAAAACATTTGGGTTTAATACTCAAGAACACAGGGAAACATTTCTGGGCACAAATTTACAAAAGAAAATGAAAACTACAACATTTTAAGAAGCATTTTATAAACTGACAATTACAATATTTTAAGAAGACCACTGGTTTCATTTAAACATAAGAATCTTTTCAAAATGAAGTATCCTCCTGAATTACATTTTTTAAAAGCAGGTGTTATAACTTAGTATCACTAAGTTAACCCCAAATCGTAATTAACAATTCACCCAAAGTATTAAATGTCACATTCAATCCAATAAGAAAACAAACTGACAGCAGACTATTTTTCCTAATATACATTTTGACAGATGAATGTTGAATGTATATAAACCAACAATTTCAATTTAAAAAGTACTTTACCCTTTGTTAGATAATCAATCTGGCCTTGGGCATTAACAACAGCTTCAGTCCTCATAGAGTAAACTTATCTATTCCAAGCTTTCATTATTATATTATAGTTTTCAGGCACACCAAGAGTGTTAGGTGGTACCTCACACATTCTGCAACAAACTGCAACAGAAACGCAGAAGGCAGGTCTACTTAAAACTATATATGAAACACGCACAAGAAAGAAAACATTTGAGATACATTCTGAGGGAGAAAAAAAGACCTTGCTGTGGTTACATGGGACTACAGATCTTCAAACAAAGATGTTATTTATTGAGGGTAAAAACATGTCTTTCAGGCTAGATCCCAAGTATGAACCACACCAGCCTACACCCAGCATTCCATCTAATAACAAACAGGGGCTTTAAACAAGCAACTTCAGAATATGCCTTCATCTTGTACTTCAAAATTAGCCATATTCTTACTACTTTTTAAAAACTTGGAGCAACAAAGAAATTTTTATGTAAAACATTAAACATTAAAGCTAAAACATTAAAGGAGAAACGTTCTTCTCAAATACATTTTGTATCTTCACATAATTTTTATGTGAAAATTTCAGTCCCTGTTTCAAACACTAAGTGAATACATGCTAAATTCTGGCAGGTTCTGGAAAATTTTAACACACTACATATACAAGGAAAACAAATGTTTCATGAAACAGTATGTGTAACTACTGTAGGACGACTCTGTGAGTTTTCTGTTCTACTTGTTCTTTCCTACTTCCTTTCTTTGCTTCTTTCTTTCTTTTAAATGGGTAGGGACCTACAATTTGGAAACTACTTTGTAAACATAACAGCCACGTTAGACATGCTTTATAAACATTAGGTACACTTAGGACACTAATGAAATAAGTTTACACTCCATTAGATCCAGTTGTTAAAATTTAATGTAAGCAGAAGATCTCAGAAATTCAGAGAAAGGGAAAATTTTCAAGTCATATCCCAAGGAATGAGAATCAGACTGGCATCAAACTTATCAGCTAGACGATGATGGAGTTCTATTTTCAAAGGTTTGAGAAAAAAAATATTACCATGAACTTGGAATTCTATACCAAACCAGATTATCAATTAATTGAACATTAGGTACACTTAGGACATGAGGGAAAAAAAAGACATACAACAACAACAAAAAATTTTAGATACTACAAAGTATAGCAAGCTAAAGAATGACCCCCCCACAAAATTTCCACATCCAATCTCTGGAACCTGTGAATGCATCCTATCTGGCAAAAGGACTTTGCTAATGTGATTAAGAATCATGAGATGGGGAGATTATTCTAATCATGCAGGTGGGCCCAGTGTAGTCACAAGTCCCCTTATCAAAGAGGTCAAAGGAGAAAGTAGGAGATGCAACAACAGAAGCAAGCAGTTGGAGTCATGTGAGGACAGGATCATGGACCAAAGAGAGGAGATGGCCGACAAAAGATAGAAGATACAAGGAAAAGGATTCTCCCCGAGTGGCTCCAGAAGGAACCAGCTGCGCTGACACTTTGACTTTAGCCCAGGGAAACTGATTCCAGACTCTCAGCCTCCAGAACTAAGAGAATAAATTCATGTTGTTTTAAACCACCAAGTTATGCGATCACTTGTTACAGCAACAATAGGAAGCTAATACGGTGATCCAAGTTTACTGCCTATGTAATGTTTCTTTTAAAAATAATTTGATTCACTTCCGGGAAGATGGCGGTGTGAGCAGGGCGGCAGAAATCTCCTCCCAACACTATATTTATCTACGAAAACACAGAAAATACAACTATTCCTAAAAGAGAGACGAGAATACACAGGAAAGCGCACAGCGTGCAGCTACACCCGAGAGGACTCGGCACCCCAAGAGGCGGTCTTAAAGAGCCCAGCTGACATACGTGGCAACTATCAGTGACCAAATTATACAGCCATGAAAAGACAGAGGAATATGGTTCAGACCAAAATCAACCAGACAACCCCAGAGAGGGAGTCTGAAGGGATGGAAATGCACAGCCTCCCTGAAAAATAATTCAGAATAAAAGTCATAACCATGCTGATGGACCTACAGAGAAATGTGCAAGAGCTGAGAGAGGAAGTGAGGGAACTGAGGAAAGACAATACAGAAATCAGACAAGCAATCGACGGGCTTAACAGCAGAATGGATGAGATGCGAGAGACTGTTAATGGAATAGAAAACAGAGAACAGGAGTACAGAGCAGCTGAGGCAGAGAGAGATAAAAGGATTTCTAGGAATGAAAGAATATTAAGAGAACTGTGTGACCAATCCAAACGGAACAATATTCGCATTATAGGAGTACCAGAGGAAGAAGAGAGAGAAAAAGGGATAGAAAGTGTCTTTGAAGAAATAATTGCTGAAAACTTTCCCTTGCCGGGGAAGGAAGTAGTCTCGCAGTCCACCGAAGCTCATAGATCTCCCAACACAAGGGACCCAAGGAAGACAACACCAAGACACATAATAATTAAGATGGCAAAGATCAAAGATAAAGACAGGGTATTAAAGGCAGCTAGAGAGAGAAAAAAGATCACCTACAAAGGAAAACCCATCAGACTATCATCAGACTTCTCAACAGAAACCTTACAGGCCAGAAGAGAATGGCATGATATATTTAACGTAAAGAAACAGAAGGGCCTCGAACCAAGAATACTGTATCCAGCACGATTATCATTTAAATATGATGGAGGGATTAAACAATTTCAAGATAAACGGAAGTTGAGAGAGTTTGCCTCTCATAAAACACCACTACAGGATATCTTAAATGGACTGCTCTAGATGGAAGCACACCTAAGGCTAAAAAGATGTCACCAGAGAAAATAAAATCATAGCAAAGAAAGCAGACCATCCAAATACTAACTAAAGGCAAAGAATAAAACACCTATTATAGAAAGAATGGAGGAGGAGGAATAAGAAGGGAGAGAAAGAAAGAAACATCAGACTGTGTTTACAATAACTTAACAAGAAAGTTAAGTTAGATTGTTAGATAGTAAAGAAGCAACCCTTGAACCCTTGGTAACCACGAATCTAAAGCCAGCAATGGCAATAAGTACATATCTATCAATAATCACCCTAAATGTAAATGGACTGAATGCACCAATCAAAAGACACAGAGTAACAGAATGGATAAAAAAGCAAGACCCATCTATATGCTGCCTACAAGAAACTCACCTCAAATCCAAAGATATACACAGACTAAAAGTGAAGGGATGGAAAAAGATATTTCATGCAAACAACAAAGAGAAAAAAGCAGGTGTTGCAGTACTTGTATCAGACAAAATAGACTTCAAAACGAAGAAAGTAGCAAGAAGATAAAGAAGGACATTACATAATGATAAAGGGGTCAGTCCAACAAGAAGATATAACCATTATAAATATATATGCACCCAACACAGGAGCGCCAGCATATGTGAGACAAATACTAACAGAATTAAAGGAGGAAATAGACAGCAATGCATTCATCTTAGGAGACTTCAACACACCACTCACTCCAGAGGACAGATCAACCAGACAGAAAATAAGTAAAGACACAGAGGCACTGAACAACACACTAGAACACATGGACCTAACAGACATCTACAGAACTCTACACCCAAAAGCAACAGGATACACATTCTTCTCAAGTGCACATGGAACATTTTCCAGAATAGACCACATACTAGGCCACAAAAAGAACTTCAGTAATTTCAAAAATATTGAAATCCTACCAACCAACTTCTCAGATCACCAAGGTATAAAACTAGAAATAAATTTTAGAAAGAAATCAAAAGGCTCACAAATACATGGAGACTTAACAACACTCTCCTAATTAATCAATGGGTTAACGACCAAATCAAAACAGAAATCAAAGAATATATGGAGACTAATGACAACAACAACACAAAGCCACAACTTCTGTGGGACGCAGCAAAGGCAGTTCTAAGAGGAAAGTATATTGCAATCCAGGCCTATTTAAAGAAGGAAGAACATTCCCAAATGAATAGTCTAAAGACACAATTACTGAAATTGGAAAAAGAAGAACAAATGAGGCCCAAAGTCACCAGAAGGAGGGACATAATAAAGATTAGAGAAGAAATAAATAAAATTGAGAAGAATAAAACAATAGAAAAATCAATAAAACCAAGAGCTGGTTCTTTGAAAAAATAAACAAAATAGATAAACCCCTAGCCAGACTCATTAAGAGAAAAAGAGAATCTACACACATAAACACAATCAGAAATGAGAAAGGAAAAATCACGACGGACCCCACAGAAATACAAAGAATCATAAGAGAATATTATGAGAATCTATATGCTAACAAGCTGGAAAACAGAAGAAATGGAGAACTTCTTAGAAAAATACAACCTTCCAAGACTGACCAAGCAAGAAACAGAAAAACTAAACAGACCAATCACCAGCGACGAAATCGAATTGGTAATCAAAAAACTACCCAAGAACAAAACCCCCGGGCCTGATGGATTCACCTCTGAATTCTACCAGACATATAGAGAAGAAATAACACCCATTCTCCTTAAAGTTTTCCAAAAAATAGAAGAGGAGGGAATACTTCCAAACTCATTCTATGAAGCCAGCATCACTCTAATACCAAAACCGGGCAAAGACCTCACCAAAAAAGAAAATTACAGACCAATATCCCTGATGAACGTAGATGCAAAAATACTCAACAAAATATTAGCAAACCGAATTCAAAAATACATCAAGAGGATCATACACCATGATCAAGTGGGATTCATCCCAGGGATGCAAGGATGGTACAACATTCGAAAATCCATCAACATCATCCACCACATCAACAAAAAGAAGAACAAAAACCACATGATCATCTCCATAGATGCTGAAAAAGCATTTGACAAAATTCAGCATCCATTCCTGATTAAAACTCTCAACAAAATGGGTATAGAGGCAAGTACCTCAACATCATAAAGGCTATATATGACAAACCCACAGCTAACATCATACTTAACGGCGAGACGCTGAAAGCTTTTCATCTAAGATCGGGAACAAGACAGGGATGCCCACTCTCTCCACTGTTATTCAACATAGTACTGGAGGTCCTAGCCACAGCAATCAGACAAAACAAAGACATACAAGGCATCCAGATTGGTAAAGAAGAAGTCAAATTGTCACTATTTGCAGATGACATGATACTGTACATAAAAAACCCTAAAGATTCCATTCCAAAACTACTAGAACTAATATCTGAATTCAGCAAAGTTGCAGGATACAAAATTAACACACAGAAATCTGTTGCTTTCCTATACACTAATGATGAACTAACAGAAAGAGAAATCAGAAAAACAATTCCATTCACAATTGCATCAAAAAGAATAAAATACCTAGGAATAAACCTAACGAAGGAAGTGAAAGACCTGTACTCTGAAAACTACAAGACACTCCTAAGAGAAATTAAAGAGGACACTAACAAATGGAAATGCATCCCATGCTCTTGGCTAGGAAGAATAAATATTGTCAAAATGGCTATACTACCTAAAGCAATCTACAGATTCAATGCAATCCCTATCAAACTACCAACAGCTTTCTTCAATGAACTGGAACAAATAATTCTAAAATTCATATGGAACCACAAAAGACCCCGAATAGCCAAAGCAATCCTGAGAAGGAGGAATAAAACAGGGGGAATTACACTCCCTGACTTCAAGCTCTACTACAAAGCCACAGTAATCAAGACAATTTGGTATTGGCACAAAAACAGACCCACAGACCAGTGGAACAGAATAGAAAATCCAAACATTAACCCAAACATATACAGTCAATTAATATTTGATAAAAGTGTCTTGGATATACAGTGGGGAGATGACAGCCTCTTCAGCAGCTGGTGTTGGAAAAACTGGACAGCTACATGTAAGAGAATGAAACTGGACTACTGTCTAGCCCCATACACAAAGGTAAACTCAAGGTGGATCAAAGACTTGAATGTAAGTCATGAAACCATAAAACTCTTAGAAAAAAACATAGGCAAAAATCTCCTGGACATAAACATGAGCAACTTCTTCATGAACATATCTCCCCGGGCAAGGGAAACAAAAGCAAAAATGAACAAGTGGGACTATATCAAGCTGAAAAGCTTCTGTACAGCAAAGGACACCATCAGTAGAACAAAAAGACATCCTACAGTATGGGAGAATATATTCATAAAAAACGTATCTGATAAAGGGTTGACATCCAAAATATATAAAGAACTCATGCACCTTAACAAACAGAAAGCAAATAATCCAATTAAGAAATGGGCAGAGGACATGAATAGACACTTCTCCAAAGAAGAAATTCAGATGGCCAACAGGCACATGAAAAGATGCTCCACATCGCTAATCATCAGAGAAATGCAGATTAAAACCACAATGAGATATCACCTCACACCAGTGAGGATGGCCAACATCCAAAACACAAACAACAACAAATGTTGGCGAGGATGTGGAGAAAAGGGAACCCTCCTACACTGCTGGTGGGACTGCAAATTAGTTCAACCATTGTGGAAAGCAGTATGGAGGTTCCTCAAAAAACTCAAAATAGAAATACCATTTGACCCAGGAATTCCACTCCTAGGAATTTACCCTAAGAATGCAGCAGCCCAATTTGAAAAGGACAGATGCACCCCTATGTTTATTGCAGCACTATTTACAATAGCCAAGAAATGGAAGCAACCTAAGTGTCCATCAGTAGATGAATGGATAAAGAAGATGTGGTACATATACACAATGGAATATTATTCAGCCATAAGAAAACAAATCCTACCATTTGCAACAACATGGATGGAGCTAGAGGGTATTATGCTCAGTAAAATAAGCCAAGCCCAAAAAGACAAGTATCAAATGATTTCACTCATATGTGGAGTATAAGAACAAAGAAAAAATCTGAAGGAACAAAACAGCAGCAGACTCACAGAACCCAAGAATGGACTAATAGTTACCAAAGGGAAAGGGACTGGGGAAAATGGGCGGGAAGGGAGGGATAAGAGGGAAAAAGGGGCATTACGATTAGCAGATGTAATGTTGGGGGGGCACGGGGAGGGCAGTACAACTCAGAGAAGACAAGTAGTGATTCTATAGCATCTCACTACACTGATGGACAGTGACTGTAATGGGGTTGGTGGGGGTGACCTGATCAAGGGGTAGTTTAATAATCGTAATATTGCACATGTAATTGTAAATTAATGATAATAAAATTAATTATATTAAAAAAATAATAATAATAATAATTTGATTTAACATTTGTGCTTAAATTCTGACTGATTAAAAAATCTTGTTTATTACATTCTCTCTTGATGTAATTATGATCACACAATATAAACTACTGACCTACATCCTTCATCAGAAATTAGAATCCTGAAAAATCATGAATTTCTGTTTAGTGTGTATCACGTTTTCCTGTGATCACTGCCTAGTTATTCAGTAGCCAGAGAACAAAGGTTTTGCCATTATATGAAGACATCAATATTCATTAAAACAGACTGATCTTTGTTGGTATGGTGACGGAAATTTGCAAATTTGTTTAATTAAAGATCAAATAACCTATTAAATGTTAGTCATTAATAATAATAATAGAACAAAAGGAATTTGAGAATATATCATAGAAAAACAAAACAACAGAAAAAACTGACAAAGACTCTCACCTTTTCCAAACGTTAGTCAGGCTCCTCTCCACTGAGCCTCATCCTGTCTTTGGCCTCCCCAGCCCAGCTATAGCAAGAATCCTGCTAAGTCAGTTCAGCATGAGTCCCCCAGACCCTTGAGAGCTAATACCCCTGATGTCGGCAGATTTCTCATCCCCTACCCTTGATATTTGACCACCCTGGACTGCTTTTACCAAGAAACCTGTTGAGTTGGTTTAGAAGGATCTCCCTACCCCTTGATGTCTGTCCTCTTAGCAATTTTCCATCCAGTGAATCCTTCACTGTGCTTCTTGGTTATAAATCCCACTTGTCCTTATAGTACTTGGTATTGAGCCCAATCTCTCCCCCCTATTGCAACAGTCTTGACACATATAGCAATAGTCCAATATAAAGAATAAAATCTTCTTTACTGTTTTAACAAATATCAGAATAATATTTTCTTTAACAGAATCAAAAAGAGGGGCAGACACAGAACCCGTTAAATCTCAGAAGGGTAAAATTAGACATATCCAGATGTCAACTGTATAGCTGCCTAGAGAGCAGCCAGCCTACATTAGAATAGGGAGTACAAAGTGTCCTCAAGAAGAAAGTAGATGTTCTTAGTGATACAGTAAAAGGTTATATATGAAAGACACCAAAAAGAAGATGAGAGGACTGTCAGAGATCACAGAATGAGCAATGCAGAGTGATAAACACCACAGTTCAAGATGAAGAAATAGACAAAGGGCTGGAAATTTTTGGTATGTGGGAAGTGAATTAATTTGATCTTGACACTTTCAACATTAGGATTATATTTCCTTTCTACATACCTCATCATACTATTTGATGTTAAATGATATTGACATCATTGATTATATGGTATTGACATTATTATGATTATATAAGAATTTTATTGCTTTAAATGTTCATAATCAACTATAGACAAAGTGTCCAAAACTGAACTCTGATCTGCACAGACATACCCCACCATCCAAACCTAAACCCCATTCCTAGAAGCAGCTACTGTTACCTACCAAAATATTCTCCACACTCCATAAGAATCTACATGTATGCACGCACACACACATAAATTTAAATCTCCCTTTTCTACCCAAAAACTAAAACCAGTCTATAAATAATTCTACACCTTACCCTTTTTTATTTAAAAGTACATCTTGGAGACTGCACATTATCAATACCTATAGATCTTTGCAGGGGCGCAGCAATAAAGGTTTAGCAACCAGTTGTCGGTGGGGAGAAGTAGAAACTGGGAGCCCTGGCTGTGGTATATGCAAACTCCACACTGCAAATTCTCCCACTACGGTAACCAATCACCAGCTACCACTGTGGTGCCACTGAACAGGGTTCGGGCCCAAATACATCCGTGGATCTACCTCAACTTTTTTCACAGCTGTAAAGTTTTCTAATGCATTAACACAATTTATTCAACCAGTCCTCTCTTTGGAATTTGAAGTAAATAAACTGAGAGAGTCGACTTGCAATGTGAGTTCAAGATGAAGCACCATGAGGTAGAGCTTAGGCCACGGCGACCAGAGGCAAGCTGAAAAAGATGGGAAAGCAAAGACTACCAGTGAACTGAGAAAAAGCTGCAAGGAGAGGAAAACAGCACCTGATATGCACAGCAAAGCAGCATCACCATCTGAGGGACCTTTCAGCCTAAAACAGAGAGAGTGGCCAGCCCCAAAGCTGCTGCCTGTTTCAGTTCCTCATGGCTTCGTTTCCTGCTCAGTGTATTCACATAGATAATGCTCTTTTTTTCCCTGAAATAATCTCAGTAAGTTATTCATGTCTATAACTTGAGTTGCTTAATTCCATCTTATCTTTCAACCAAGAGAGACCCTAAGTCTCAAAAACACCTAAGCAATTGTTTCAACTACTGGTGATCACTTTCTTAGCATACCATGAACTAAGACATATCAAGAATAAAGATTATTTTAATGTTAAAATCTTAGTAGGCACCACTGCTAAAATGTTCATTTATTTTGCCATGCTCTAGATCCAGTGCTCAGAGGAGGAATAAGCAGAGTTAAGCAGAACATTAAAACACAACTAAAAACAAACAAGCAAATAAAATAAAGGAAGATTTACCAGCCCCAAGAAAACCTGAAATACCACTTATTTTACTTGTCCGTTCTTCATGAGATTAAATTTGGACACCTAGAAGTTACATCTACATGCCCTCCCCCCCAAAAAAGCTTACTCAGAAAGAGCATCCCGGGATACGGAGATATCCTAAGCCTCAGTCCCCATCTGGTGGTCCTGGTAAGAACGAACCAAGATCTCCTGTCACTTTTATTCCCCTCTGGGAGGTCCTCTGTAATCCAATACTCCTTCACACACCAGCCAAGTTCTATTTCCATCTCTTATAACTCAGTTAATTCCATGTTAAAACAAATGTCTTATCAAAAACGCACAACTCCCAAAACCCACTTATCTCCTTCTTCCTTCCCCTACTAGTGTAATAATCTTAGAAAAATCATTTGGCTTCCTTCCCTTCTCATGTTCAATTGGGAACAAGACAATAGCAAAAGATTCTGATGATAGCTGCATTTGTAAAAATAGTATAAATAATCACGATCAGGAAGGGACAGCTAAAGGCTGAAAGCTACATGCTTGGAAGAAACATTACCATAAACCCAAAGTCCTCAAAATGCCCAGATTACCTCTTCAGAACGGCCACACAAGTATCAATGTAATACCTTCATATTCTTCTGGTTTAACATGCATTGTCTGATACAATAAAAGTGTCCAAAATAAATAAGCCTGAATGCTCTTCAATTTTAGCCTTTATTGTATCAGTGTAAATATGATGTATACCTTTCCATTCTAAATATTTCTACCACATCGTCATCAGCCTGATACCAACATTTTCTATTACATCATACTTTAAATGAACTGTTTTCAATTTTTCATTAGATTTGCAGAACACATTTCTTCAAACAAATTCTTACACAGAAGCCCACCTGCCAAGTAAGGAGGGTGAGTGGAGCTGAGGAGAGGGGTAGCCAAGTTCCTAACCTGACCCCCTCTTTCTTCAAGAGACCGTCAGCACTGTTGCGGACACTGGTGTGACGCAGATGGAGCAAGCGAGACACACTCATCTGTTTTCCTTTGTCACTACCGACCAGTGCCGCCTCGACCTCCCCTCCCAGAGTCCCCTACAATTCTCCAGGTCCCTCTCCCCCTTTCACAAGTAGAAAGATCGACATTTTAAATTGGTAGGTTTGTAAGCACACATTTTCAAAACCTTTCTGAACAGGGTATATCTCTAATATTTTAAACAAAGAGCACCCAGCCATCAGGTAGATACTTACTATTTCTAAACTAATAAACTATTTAAAATTATAGTCTTAAAAACAATTCCTGGGCACTCTTCTATTACTTGCTTCTTAATTTCTAAAAAGATGAGAAACAAAAAAAATGTTAAGTCCTAAAAGCAATTACCAACAAAGATTCATTACAATAGAGAAGTTTCGGGGTTTTTTTCTCTCAAATTTAATCGTGAATTGTAGGCTGCCTCTAGCTGTTCTGCCTTACCACTGCCCACTGCCACAGAAGCAGAAGCAGAACTGGCCGCTGCTCCTTTTGATCCCCTGTACTTTCAAACTGATTAATATATCAATTTATTTTTTAAATTAGATTTACAAGCTATTTTCCAGATACACCTTCACTGCAAAAGGTACACCTCTGCTAAAGATTCCTAGCTTTCCCTTACATATTTTTTTGTTTTTTAACATTCTAATTCTATGTCAAGGTGGCACTTAAATTTTAAGACTTTAAAATTCAGACACGAGATGGTACAATCTACTTGAACAGCACTTCTGATCACAGGCTCTTCACATCCATTAAGGAGCTACACAGACAGACAGACACAGATGAAATGTAGAAGGCTCTGAAAAGATGAAGAAAACCAGAGGCTCGTTATGTATTTTCCAACCTAGCCTTGGCTCTGACCCTCGGTCTGGCTCCCCAGTCTACTCACGGAACTTCCCAGCCTCGCATCCATCCCTAAAAGGTCCTGTTCATTTCATCGCCCCTGCTTCCGTCATGCTTCGGCTCCATGGGGGGTGACTTCAGCTACAGTAACACTCGGGGACTCTCTCCCCACTTTTCCTTCACTCCTTCCAGGGGGGCAAAATGACTTTTAGGGTTAGCTTGGCTGAGCTCTTCCCTCCCTGTGTCTGGGAGCTCGCTCTGACCTGCTCCCCTGCAGGAAGACACCCGCACTGAGGGGTGCTCTGGGACTGCTCAGCTGTGCCGGTCACCCAGGGGGCTAGTGTGTCCAAGCCAAGACAGGTTAGGAAGCCCCATTCACTTCAGACCTAACGTCATGTCCTTCACTCAGCCAACAGATAAGCCAGTGTGATCTCCGTCTGCCAGGCCCCTGTGCCTTACTTTCCAAGGAGTAGGAGGAGGACTAGTTCCCCAGAACTCCTTAAGTCAGACTAGTGACTCCTATGTTTATGTGTGAGATGATTCACAGAAAAAAAGGATATGAAATGAGTAACAACATTTAAATACCATTACTACTGATGAGAAACATAATGTCTAGTTGCTGAATATGAGTGTAATTCCCACTTTTGGGGCCGGGGTTGAACTGCCAAAAGATACTTAGAACCAAGAGAAGCATGAGTCATTTTACATACTTAAACCCGCCTACAGTTGCTGACAAACTCAAGATTATACCTTAGCTGCTTTTCCAGCAGTATGATTGTTTAATAGATGACACAAAACTGGTTTGTGACAATTCCCCCTTTGTGGACACTTTATAACCTGTTCACTATGTGGCAAACAGTCTGCTGGGCATTTACTATGCATAATCTCACGTAATCTTCCCAACAACCTACTCTGTGAGTTTTATGACTGTCCCATTTACATATGGGGAGCCTGAGTGGCAGAACAGGCCTTAAATTCAGGCTGTCTGACTTCAAAGCCCTGTTTCTGACCACCAAGCTCTTTTGCTAAAGTATAAGTGGATGATCTTTTTACATTTCTTCTCATCTCTGCCAGATCTTACATTTCTTTCCTTAGAAATGTATTTATCTATGATTCTTGTGAATTCTTTAACTAGCTGCGTTTTCTGAGTTCCAGTAGCCTTCCAATCTTATCACACTAACTTGCCTATTATTTGTCAAAATGCGAACCAATGGTATTGTATAGAACCTACAAACAATCTTCATGGAATATTCTCTGTGATCACAAGCAATTGTACCTCCTCTATTATGTTTTAAGTTGTGTATTTTAGGATGATAAAGGAAATGATCAAGAAACACACACAAAAAATTGACAGAATGATCACCAAATGGATACTGAAGCTAACTTTGCTAAAATACTTTATGCTTTTAGTAGATTAAAGCAAATGCCTTCACAAGTAATTTCTATGATTACAGAAAGAATTCTGTTGAATCCACTTCATTTACTTAACTTGCACAACTCTTTCATCTCCATCTGTACTGTAAGCCTGCAGTAAGGATTTAATACAATAAAAGTTTGGATTAAATTCAGCCCAATGAATATTAATAAGAAATGATGCAATTACAGCAAATTCCTGTACACCAGATATAAGACGAAGGGGACAGAAGAGAATTCATAGACTGCTCACCCTAATAGTAAGTAACTTATTCCACAGATAGTTTGGCAAACCCTATTCTCAACACAAAGATTAAGTTTTTTACTCTTAAAATTGAAAATGATCCACAAAAACCAAACTGTGCCCCAAACTGGCATACAAAAACAATAACAGTATTACCTAGGACAACTGGTTAGCACACAGAAAGAACTGTATTAATACATGAACAGAAAGTATGAGCTACACAAGTTTAATCCCTGAATTTGGTCCCTGAATAGCCCCTAGGTTCAAACTGGAACATAAGGCCATCAAAAACCAGCAATTTGAGATATAATAAATGTAAGTGTTCATATCATTCACTTTGTCATTCATTTAATCATCTAAAAAAAAGAGGGAGGGGGAGAGTGCCCTAAGTGTCAAGCACTGCACCACAGAGCTCTCACACCACCACTGCATTCAACAGCTCACCTAACAAGTCCTTAGAACACTATATGTAAGTATCTCGCATGTGTGTTGATATGATATGTATTCTTTACATTGTTACTGTTATTGTGCTAATAATGTGTTATATTATGGTGAGCTGTATAGTAACAAACATCCAAAGTGCTATACAAAGATGGAAGTCACTGATCAAGAGACTACATAAATTAAGTACCAACTAAGAGCCTGGTTCACAAAGCTAACATTTTTCTGCACAACTTAAATGTTTTATAGATATTGTTTATTTCATTTAATGACCACACATCAAAACTATGAGATAGATATCATTATTGTTCATTTGATAGACAAGAAAATTGTTAGGTTAATTAAACTGCAACGATCACACACCCCTGAAATTAGAGAAGTGGCATCCAGACCAAGGCAACAGAGCTCTAGAGTACTCTTAATCACTCCGCATGGTCTCTGAGTAAATAAAATGGCAAGCAAATGAACAAAACTTTATCAAGAGAATCTGTCAACAGGAATCCTTAAAGTAGCATTAAATGGGGGCAAAAGGCCAAGAAAATGCCCTCTTGTCAACAGGAAGCCAAGAAGGTGTTTCTGAAGAGAAATGAGGCCATAAAATGAAGGCTAGTCAGGAAGGAAGAATAGTTCACTTTTTAAGAGCTCACATTTGAGCTTTTATTATCCTTCAGGCACTGTGCTAGATACAAATATTATCTCATTTAATATTCAGACAGCCCTGTTATCATTTAAATTTTACAGATGAGAAAAATGAAACTTAGAGGCCAAGCAGATTGTCCCAGGCTACATCAGTGTCAGAGCCTCAATTCAAACTGACATATGGAAGGTTCCGAAGTCTGTCCCCTTGTCCAGCTACAGAGGTTGAGAGACAGAGAGAGGACGTTATATGTCTATAAGCTACCAAGAAACTAGTGCACAGAAAATGGGTTAGCTGATTCCAGTGTGCTCAAATTTCTATGTGCTGGTTCTGTTTCCACAAGTGAACAACCTATTCCAGTAAGAAGAAAAATCCTCCTAGATCTGAAAATGATGACTTCCCAAAATTACCCATTCCTGCACACTTTCAAATTGCCAAGTTTCCAAAGTTTCACTCCACTGATAACCATAAAGCTGTCACAGAGCTTGAAGGGTACAAAAGGCATTTTCACAGTACCTGATAATTATGAACAAGTAAGCAAATTTTCCAAATAAATGTTAAATTGGGGCAGCTAAATATTGTTTTCATGTATAATTAAACTTATTTTTTTTTTATGCTTTACTAGTTACCAACTGAGGCCCTGGGACAGGAAACAGGGAACATGGGCTCCTCACCAGTGGTTTTTAGTCTTTGATTTATACTTGCTATTCAATATAATCCACTCCCTACATTTATTTTTTTAAACCCTTTTCAACCATAGCTTTACTTTTTTTTTCTATATGCAACACATACGTTCTTCAGTATATCAAACTTAAGAAAATAGTGTTTCCAACACATCCACCACTGTCAATTTGTACTATGTAAATATTGTACACTTTAGTATTTCCCTGACAAAAACATCTCAATAAAACAAAAAAGGTATTATTCACAGAAGCTAAAGGAATAGGGAGTCAATTTATTAAGCCATTGCTTCAATGGAGGCACAGCTGCTACATACAACATCCACTAAAATTATTGTAGCAATTCAATTTGAATATTATCTTAGAATATAAATATGCATAATTTAAAGGAAGAGCAAACACCTTCACAAATTCTTAACTCCTGACTTTTACAAACACCAAAATAGAAGTAAAAGCATTTTCAACCTGAGTTAGAGAAAAATCAGCACTGTAGTACATTAATATTGTTAGGTAAAAAGATAAACATGAGCAGCCGGGGAAGGGGAGAATAAGGCCCAAGGAAAAAACCACCCAAACTCTGCCCAGCTACGGGGTTCCCCATGAAGACAACAAAGGTTTGCAGGGAGATTAATTTCCTTGCCTACTGGGACCAGGCCAAACCAGTCCCAACCTGATCCCAGTGGATGCAATTGAAAAAAACTAAGAACTGCCCAAACCACACCTCATCATGGGAAAGGACATGAGACTGAGAAGGATGGCTATGTGGATGGACCTGTCAATCAAATGACCACACCTTGTCAATCAAAGAGGCGCTGCCTAACAATGATGGCCTTTGTTTACCTTGACTCTATCCCACTCATCCATTGAAGTGTATTCAAATAAAACTTTTGCTCTCTGCCTTCATGTCTCTGCCTTTAAATTCTTTGTTTTGGCAGGACAAGAACCGAGAAGAACAAACTCAACCAGCAACAATATTACCATATTTTGCATAAATAACTGTCTAGGACCATGAAACAAATCTCTTTATTTTTGGTATTCTGCTGGTTACCAGCAGGATAAGTAATAAAGTTTCCTAAGCTTTATACTGAGACAAATTTTGAAAAATAATTCTAAAATGAGCCACAGTCTGTGAAGCCATGTGCTTATTCAGCAGTGTTGACGGAGGGCCAGCCATGTGCTCAGGACCATACGGAGCAAGGGGATAATCAGGAAGCCTGCCCAAGAGAGCTAGGGAGCTCTGACCCAGAGGGGAGGGGGAAACACATGCCCTTTGTGATAAAGGCTTCAGGAGCAGCAACGTGCTGTGAGGACACCCAGAGGGAGTGATCAACTCTGCCAGGGGGAGTTGGGAAAGACCTGAAAAAGGAGATGACCTTTTACTTGACAATGTCAAATCTTTCCTTAGTCTTGAAACTCACTGCCTAATTATATAACCTCCGCTCAGTTCTACTTCCCTTACTATTTTTTTCTCAGTGTTCTGTATTAATTCCTTCCCTTCTGCTTTGAATATGAGTTTCTCTAGGATTTGCTCTTTAGGATTTGTCCTCTTCTCATCCCTGGCATTTGAACATTTTCACTATCTCATCAGTTTCAACACTGGAGCAGCTCCTAAAGGCCATCCACACAACCACCGGTAATCCAGCAGGGGAGTGAGACAAGAAGTGAGACAGAAAATTTGATGGCCTCAAAAAGAAACCGAGCAGTATTTTAGAAGTACTTCTGAATTGAGGGATTCGCTGAGGCGACACAACACAAACCCTCTGTATGTGATCTACAGAAGTCTTAGATGGTGAGTCACCCAAACTGTGCTGACACCTCAAGTTACTCCAATACCAAATAAAACAATAGATCCGTCAGCTACCTACCGTGGAAAACAAAACCAGACCAAAACCAAACAAACAAAATAACACCCCCCACACACAGACATATGAACAAAAAACAGGCTGGAATGAAATGCACCAAAATGTTAACAAACATTTAACCTCTAAGAGAAAGAAATACAGATTTTATTAAACTTTAGTAATTTTTTTCTGAATGATCAATAATAAGCATATATTATTTTTATTTTAAAATATATTTTTTTAACAATATAAAGACATATCACACTGGTACTGCAAGTTAGAAAAATTTTTTGATTTTTTTCCCAGATATGTTAAGCTTTTAGTAAAGTAAGTGTGCTTCCTGGAAAACAAACTTGCTGCCCAGTTTTCTTATGAGGTTTTAGATAGACAGCTATAAAACAATTTTTGAAGAAAGTCATCTATAGTCATCAAAATAATTCTGCTCTATCTCTATGAATACCTAAAAATTCCACTTGGAATACCTAGTACTCAGTCTTACAGGTGAATGAAATCAGATAAAGAATATAAAGAACAACTTTCCCTTCAAAAAACAAGATGGATTAAATTTTCTGATATCCTTAATTCATCAGTTACTGAGCACCATTTATTGCCACTGTATCTAGCTACTTACTGGGAATACAAATATAGATAAAACATAGCTCCTCAAGAAAATCAAAGTCTCCTAAGGGAGTCAGACGCATAAAGAATCCTTAAATAAAGTGATAAATGCCCCTTAATAGATATCTTTTTTAAATGCTACAGAGAAGCTAATAGGAAAAAAGTAAAATCAGAAAAAGACTATCTACAAGTCAACATTTGACCCAGACTTTAAAAGAACGGTAGAAACTCACCATTTGGACAAGGAGCGAAAGCCGTGATGTCTTAATAAAAAGCTTAAGTCCACAGCAACAGGCACATCTATTTCCAAAGCACCCATCTCAACAGTTACGTTGGGTAGGAAAGACAAGCCTCAAACTTATCATTTCCCCTTCCCCTTTTTTTCATAATATCCCAACCTACCACACGTGACACAGAAGGTAATCCTTTGGAGCAAATGTGAAATGCATGCAGGAAAATCAGAAAAAAAGACTTAGGGATTAGAAATTAGTTTGAGGCCATAAAGAAAGTGAAAGAATCTCAGTGAAAATTTAACAACTCATGTTTGGTATTACTGACATATCATTATTACCTGGGTAGTCATTCATTATTCAGAACTGCCTGACAAAGATAACAGCAACTGTAAGCCTTTTTTAATGATACAAATTCTGCTCAAAAAGCAAATTTTAAAAACAAATCGAAGCACATCCAAATATGTATTCCTTCAATATAATAAAACATATACAATCTACCATATGTATTATCTTCTCAAAATTGAATATATTTGAGAAAAACAGCAGCAGTAGAATACAGATTTCCAAAGAAACTTGCACCATTATACTTAGGATTATTTTTAAAAACATTAATTTTACATCAACTGATCCTTGAAACTTCAAGGAAAAGGATGCTGCTGGGCTCCAGGCAACATCTTGTCTGAAAATTCTGTTCTTTTATGGTAACCTATCATCCTGTCCCCATCCCAATGCCTCCCACTCAATTACCTGGCCACAGACTTAGACATAGGTTCAATCAGATACTAAATTAGATCCTTACACAACAATCACAGAAACACTTTAAACGAGTAAGTGGAGGGAGAGGTGGTGGAGCTGCTTCCAGAGTACTGTACTTGATGAGTAATGCCAATCTCCACATGAAATATCACTATACTCCACAGAGACTGACTATAGCAACACTTTTTACATAAAAGACCTGCCATCCTTCTCACTGTGGAAAACATTTCTTCAAAAGCACTGTCTCCAACTCACTGAGTAAACCATCAGAATTACAGAATGCAGTTATAACCAACCAAATTCCTTTTATAAGTAAATAAGCATGACAAACTTCTCAATGCAGCAAAAAAGACTGGTAACAACATAAGTATCTATCAATTCAGCTAAATTACATACCAACTGGATTCATTTCCAGATATATTTTAGGTAGAAAAATAAAAAGGCAAGGTTTGGAATAGTACATGTAACACACCATTGGGGGATGGGGTATACACAAATACACAAAGTTAACACTGGTTGTACTGGGGTAAATTAAAGCCAGGTGGCTGAAAGGAAAGAACCTTATTTTTTTTTATTAAGGTATTATTGATACACACTCTTATGAAGGTTTCACATGAAAAAACAATACGGTTACTACATTTACCCATATTATCAAGTCCACACCCATACCCCAATGCAGTCACTGTCCATCAGTGTAGTAAGATGACTCAGATTCACTGTTTGCCTTCTCTGTGCTACACTGTTTTCCCCCTGATTGCCCACACCATGTGTACTAAACATAACACCCCACAATCCCCTTCTCCCACCCTCCCCACCCACCCTCCCCTTTGGTAACCACTAGTTCCTTCTTGGGAGTCTCTGAGTCTGCTACTATTTTGTTCCTTCAGTTTTGCTTCATTGTTATACTACACAAATGAGGGAAATCATTTGGCACTTGTCTTTCTCCGCCTGGCTTATTTCACTGAGCATAATATCCTCCAGCTCCATCCATGTTGTTGCAAATGGCAGGATTTGTTTCCTTCTTATGGCTGAATAGTATTCCATTGTGTATATGTACCACCTCTTCTTTAACCATTCATCTACTGATGGACACCTAGGTTGCTTCCATATCTTGGCTATTGTAAAAAGTGCTGCAATAAACATAGGGATGCATATGTCTTTTTGAATCTGAGAAGTTTTATTCTTTGGGTAAATTCCAAGGAGTGGGATTCCCGGGTCAAATGGTATTTGTATTTTTAGTTTTTTGAGGAACCTCCATATTGCTTTCCACAATGGTTGAACTAGCTTACATTCCCACCAGCAGTGGAGGAGGGTTCCCCCTTCTCCGCATCCTTGCTAGCATTTGTTGTTCTTAGTCTTTTGGATGCTGGCCATCCTTACTGGTGTGAGGTGATATCTCATTGTGGTTTTAATTTGCATTTCCGTGATGATTAGTGATGTGGAGCATCTTTTCATGTGTCTGTTGGCCATCTGAATTTCTTCTTTGGAGAACTGTCTCTTCATATCCTCTGCCCATTTGTTAATTGGGTTATTTGCTTTTTGGCTGTAGAGGCATGTAAGTTCTTTATATATTTTGGATGTTAACCCGTTGTTGGTATGTCATTTACAAATATATTCTCCCATACCGTAGAATGTCTTTTGTTCTGTTGATGGCATCCTTTGCCGTACAGAAACTTTTTAGTTTGATGCAGTCCTATGAGTTCATTTTTGCTTTTGTTTCCCTTGCTCGAGGAGATGCATTTGGGAAGAAGTTGCTCATGCTTACATTCAGGAGAGTTTTGCCTATGTTGTCTTCTAAGAGTTTTATGGTTTCATGACTTACATTCAGGTCCTTGATCCATTTCGAGTTTACTTTTGTGTATGGGTTAAACAATAATCCAGTTTCATTCTCTTGCTCGTAACTGTCCAGTTTTGCCAACACCAGCTGTTGAAGAGGCTGTCATTTCCCCATTGTATGCCCATGGCTCCTTTATCATATATTAATTGACCATATATGGTTGGGTTTATATCAGGGCTCTCTAGTCTGTTCCATTGGTCTATGGGTCTGTTCTTGTGCCAGTACCAAATTGTCTTGAGTACTGTGGCTTTGTAGTAAAGCTTGAAGTTGGGGAGTATAATCCCCCCAGCTTTATTCTTCCTTCTCAGGATTGCTTTGGCTATTCGGGGTCTTTGGTGGTTCCATATGAATTTTAGAATGATTTTCTCTAGTTTGTTGAAAAATGCTTTTGGTATTTTGATAGGAATTGCATTGAATCTGTAGATTGCTTTAGGCAGGATGGCCATTTTGACAATATTAATTCTTCCTATCCATGAGCAGGGGATGTGTTTCCACTTACTGGTATCTTCTTTAATTTCTCTCATGAGTGTCTTGTAGTTTTCAGAGTATAGGTCTTTCACTTCCTTGGATAGGTTTATTCCTAGGTATTTTATTCTTTTTGATGCAACTTTGAATGGAATTTTTTCCTGATTTCTCTCTCTGCTAGGTCATTGTTAGTGTATAGGAATGCCACAGATTTCTGCATACTAATTTTGTATCCCACAACTTTGCTGAATTCAGATATTAGATCTAGAATTTTTGGAGTAGATTCTTCAGGGTTTTTTATGTACAATATCATGCCATCTGCAAACAGGGACAGTTTAACTTCTTCCCTGCCAATCTGGATGCCTTTTATTTCTTTGTGTTGTCTGATTGCCGTGGCTAGGACCTCCAGTACTATGTTGAATAAAAGTGGGGAGAGTGGGCATCGTTGTCTTGTTCCTGATCTTAAAGGAAAAGCTTTCAGCTTTTCGCTGTTAAGTATAATGTTGGCTGAGGGTTTGTCATATACGGCCTTTATTATGTTGTGGTACTTGCCCTCTATACCCATTTTGTTGGAGAGTTTTTTATCATGAATGGATGTTGAATTTTGTCAAATGCTTGTTCAGCATCTACGGAGATGATCATGTGGTTTTTGTCCCTCTTTTTGTTGATGTGGTGGATGATGTTGATGGATTTTCAAATGTTGTACCATCCTTGCATCCCCGGAATAAATCCTACTTGATCATGATGGATGATCCTTTTGATATATTTTTGAATTTGGTTTGCTAATATTTTGTTGAGTATTTTTGTGGAAAGGACCTTATTTTTCACGGGATAACCTTTAGTACACCTTGAGTTGTTTATACCGTGTACATGCGCCACTTTATCAAAATATAAAAACAGCATTTTTAACAATTGTGAAGATAATTAACATTTGAAGAAAAATCCCTCCTAAGGAAAAGGTTGAAGATTTACTACTACTTCAACACAAGTGAGTTACTTCTACACAAGCCAACATTCCCTTCTCTACCACATCCTTATTTTAGCCTCCACTAGCCTGAAACATAGGAGGGTCAAGTATAAGGCTACATCAGCTTTTTCTGATAAAATGCCTTCACCTTCCAGTTTTCTTGACTGCTCTAAAAGAAGGAAAGGAAGAACATACATTCAAAGAGAGAGGAACTATGCTAAATGCACAACTTCTTTCCTGTGACCAAAAGAAAGCCAGTTAGTACCTTCTCCTGCAGCAGGCCATTGCAGACAGGGGGGCTGTGCCAGTGCAGAAAGAGGAGACTAGGTAATAAGCAACTATATCCTTACCTTCTCAGTATATGAATAGAAAACCAGACCCAGGGAAACATATCCTTATGCACTTCAATAATTTATAAAAGGGCCAGCACTTCACTAAGAACTGCAAAAATTAAAGTATACTGTAAACACTAAAGTCATTACATTTTACACTATTTTGAAAGAATCCAAACCAGCACTTAGTAAGTATAAGCCAAAAAACAAAATTCATAGGAGAATCTGCCTAAGCAGATCACACTACAACCTTCTTGATCAATTCACTTACCAGATGAGATTTTCACTGCTACAAATCTGAGTTGTTTTGAAATAGGTATCTTATAGGACTTTCATTTATACTGTTTTTGAAATGCCTTTAAAGCCTTTTAAAGGGTATTTTTTTTCCTTTAAACTCACACTTTCCATAGGACATTGATCTTCCCAACTGTAGTTTTGCCAATAGCAGTCCTTTTTAAGAATCTAAATTTAATAAACTTGCTGACAAATAAATTACACTCTTGTTATAGTGAATTGTAAGCTACTTTAACTGACCATTTTTCAACCAGCCAATCTCATGGGTTCTTTGCTGCTTCTGCAATTTCACAAACTTACTATGTGCAAGGCTCTTTTCAAGAACTGAGACACACAGATCATTATTAAGACACAAAATCTGCCCTTAAGATATCTACAACCTCATAAATGAATAAAAGAACCCTCACTCTACAAGACGTGTTCCCCACAGGACCTTACCAGCAATGAGGGAGAGGCAAAAGTAAAAAAAATTCTTCTTAAAGCACATCAAACACAGGGACAGCTTATGTTATGATGCAAACTCTTTCTAACAGGACTAGAAAACTATAGAGCATTTAATGAATTAATTATAAAAGGTAATTATCTGAAGATAGAAAAGAGTCTTGGATCATTTTTGTTTGTTTCAGTATTATAAATTAGTCAATTTGGATTTTTATTCTAGGAGATCCCTTCAGTTTGAGTGATATTCCTCGAGAAAGAATCTAAGCACATCTAGGAATCAGAAACTCAAATTGCTTGGCAAGGGTACTGAAATGCCAACAGAAACTGAAGTTACTTGCCTATTTCCTTTTAAATGCTACCAAACACCATAAAGCTTTTGGAAAACATGGTTATCTTTATTCATAATATGCTTTAAAAGGGGCCTTTCTACTGAATGTCTGGAATGTGCATATATATGTAGACACACAAACCCTAGCTTTCCCAAAAACCTATAGTTTCACAACAGTCTGATGGACTCATTTAAGAAATTAAAATGAAATCAATAATTCAAAAAGATACATGCATCCCAATGTTTATCACTGCATTATTTACAGTAGCCAAGATATGGAAGCAACCTAAATGTCCATCAATAGATGAATGGATAAAGATGTGGTACATATACAAAATGGAATATTATTCAGCCATAAAAAAGAAACTGCCATTTGCAATAACATGGAAGGATCTAAAGGGTATTATGCTCAGTGAAATAGGCCAGGAGGAGAAAGACAAATACCATACAATTTCACTTATTTGTGGAATATAAAAACAAAGCAAAACAGACGGAACAAACAGCAGTAGACTCACAAACACTGAAAGGGACGGCTGGTTACTGCAAGGGAGGGGAAAGGGTGGAGGGTACGGAGGGTGAGGGGTGCAAAGGGGCACAGAAATCTCAATCGTGATATAAGCTGGTTATGGGGATGGTAGTACAGTATGGAGAATATAGCCAATTGTTCTGTAATATTTTTCTATGTTAACAGACAGTAACTGCACTAGTGGGGGTGAGGACTTAATAATGTGGGTAACCGTTGAACCACTGTGTTGTATATTTGAAACTAATATATATAAGATTGTATATCAATAACTTCAGTAAAAAAATAAAATCAATACTGTTTCACAAAATTAGTCCATATACCAGTAATTTTCCTTCATTTCTGATTTTGTTTTTGCCCAATTAAACAAACTTTTTAATAACTGTTCTGTTTCTTATTGATATAAATTTGAGCAAGACACAACATGAATGAGCTTCAATCTCCTTACCTGTAAAAGAGAAATAATGATAACAGCAACTAAGGCATTAGCTGCCATTTATTAAATGTCTACTCTGTGTCTGGCACTATTCTAAGCAGATATTCTCAAGCATATGACCATACGCAAAGTCAAAAGGCCTATCAACAGATCACAAACAGGAAAGGAAGGCATTCATTATTTCCCAAAGGTTGTGTGGCAAGTGACAAAGCAGCCCAGATGTTCTAAATCAAGAAGTCACACTGTAAATAGTAAAATACGGGTGACTAAAACTTTTAAAATATCTCCTGCCCAACTTGTAGAATTTTTGTGAACATCACATTTAACTAGACTCCTAAAAGCATTTTAAAACTTTAAGTGCTATATAAGCATAAAATATTTATTAATTATTATTAAGTCTTAAGGACAAGACTGATAAAACTGACTGTGGGGGTATCTAAGAAAAAATAAAAATAGAAAATAAAGTCAAAGGATTTGAAAGGAACCTTAACATACAGCTCAACCTCCCACAAATGATGACATCCCCCTCTATAACATTTGTATTAAGTGATGATCTAATTTCTCCTTAATGCTTCCAGAGATGCTTAGTTTTTCCGCAAGCTCACAAGTCAGCCCATTCCATCCTAAAATGTTATAATTATTATTAGAAATGTCTTCCTTTTAGTTCTAAACAAAATCAGGCTTTCCACATGACAGGCCTATAAACAAATTACTGAGATATCCACACTGTTAACACATGACATCTTATTTAAATAAGGTTTCCTTTGAAATATGACAAGCAAATTCATCATAATACCCCAGAAAAGGTCTAATGTGAAGAGAATAACCACTCTATTACCTCCCTTAATATGTAACCAAAACATTCACTTTTCTTTTCTGGCTGGCAGGTCAATTTTATGGGCTTATATTGAGTATATACTTAATTAGAATATCTCAGTCATCTCTCAGGAGCTGTGACAATTTCAGTGTAGAATTTGACATTTCACCATTTATAACCTTTTATTTTTCCATTTGGTCCATTATTCTAGCCTGGAAAGGTCTTGGTAAATCTTAACTTCACAGCCTTACTTTGTAGCCTCTCCCTTCCTTCATAAATCCAATGACTTTAACTAAATTATCATCCTAGCCACTGAAAAACTGCTGAATAAGCTAAGACCCTAGAAAACACTGGCAAAGACCTTACTCAGACTAACGTAAGTTAATTTAGATATGGCCCATCAACCAATTATAAAATCCTTACATGACCTATCACTTCTTATAGTGTATGGTGGCATCATAGAGGATTTTATAAAATACCTTTCTAATACCAAATAAAACCTATCTGCAGAAAGGTTGGGTTGAAGATGGCAGTGTGGGAAGATCTTACACTCTTTCCTTCCCATAAAAATACAACAAACAAATATACAACTACATGTGAAATAATTTTCTTTGAATTAGACCAGAAAAGTGGATGAACAGAGCCTCCACAACAGAAGACAAAAAGCAGCATGGAGATGGGTAGGAGAGGCAGAACACTGTCTTGCCAAAAAAAAAAAAAAAGGCAATCCACAATCGGGAGGGATTTAAAAAATACAGAACTTTTCCCTGAAGGGTAATGGATTTGTGTTCCATATCAGATACCGCAACCCTTAGATCCTGCACAAAAGAGATGAGCCCCCTAAATGCCAGGCATTGAAGGCCAATAGGGATTATGCCCAGGAAAAACACAGAATTGTAGGTAACCCGCTCTTAGAGGGCTCATGTGCAGACTCACTTGCCCCAGGGCCCAGCACAAAAACACCAATTTGAAAAGCACCCCAACCATATGTGAAGGAGATCCACTTACTAATCTTAAAGTGCCTGCCAGAGAAGCAAGAAAATGTTGGGACTTTCTCCAGGAACATCAACACTGATGGGGACCATATATGCAATCTCATCCTACCTGATAAATGTTGACGCTGGTGAGTGCCATTTTGGAACTATCCTTTTAACCTGCTACAACTGGTAAGTGTGCTCAGCTGAGACCCTGTCCACCCCTACAGCAACGACATAGTACTGCCACAGCAAAAGGGTGCTCCCAGCCCACACAAGAGATGACCCTTGAGTGCCCAGCTCTGGTGGTCTGAGGGGATTGTATTTCTGCACTCCATATGACATCTTCTACACAAAACTGCTCCTTCAAGATTGGGACAGGTAGTTGATTTGCCTGATGCACAGAAATGAACACAGAGAGTAAGGCAACATGAGGAGACAGTTATGTTCCAGATGAAAGAATAAGACAAAACATCAGAAAAGGACATTAATGAAATGGAGATAAACAACCTAGGTAATACAGTGTTCAAAGTAATGGTCAAAAAAATGCTCAGTGAATTCAGTTGAAGAATGGATGAATACAGTGAGATCCTCAGCAAAGACAGAAAATAAAAGAGAGTACCAAACAGAAGTTATAGAGATGAAGAACATGGTAACTAAACTGAAAAATATACTAGAAGCATTCTATAGCAGACTGGATAAAACTGAAGATCAGATGAGTGAGCTGGAGACAAAGCAACAGAACTCACCCAGACAGAGCAAAAGGAGGAAAAGTAATTCTTAAAAATGAAGATAACTAAGGCACCTCTGGGAAAACATCAACTGGAATAACATGTGCATTATAGAGGTCACAGCAGGAAAAGGGAGAAAGGGCTAGAAAACTTCTGTGAAGAAATAATGGCTGAAAACTTCCTTAATCTGGGGAAGGAAACAGATATACAGGTCCAGGAAGCCTAGAAGTTTCCAAATAAGATTAACCAAAAGAGATCCACACTAACACACATTATAACTAAAATGGTAAAAGTAAAAATAAAGAGAGAAAATCTTAAAAGCAGCAACAGAAAAACAACTTATTACCTACAAGGGAAACCTCATAAGTCATTCTGCAGATTTTTCAGCAAAAACTTCACAAGCCAGAAAAGAGTGGCACAACATATTCAAAGATCTGAAAGAAAAAACTTACAATCAAGAATTCTATACCAGGCAAGGTTATCATTCAGAATTTAAAGAAAATTTCCCAGATAAGCAAAACCTAAAGGAGTTCATCACTGCTAAATCAGCCTTACAACAAATGTTAAAGGATTTCCCGAAACTGAAAAGATATGTAATAATAAGAAAACACAAAAGCACCTAGAACTCCTATGGTGCTAGTGAGAACATGAAATGGTACAGCCACACTAGAAAAGAGTGGAAGTACCTTATAAAGTTAAACATGAACTTTACCATAACACCCAGCAATTCCACCTTTAGGTATTTATCCAAAGAAAACCATATATATTCTTAAAGCTTTTTAGGTGAGTATTAATAGAAGTCCTATTCATAATAGCCAAAGACTAGACACAGACCACTTGTCCATGCATTGGTGAATGGGTGAGCAAATTACAGCTAATCTTATTTTGGAATACTACTCAACAACAAAGGAACAAATTACTAATACATGTAACAACATGAATAAAAAAAGTCAAACACAAAAGACCTCATAATGGATGGCTCCATTTATATGAAATTCTAGAAAACACAAAATTACAGTGACAGAAAACAGGTTAGTGGTTGCCTGACGCTGGTGGCCAGGATGAAGAGACACAGAAAACAAGAGTTTTTAGGATTCTGGATGGAACTTTTCTATATCAGGATGTGGTGGTGGTTATGTGATTTTATATAATTATCAAAATTCATCAAGCTCTGTGCTTCAAATGGATAGGTTTTACTCTATGTAAGTTATATCTCAATAAACCTGAAAAACTAAAAAACTGGGAGATCTCATCAACTCACATGTTTAACAATCACTATAATTTAAATTTTTATTCTTATTACACTGAAACATCTTGCTGTTTTTGGAGACTCTCTAAATGTATGCTCCAATATGCCACTTCTAGGATGTTATAAAAAACAAATAGCTAAATTTATGTGAATAGTAAGAAAAATAATCACCAATAAGCTCTGAGTGAAGGTCTGAAGACCTCTCTAAACAGCAAATACAACTTACAATGCAATGACTTGTGGCATCTACTTTGGAAGTTGTTTGCTTCCTTCAAGGTTTTCAGTGACAGTAAAGTAACCTCAAAATAAAGAAAAGGATCATTATAATAATAAGAGTGATAGCAACTAACACTAATCATGTACCATGGTCAGGCACCACACAGATTGCCAACAGCTATTTATTTATCCTATTCTTCACCACTTGCAAGCAATACTCCAATCACACAGGCTTTATTTTAGTTCTGGGAGCACGATCTCCCCCTTTTTTGCCTCAGGGCCATCCCACATTCTAGTCCCTCTGTCTGGAACTCTTCTCTCAACTGTGTGGCTGACTCCTACCACTCTTTCTGTCTTCACCTAAGAGCTACCTCTTCAGGGAGATCTTCCTTTTGTTGTTCTCTTATGACATTTGATCTTTCTTCACAGAAAATACCACAATCTGTAATTATTTTGTTTACTTGTTTGTTTTCTCTTTTACACTGCAACCAGATCAGTCCATATAGTTTTATTTACTGCTATAAACCAGTGTCTAGTACAGCACCTGACACATAACTGATATTCAATAAACTTACTGAATGACTAAATGAATGAACAAGAATTTCTAATTTTATCCTAATTGCAATCTAGTGATTAGGTACCATTGTAGAAATGAGAAAACACTTAGAGAGGTTAATGTTGGCCCAAGACTACATAGCCATTAAGCAATGGTGCCACAAACAGGTAAGCCCAGGCCTGTGTGATTCCTACAATGGATAGGAGTAGGATATCCAATGGATAGGACTTTCTACAATGGATAGTTTAGGTCTATTTACCCAGTCTTAAATTACTGGTCAGCTCCTATCATAAACTCAAGGGACTATTCAAATTATTTCCTTAGATTTTGTTTGATTAAATATTCTTTGAAATAATTGGGCCTGCTCAACGGTTAAGCAGAAATATTTACTAGGCCTGATGGTACTTCCTGGAATAAACTTTAATTTAATCAGGTACAATTAAATTTATAGTACACTCCTAAACAACAGATGCACATTTTCACTAAAATTTTATAGTATTTATATTCATTCTATTAAGAACAAACCTTGTTTGTCTCACTACTCTTCCACACTACTAACTCTCATTATACTGTGCTTCCTGTAAAGACCAAACAATAAAATGCCAGCCATAAATAAAAGCTTTGAATATGCCTAGAGGCGTGGCATATACACACCAATTAAGAAAACACAAAAGTTATATTCAGCAATGTGAGACTTACTACAATAATTCTATTCACTAGGGAAAAAAAAATCCAGAAAAATAAAAGCAGAATGAAAGAGCTTTTGAGTGACAGTGAACTCAAGTGAGTCAGGACAGTGAGTCATTCTTGCATGTATACCTCAAAAATGTGAGCAGATACTACCATAAATCCTACTATGCTAATTATAATCTTTGTCGAAATAAGGAAATAAAGCTGCTTTATGTTGATTTCCTGTTTTCAATGAGCTCATAGTTTTGCCTCCTGCATTACTGTTGTAAAAGGTTTTAAGACCAGTCCCTGGAATACTGTCTATGCACAAGGGCAGCTATGGAATGCATAATGGAAGGCACAACTATACCCAAAACTTTGGAAAGTTATGTGACATCCCTTAGGGTGGGAATAAGATGAGAAAAATATTTTATACTGGTGAAATGCAATTCACCTTATGCAGAAAATTCACACACACCAAGAGGAAGCATGCCAAGTAAACAGTCTTAAGTTAAGGAATGAAACATTTATTTCCTTGCAAGGAACCTCTCCCTTACTTGCCTATTTCTTCCAATAGCACCACAATGTCAGACCTTAAGTTCAAAAGCTTAGCATCATTTTTAACTTTTTGTTTCCTTTCATCCCTCTAAAATGTAACTTCTCACTAATTGCTGGATTTTTTTTTCAATTATCCCTTGCTTTTTTCATTTCCTCCACTACCACATTAGTGTACAATCATATTTTGTCCATGGAATTATATTTGTTGAAAGAAAAGAAAATGTTGTTTGAAGATAGTGTCCAGTAACACCCAAGTATGGTCTATTGGGATCATTTGGTAGGTGTCATAAGTAACTTGCCAATAATGATAACTAACAATACTTGAATTCAGGTTTTTCTCTATAGTATAATATTCCTCCCATAACTTGAATTTCCACGTTTCTTTGTGTGGGAATTAAAGTGATGGCATTTGGGCAAGTTATGCCAGATATAACAGACAACCTGTACATGAAAAACTACTCACACAGGAGAATGTCACTTTTTATATATGTCACAACTAAATAAAAGGCTGAAAATAAATGGTTCTTAATATAGTACATGAATGTGTACTTAAAAAGAATTAATGAACCCTCAGTCTATCAATTAGTACTAGATTTGCCTGGGTTTAACACAAACTTCAAATAGCAAGGCTAAACCCCTAGAATATATTCTTTTCGGATGTCTAGGAAATTTAGATCTAAGTCATCGAAGTCTGATAGGAAAACTCCAGGGTCAACAGGAATCCAGGAGCTAAAAGTTTATACAAAACCTCTATAAATTTTTCATATATAATAGCTGCAATACAATAGAAAAAAAAGCAAGCACACAAAGAAACAGTATCAAGGAGAAAAACAGAAAAAAAGAAAACAGAGATAGGCCCACAAGATAAGACAGATAGATATTGCAGTATCAGACACAGATTTTTTTTAATTCTGTAATTAGTATGTTCAGGAAAACTGATGATGAAATTGATGAAAATGTCACAAAACTTGTAATTTTTTTTCATATGAAAATTCTAAAACTTAAAAATACAATTACTGAAATTAAATACTCAACAAACAGGTATCACCTCGCACCAGTTAGGATGGCCAACATAAAAAAGAATAGGAACAACAAATGCTAATGAGGATGTGGAGAAAGGGGAACCCTCCAACACTGCTGGTGGGAATGTAAACTAGTTCCATCATTGTGGAAAGCAGTATGGAGGTTCCTCAAAATACTCAAAATAGAAATTCCATTTGACCCAGGAATTCCACTCCTAGGAATTTACCCTAAGAATCCTGGAGTCCAGTCTCAAAAAGACATACGCACCCCTATATTTATCACAGCACTATTTACAATAGCCAAGAAATGGAAGCAACCTAAGTGTCCATCAGTAGATGAGTGGATAAAGAAGATGTGGTACATATACACAATGGAATATTATTCAGCCATAAGAAGAAAACAAATCTTACCATTTGCAACAACATGGATGGAGCTAGAGGGTATTATGCTCAGTGAAATAAGCCAGGCAGAGAAAGACAAGTACGAAATGATTTCACTTATCTGTGGAGCATAAGAACAAAGCAAAAACTGAAGGAACAGAACAGCAGCAGACTCACAGAACCCAAGAATGGACTAACAGTTGCCAAAGAGAAAGGGACTGGGGGTGGTGGGTGGGAAGGAGGTAGAAGGGGAATAAGGGGCATTACAATTAGCACACATAATATATCGGGGGGGCACAGGGAAGGCAGTATAGCACAGAGGACAAGTAGTGATTCTATAACATCTTACTACACTGCTGGACAGTGACTGTATTGGGGTATGTGGTGGGGACTTGATAATGGGGGGGAATCTAGTTACCAAAATGTTGCTCATGTAATTGTATATTAATGATACCAAAATTAATTAATTAATTAATTAATTTAAAAAACTCAACAAACAGGTTTAACAGCAGATTAGACACAGCTAAAGAGAGGATTAATGACCTAGAAGACACATGAGTAGAAAATATATAGACTGAAAGAAGAAGATAAGAAAGGATAGAAAAAAGAAACACAGGAAACACACGAGATACAAAAAAATAGTCTAACATACATGTAACTGGAGTTCCAGAAAGGAAAGACAGAGATAATGGGGCAGAAGTTGTTTTAAAGAGTTAATAAGCAAGAGTGGTGACTTGTAGAATCAAAAGGCAAAATAAAACACCTAGTGGGATAAATATGAAGAAAAATCACCTGGACACATCCAAGCACAATTTTTGCAATCTAAAGATGAAGAAGAAATCTTAAAAGAGCCAGAGAAAAAGTCAAATAACCTTCAAAGAGGCAGTAATAAGACTAATGGCTACTTTCTAAATAGGAACTACAAATGGGTCATTAAACAATGAAACAACACCTTTAAAGTGTTGAAAGAAAATAACCAGCAACTTAGAATTTCAAGAAGTTTTTTAAAACATCCTTCAGAATTGGATCCAAAAATAAAGATATTTCCAGACAAGGAATAACTGAGATATTTAATGGTCAGCATACATATACTAAAATAATAAAGGGAGTTCTACAAACAAAAGAATATGAGCCCTGATAGGAGAACAGACAGGAAGAAAGGAATAAAGAGCAATGGAAAAGGTAAATAAATGGATATTAAATACATGGGGCTTAAAATATATGTAGAATTAAAATGTACTGATTAATACCTAAAGGCAGGTAGGACATAAATGGAATTAAAGCATTTTAAGTTCTTAGATTTTTCAGGGAAATAGGTAACAACAGTAATTTATTATATATTCTAATAAGTCAAGGATGACTAATACAATTGAGGGTAATACTAAAGAATAGCTAAAGAATTTATAACTAACAAACTAACAGGTGTGAAAATGAGTAATAGAAATTATTTGAATAATCTAAAAGATGGCAAGAAATGACAGAAAAAGCATTTAAGATAGAAGGGAAGATAAAGTCAGACTTAGATCCAAACATTACAGCAATATAAGTGAACAGACTGAAAACTCCACAAGAAGGTAAGAATAATCAGGTTAAATGTAAACATATAGATATATACTACTTATAAAAGATACATCTTGAATATAAGGGACACAGAGAGTTTGAAAGTAAAAAGAATAGGAAAAGACAAACCACGCAAAAATGAATCTAAAGAAAGTTAGACAAAGAAGACTTAAGCAAGAATCATTCCTATAAATAAAGAGAAACATTTCATAGCCACAAAAGAATCAATCCATGAGGAAGACATTAGTGTGAACTTAATAACATAGCTTCAAAATAAATAAAGCAAAAAATGGCAGAATTAAAAGGAAAACCAGACCAATTCACATGCATAAAGAAAGATTTTAATGAAGAAAAAGCTCAGGAAGAATCTTAGACTTCTCGTTAACAACAAATTGATCACATTCAACACTTTTGAGCCAATTAACCTGGAGCTCTCAATTTCAAGGCTATCACCCACTGAGGACCTAGATTTTTTATGTTCCTCACCTGAAAAGAAAGAGCCCATTGACTACTTCCTTTGGATCATAACTAGATTTTATAAGAATTGTAGAGCAACTCCATATACTGAAAAGGATTTTTAACAGACTGCTAAAAGCTAAACAATACAACTCATTATCAATTATGGATATCATTTACTATATATGAGATTAACTTTAAGGAATATTTGTTTTCTTTTATACTGAACTTCCTTCATACTGTTTTCATGTTCACTCAGCTCAGTTATTCACTTACAACTTCTTTCAACATAATTAGAGAGAAACTTGAAACCCATCAGCCTGATTAAAACTAGACAACTTCTTAGTAATAGGAAGGATTAAGGAATAATCACAAAAAAAGAGATACATGGAACCTAATACTACAGAGTCCTCAGGTATGATTATCAATATGATATGAAACAGCAAGTAAAGTTTGTTTTGTATTTCAGTAACTCTTTATGATATAACCATAGGAACTGTAGTCGGATGGTAAAGTCTACACATTTCTCCAATTATACTTGGAACAAGAATTTAAAGCAATGTGCATAACATTCTAATTCAAATAAGACTTATGATTTTAAAAGCAAATTTTTAACTGGATTATTGCCAACATTAAACTGAAGCTGTGAAGCTGAAAGTCTGTCTGAAGTGGATTTTTTCAAAAATGGAAGAAAATTTAAGACAATGAGTACAAGCAACTCCTTGGAGAAGCTTTACTGCAAAAGGGAACAGAAATGGAACAGTTGCTGGCAAGGCGAAGAAGAGTCAATTGAAGTATTTTTTCATTTGATGAAAGAAATAACAGCATATGGTATAATGATGGGAATGATTACTAACTAGAGTAAAACCGAAGACAAAAGAGAAAGACTAGACAGTTGAGTAAGCAATGTCTATGAGTGGCTGAGAGGCCAGAGAGTTTAGTGCACAAGAAGAGCTAGCATTACGCAGAAGCTGAGCCAGTTCAACCACGGCAAGAACAGGCAGAGTACCCAGGTTCAGCTGACGTGACACAGACAACTCTGAAGGTGTTAGTCCACTGAAGCAATTAGCTTCAAGTTTCTCAGTAAAGAAGGAAGAAAGATAACCAGCTGAGAAAATTGAGAAAAGGGGGAAAACTGAGATAGTCCCTTGTAGGAAGCAGTAGGGTAATATAGTATAAATTTCAACTTTGTGATTAAGAAAGTGAAGTAGGTTTAGGCTTAATGTATTATTTGTCCATGTGTTATTATAGTACAGTATTACTTTGATGAGATGAATGTTTGGAGTTTCATAAATGTGAAATTTTAGTAATTGAAGTAGAACCCCAAATATTCTCAGCAAAAATGTTTCAAGTTAAAAATACTTGTTTTCCATGTGACACAGTAACTGGTGGTAGCCATGTGACACAGTTCTGGCTGATACTTTCAGGAAAAGTTTGTGCCTTCCTCTTTGTGGTGACAAACCCATTCTGGATTTCCCCCATTCCTTTGTCTTCTGGCCTGGCTCTTAGACCTAAAGATGAAGATGTAGCAGCTATCTGCAAACATGAAGACAAAGATTAGTGTGCCTGAGGAGGAAAATGAAAAGAGCTGGGTTACTCAAGGCATTATTCAACCACTGTAACTGCCCTATGGAGTCCACCCTCCCTGGACTGTCTGATTTTAAATGACTGATTTTAAACATCTTGCAGGTAAACATAATTCTAATAATAAACAGTCATCTGATTACTAGTGATACTCAGTATCTTTTCATATGTTACTAGCCTTTGTACTTCTTCTGTGACTAGTTTGTTATACCTGCCAAATTTTCACTTGCTTGTCTCTTGATCTGTAGACATGCAATTCTGTAGAACAGAATCATGTGTGAATTGACTAGTTTCTCAGTTTTATTAGGCAAATTTTAGAGGAATAACAGTATTGGTCTTTTGGTAGTTTCTTGAAAAAACAGACATCTATGTATCATTCAACCCACCAATCATATTCCTAGGGATATTTATCCCAAAGAATGAAAACTTATGCTCACACAAAAACCTGTACGTGGATGCCTTCAGCAGCTTTATTTGCAATAATCAAAATATTGAAACCATAAAAATATCCTTCAATGGGTGACTGGTTAAAAAAACTAGTACATCCATACTATGGAATACTACTCAGTAATAAAATGAAACAAATGACTGATATATGAAACAATTTGCATGCACACTGAATGAAAAAAGCCAATCCCCAAAAGCAATATATGTTTTCACTTATATAATATTCTCAAAATTATAAAAGACGGGACAAATTAGTTGCAGTAAATTAGGGAAAGGCAGGAGGGGGTTGGAGAGTGAGTGTGGACTCTAAGCTTTGAAAGGATGCAACACTTTTGTGTCTTGATCATGACAGTGGTTACATGAATTTATACTTGTGATTAAACTGCATAAACAATACACACACAGTGCATGTAAAACTGGTGAAATCTGAATAATGTCTGTGGAGTAACCCAGTGTCGATATGCTGGCTTTAATGTTTAACTGTACACTTCAATAACATGCTACCATTGGGGGAAACTGGGTGAAGGGAACACGGGCACTCTCAGTACTATGTTTAGCCACTTTCTGTGAATCTGCAATTATTTCAATTTTAGTGTATGTCTGCCAAAGAGAGCACTTAATTGTATCAAAATAAAAAAAGGACTTGGTCCTACTTTTTAAAACCCCATAATCAATACGCTCTTTCTCACTTTTAACCAGAGTCTGGGTAAACTCTTCCCTTCCTTTCAACTCCATTCCAAACCCCAACATTTCCAGTCAAGATTTCACATGACAGTCTGAATGCAGAAGAAATACTCTGCAGCCTCACCTAATTCTGCACACAGACAAGTCCTAGATACTAAGAATTGAGCCCACAGGATGCCAGAGTACCAAGTATAACCATTCCAAGAGGTTTTCATTGGCATTTTCGATCATTCACTTTACAGAAAGATAAGGGCTTTCTCACAATTATTTAAAATTTAAAGGAATATTAAAATGTTCTCAAATAATGATTTAGATTAGCCAAAGTCAGATTTTTAAGTACAACATCTATACTGTGTTGGATGTTTTTGGTGACTGCGGTGATGAAACTAGCAGATGTTCATTTAATAGTCATTAAAAGCTCTCCATAACTAAGTAGCATAATAAAGTTTATTAGTCACTACATCTGGTATCTGCCAAATGAGAGAGAAACAATACTCAAACAGCCTGTTTTTACAGGGTAACAAACAAGCTATCTGAATGAAGACACTGCAGCACTTTGAAATTACATTTAAATTATACCAATAGAATACAAACAAACATTTAATTCTAAGCAACATTATAAGTAAAATAACTCATTGCAAACCATTGTTCTCTAGAGAATGTTTATAATACCTTCTGGGCAGTCTGTGTCAGTAATAAAATAATATAAAGTAAAAATTGAATCCTCTCAGTCATTAGGTAACTGATTAAATATACCAATCGTCTATTATCCATATGTGCATTCATCACATTGATGATAAGCTATAGAGAAACAATTATCAGGCAAGTTCATGAGCCACTGCATTCTTCAGAATTAATTCTTCAAAATGATGAATGAACTGCAGTCCTTGACCTCAAGAAGCTCACAGCATAATAAAGGCACAGCACTTTAAAACGTAAGTAAAATGTTCAGGGTAATTAACAGAAATATATGCAAAGCACTACTCTATACTCTAAATCATTGCCAAGTAGAACTTGCCACCTCATTCCTACCAGTTCCCAACTATCCCCCCACCATACCACCTCTAAAACACCTAATCAACACAGTATATTGAATCAGTGTCTCAGAAAAGGTGTTTTAGGATTACACTGCAAGGTTATATATAAATTTGATTCACATTGTTTTATAATACCTACTTTTTTCTCCACCAGCATAACACAAGGTAATTTACACAATATATACTTGTGACAGTACATGCATTCCAAAAATGCACCTATCCATAGACAATTGTGGGTTTGCCACTGATACTGCTACATATTAAGCAATTTGTACTAACAAATGGGCAGTCTGTGTGATCTTATACCACAAGCACATACTCTTCTAGAGTAGAAGTTTATGTCAAGGTTTTTAAACTTTTACCTCATACGGACATCATAACCTGATTAAAGTGAAAAATAACCTAAGTTATACCGGATGCCATTATTATAGACACAGAAATGCTGAGTTTTCCTTGTTATATTAGGTGGTATTCTTTTCTTTCTGATTGACTTTTTACCCCTTTGCTCTATATGCACGGTAAGCATTTGAGTATAATCAGGAAAAAAAACAGAGAAACAACAAACAGCAGATTAATGAATATGGGAAATAATTTAAGTGAATAAAGCTTGATAGAAATAAGCATCCTTTGAGAATGTGTCATCCGGAAAATTACTAAATGTGCCACCAAACGGAGCTTCCCATGCCACCATGTTGTGAGGGGGAGACCACAGTGCTGACTCTCCCGCCCACCGGGACAAACACAGGCAAGTGGTAGGATCTTGAGAGATGGTGCACATTTCTGATACTGACATCACAGATGGTAAAATGGTTTTTGAATTCCCTTTACTTCAGAGATGACATGAACAAATGTTTTGATATTAATAGAAATACTGATTGCATTTCAAAAACTGAAGACTGTTTTATTCAACAAGCAAGCCCGAGCATTTACTAAATGATGATTTACAGATAATAATGCTACACATTCTGGGAGAGCTTATACCATTTGAAGAGCTGAAAACACCACTATTAAATACTTTTAACAACAAAGACAGTGATTACATTAAAAAATGGAACAAAGGGCTAAAATTGATGGCAGTGAAGAATGAGCTGAGACGGGCAGGCTGGAACTCCCAAAATGCCTGACAAAGGAGACTGTGCTTCACCCAGAAAGCAGTGAATGGTTAAAATGAATTTTTAAAGTAGAGTATGTGAAAGAAACATGATTCAAAATTGTAGTCAAATATAAAAATGAAGAATGCATTCAAGTAGCTTGGTATACAGAATTGTTTTCTCAAAAGGGCAATAAAGGATACATAAAGGAGAAAAAGATAATCAGTACACATTAATAAATTATAAAGCATAATAAATCTGAACATTAGGCACATTTGTTTATTTAAAAAACACATACTTACTATGTGCCAGGTGCTATTTTAATAAGCATTTATAAATGTTGACTCATATAATACACATTAACAACCTTGTAAGAACTTTTATCTACTATTACCAATCCAAGTTTACATATGAGGAGACCGAGGCACAGAGAATTAAATAACTTGCCAAATGTCACATGACTAAAAGGTACTGGATTCAACATAGAACTCAAGTAGTTTGGCAACACAATTTATCCAGTGCTACCCAACAGAACTTTCTACAATGTGTCTACTGAGTACTTAAGAGCCAGCTAACATGACTGAGGAACCAAATTTTTCACTTTACCTTATTATTTAGGTTTAAATAACCATATATTAGTGGCTAGTGTACCATGATGGATAGAGTACAGAACATTCTCTTAATTACTACAGAATATGTGCCTTACTGTCAGGCAAGAGAGAAATATTCATCAGGGATTCCAATGCTTTAAATCTAAAAAGTTCAATTTAAGCAATTCAAAGAAAACCTTCCAAATAGTGTTTCAAACAATGAGTAATTGCAAAATTCACCACTTTCCTTCCACAATTCTTTACAATATTAAAGTCAATGACACACTGGGCCAATGACCTAAATACAAATGACTTATTTTTCTTTAAAATACTATTTTTTAAACACTGGTTATTAAGATCTATATATAAACATACTTCACCCAAAAAAAGTTTATATAAAACTTTTATCAGAGACTTAGAGATATTAAAGATGGTGGTGTGAGAGGTGAGACAGAGGCTTCCTCCTAAAACCTCATACAATATGAAAATAGAGCTACTACAACTACTCTTGAAAGAGCAACGGGAAAGAGGACGGCAACAAACTTCATACACCTGGAGACAAGAGTAGCTCACAGAAAAGGGTAACGTACTAAAGCTGTGGACCTGCTGGATCCAAACCCTTCCCCCACCCCAGCTGACCAGCAGGAGGAACAGGAACTGGGCAGGGAGGGAGTGGAGATGTGGGACTGCTGAATACCTAACTCTGGAGATCTGCTCTGGGAGCACAAACCTACATTTCATGGTGCTTGCATGATACTCTTGTAATTAGGGGGTTGGAAAGCTAAGGCAGGCAGAATTCCTGGAGAGACTAAGAATCCAGCTGCTTGTGAAAGCAGGGATCCATACCCACCTGCTCAGGGACAAAAGAAAGGCGGGCAGACTGAGAGAATTCCTAACAAAGAAGCGCTTAGCAAGAGGGCTGCTAAAGGGGCAAGGATTGCACAGAGCTTACTCCTCAGGAGAAAGGACAGGCAGACAAAATTGTGCGAGTGCACTCTGCCCAGCAGGTTGGGAGCTTTCAGCATCTTCAGGTGCTCCAACTCCCTGGCTACCTACACAGCTCCAAGAACCCCTCTGTGACAGGCAGACTAGTGTGTCTTTCTCCTGGCCAGCCCCACCGGGCTTGCAAACCTGGAAATCCTTCCCTGGTGTTAGGACACCCAGAGGGAAGATCTGTCTACAGCAACTAAAAACACAAAGGACAGAGGCTTATACCTTTGGGCTCAGCCCACTGGTTCAGGCAGTGGAGACAGCCATAGCAGCCAGGAACCAGGAAACAGCCCTTTCCTCCCCAGAGGCACCAATACACTCCCCTACAATCCCCGCATTGCTTCAGGGGCTGAGCAGCTCCAGAGAGTAGAGCTTCTGGGCACTAGAGGGCACCATACACAAATATGAAATGCCAAAGGAACCTGGTCCAGAGTAAAATTATGAATACAACTCCTGAGAAAGATTTAAATGATATGGACCTTATGACTCTCCCTGAAAGGGAGTTCAAAAAAATCATTAACATGCTCATGGAAGTACGGAAAGCTTTTCAAGAACTCAGGAATGAATTCTGGTAGGAGATCCAATCACTGAAGAACACAATGGACAGTATTAAAAGCAGCTTGGATATGGTGGAGGAGACAATAAATGAAATAGAAACTAGAGAAGAGGAATACAAAGAAGCTGAGGCACAGAGAGAAAAAAGGATCTCTAAGAATGAAAGAATACTGAGAGACCTGTGTGACCAATCCAAACGGAACAATATTCGCATTATAGGGGTATCAGAAGAAGAAGAGCGAGAAAAACGGATAGAAAGTGTCTTTGAGGAGGTGATTGCTGAAAACTTCCCGAATCTGGGGAAGGACATAGTCTCTCAGGCCACGGAGGTGTGCAGATCTCCCAACACAACGGACCCAAGGAAGACAACAGCAAGACATATAGTAATTAAAATGGCAAAGACCAAGGATAAGGAGAGACTATTAAAAGAACCCAGAGAGAGAAATAAGATCATATACAAAGGAAAACCCATCAGGCTATCATCAGACTTCTCAGCAGAAACCTTACAGGCCAGAAGGGAGTGGCATAATGTATTTAATGCAATGAAGCAGAAGGGCCTTGAACCAAAATTACTTTATCCAGCAAGATTATCATTTAAATTTGAAGGAGGGATTAAACAATTTACAGATAAGCAAAAGCTGACAGAATTTGCCTCCCACAAACCATCTCTACAGCGTATTTTGGAGGGACTGCTATAGATGGAAGTGTTCCTACAGTTTAATAGCTGTCACCAGAGGTAATAAAACCACAGTAAAGAAAATAGAACAGCTAATTACTAAGCAAATGCAAAATTAAATTAACTATCCCCAAAGTCAATCAAGGGATAGACAAACAGTACAGAATATGATACCTAATATATAAAGAATGGAGTAGAAAGAAAAAGGAGGAAGGAAACAAACAAACAAACAAACAAAAAGAACCTTTAGATTGTGTTTGTAATAGCATATTAAATGAGTTGTTAGACTTTTAGATAGTAGGAAAGTTAACCTTGAACCTTTGGTAACCACGAATCTGAAGCCTGCAATGCCAATAAGTACATACCTATCCATAATCACCCTAAATGTAAATGGACTGAATGCACCAGTCAAAAGACATAGAGTCACTGAATGGATAAAAAACAAGACCCATCTATATGCTGCCTTCAAGAGACTCACTTTAAAATCAAAGACATACACAGACTAAAAGTGAAGGGATGGAAAAAGATATTTCATGCAAACAACACAGAGAAAAAAGCAGGTGTGGCAGTACTTGTATCAGACAAAATAGACTTCAAAACGAAGAAAGTAGCAAGAGATAAAGAAAGACATTACATAATGATAAAGGGGTCAGTCCAACAAGAAGATATAACCATTATAAATATACATGCACCCAACACAGGAGCGCCAGCATATGTGAAACAAATACTAACAGAATTAAAGGAGGAAATAGACAGCAATGCATTTATTTTAGGAGACTTCAACACACCACTCACTCCAAAGGACAGATCAACCAGACAGAAAATAAGTAAAGACACAGAGGCACTGAACAACACACCAGAACAGATGGACCTAACAGACATCTACAGAACTCTACACCCAAAAGCAACAGGATACACATTCTTCTCAAGTGCACATGGAACATTTTCCAGAATAGACCACATACTAGGCCACAAAAAGAACCTCAGTAATTTCAAAAATATTGAAATCCTACCAACCAACTTCTCAGATCACCAAGGTATAAAACTAGAAATAAATTTTAGAAAGAAATCAAAAAGGCTCACAAATACATGGAGACTTAACAACATTCTCCTAATTAATCAATGGGTTAACGACCAAATCAAAACAGAAATCAAAGAATATATGGAGACTAACGACAACAACAACACAAAGCCACACTTCTGTGGGACACAGCAAAGGCAGTTCTAAGAGGAAAGTATATTGCAATCCAGGCCTATTTAAAGAAGGAAGAACATTTCCAAATGAATAGTCTAAAGACACAATTACTGAAATTGGAAAAAGAAGAACAAATGAGACGCAAAGTCACCAGAAGGAGGGACATAATAAAGATCAGAGAAGAAATAAATAAAATTGGCAAGAATAAAACAATAGAAAAAAATCAATAAAACCAAGAGCTGGTTCTTTAAAAAAAAAAACTTTTATCAATTAACTCCACCCACAACAAACACCATTGTAACTTCAAATACTATATTTCTAAATTTAAAGAATAAATGAACTGAGGATAAGCTTAAACATGGCAGCATAAGAAGTGAGACAGAAACCTCCTCCCAAAACCACATATAATATGAAAGGAAAATATATCAAATACAACTGAAATATAGAAAGAGCAACAGGAAAGAAGGCTGCCACAGACTGCCTTCACCTGGGGAAAACAGTAGACCTCAAGGGAAAGGGTAAAGTACCAAAGCCATGATCCAGAGGGATCCAAGCACTTTCCCCACCCCAGCTCACCAGCAGGAGGAAGAGAAATGGAGTGGGGAGGGAGGGGGAGGAAGCACAGGAGTTCTGAACACCCAGCCCTGGAGATCTGTTCTGGGAGCACAAACCTACACTATATGGTGCTCTGGAGATTAGTGGGGTTAGAAAACTCAGACAGACAGAGTACTTGAACAGAATGAAATTCCAGCTGTTATGGAAAACACATATCCACAACCAGCTGTTTTGGGACAAAACAAAGGCAGACACTCTGAGAGACTTCCTAATACTGAGAGCACTGCTAAAGGGAAAAGGATTGCACAGAGATTGCTGCTCAGAAGAAAGGACAGGTGGACAAAATTGTCCAGGCACACTCTGCCAAGCAGGTTGGGAATTTCAGGAGCTTCACAGGTTCCAGAACCCTGGTTGGCAATGCACCTCAAAGCCCCCCCGCCCCCCACTGCTATACGCAGCACACTACTCCTTGCTCCCAGCCGGCACCTGCTCACAAACTGACTGCCTCTGCCATTGCGCCAGGCCAGAGAGAAGGTGGCCCCGCCTATGCCAACTACAAGTGCATAGCATAGCAGTTCATCCCTGCATGGTCAGCCCACAGGCCATGGCAGGTGGAGGCAGGCACTGCAGCCAGGGAGCAGGAAAGAGTTCTTTCCTCCCAGCAAGAACCAGTGCCACATGCCTGCAACCCTTCCCCCAACATTGCTCCAGGTGCTGAGCAGCTCCAGAATGTACAGCTTCTGGACACTAGATGGCACCACGTACAAATAAGAAACATCAAAGGAACCAGGTTCAACCCAAAAGTCTACAAACACCAGAAAGAGAGCCAAGTAAAACTGAAGTCACCAATGTTCCTGAAAGAGATTGCAAAATAAAAATCATAAACATGCTCATGCAGCTACAGGAAAATATTCAAACCTTCAGAGAGGACTTCAACAATTAGATACAAACTTTGAAAAATACAGTATCTGAAATGAAACATATAATGGAGTGATTTAAAAGCAGACTAGAAGTAGAGGAGATAGTAAATGAAATAGAAATTAGGCACAGAGAGAAAAAAAGGATCTCTAAAATTGAAAGAATATTGAGAAAACTATGTGACCAATCCAAACAGAACAACTTTTGCAAAAAAGGGGAACCAGAAGAAGAAGAGAGAAAAAAAGGGATATAGAGTGTCTCTGAGGAGGTAGTTCCTGAGAGAAGATGACACCAACACATATAATAATTAAAATGGAAAAGATGAAGGATAACAACAGAGTATTAAAAGCAGCCAGACAGAGAAAAATGGGTTATGATCATCAGGCTATCATCAGACTTCTCAACATACATGTTACAGGCCAGAAACGAGTGGCATGATATATTTAATGATGAAACAAAAGGGCTTAGAACCAAGAACACACTACTCAGCAATTATCATTTAAATTTGAAGAGGAGTTAAACAATTTCCAGATAAGCAAAAGTTGAAAGAATTTACCTTCCGCAAACTCTCTTTACAGTGTATTTTGGAGTGACTGCTACAGATGGAAGTGTTCCTAAGGCTAAATAGCTGTAACCAGAGAAAATAAAACCACAGTAAAGAAAGTAGACAAATAAATTACCAAGCAAATGCAAAATTACATCAACTACACACAAAATCAGTCAAGGGATCCACAAAGAATACAGAATATGATACCTAATATAAAAAAAATGGAGGAGGAAGAAAAAGGAGAAAAAAAAAAGAACCTATACCTTGTGTTTGTAATAGCGTACTGAGTTAAGTTAGATTGTTGGACAGTAAAGAAGTTACCCTTGAACCTATGGTAATCACAAATGTAAAGCCTGCAATGACAATAAGTACATTTCTATAAATAATCATCCTAAATTCAAATGGATTAAAAGCACGAATCGAAAGACATAGTCTGTGATTGGATAAAAAAACAAGACCCATCTATATGCTGCCAACAAGAGACTCACTTCAAAGCCCAAGACATACACAAAATGAAAGTGAAAGGATGGAAAAAGATACTTCATGTACACAACAAGGGGAAAAAAGCAGGTGCTGCACTACTTATATCAGACAAAATAAACTTCAAAACGAAGAAAGAAGCAAGAGATAAAGAAGGACATTACATAATGATAAAGGAGTCAGTCCAACAAGAGGATATAACCATTATAAATATATGCACCCAATATGGGATCACCGACATATATGAAACAAATACTAATAGAATTAAAGGAGGAAATAGACAGCAATTCAATCATTTTAGGTGACTTCAACACATCACTCACTCCAAAGCACAGATCAACCAGACAGAAAATAAGTAAAGACACAGAGGCACTGAACAACACACTAGAACACATGGACCTAACAGACATCTACAGAACTCTACACCCAAAAGCAACAGGATACACATTCTTCTCAAGTGCACTCCAGAATAGACCACATACTAGGCCACAAAAAGAACCGAAGTAAAGTCGAAAATATTGAAATTCTACCAACCAACTTCTCAGATCATAAAGGTATAAAACTAGAATTAAATTTGAGAAAGAAAAAAAAAGGCTCAAAAATATGTGGAGAATTAACAACTTCTAATTAATTAATGGGTTAATGACCAAATCAAAACAGAAATCAAAGAATATATAGAGACTAATGACAACAACAACACAAGCCACAACTTCTGTGGAACGCAGCAAAGGCAGTTCTAAGAGGAAAGTATATTGCAATCCAGGTCTATTTCAAGAAGGAAGAACATTCCCAAATGAATAGTCTAAAGACACAATTACTGAAATTGGAAAAAGAAGAACAAATGAGGCCCAAAATCACCAGAAGGAGGGACATAATAAAGATGAAAAAGAAATAAATAAAATTGAGAAGAATAAAACAATAGAAAAAATCAATGGAACCAAGAGCTGGTTCTTTGAAAAAATAAACAAAATAGATAAACCCCTAGCCAGACTTATTAAAAGAAAAAGAGAATTTGCACACATAAACAGATTCAGAAATGAGAAAGGACAAATAACGACAGACCCCACAGAAATACAAAGAATTATAAGAGAATATTATGAGAATCTATATGCTAACAAGCAAGAAAACCTAGAAGAAATGGATAACTTCTTAGAAAAATACAACCTTCCAAGACTGACCAAGCAAGAAACAGAAAAACTAAACAGACCAATAACCAGCAACGAAACTGAAGCAATAATCAAAAAACTCCCCAAGAACAAAATCCCCGGACCTGATGGATTCACCTCTGAATTCTACCACACATATAGAGAAGAAATAACACCCATTCTCCTTAAAGTTTTCCAAAAAATAGAAGAGGAGGGAATACTTCCAAACTCATTCTATGAAGCCAGCATCACTCTAATACCAAAACCTGCCAAAGACCTCACCAAAAAAGAAAAGTACAGACTAATATCCCTGATGAACGCAGATGCAAAAATACTCAACAAAATATTGGCAAACCGAATTCAAAAATACATCAAGACGATCATACACTATGATCAAGTGGGATTCATCCCACGGATGCAAGGATGGTACAACATTCGAAAATCCATCAACATCATCCACCACATCAACAAAAAGAAGAACAAAAACCACATCATCATCTCCATAGATGCTGAAAAAGCATTTGACAAAATTCAGCATCCATTCCTGATTAAAACTCTCAACAAAATGGGTATAGACGGCAAGTACCTCAACATCATAAAGGCTATATATGACAGACCCACAGCTAACATCATACTTAACGGCGAGACGCTGAAAGCTTTTCATCTAAGATCGGGAACAAGACAGGGATGCCCACTCTCTCCACTGTTATTCAACATAGTACTGGAGGTCCTAGCCACAGCAATCAGACAAAACAAAGACATACAAGGCATCCAGATTGGTAAAGAAGAAGTCAAATTGTCACTATTTGCAGATGACATGATACTGTACATAAAAAACCCTAAAGATTCCATTCCAAAACTACTAGAACTAATATCTGAATTCAGCAAAGTTGCAGGATACAAAATTAACACACAGAAATCTGTTGCTTTCCTATACACTAATGATGAACTAACAGAAAGAGAAATCAGAAAAACAATTCCATTCACAATTGCATCAAAAAGAATAAAATACCTAGGAATAAACCTAACGAAGGAAGTGAAAGACCTGTACTCTGAAAACTACAAGACACTCCTAAGAGAAATTAAAGAGGACACTAACAAATGGAAATGCATCCCATGATATTGGCTAGGAAGAATAAATATTGTCAAAATGGCTATACTACCTAAAGCAATCTACAGATTCAACACAATCCCTATCAAAATACCAATAGCTTTCTTCAAAGAACTGGAACGAATAATTCTAAAATTCATATGGAACCACAAAAGACTGCGAATAGCCAAAGCAATCCTGAGAAGGAGGAATAAAATAGGGGGAATTACACTCCCTGACTTCAAGTTCTACTACAAAGCCACAGTAATCAAGACAATTCGGTATTGGCACAAAAACAGACCCACAGACCAGTGGAACAGAATAGAAAATCCAAACATTAACCCAAATATATACAGTGAACTAATATTTGATAAAGGAGCCTTGGATATACAATGGGGAGATGATGGTCTCTTAAGCAGCTGGTGTTGGCTAAACTGGACAGCTACATGTAGGAGAATGAAACTGGACTACTGTCTAACCCCATACACAAAAGTAAACTCAAAATGGATCAAAGACCTGAATGCAAGTCATTAAGCCATAAAACTCTTAGAAAAAAACATAGGCAAAAATTTCTTACACATAAACATGAGCGACTTCTTAATGAACATATTTCCCCAAGCAAGGGAAACAAAAGCAAAAATGAACAAGTGGGACTATATCAAGCGGAAAAGCTTCTGTACAGCAAAGGACACCATCAACAGAACAAAAAGACATCCTACGGTATGGGAGAATATATTCATAAATGACGTATCCGGTAAGGGGTTGACATCCAAAATATAAAGAGAACTCACGCACCTCAACAAACATAAAGTAAATAATCCAATTAAGAAATGGGCAGAGGACATGAATAGACACGTCCCAAAGAAGAAACTCAGATGGCCAACAGGCACATGAAAAGATGCTCCAGATCACTAATCATCAGAGAAATGCAAATTAAAACCAAATGAGATATCACCTCACACCAGTTAGGATGGCCAACATCCAAAACACAAACAACAACAAATGTTGGCGAGGATGTGGAGAAAAGGGAACCCTCCCACACTGCTGGTGGGAATGCAAATTAGTTCAACCATTGTGGAAAGCAGTATGGAGGTTCCTCAAAAAACTCAAAATAGAAATACCATTTGACCCAGGAATCCCACTCCTAGGAATTTACCTTAAGAATGCAGCAGCCCAGTTTGAAAAAGACATATGCACCCCTATGTTTATCGCAGCAGTATTTACAATAGCCAAGAAATGGAAGCAACCTAAGTGTTCATCAGTAGATGAATGGATAAAGAAGATGTGGTACATATACACAATGGAATATTATTCATCCATAAGAACAAAACAAATCTTACCATTTGCAACAACATGGATGGAGCTAGAGGGTATTATGCTCAGTGAAATAAGCCAAGCCGAAAAACACAAGTAAGTACCAAATGATTTCACTTATATGCGGAGTATAAGAACAAGAAAGAAACTGAAGGAACAAAACAGCAGCAGACTTACAGAACCCAAGAACGGACTAATAGTTACCAAAGGGAAAGGGACTGGGGAAGATGGGTGGGAAGGGAGGGACAAGGGGGAGAAACGGGCATTACGATTAGCAGATGTAATGTTGGGGGGGCACAGGGAGGGCTGTATAACTCAGAGTAGACAAGTAGTGACTCTATAGCATCTCACTACGCTGATGGACAGTGACTGTAATGAGGTTGGTGGGGGGGATCTGATGAAGGGTTTAATCACCACAATATTGCACATGTAATTGTAGATTAATGATACCAAAATAAATTATTCAAAAAAAATCTATGCACCCAACACAGGATCACCCACATATGTGAAACAAATACTAACAGAATTAAAGGGGCAAATAGAATGCAATGCATTCATTTTAGGAGACTTCAACACACCACTCACTCCAAAGGACAGACCAAGTAGACAGAAAATAAGTAAAGAGACAAGGCACTGAACAACATGTTAGAACAGATGGACCTAACGGACATCTACAGAACACTCCATCCAAAAGCAACAGGATACACATTCTTCACAAGTGCACATGGAACATTTTCAAGAACTGATCATATATAAGGCCACAAAAAGAACATCAGTAAATTCAAAAAGACTGAAATTGTACCAACCAGCTTCTCAGATCACAAAGGTATGAAACTAGAAATAAATTACACAAAGAAAACGAAAAAGCCCACAAACACATGGAGGCTTAATAACATGCTCCTAAATAATCAATGGATCAATGAACAAATAAAAACAGAGATCTAGCAGTATATGGAGATAAATGACAACAATAATTCAACACCACAAAAATCTGTGGGATGCAGCGAAGGCTGTGCTAAGAGGGAAATATATTGCAATAGAGGTCGACCTCAGGAAAGAAGAACAATCCCAAATGCACAGTCTAAACTCACAATTAATGAAACTAGAAAAGGAGGAAGAAATGAGGCCCAAAGTCAGTAGAAGGAGGGACATAATAAAGATTAAAGCAGAAATAAATAAAATTGAGAAGAATAAAACAATGGAAAAAAATCAACGAAAGCAGGAGCTGGTTCTTTGAGAAAATAAACAAAATAGATAAAGCCCTAGCCAGACTTATCAAGAAAAAAAGCGAGTCTACACACATAAACAGAATCAGAAATGAGAACAGAAAAATCACTATGGACACCACAGAAATACAAAGAATTATGAGAGAATACTGTGAAAAATTATATACTAACAAACTGGATAACCTAGAAGAAATGGGCAACTTTCTAGAAAAATACAACCTTTCAAGGCTGATCCAGGGAAAAACAGAAAATCTGAATAGACCAATTACCAGCAAAGAAATTGAATTGGTAATCAAAAAACTACCTAAGACCAAAACACCTGGACCAGATGGTTTCACTGCTGAATTTTATCAAACATTTAGTGAAGACCTAATACCCACCATCAGTAATGTTTTCCAAAAAGTAGAAGAGGAGAGAATACTCCCAAACTCATTCTACGAGGCCAACATCACTCTAATACCAAAACCAGGCAAAGACAGCACAAAAAAAGAAAATTACAGACCAATATCCCTGATGAACATAGATGCAAAAATACTCAAGAAATACTAGCAAACCGAATTCAAAAAGAACATCCATCATGATCAAGTGGGATTGATCCCAGGGATGCAAGGATGGTACAACATTTGAAAATCCATCAACATCATCCATCACATCAACAAAAAGAAAGACAAAAACCACCTGATCATCTCCATAGATGCTGAAAAAGAATTAGACAAAATTCAACATTCATTCATGATAAAAACTCTCAACAAAATAGGTATAGAGGGTAAGTACCTCAACATAATAAAGGCCATATATGACAAACCCACAGCCAACATTATCCTTAACAGCGAGAAGCTGAAAGCTTTTCCTTTAAGATCGGGAATAAGACAAGGATGCCCACTCTCCCCACTGTTATTCAACATAGTTCTGGGGATCCTAGCCATGGCAATCAGACAACACAGAGAAATAAAAGGCATCCAGATTGGCAAGGAAGAACTCAACCTGTCCCTGTTTGCAGATGACATGATATTGTACATAAAAAACACTAAAGAATCCACTCCCAAACTACTAGGTCTAATATCTAAATTCAGCAAAGTTGTGGGATACAAAATTAATACACAGAAATCTGTTTCATTCCTATACACTAACAATGAACTAGAGAAAACAGGAAAACAATTGCATTCCTAATTGCATCCAAATGAATAAAATACCTAGGAATAAACCTAACCAAGGAAGTGAAAGACCTATAACCTGAAAACTACCAGACACTCTTAAGAGAAATTAAAGAGGTCACTAATAAATGGAAATTCATCCCATGCTCTTGGCTAGGAAGAATTAATATTGTCAAAATGGCCATCCTGCCTAAAGCTATCTACAGATTCAATACAATCCCTATCAAAATACCTACAGCATTCTTCAATGATCTAGAGCAAATAGTTCTAAAATTCATATGAAACCACAAAAGACCCCGAATAGCGAAAGCAATCCTGAGAAGGAAGAATAACGCAGGGGGAATTCTGCTCCCTGACTTCAAGCTCTACTACAAAGCCTCAGTAATCAAGACAATATGGTACTGGCACAAGAACAGACCCATAGACCTGTGGAACAGAATAGAGAACCCAGATATAAACCCAAGCACATATGGTCAATTAATATATGATAAAGGAGCCATGGATACACAATGGGGAAATGACAGCCTCTTCAACAGCTGGTGTTGGCAAATCTGGAACGCTACATGTGAGAGAATTAAACTAGATTACTGTCTAACCCCATACAGAAAAGTAAACTCAAAATGGATCAAAGACCTGAATGTAAGTCATGAAACCATAAAACTCTTAGAAGAAAACAGGCAATACTCCCTTGAATATAAACATGAGAAACTTTTTCCTGAAAACTCTCCTTGGGCAAGGGAAACAAAAGCAAAAATGAACAAATAGGACTACAACATGCTAAAAAGCTTCTGTACATCAAAGGACACCATCACTAGAACAAAAAGGCATTCTCAAGTATGGGAGAATATGTTTGTAAATGACGTATCTGACAAGGGGTTAACATCCAAAATATACACAGAACTCACATGCCTCAACACCCAAAAAGCAAACACCCCTATTAAAAAATGGGCAGGGGATATGGAGACAATTATCCAAAGAAGAAATTCAGATGGCCAACAGGCACAGGAAAAGATGCTCCACATCCCTAATCATTAGAGAAATGCAAATTAAGACCACAATGAGATATCACCTCACACCAGTTAGGATGGCCAACATCCAAAAGACTAGGAAAAACAAATGCTGACAAGGAAGTGTAGAAAGGGGAACCTTTCTACACTGCTGGTGGGAATGTAAGTTAGTCCAACCATTGTGGAAAGCAGTATGGAGGCGCCTCAAAAAACTAAAAATAAAAACACCATTTGACACAGAAATTCCACTCCTAGGAATTTATTCAAAGGAAACAACATTTCAGATTCAAAAAGACATATGCACCCCTATGTTTATCGCAGTACTATTTTCAACAGCGAAGAAATGGAAGCAACCTAAGTGTCCATCAGTAGATGAATGGATAAAGAAGAGGTGGTACATATACACAATGGAATATTACTCAGCCATAAGAAGAAAACAAATCCTACCATTTGCAACAACATGGATGGAGCTAGAGGGTATTATGCTCAGTAAATAAGCCAGGCGGAAAGGGACAGGTACTGGGTGATTTTGCTCATCTGTGGAGCATGTTTGAAAAGCAGGGACTGATGGAACAAAACAGCAGGCTCACGGAACCCAAGAATGGACTGAGTGTTGCCAACGGGAAAGGGACTGGGGAGGATGGTTGGGAAGGCAGGGACAAGGGTAATAAGGGGCATAAGATTGGCACACATATGTAGGGGGGGGCCATGGGGAAGGCAGTACAACACAAAGACAAGTAGTGATTCTGTGGTATCTTAACACACTGATGACCAGTGACTGTGATGGGGTATGGTAGTGAGGACTTGATAATAGGGGGAATCTAGTCACCACAATGTTGCTCATGTAATTGTATATTAATGATACCAAAATTTTAAAAATGGAAGTAAAAACATTCAGTAAAGCAAAACATTTATTTCAATGAACATTTTTTGGTCAATAATATAATCATTACGTACAGTAGAATTTTAACCGTGTGGTGGTACAGACAGAAGTAAAATGCTAAGCAAACATGAAGAAAGGAATGATTTTTTTCTCACCTAGGAGGGTGAAAGGAGAGCAAGTCAGGGAATGCTTTTTGGCAGATGGCATTTGAGCCTTGTATTCCTTGATCTGATGAGCAATGTAATCAGGGGAGAAGGAGGGAAAGAATTTGCAGTCCTGTCGGAGCAGAATGTCTGGAGGACAGCAGGCATTCTGATGTAGCTGGCACAGAGGGTGCATGCAGAGATCTAGTGATGCAGCTAGAAACACAGGCTTAGTCCAAATTCCAGGATTTATGGAAAATCATTTCAGAAAACTGTATCAGCAAAGGAAGTGTGGAATACAGAGTTAAATGACCAAATACAACATGACATGTCTTTTTCTCACCTGCTCCCATTATCACCTTGTGAATATTTCCAAACTTCTTCTCATGATATCTAAGTCTGCTCTTGTTTAGGCACCTGAGCTCCCCTCTGCTGTTTATTTTGTTTCGGATGGTGATATACACTCTCCTGTTTCCCACAGCTAGCTAGCTTTTCTGTATCCTTTGATACTTCAATCAAATGAGAGTATCTGTCACTTTACCAGAGTTTAACCCCTTCACTCTCCTAGTTAACCAAACTATGCCAGTTTCCCCTTGGGGTTCCCACAACACCTTGTCTAAAACCACACCTGTCATACTAGTGTAACTATTAACTTTCTAGTGTCTCTTGCCACTTGCATATGAGTTCTTTGAGGATACATCTCAGTACCCCTGCACCTAAGATGTCATATGTGTTATCTGCATATTTACCAAATAAAATGAATGTGAAGGCTACTTTAATAATCTAGAGGAGAGGTGCTAAGGTATGAAAATGGGAGGGAAAAGGTTAGAATAGATACGAAAGCTCCTATGTTTTACTAATAGAAGAGACCTTCCAGGCCCCACTATAATCTACTCTTATTTTACAAATAATTTAAATAAACATGGTCACCAGGTTTTATAACTACAAAAAATGTATTTTAAAAAAATATCATGAATCATTAAAATTAAATTATATTTAGTATACTTCTGTTCAACAAGATATAAAAACATGTACTATTTTCAAAATACTTTTCTCCAAGTAAACATGACTAGCACAGTGACTTGCAAAATAGTAGACACCTGACCAGTGCTTGTTGAAGGAATAACTAAGAGAACAATGAATGAGCAAACAAATGAGTATATACATGCATGTTTGACCCTCCCTCCCATAAGGCAAGGATACTTTTCCAAAGGCTAGTTATCCTTTGCCTACTCTTCCTTAATATTGCCCAAGCCTGTATTACAACACATCTATTCCTATCCACTTCAACTATCTTACAAATACCAATCACTTCCATCAGTTCCCTACCACATTATTAGAATAAAAACTGTGGATCCACTAAAATTATCCAATGTTACTAGTTCTCTCCCTTTCTTATAATGCTAACTGTTGCAAAATTCTAACTTCCTTAAAGAGCATTAACATGAACTCTTAGCACTGTATTTCACTCAGTGCCTGCTAGGTTGAGACACTTGGTTAACACTTTAACTAAATGACAAACCAATGGTTTGGCAGATATTTCGAAAATTTTAGAGAAAACATTCATGAATATTCCACAATTTCTTCCTTCAACAAAAAAATTCTTAAACATACCCTTGGGTCCTACTTATAAGATATATTAAGTTTGCTTACTATCTCATATCAAGGGTGACTAATTGATGAGAGCTTCTCAAACCATTTATCACAATTATTCCATCCCCAACTTTGATATTTTACTTTAAAAATCCATTTTCCACAGTATTTAGTAATACTAATGTACATACAGAACTTTGAAATGTTTTTCTCTATATATCCACCCAAATTCATATTATATTTTAAAGAATTGAGCTAAAACTCTCTTCCTGTGGATAACTTTTATTTTTGTCTGTAGGGCTTTGCTCCTCTTAGTTTATCAATTTTAACAATATTGGTAAAATGTAACATTATTTTGCAAAAAGATAAAACTAACAGTAAATGTTAAATGATTGAAGACAGTATTAGGATAGTTTGAAAAAACAAACTTCTATGAAAAAAAAAATCTGTGTATAAGTTGCCTGTTTTCCCCAGCCACAGAAAATTGTCTGAAAAAAAAATAGGAAAAAAAATTTTAGAAAAGCCATTTTACTACCTTAATATATAGTATCTTTTAGTACAATTTTTCTATATTCATATGGCATTTCCTGTCGAATATGATTACAGTGTGTGTGTGTGTGTATGTACGAATTTTGAAAGGCAAAAAGAATATTGTTACTCTTTTCCCTGGGTATATTACAAGTAGATATGATTGTGACTGAAAAACACAGAAACTAAACAGAACATTAAAAAATTCTATAAAGGTCAAACTGTATGAATCTGACATTTGCAGCCACATCTGGATTAAATTAATTTATATTCTCCTGAAATACTAAAAGCAGTAAGCTTTTTTAAAAAATACCTAATTGTTAGAATCCTGCTATGCAAAGATGGGAATGCAGTCTTCTACTTCAGAAAAGAGAGGAGGAGAAATAATGTAGAAAACAGAAGGTCAATAACTGTAAAGTATCCTAACTAACACAATCACATGTTCAAAAGGAAATAACAATAGTTTCTCTGCTTTTGGAGATGCATTTTTGTTCATTTAAATACCATGTTCTTCCATAATAGAGTTCTATGGTTTGTTTCTGTAATATTATGCATATGTTTGATATTATATGTCACAATATTACTTCATATCATCACCTGAAATCATTTTATACAGGAATTAAGGAATCTCATAAGCTTTACTTTAAACTCAGAGCATATCAAGTTTTAAAAAATCCAAAACAATCTATATTTTATATCATGTGAGGTATACTATTCAAATCATATAAAGACAGAATACGTATCTTACACATTAAAAAGCTTACATATAAATTTATCAACTGATTTTAAACCACAGATTAAATTAGTGAAATTGCCATTATTATAAACTTTATTAATGGCCCATAATTTTTAATTCCTAATTGCCATTTTGGACATTTACTATTTCAAATGTCAAAAAAGCAAAATATACAAGTATTTCTTTAAAGATGTATCTGTATTAGTTCATTTTAAGATCTGTCAGACATACAATTAAAAAAGATTCTGAAAAGGTATGATTACAGCATTATCCCAAGCTGACACAGGCTCTAAATTAAGGCTACTTTAAATATAAACAGCATTGATTAAGCATATAATCATAAACATTTTAAAAGTATTTATTCACTGAAGAAGGCAATACAATCATTCACTGGCTAAATTCATATTTATAACCACAATTTTATCAGTTACTCACACAAATAAGAATCATCTACTTCTTTTACCCTACTATAAGCAGAACCCTAGCTTGTTCCCTTGATTTCTGCCATGAACATTTGTATTTTAAATTTAAGAGAAAAGAGGATTATATAAATTACTCTTCAATCTCTGAAATACAGAATGCAAGAGAATCTTCACAATGTGAAAAAATACTGTTGCAGCAGATATGTCATAACATCTTCTTAACTCTTTGTACCTTTTAATAAAATGATATGCTTCTAAATTGTGGTTTAAAAACAATAATAATGAGGCATGTTAAAAATAATGCCATTACCTGATCCTTTTCAGATACCATAATATATCAGAAGAGCAAAAGCAGACATGATAACTCAAAACTGATCTGTAAAATGTCTGAGTGCTCAATTGTTCATTCTGATGATTGCTCCTACCTTCCTTCACTTTGGCTGCTTTTTGCCTCGATGGTGTCATCAGCTCCTTTACAATCTGCAAGACCTGAATCATTGCTAGACAACTAGCCACACACTCCAGCTCTTCCTCCAGAAATCCAACAGGTTTCATCGCTAAGAGCTCATTGCATTTCTGCTTTAAGGAAGCTCAGGCATGAAAATAATTCAGCTTCAGAAAAATAAACGCTTTGCTTAGCTATCCATGAAGACTCTGAAGCAGTTAATAAGAAATAATGAAAGGATAATAGGCTGTATATTCTTGAAACAATGGGTTCAAAGTGTTTTCAGCACATGTGAAAACCACCATACTTGAAGTCCAAAATATATGACTGTGGGGAAGTTGGGGTCCCTATGGCCAGGATCCCCACTGAACTTAAACCACATGATGATGTAACTGGCCTGTTGCTAGGCTACTGCTTCCACACCCATAGGCAATAAGCTATTATTGCACTAAAGAGAGAGCTGGCCAAGTGCTCTGGGCAGAGACAGAGACGCTAGTGCTCGACCTACCCCCGGGAGAACAAGCTGGGAAATAAACCCTATTGCCCCAAAAAAACGTTCTATTGTCATTACTTTGGTCACACTGAATCTATATAAGCGACCCTGCCGGGGGCTGAAACCCACTGGCAAGACAATTGGCGTAGTTGGCAGGATTTATTGTTGACCAAGGAAAAAGATAGGACACCCTTATGGGAGGGATGCTTCAGCAGGCTGCCTCTATAAATGGGGAGACAGTGGACTGTCCCCCAATGGGTATGTGGTCTGAGGTGGTTTGCCTCCTAGAAAGCTGGGCCCCACCCCAGGACTGGAGGCAAGTGGAGGTGACACCTGAGGCAGCAGGGTTAGCCCTTGGTATAGTAAGTAGGTCTTCTGAGAGACAGAATGCCTGTGAGGCAGCAGGGACTGTGGGTTAGTTGCTTCTCACAGTATTTAAAAAGTCCACAGAAGAGAAGGACATGCCCAAGAAATGGCAGCACTAGAAGATGAGCGGCAAACTGCTTTGGTGTCACTGAAGAAAGAAATGGCATTGATACGAGAGGAAGCAGCATGAGAACGCCAGCAGCGAGGTGCCACTGAAGAGGTAAAAGATTCCTTACAGAACAAGACGGCAGCACTGCCAGGTGCTCTGAAGGAAAAAAAGGCCATCAAGAAAAAAAAGAACTCCAGAGGGAAGCACAGGCAGAGGTGGCACGAGAACACCAGCTGCAAAGCATTGAGGTGAAGGTAAGAGAGCTGCTGAAGACTGAGGTAGCATTGCTGTGAGGCACTGTAGAAAAGGTAAAGGATGTAGCAGAGGGGAGGGGAGAGAAAGGTGCCATCAGCCCCAGAAATGGAGGAGCTGGGGAAGGATGAAGGGGTGGTGCCGGAGGCACTGACCCCTCCTGTATTGAAAGAACGCCCAGTGGTTGTAAGGAAAGTAAAGACCCAGCAAGCTGCCCAAGGAGAGGAGCAACCCCCTCCCCAGGTCGTGGAGCACTCTATGCTCCGCCCCTATACTCAGGCTGAGCTGCTGGATTTAGGCAGACGGTTTAGGCAGAAGCCCTTGGAGTCAGTATCAGCTTGGCTCCTGCATCTGTGGGACTTAGGGGTGGATGGAATTGTTCTGTCGGAATCAGAGATGGGAAAGATGGCTTCCCTGACGGTTCAGCCAACCTTGAGGCAGTGGTAACAAAGTGGACATCAGACCCCAGGGAGTCACTCCCTCCTCGATTGGTTTATGGCTGAACTTCATGCTGTGTGGCCCAATGAGGGTGATCTACTATCCTCTCCTGCTAGATTGCAGACATATGCTGAGCTCCAACAGGCATTACGGGAGCTTGGCATAAGAACTGCCATCTATAGACCAGAGAATCATGGCCCAGATGAAGAGCCTTTCACAACTGGGACGAGAAATATTGTGCTTCAAACGGCTCCCACATCCCTCTTTGGGTCTCTAGTGGCCATTCCTTCTCCCCACTTAGGGCAGCCCATAAGCGAGGTGACACATACAGGAGCAGACTTAGGAGAGGCTGAAGCAATGAGAACACGGAAAGAAATAAGGTCTGCTACTCCCAAAAGAATTTAAAGGGCCCCCTGAAGGGTATGAGGACCCACATGTGGGTTGATATAATACAGGCAGGAGCAGATGGAAGGAAATTAGACGGGAAGCCAAACAGGACCTTACAGGAGCTATGGCAACAATTGGAACCAGAGCAGCAAGTTCCAGCCATTAAGACCAAAGAGGCAGAGGTCTGAGACAGAGCCACGAGTCCAGCCTGTGTGTTTGCAAGACTTCCTGCTGGAGAGCGAGCCAACCTCACTCGAACCCACACAGGAGGATGATTGGGGAACATGGTTCAACAGAGGGGAAGGTCAAGGTACCAGCCCTGAGGCACCGGGGGTGTAACAGAGGCCACATGCGGAAATAGCTATCCATTGGTCCCCAGTGAACATACAACGTGTCCTGGCTATGGCAGACACAAAGGCTGAATGTTCACTAATTCATGGTAACCTTGAGCGGTTCCCCAGGACCCCCACTCTTATAGATGGATACAGGGGTAAGGCTGAAAGAGAGTGGAACAAGCCCAAATCCTTTTTGGAATACGGCGTCTACCCCAAAAAGAGTATACGATGTATATATCTCCTATCCCTGAGTTTATTTTGAGGATTGATATCCTGCAGGGTCTATGGTTGCAGACCACTACAGGTGAGTTCAGACTGAGAATATGTGTGGTGAAGGCAGTTCTGAGGGGACATGCTAGGCACTGGCCCATAGTTTTGCCTGTGCCTCAGCGGGTGACTAATACCAAACAATACAAACTGTAGGGGGGCTGGAAAAAGGTGGGTATTATAAAGCCCACCCATAGTACTTTCAATTCCCCAGTGTGGCCAGTAAAAAAACCAGATAGCTCCTGGCGGATGACTGTGGATTACAGAGAATTGAATAAAGTCATACCCCCTATGCATGTTGCTGTCCCCTCTATTGCAGCAGTAATGGCTATCCTCGGCCACGAACTAGGATCATACCATTATGTGGTAGATCTTGCTAATTCCTTCTTTTCCATTGACATTGAGTAGCAAAGTCAGGAACAGTTTACCTTCATGTGGCAATGGACTTTCACCGTCCTTCTACAGGGATACCTCCACAGCCCCACCATCTCTCATGGACTTGTAGCCCAGGACTTGGCTACATGGGAGAAACCGCCAACAGTGTGGCTGTACCATTATATTGATAATGTCATGCTCAAGTCTGATTCTCTTTCAGATCTAGAAGGTGCAGCACCTAGACTGCTGCAACATCTACAGGAGAAAGGATGGGTTGTAAACAGTACCAAGGTTCAGGGACCTGGTTTGTCTGTCAAATTCTTGGGGGTCGTCTGGCTGGGTAAGACCAAAGTTATACCAGAAGCAGTTATAGATAAACTCCAGGCCTTTTCTACCCCTACAACTGTAGCACTGCTACAGGAGTTTTTGGGTCTTCTAGGCTTCTGGGGAGTGTTTATCCTGCACTTGGCACAAATTCTGAAGCCCTTATACTGGTTGGTACAAAAGGGCATCAGGTGGTACTGGGATGAGATGTGCCTCTGCCTTTACTACAGCAAAATGGGCAGTCAAGGCCATGCAGGTCTTGAGTGTGATAAACCCATTAAGGCCCTGTGAGCTGGACGTTCATGTGACTGAAGATGGTTATGGCAGGGGTCTCTGGCAGCAGCTTGAACAAACTCTCCAACCTACTGGATTCTGGTCACAACTCTGGAAAGGGACAGAGGTACGATACACTTTGATAGAAAAACAATTGGCTGCTGTGTATCACACCTTGCTGGCTACAGAACCCATCACTGGAATGGCCCCGATAAAGGTAATAACCACCTATCCCATCTTGGGGTGGGTATGAGACTGGACCCAAAAGCCAAGGAGTGGTGTGGCACAAATGCCCACACTGGCCAAGTGGGGTGCCCACCTACAGCAGCATAGTGCCCTCTCTAGTAGCCCCTTTAGTGAAGAGCTCCAACGCTTATTGGGGCTAGTGACATATACTAGTGAAAAGCAGGAAGAACTTGCTTTTGAACCATTAGGAGCAGAGAGTCCCTATCGAGAGGGAAGAGCCCCTATACCCAAAGATGCATGGTACACAGATGGCTCCAGCCTTGAACAGCCCCCAAAATGGAGGGCCATAGCTTTCCATCCTTAGACTGAGACAATATGGATGGAAGATGGTGAGGGGAAGAGCAGCCAGTGGGCAGAGTTGCAGGCCGTGTGGCTTGTGATCAGCCGGGAGCCCTCCCCTAGAGTTGTCTGCACTGACAGCTGGGCTGTCTATCAGGGCTTGACCCTGTGGCTACCAACCTGGTACCATGCCAACTGGCTGGCTGGTCAATGACCCCTTTGGGGGCAAGAACTGTGGCAAGACTTACGGACCTGTGGTCAGACTAAAATAATTACCATATACCATGTGACAGGTCATTTGCCACTGGCATTCCCGGGAAATGATGAAGCAGATAAACTGGCCCAGATACACTGGTTAGAAGGAAAGCCTGCCTCTGATATAGCCCAATGGTTTCATCAGTGTTTGTTGCATGCGGGGCAAAAGACAATGTGAGCTGTAGCCCATCGGTGTGGCTTGCCTTTGACCTTTGAAAAAGTTAGTAGAGCCCAGCAGGAGTGTGTTGTATGCTCTAAAAGGGACTTACACTAAGTTCCACAGCAACATGGGACAATAGCTAAGGGGCCAATACCCCTCGTTGGGTGGCAGATAGACTATATCGCTCTACCTGTGTCAGAAGGATATTGGTATGCCATGACTTGTGTGGACACAGCTACTGGACTTTTGGTTGCTTTTCCTACCCGTTGTGCAGACCAGCAGACGACCAAAAGAGGCCTGGAGCATCTCTTTGCCACCTATGGCTGACCACAGGTAACTGAAAGTGATCAGGGCACCCATTTTACTGGACATGCACTGCAAGAATGGGTGCAATAGCTGGGAATGAAATGGAAGTTTCATGTGCTGTACTATCCTACCGCAGAAGGCATGATAGAGGCACAATGGCTTGTTAAAATCCGGACTAAAGTCAGATACCAATAGTCTGTGGGGATGATCTGTCCACTTACGGACCGTGCTACAGCGTTTGAACAAGAGACCCCAAAAGGGAGCCCTGAGCCCCATAGATGTGTTAACACATATGGCTGCCTCCCCTATACAACTTCAAGTACAAACCAAGGAATAATCACTGAAACAGAGGTTCAGCCACCGGAATAATATCTTTCTGCCAGGATGAACTGCACTGAACCCTGGAGACTCCATTAAGTGGACGTGGTCATGGACCTTTTGACACATGGACCAACGATGGCTGGCTCTCCTGGCACCTTGGGGACAAGGCCTGGAAGCTGGCCTCTTGTGTATTCCTGGAATAATAGCAGAGTAGCCCCCAAAGGTCACAGTAGTATATCTTTGTGGATTGGAAACCTTCTCTTGCTTTAGGATTGCTATCTTAATTTTTGTAATTATCTCTAAGTTGTTGTTAGCCTCTGTTGCTGTTGTGGAATCTGGTTACAGTGTTTCAGCATTCTCACACAGGGACCACTGCGGAAGACTAAGAGCGTGTAGACTGTATAGTGAGAATCCTGGAGGGGTGGAGTGTGGGAAAGTTGGGGTTCCTATGGCCAGGATCCTCACTGAACTTAAACCACCTGATGATGTAACTGGCCTGTTGCTAGGCTACTGCTTCCACACCCTTAGGCAATAAGCTATTATTGCACTATATAGAGCTGGCCCAGTGCTCTGGGTGGAGGCAAAGACGCTAGTGCTCGACCTACCGCCAGGAGAACAAGCCAGGTAATAAACCCGTTAACCCCAAAGAAACATTCTACTGTCATTTCTTTGGTCACACTCAATCTATAGCGACCTTGCCAGGGGCTGAAACCCACTGGGCAAGACAATGACTTTGCAAAGCATTAGTTATAAACAGAACAAAATAAAATGTGGCTAATCTTAAAATGACTAAGGATAGTGAAAACATTTCCTCACAAAAGCCAAGACAGAAAAAATACAGTCCTAGGTCATACATCTCATACAGTGGCTCACAGACACTTATGTGGAAGTTTTTAAGGACACACTCAGAAGTAGTCAACCAAAATAACCTGCACTTTCAAAGCCTTAATACTTTTTTTCCAATTTCTCAAACTCTCATATCTGAAACAGAAAATAAAATGTGGATAAAAATAAAACCCTTTTTGGCTAACTCCAAGCTCCCAGATCTGCATAAAAGATTCAGCATCTCAAAAAACACCCTATAAATTCCTTGCCCTCCTCCTTACACAGACACCTCTGACATCCCAGTACATGAAGAGAAGTCCAAGTTCATGCAGCGCACTAGAAATCTCTGAAGGTTTGGAAATTCTTTGCTCTCACCATCAGAGGCATGGGCCAGAGAATTCCAAATCAGGTGTAACCACTCTTTCTGTCATATGATTTTTAACAGCCAAATTGAGACAATGCTCAATTAATTTTTAATACCTTTGTTTCATTTTCTATTTATCACATAGCAGCTCTTTTCAAAGTAAACCTACAGAGTCAACTAAAATAGAAAAGTAGCACTCAGGTTAATATGGTTAAATGTTATATTTACTAATGTGACTTCACTGGCAATTTTTTCGCCTTGCTGTCTGTACTGCCAACTTTCCCAGTTTTCTTTCCTTACCATTTATTATTTTTATATTTTTAATGTATCATAAAATAGTAAGTCCGAGAGCATATCAAAGGCAGTTCCTTTGCTTCCACACAGTTAAAGGCTTGTTATTTTCCCATTTTTCAATTAGACAACTGAGATACACAGCGCATCAACCAAGGTTGAGAGTAAATCACAGAATCCCAAAACTCAAAAGCTTCAACTTTCTATAACAAACTTCCTCTGTAAAAAGTTATAGTTTTAAAATTCAGGGTGAAGTCTTCAGCTCTTCAAAGAAGTGCTATAATATGTGCATATATATCCACCCATAATGTATGCTCCATATGGGTGCTAATTTAAGACATTGGTGCTACAAATCTGTGATGGTGAGAAAATATTTGCAAATGGAGGACAATTATCCTAAGCACCTATTATCTTTAAAGAACATGTTTTACTTGCAAACTAAATAAAAGTAAGGGTTCAGGTGGGTGGAAGACCAAGTTTTAAACCTCAAACCAAAACTGTGTTCTTTAATGAATCCCTTTGAAAACTTGATATAGACAAATTAACATTTAAATCAAACTCCTCAAGTCAAGTTCCCCCAATTCAAATTCTTCAAGCCCTTGCCCCATCCCCTGGGGCAGTTCTGAACATGAAATAAGGTGTTAAGAGTACTGTGGATAAAGGAAGGTTCTTATGGCCAGGATTCTCACCTGGTCCTGGCCGGCTTGCTCACCATACATGTGTTGGCAATACGTTGTTATTGACTCTAGATATAAAGGGCTCTGCCCAGTGCTCTGGGCTACATTGTGGCATGGCTGCACGGCTGCACAACTGCAGGAGAGCAAAGACTGGAGTGGTGGCAGCGCTGAGGACAGAGACTGAAACGACTGGCGGGGCAGACAGGCTCGGAGGCAGAGACAGAAGAGGATTACAGACCTGCAGACTGTGGGACACAGATGTTATTGTAGTGCTCGACCTATCACCAGGAGAAAAAGCCCGGTAACAAATCCTTTTACCCCAAGAACGTTCTATTATCATTCCTCAGTCTCACTGAATCCACAGTCAACTTGCCTGTGGCTGAAACCCACTGGCAAGACAGGTACTTACTGGCTTTACTTTCCAGTTCTTTGCATTTCCAGCCCCTGAGAAATTACCTCCACTCTTCTGGAAAAGAGATGTGATTTCTGAAAGGTGCTTTCTGTTACCTTTGATCTCTCCCAATATTTTTCTCTTTCATTGCAAGGAAGGGGATATACAGAACATTATTCTCTCAGTCAACTCTAACCTCCATTTCTGGGCAGTGAAGGGAGGAATATCTATATTCATGTTTCCCTAAGTTTCAATTATCATCCCCTATCTCACTGAATCAGTATTGGTTTTAAAAATGAAAATCACATAGCAATCAGTTTGAACACACTGGTTCACCACTGTCAGTCCTTAACTTCTGCAAAGCAACCAATAGGTTTTTTTTGTTTCTCTCATTCTCTTCTCATTTTTTTAATCATACATTCTATTGGTGAAAATATGTGGGCACATATTCTAATACATGTAACTGAGCTGTACTCTAAAATGTCAAGATCATATAAAACAAAGAAAGACCAAGGAACTATTAGAACTATTAAGAGAAGGGCTCAGAGTCAGGATAACTAAATCTAACACTTGATCTGAGACTAGGTATTGAACCAGAAAGGGATGAGTTTAGAAAAAAAATGATTGATGGTTCAGAAAAAAAAAATGCTAATACAGAATACGAAAAGTAAATGTGGTAAATGTTAACATTTGGGGAGCCTGGGTAAAAGAATATATGAGAATTGTTTGTGTTATTCTTGCAACACTTTACTGAGTATAAATTATTTCAAAATAAAAAGCAACTGCTATGACTACTATCCCAATATATGTATATGTGTGTATATAAATATATATATACATGTGTGTACATACACATACATGTATATACACGCCCATATGTACAATGTGCATATGTAAATATATAAGCATGTATACACATGTACATTATATAGATATATATGTATATGTATTTATATACCTACTATTCCAATATATGTATATATATTTGTTTATAAAGGATATACATACATGTGTATCCTTGTTTATAAGATATACATGTATTCATATTTATGTATATATTTCAATCATACAAACAGTATTTTGAATGATGAATGTAAAAATAACCCATTTTCAGTTAACTGTGTAGTGTACATACATACACATAGTCATACATATGTATTCTCTTATTTGCTTCCTTCACCTCATAGATCATTCTGAGCCTTCCCCAAGTGTAAATTTTAAAGGTACACACACCACTGGGGTTATTCTAGCACGGACAGTATTAAAATAATTTCCAGATCCTTCATTTCCATACGTACCTGGGGCTAAAGCTGATATCCCTACAGCAGGGCTCCTCCGTTCCTGTCTCCCTTAACACATTCTCCTTTTCCCGTTTCATAGGAGGCCATCCCTCACCCATCTGAGTATGGTACAGTGCTCCGAAGAGTAAAAACATGGTGGGGGGTAAGAAAATTCCAACAATTCCTTTAATCATGGCATGATAAAAAACATCAGCCCATCCCACTTGTTAAGATACAAGTTTCTAGTAAATATCAGTTTATACTAAATACTTATCAAAATTTACCATATTACTGTTTTGACCAACTGCATTAGGATAAAACTCTGTGAGGAAAGTGGAATGTATGTATAATTTTAGAAAAAAAGAAAGTATGTAAATCTCTGGCTACTAAGGAACAGCTTGTTCATTTTTTAAATGGATGACACCAGTTACCAAATCTCTGTGATATTTATACCCCAATGGATACAAATATATGGAAGCTGTAACATAAAGTTTTAATATTTTTCCTTATTGGGCTTCTGGCACTAATAACTGATAGTCCTTCATTTTTATCATAGCTCCATGCGTGGTCCAGTTTTATTTATTCACTTAATTATTAATAATGATTTAATAAATGCCATAAAGCAACCATCCAAAAGAAACACTAGGATCTACCTTGAAAATAATCTACACTTAAACTACAGTTTGCCCAAACACCTACTCACCCCCTTGCTTCACCCAAAGTAACAATCATCCTGAGTCAGTGGTTAATGTACCCTTGATTTCCTTGCCATATATCTCTCTATATGTATATTATCAAATACAACATATACACCATTGAGTTCCTGTTTGGTTGTTTTGAACTTTATAAATAGAAACCACATTTTATGTAGTATTTGGGGAATTTTATTTTTTTCTTAAAAATAATTCAATTATATTGTACAATCTTCAATACCTATTGAAATTACCTGGGGAGTTTCAAAAAGTATAATGCCTGGGTCCATACACAGGGATTTTGATTTCATTGTCCTGGTGCACAGCCTGACCATCACAAATTTTAAAAGCTCCTCAAAATGACCTTAACATTCAGCCAAGGTAAGGAATCACTGTCACAGAAGAATGACATAGAAGCTACCTATATGTGGTTAAGTAAACACGAAAGGTTCAAAATATTATGATTCCACTACTGCCATCTATTTGAATATAAGTGGCGGGGGGGAAGAGAAATGGATCCACAAAGAAAATATATCAAAATGTTTCCAATGACTCTTCCTCTGAATGATGGCATTACATATAAATGTTTACTGTCTTCTTTTTGTTATAGTTCTTTTTTGCTTTTCTACAGAGAACACATTTTACTATTTTTTTATAAAAAGGAATGACATTGTGGCTTTTTAAAAATACATTATCGAAAGTTGAGATTCAAGATGGCAGCATGAGACGTGAGACAGAGAACTCCTCTCAAAACCACATATAATATGAAAATATAGATAATACAACTAATCCTAAAAGAGCAACAGGAAAGAAGGCTACACCAGACTGCATACACCTGGAGAACAGAGCAGATCTCACAAAACAGGGTAACGTACCAGAGCCTTGATCTGGTGGGACCCAAGCCCTTCCCCCACCCCAGCTCACTGACGGCAGGAAGAGAAACGAAGCAGGGAGGAGGTGGAAGCCTAGGACTGCTGAACACACAGCCCTGGAGATCTGCCTTGAGAGCACAAACCTACATTGCATGGTACTCTGAAGATTAGTGGGGTTGGAAAGCTAAGGCAGGTAGAATACTTGGAGAGACTGAGATTCCAGCCATTGATGGAGGGTAGAGAACCACATCCAGCTGCCCTGGGACAAAGGAAAGGTGGGCGGTCTGAGAGGCTTCCTAGCAGCAAGAGGGCTGCTGAAGGGACAGGGTTTGCGTGGAGCTTGCTGCCAGGGAGAAGGGATAGGTGGACAAGTTGTCTGGGTACACACTGCCCAGCAGGTTGAGAACTTTCAGGAGCTTCAGGCGCTCCATCCCCCTGGCTGGCTACTCAGCTCCGAGGCCCCCCACTGTGACATGCAGACTGCTGTGCCTTCCTCCTGGCCTTCTGGCACTGGCTAGCAAACCCGCAGTACCTGCCCTGGCGTCAGGCCTGCCAGAGGAAGGCCCCGCCTACAGCAGCTACAGACACAAAGCACAGAGACTTGCACCTGTGTGCTCAGCCAGGACATCACTCCAGGGGTTGCGCAGCTCCAGAGACTAGAGCTTCTGGGCACTAAAGGGCACCACATACAAATATGAAACGTCAAAAGAACCTGGTTCAAACAAAAATCTCACAAACACCAAAAAAAGAGCCCAATGAAACTGAACTCACCAATCTTCCTGAAAGAGAGTTCAAAATAAAAATCATAAATATGCTCATGGAGGTACAGAAAAATATTCAAGAACTCAGGGACGAATTTAGGATGGAGATTCAATCATTAAGAAATTCCATATCTGAAATGAAATACACAATGGAGGGATTTAAAAGCAGGTTAGATGTAGTAGAAGAGATGGTAAACAGAATAGAAATTAGAGAAGAAGAATACAAAGAAGCTGAGGCACAGAGGGGAAAAAGGATCTCTAAAGAATGAAAGAACACTGAGAAAACTGTGTGACCAATCCAAACGGAACAATATTCACATTACAGGGGTATAAGAAGAATAAGAGAGAGAAAAAAGGATAGAAAGTGTCACTGAGGAGGTAATTGTTGAAAACTTCCCCAATCCGGGGAAGGAGATGGTCTCATAGGCCATGGAGGTGCACAGATCTCCCAACACAAGGGACCTAAGAAAGACAACACCAAGACATATAATAATTAAAATGGCAAAGATCAAGGATAAAGACAGACTTTTAAAAGCAGCTAGAGAGAGAAAAAAGATCACATACAAAAGAAAACCCATCAGGCTATCATCAGACTTCTCAACAGAAACCTTACAGGCCAGAAGGGAGTGGCATGATATATTTAATGCAATGAAACAGAAGGGCCTCAAACCAAGAATACTCTACCTGGCAAGATTATCATTTAAATTTGAAGGAGGGATTAAACAATTTCCAGATAAGCAAAAACTGAATTTACCTCCCACACCTCCTCTACAGTGCATTTTGAAGGGACTCCTATAGATGGACATGTTCCTAAGGCTAAATAACTGTCACCAGGGGAAATAAAACCACAGCAAAGAAAGTAGAACAATTAATTACTAAGCAGATGTGAAATCAAATCAACTACCCCAAAGTCAATCAAGGGATAGACAAAGAGTACAGAATATGATACCTAATATATAAAGAATGGAGGAGGAAAAAAAAAGAACCTTTAGGTTGTGTTTGTAATAGCATACTGAGTCAAATTAGACTGTTAGATAGTAAGGGAATCACCCTTGAACCTTTGGTAACCACAAATCTAAAGCCTGCAATGGCAGTAAGTATAAGTGGTTACCAAAGGGGAAGGGTGGGGGTGGGTGGGTGGGGAGGGAGAAGGGGATTGTGGGGTATCATGATTGGTGCACATGGTGTGTGTGGGGTCACAGGGAAGGCAGCATAGCTCAGAGAAGACAAATAGGGACTCTGTGACATCTTACTACACTGATGGACAGTGACTGCAATGGGGTATGAGGGGGTACTCAATAATAAGGGTAAATGTAATAACCACATTGTTTTTCTTGTGAAACCTTCATAAGAGTGTATATCAATGATACCTTAATTTTAAAAATCCATTATCATCTCACCAATAAAGATATATAGATGGCAAGTAAGCATATGAAAAAAGGCTCAACATCGTATGTTAGGGAATTTCAAATTGAGACAACAATGAGATACCACTACACATCTATCAGAATGGCTAAAATGCACAACACTGACAACATCAAATGCTATCGAATGTGGAGCAACAACAACTCTCATTCATTGCTGTTGGGAATGCAAAATGGGACAGCCTCTTTGAAAGGCAGTTTGGCAGTTCTTATAAAACTAAATTTACCATAATTGAATTCTTACCATACAATTCAGCAACTGTACTCCTTGTTACCCAAATGAGTTAAAACTTATGGTCACACAAAAGCCTCTATATGAATGTTTACTACAGTTTTTATTCATAACTGCTAAAATGTGGAAACAACCATTTGTTCTTTAGTAGGTAAATGGATAAACAAAGTGCCACATCAAGTCAATGGAATATTATTCAGCAATGAAAGGAAATGAGCTATCAAGCCACAAAAAGACATGGAGGAAACTTAAAAGCACATTGCTAAGTGTAAGAAGCCAATCTGAAAAGGCTACATAGTGTATGATTCCAACTGTACAACATTCTGGAAACTGCAAACCGATAGAGACAATAAAACAATCAGTAGTTGCCAAGGTTTTGGGAAGAGAGAAGGATGAATGGATGGAGCACAGCCAATTTTTAGGTGAAACTAGTCTATATGATACTATAATGGTGGATACATGTCTTATACATTTGTCCAAACCCACAGAATGTACAACTCAACGAGTGAACCCTAATGTAAACCATGGACTTTAGTTTACATAATGCATTGATATTGGCTCATCAATTACAGTAAATGCACCACAGAAATGCAAGGTGTTAATAGGGAAACTGGGAAGATAGGAAGTATTATGAGGGAAGTATAAGGAAACTCGCAGTAAAAATTGACAACGGAAACCTATATTTAATCTGTATCCTACTCTTCAGACTTTATCTGAAATAATACAAATATAGATCCAAAAAGAACAGAGTTTAACTGGAGAGAGAATACTCAAAACAAAAATATTAATTACCTACAAATGAGAGGTGCAATGTGTCTTGGTGGACAAGAAATGTTATGATTGCCCTTGCAATGAGCTGCCTGCAAACAGCTTTAAGCTAGTTCTTTTTTCCACCAAAAAAATTTTTACATCAATCTTATCTCCTACATTTGTTTTTTTGTTATACATTGCCACCCCTAACCACAAATTTTTGGCTAACCCCCAAAACTGCTGACTTCATTTTCCTCCCCAGAACTTCCAAATCCAGCATTCCCAGAGTGGGACCCAAAGGAGAGAGTCCACGAGAGAACAAGAATGAGACAACAAAGAGCTGCAACAGGCTGGAAATACAAGTATCCTCCACTGTACATCCATTTGGACAGACATCCCATCTTACACCATTTCCCTTTCTCCAAATGAAAATACAAGACAAAACTCAACTTCTCCCAGATGAAAAAGGATCAATAACAGGAGCTGTATGTCAAATGATATAAAGAAAAAACAGCTAGAAGAGGAAAGAAATCTTTTCCCACCATTTCTCACTCACCAAAAACAAAGAACAAAAAAGAAAAAGAAAAAACAGAAAGAGGGAAAGAATTTAATCTTATTTGTATTTTTTCTTTTATTCATTGAATAAAACCATGAACAAATTCACTGGAGCATCTATCTTGGCCCTATGTGAAAAGAAGTAACAAGAGAATCAGTATATTCTAAAGCAATATTAGATTACTATTCATAACAAATAATGCTATAGATAATTCAAACCAACTCCTTTGAATCTTAAAGAATTACAAACTAACTTAAAAGGTCTTTATTTTCTTCTTTTTGTCAATATGCATCTTTAATTATTATTACAAAAATAATGCATGTTCACTATAGAAAAAACAAGCCAAAAGAAAGTTAAAGTCTCTCTTAGGCTCACCATACAGTGAATGTGGAGTACTAGAACAGGAAGGCAACACAGGAGAGCACTACTAACAATCTTTTAGGCTTATCCATGAACTTTTCTGTTGTTGATTTTTTTTTAATGAGGTAGTATTATGCATACTTTTTTGGAATTGATCTCTTTTTACACTTTAAAATATTTCATCAACAGCCTTTTTATAAAATAAACATAGACAAGGATATTTGCACTGTGCGCTGTCCACAGAAATTTTTGATCATATAAATAACAACACAGCATCTTCTCATTCTTGGCAATGATTCAGATTTTTTTCTACCCACTTTTCAGAAAACTTTTCTGCCTTTCCTGGAAATATAATTTAGAATTAACTACTGTCATTTTTTTCATAACATGTAGATAAATGAGAAGAAAAACAATGTGAGAGGCCACACTGCTGTGACAAAAATAATCTGTAAATATTTTAGATGTCAACTGGCCTGCAAATAGAAAGGATTAAAATTAAATGATAAGCTCATTTCTGATGGTGTCCTCTTGGGTTCACAAATCAGTTTAACATACTTCATTTCTTCATCATTCTACTTAAATTTCACAGGTGGGATACAACCATTTTGTTCTAGAATTTTTTTAATTAATTTCTCCAAACTCATCAATACAAAATATAAAATGTATGTTGACTATAAAAATAAAAGTAGTTGACTTTTGTCTATCCACCTTCTTTCATACCTAAAATTTGTAGTATTTTCTGTACAAATAGTGTTCAGGTGCTTTTACAATAATTCCTAATAACTCATGGGATACTTAAAAATTAATGCTGTCAAAAGCTAATCAACTTTTTTTGCAGATTTTTTTAAACAGAAAGAAATAAAGACAAAACAAAAAAGATATGAAGGTAAAAACATCCTCAAGTTGTAGGATGCCGAAAGAGCCACAGAATATCAGAATATGTTTGTGATGACAATATGACCCTTCTTTCACATAACGTCAAAGCACTGTTAATGAACAAAAGGACCTGCATTAATGTAAGTTAGCAGTTCTTTCAAAGCCAATTTTCAAAATATTTTATCAAAGGACAGTTCGTTTTGCTTAAAGCAAGCAGCCAAGAAACTTCTGTAGCTCAGTGGAAACTGTCATAAATATGTGCAAAGTACAATTCACAAACATGGGAAATACAAATATATTATCCCAACTTAGCTTCACAACATCTAAGAATTCTTAATGTATTGACTGTATTCCATAAGAGCATTTTAAAGGCAGTAAAATCTTGTTCATCCATTCGAAATGTATCAAACACCTAGAATGTATAGTGCCTAATACCTAGTAGGTACAATGCCAGCTGCTGGTATTACAGGTTTGATCTACCTCCTTCCAGTCTACCAAAAGGAAATGCCATTAATAATATAATTACACAATTAATTACTGAACTGAGATAACTCCTGCAAGTAAGTACAGGATGACAAGAGAAGATGCCCTCACATGAAAAACAGTAAGGGAATATATTCCAATTTCTGAATTACTACATTTTGAACTTTTAAAGGACATATCACTTTGCATAGAAATGACCTCTCTTCTGACATTCCAGAGCCACAGGGCAGATGAACACACAAATACAGAAGGAAAAAAGACTTCCTAGTCATAATAAGAAAATTTAACCAATTTCTTTCAAAATCAAAAACTCAAAGAAAACATCATCCAGCCAATCTGACCTACTCCAGATTCTAATAAAGCTGTCAAATAACATTAGTTTAAAAAATTTATTGTCATAAAAATGTATTAAAAAGCATTTAAGTCTATCCCCTGGAATAAACCAAAATTCAGTTTGCATATAAACACATAATTCCCTCTAACATTCAAACAGATTGTCTCATAGTTTTCCAACATAAAATCTACAATCATTACAACACATTAATTATAACAAGGAAGGAAGACCACCAAAAGAGTTCTTGACAGAACAATACATGTGGCAAAACTGATCTTTGCTACCTATTGTTTTTCACTCTCCCTCCCTGCCTGAAACGTTTTTTTACCCCTGCCTTTTCTGCATACTATGCATTATCTCTCTGCTAACCATCATGAAATGATTCATGTCCCAAAAGAAATATATAAAATCCCAATAAACACATAAAAATGACATTGCTTCTTTTTTTTTTTTGGATTTTTGGAGAGGCAGAGGCATCATCCAAAGTTAAAATCTGTGACTTTCCAAAAAAGCATAAAAACAAGACTATCTTAGAAAGATAGGATGCAAGAGAAAATTAAAATAGGGACCACATGAAAGACGTTTTCCTGTCTAACAATCAGATACCACCTCAACACCCATTAGGATGGCCGCTGTCAAAAATAGAAGATAACAAGAGTTGGTGAGGATGTGGAGAAACTGTAACCCTTGTGCAATGTAAAATGTGCAGCTGCTATGGAAAAGGGGATGGCAGTTCCTCAAAAAATAAAACAGAATTACCATATGATCTAGCGATTCTACTTCTGGGTATATACCCAAAAGGATTGAAAGCAGAGTCTCAAAGAGATAGTTGTACACCTATGTTCATAGTTACATTATTCACAATAGCCAAAAGGTGGAAGCAAACCAAATGTCCACTGATGGATCTCTGGATAAACAAAAGGTAGTCATTTCTGCAGCAGAATATTATTAAACCTGAAAAAGGAAGGGAATTCTGACACATGCTACAATACAGATGAACTGTGAGGATATTATACTAAATGAAGTAAGTCAGTCACATAAAGGCAAATACTGTATGATTCCATTTATATGAGATACCTAGAGTAGTCAAATTCAGTGAAAGAGAATGGTAGGTGCCAGGCACTGAGGAGAAGGGAATGGGAAGTTGTTTAATGAGTACAAAGCTTCAGTTTTGCAAGATAAAAAGAGTTCTGGAGATGAGTTGCACAGCAATATGAATGTACTTAACACTATTGAACAGAATACTTAAATGGTTATGATAAATTTTGTTATGTCTATTTTACCACAATTTAGAAAAAAAGTATTCTGTCTAAAAATCAAATATACAAAACTGAAAGCAACTTTATAATACCACTTTGAGCCTACTAAACTACATTTGGTGAAACTTATACCCTTGTACAAGAATTACCAGAGTAACTGTAAAGTGGTAGTCTTTTAAGAAAGAAAGGCAGATACAAGGAGAAGCATTTCAATACTACAAATCTAGTCCAAGGAATTAATTCTAGTGTTTTTTTTAAGAGAAAGGTCAGACGTCCGGGAAGATGGCAGTGTGAGCAGGGCAGCAGAAATCTCCTCCCAACACTATATTTATCTACGAAAACACAGCAAATACATCTATTCCTAAAAGAGAGACGAGAATACACAGGAAAGCGCACAGCGTGCAGCTACACCCGAGAGGACTCGGCACCCCAAGAGGCGGGTAAGATACGGAGCCGCGACCCGGCGGGACCCGAGCCCTCCCCCACCCCAGCGCACCGGCAGGAGGAGAGGATTCAGAGCCGGGAGGGAGTGGAAGTACACCCCGCGAAGTAGCCAGCCCCGGTGATCTGCGCGGGGAGCGCTGACCCACATTGCGCAGTGCAGCGGAGATTGGAGAGACAGAGGGACAGGATCTGAGCGGGGAACGCGCCAGGGTGCTTGCAGCCGGCTCCCAGGAAGGAAAAAAAAAAAAAGCGCGCGCTTTCTTCAGCGGTCTTAAAGAGACAGAAGCCCAGCGGAGGAGCCGGATCGCCCCAGCACACTTAGCCCAGCAGGCTGGGAGTCCAGGGGGGCGTTTCAGACGCCTTAGCTGGCGACTGAGGAAGCGTACCCATACTTAACACCTCTCACTGAGATCAACAGCCTCCTATTCGTTCCCACACCTGCCAGAGCAATAAAGGGCCCTGCGGAGCGGCACAGTCACAGCTGTGGAATAGTGGGGCAATAGCGCCACCTAGAGCATTCCCACAGAATCTACGTCCAGTGGGCATTTTTTTTTGTTTTGTTTTGTTTTTGTTTTTTCTTTTCTTTCTTTTTTTCTTTTTTCTTTCTTTCTTTCTTTCTTTTTTTTCTCTCTCTTTTTAAAGTCTTAAAGAGCCCAGCTGACATACGTGGCAACTATCAGTGACCAATTATATAGCCATGAAAAGACAGAGGAATACGGTTCAGACCAAAATCAACCAGACAACCCCAGAGAGGGAGTCTGAAGGGATGGAAATGCACAGTCTTCCTGAAAAAGAATTCAGAATAAAAGTCATAACCATGTGATGGACCTACAGAGAAATGTGCAAGAGCTGAGGGAGGAAGTGAGGGAACTGAGGAAAGACAATGCAGAAATCAGACAAGCGATCGACGGGCTTAACAGCAGAATGGATGAGATGCAAGAGACTGTTAATGGAATAGAAAACAGAGAACAGGAGTACAGAGCAGCTGAGGCAGAGAGAGATAAAAGGATTTCTAGGAATGAAAGAATATTAAGAGAACTGTGTGACCAATCCAAACGGAACAATATTCGCATTATAGGAGTACCAGAGGAAGAAGAGAGAGAAAAAGGGATAGAAAGTGTCTTTGAAGAAATAATTGCTGAAAACTTTCCCTCGCTGGGGAAGGAAGTAGTCTCGCAGTCCACCGAAGCTCATAGATCTCCCAACACAAGGGACCCAAGGAAGACAACACCAAGACACATAATAATTAAGATGGCAAAGATCAAAGATAAAGACAGGGTATTAAAGGCAGCTAGAGAGAGAAAAAAGATCACCTACAAAGGAAAACCCATCAGACTATCATCAGACTTCTCAACAGAAACCTTACAGGCCAGAAGAGAATGGCATGATATATTTAACGTTATGAAACAGAAGGGCCTCAAACCAAGAATATTGTATCCAGCATGATTATCATTTAAATATGATGGAGGGATTAAACAATTTCCAGATAAACGAAAGTTGAGAGAGTTTGCCTCTCATAAACCACCACTACAGGATATCTTAAATGGACTGCTCTAGATGGAAGAACACCTAAGGCTAAAAAGATGTCACCAGAGGGAAAAAAACCATAGCAAAGAAAGCAGACCATCCAAATACTAACTAAAGGCAAAGATAAAACACCTATTATAGAAAGAATGGAGGAGGAGGAATAAGAAGGGAGAGAAAGAAGGAAACATCAGACTGTGTTTACAATAACTTAACAAGAAAGTTAAGTTAGATTGTTAGATAGTAAAGAAGCAACCCTTGAACCCTTGGTAACCACGAATCTAAAGCCAGCAATGGCAATAAGTACATACCTATCAATAATCACCCTAAATGTAAATGGACTGAATGCACCAATCAAAAGACACAGAGTAACAGAATGGATAAAAAAGCAAGACCCATCTATATGCTGCCTACAAGAAACTCACCTCAAATCCAAAGATATACACAGACTAAAAGTGAAGGGATGGAAAAAGATATTTCATGCAAACAACAAAGAGAAAAAAGCAGGTGTTGCAGTACTTGTATCAGACAAAATAGACTTCAAAACGAAGAAAGTAGCAAAAGATAAAGAAGGACATTACATAATGATAAAGGGGTCAGTCCAACAAGAAGATATAACCATTATAAATATATATGCACCCAACACAGGAGCGCCAGCATATGTGAGACAAATACTAACAGAATTAAAGGAGGAAATAGACAGCAATGCATTCATCTTAGGAGACTTCAACACACCACTCACTCCAGAGGACAGATCAACCAGACAGAAAATAAGTAAAGACACAGAGGCACTGAACAACACACTAGAACAGATGGACCTAACAGACATCTACAGAACTCTACACCCAAAAGCAACAGGATACACATTCTTCTCAAGTGCACATGGAACATTTTCCAGAATAGACCACATACTAGGCCACAAAAAGAACCTCAGTAATTTCAAAAATATTGAAATCCTACCAACCAACTTCTCAGATCACCAAGGTATAAAACTAGAAATAAATTTTAGAAAGAAATCAAAAAGGCTCACAAATACATGGAGACTTAACAACACTCTCCTAATTAATCAATGGGTTAACGACCAAATCAAAACAGAAATCAAAGAATATATGGAGACTAATGACAACAACAACACAAAGCCACAACTTCTGTGGGACGCAGCAAAGGCAGTTCTAAGAGGAAAGTATATTGCAATCCAGGCCTATTTAAAGAAGGAAGAACATTCCCAAATGAATAGTCTAAAGACACAATTACTGAAATTGGAAAAAGAAGAACAAATGAGGCCCAAAGTCACCAGAAGGAGGGACATAATAAAGATTAGAGAAGAAATAAATAAAATTGAGAAGAATAAAACAATAGAAAAAATCAATAAAACCAAGAGCTGGTTCTTTGAAAAAATAAACAAAATAGATAAACCCCTAGCCAGACTCATTAAGAGAAAAAGAGAATCTACACACATAAACACAATCAGAAATGAGAAAGGAAAAATCACGACGGACCCCACAGAAATACAAAGAATCATAAGAGAATATTATGAGAATCTATATGCTAACAAGCTGGAAAACATAGAAGAAATGGACAACTTCTTAGAAAAATACAACCTTCCAAGACTGACCAAGCAAGAAACAGAAAAACTAAACAGACCAATCACCAGCGACGAAATCGAATTGGTAATCAAAAAACTACCCAAGAACAAAACCCCCGGGCCTGATGGATTCACCTCTGAATTCTACCAGACATATAGAGAAGAAATAACACCGATTCTCCTTAAAGTTTTCCAAAAAATAGAAGAGGAGGGAATACTTCCAAACTCATTCTATGAAGCCAGCATCACTCTAATACCAAAACCGGGCAAAGACCTCACCAAAAAAGAAAATTACAGACCAATATCCCTGATGAACGTAGATGCAAAAATACTCAACAAAATATTAGCAAACCGAATTCAAAAATACATCAAGAGGATCATACACCATGATCAAGTGGGATTCATCCCAGGGATGCAAGGATGGTACAACATTCGAAAATCCATCAACATCATCCACCACATCAACAAAAAGAAGAACAAAAACCACATGATCATCTCCATAGATGCTGAAAAAGCATTTGACAAAATTCAGCATCCATTCCTGATTAAAACTCTCAACAAAATGGGTATAGACGGCAAGTACCTCAACATCATAAAGGCTATATATGACAGACCCACAGCTAACATCATACTTAACGGCGAGACGCTGAAAGCTTTTCATCTAAGATCGGGAACAAGACAGGGATGCCCACTCTCTCCACTGTTATTCAACATAGTACTGGAGGTCCTAGCCACAGCAATCAGACAAAACAAAGACATACAAGGCATCCAGATTGGTAAAGAAGAAGTCAAATTGTCACTATTTGCAGATGACATGATACTGTACATAAAAAACCCTAAAGATTCCATTCCAAAACTACTAGAACTAATATCTGAATTCAGCAAAGTTGCAGGATACAAAATTAACACACAGAAATCTGTTGCTTTCCTATACACTAATGATGAACTAACAGAAAGAGAAATCAGAAAAACAATTCCATTCACAATTGCATCAAAAAGAATAAAATACCTAGGAATAAACCTAACGAAGGAAGTGAAAGACCTGTACTCTGAAAACTACAAGACACTCCTAAGAGAAATTAAAGAGGACACTAACAAATGGAAATGCATCCCATGCTCTTGGCTAGGAAGAATAAATATTGTCAAAATGGCTATACTACCTAAAGCAATCTACAGATTCAATGCAATCCCTATCAAACTACCAACAGCTTTCTTCAATGAACTGGAAATGGAACCACAAAAGACCCCGAATAGCCAAATCAGTCCTGAGAAGGAGGAATAAAACTGGGGGAATTACACTCCCTGACTTCAAGCTCTACTACAAAGCCACAGTAATCAAGACAATTTGGTATTGGCACAAAAACAGACCCACAGACCAGTGCAACAGAATAGAAAATCCAAACATTAACCCAAACATATACAGTCAATTAATATTTGATAAAAGTGTCTTGGATATACAATGGGGAGATGACAGCCTCTTCAGCAGCTGGTGTTGGAAAAACTGGACAGCTACATGTAAGAGAATGAAACTGGACTACTGTCTAGCCCCATACACAAAGGTAAACTCAAGGTGGATCAAAGACTTGAATGTAAGTCATGAAACCATAAAACTCTTAGAAAAAAACATAGGCAAAAATCTCTTGGACATAAACATGAGCAACTTCTTCATGAACATATCTCCCCGGGCAAGGGAAACAAAAGCAAAAATGAACAAGTGGGACTATATCAAGCTGAAAAGCTTCTGTACAGCAAAGGACACCATCAGTAGAACAAAAAGACATCCTACAGTATGGGAGAATATATTCATAAAAAACGTATCTGATAAAGGGTTGACATCCAAAATATATAAAGAACTCATGCACCTTAACAAACAGAAAGCAAATAATCCAATTAAGAAATGGGCAGAGGACATGAATAGACACTTCTCTAAAGAAGAAATTCAGATGGCCAACAGGCACATGAAAAGATGCTCCACATCGCTAATCATCAGAGAAATGCAGATTAAAACCACAATGAGATATCACCTCACACCAGTGAGGATGGCCAACATCCAAAACACAAACAACAACAAATGTTGGCGAGGATGTGGAGAAAAGGGAACCCTCCTACACTGCTGGTGGGACTGCAAATTAGTTCAACCATTGTGGAAAGCAGTATGGAGGTTCCTCAAAAAACTCAAAATAGAAATACCATTTGACCCAGGAATTCCACTCCTAGGAATTTACCCTAAGAATGCAGCAGCCCAATTTGAAAAAGACAGATGCACCCCTATGTTTATTGCAGCACTATTTACAATAGCCAAGAAATGGAAGCAACCTAAGTGTCCATCAGTAGATGAATGGATAAAGAAGATGTGGTACATATACACAATGGAATATTATTCAGCCATAAGAACAAAACAAATCCTACCATTTGCAACAACATGGATGGAGCTAGAGGGTATTATGCTCAGTGAAATAAGCCAAGCCGAAAAAGACAAGTATCAAGTGATTTCACTCATATGTGGAGTATAAGAACAAAGAAAAAATACTGAAGGAACAAAACAGCAGCAGACTCACAGAACCCAAGAATGGACTAATAGTTACCAAAGGGAAAGGGACTGGGGAAAATGGGCGGGAAGGGAGGGATAAGAGGGAAAAAGGGGCATTACGATTAGCAGATGTAATGTTGGGGGGGCACGGGGAGGGCAGTACAACTCAGAGAAGACAAGTAGTGATTCTATAGCATCTCACTACGCTGATGGACAGTGACTGTAATGGGGTTGGTGGGGGTGACCTGATCAAGGGGTAGTTTAATAATCGTAATATTGCACATGTAATTGTAAATTAATGATAATAAAATAAATTATGTTAAAAAAAAAAGAGAAAGGTCAAATTTACCAAGGATAATTGTTCCACGAACATCTTTTAAAAACTGAACCGTCCTAAGTAACAAAAAAAATAGGGAAATGGTTAAATAAGTGACTATGTATCACTACCTTCAAGAAATATAATTATGAAACCAATTAGAGAAATATGATAACTGTCTAAACACAATTCAATGTTACAAATCCAAATATACAACTGCATAAACACGATGAATTCAATTATATAAAAACATAAACTATCTGGACCAATAGCACAGGGTCATCTTGAAAAAAGGAAATGGCTGCTTTAGTGTAGTGGGGTTACAATGACTTCTTCCCCCCTTTCTAAAATGTATTTATTTAATGTTGTGGTTATACTTTTGAAAAAACAACAAAGGGGAACAAGGAAGATGAAAAAAACAGATTAGTTCAGATGACATGAGGTAAAGTATAAAATGGAGGGAACATTGGGGTGTTTATTTAAAGTTACAAACTTAATCTCCTACCACTGAGTTCTACCGATGATAAATTTTCCTTAACTTCTTCATCTTAATCTCAACTTCCCACTTCCAGATCTTCACACCTGTTGCCCCCTCTGTTTAGAACCCTCTCCCTTAGCCAGGCCACTCAGCCAGGCTCATGAAATATGGTTTCCAACGGGGGTCTCCCTGCCTCCCTGAGATAGACTTCCTGGCTCCCTGCCCCACAGACTCACTGCCCTTCTGGGATCCACAGCACTGCGCTCCTTGGGCAAGCTCTGCGCTCCCCCCCAGTCCATGCCCTGGGAGGCCAAGGGCCGCGTTTGTCTGGTTCTCGTCTATCTCCCCAAAGGCAGAACAGCAGCAGCACTCACGCGGGCGCTCACTAGGATCTGTTAATAATGATATTAAAGCATTATTATATTATTTATTCAAAATCATATGTTCTCTTCCTTAAAATTTATTTTAAAATCAGGCTCAAACACTATGACTCCTAAAATATTTTTAAAAATTAATTTTTAGCACCATGTGTCTCAAAGTTGTCGAAAAAACAAGATTTGGATCTCTTATAGTTTAAAATATTCCACGTTAAGTGTCTAGCTTTCGCTACACCTTGCAATTATTAAGCTTGAGTCATGACTATAGCTGCTAAGTATCCTGACAGTTCACATGAAAATCAAATATAATTTATAAATCTCTAAAATCTAATGAAAATCAGTCTTGATATACTCATTTATTCTATCTTTAGCTAAACAAAATTTATTAGGACAAAGACAATGAGGTACCAGGTTTTAAGAAAGGCTAGTCTTTAGTGAAACAATATCAATTTATATCTGAAGAGCTACAGCTGATTTATTGCTATAAAACAATTCAATTCAATATTCCTATTACTTCATACCTTAATAGTATTTGTTCAACAGCATCGTGAGATTTTTGTCAACATAAATCAAAATAGGAATTATGTGAAAAGGAATTTCTCTTGATAAAAGCCAAATGTCTCCTTTTAAGGTCATCTCATATTCTAGAAAATATTTCATTGCCATTCTCCTACAGCAAAACAGAAACTAGTAAAGCAGAACAATAAATCCAGTGGGCGGACATGGAGACTGAGGGGAACTGCAGACTTGCTGGATGCAGATGTGATTCTTGCACTCATCCTGCCACTGTGAGAATAAAGCTTAGTAAGACCTGCTACCCCTGCCAAAGTTCTGTTGTCATTTTTTTGGTCTCAGTGCATCAAGTGAACTTGCCCAGACCAGGGAACCCTCTCCAACCTGGAGCTACAACGTTGAAGAGCTAAATGGAAGGAAATCAAGAGATCATCATGCCGTTCTCTTTGAGACAGGTTTCCTCAAGGATGGCCCCAAACCAGGCACACATGTTCAGACAGCCCCATTAGGGGAACCCTAAGGCCAACCCTAATCTGAGGGATACTCTATAAAAAAGAGCAGGTCTGCATTCTTTAAAAACACCAATATCATGAAAGATAAATAACATCTGAAGAGAAATGTTTCAGAATAGAGACAATTAAATGCAATGGATGAATAACAGCTGGGCCCTGTATGGGGTGCAAAATTGCTCTAAAAGATATCACTGGGGAAACTTGTCAACCATGAAAGGAGGACTTTGGACTAGATAAACATTATTTACCTATTCAACAGTTTTACTGCTGTTACTTAAGAAAATATCACTGTCTTCAGGACTACACCATCAAGTGCAGATGGGTAGAGGAACATGATATATGCAATCTATTTTCAAATGGTTCCAAAATAAATAAGTACTATGTATTTTTTTAAATACATTTTCAGAAATAATAAAACAAGAATTGATCCCACTGAAAAAATAAAGTTGGATTGGTTGTAAATGAGAGGTAGAATTCTGTATCAGAGACAGAATTTCACCTGCTGAGATACATGCTAATCAAAGAAAAAAACAACTAAGGAAGGAAAACTTTGTAGATCAAGACATTGTTATTTTCCATCAGAATACAGCTCAGCACTGAGCTAGAAAAGCACATTTTTTCAATTTCACTGAAACGTGATGGTCACAGTTTTTATACATTTTTTAGGGGAGAAAAGAATAATGACTCCGCTTTTTTAATACAAATCAAACATTTAGAAATAGCTTTCTTAAATACAGAGTTACTTCTACTAAGGAATCCATTTGAGATTCAAGTTCCTCTTCACAAAGTCAGTTTGAGTACCTAGAAAGTTGGGATGGGGTTTTCCTACTGCCCTGGGCAAAGTTCCCTATACAAATAGGTGAAAAGTTCCCATAAAAGATCTAAGGGTGGGAATGTAAACTAGTTCAACCATTGTGGAAAGCAATATGGAGGTTCCTCAAGAAACTAAAAATAGAAATACCATTTGACCAGGGAATTCCACTCCTAGCAATTTACCTAAAGAAAACAACTTCTCAGATTCAAAAAGACATATGCACCCCTATGTTTACTGTAGCACTATTTACAACAGCCAAGATATGGAAACAACCTAAGTGTCCATCAGCAGATGAATGGATAAAGAAGATGTACATATACACAATGGAATACTATTCAACCATAAGAAAGAAACAATCCTACCATTTGCAATAACATGGATGGAGCTAGAGGGTATTATGCTCAGTGAAATAAGTCAGGCAAAGAAAGACAAGCACCAAATGATTTCCTTCATTTGTGGAGTATAACAACAAAGTAAAACTGAAGGAACAAAACACCAGCAAACTCAGACTCCAAGAAGGGACTAGTGGTTACCAAAGGGGAGGGGTGTGGGAGGGCAGGTGAGGAGGAAGGGAGAAGGGGATTGAGTGGTATTATGATTAGTACACATGATGTGGGAGAGGTCATGGGGAAGACAGTGTAGCACAGAGAGGACAAGTAGTGACTCTGTGGCATCTTACTACACTGATGGCAGTGACTACAATGGTGTATGGGGGGGACTCGATAATGTGGGTGAATGTAGTAACCACATTGTTTTTCTTGTGAAACCTTCATAAGAGTGTATATCAATGACACCTTAATAAAAAAAAAATCTAAGGCTGATTTTCTTTTTTTGTTTTGTTTTGTTTTGTTTTACAATGGTCCTACTGCCTCTGTGTGTGGTAACCTAGACCAAGCCCATGTCCAACCTCTACAGCAATGGAGAAGCATCTTTCCTTTGGAGAGACTCTAGTAACAACAATGATTTCCCCTTAATTAGCAGTAAGGAAACCCTCTTTTATCTAGTCTCTAGGCTACTTCTGCCAACAGAAACATTTTTAATAATAAAGCATGCCAATAAAAAATATCTTAGTGATCATATTATAACAGTATGACTCAACCATCTAGCATAAAGTTGTGTTATTGCAGTTAAAACAAATTTAAGCAGCTTTAAAAATCAAACTGAAATTTCACTGTATATGACTGTACCAAGGAAACAACTTTGCAATGTTCTTCCAACACCCGTAACACCTAGCTCCTCCAGGACACTCACACTTCACCCACATCTACATATCACAGTAACAAAGTAACAGTAAGTTATTACCTAAGGAAAACAAATAAGACCAAGTATTCTAAGTTCACATAAAAACTTAATACATGTGTACTTGTTTTCTCTAACGTTATAGTCAAGCAACCATTTTCTACCTTATTTTGCATTTATTAGAACATAAAAAGGTGATTCAATGAAGAGATCAAACACAGCATGTTACAGTGTCAAAACCTTTACTAATGCATCCTACAAATTCCATCCCTATTCCATTCTTCTAGAATCTGAAACACACAAGCGTATTTTTATAAGATATTGTGACTCCAACCAAATGCTCCACAATGTAAAATAAATGTATATGACTGAATATTAGTGCCTAACTGTAATCTTTTTTACATTTCATTGTTTAAAGTTTAACACCTGATACTCCAAATGTGTGAGCAGCAAAAGAAAACTGGTTTGACTCCAGAGTATCTAGGTAGTATTAGCAGAAGTCAGCTTCTGAATTTAGGAGGAAAAATAGCACTCCACTACCAACTACCTGCACAATGACCACTGTCACTGAACATGAATAAAAATAACTAATTTATGTCTCAGCAGTTGAAGTGGGAGACCAGGGTAAGGGGAAGAACTGGGAAGTTGTTTTTACTCTATTACTGGCCCTTTCTAACCAGCAACTTTAAAGACAGGCTAGAGAGAATGACTTTCACAGTCACCTTGTTTATCTCCAAAAAAGAAAATAAAAATGTAATTCCAAAGTACCATTTTAGGTCAATTTTGAGGGAGAAAGACAGAGGCTTGGAAACTCTTAATACCAATTTCACACTTCTGGGAAACAAGGAGAGAACTATACAATGACATCTATCACACACACTGACTGGCTCAAATTCCCTTAATAAAAAATGTCTGTGTTTAATGCAAAAAATGCTGTCCCAGACACTATTAATATATAGCTGTCCAGACACTATTAAAAATGAAACTGTATGTTAATATATGTAGATTTACTAATTACAGACCATATAACAAATATCACTAAATGTCTTTTGATAACTGAGAAATACTAAAAGTCATACATATAATATTTTCATATAGAAATTCATTTTTAGAGAAGTTAATGTAAAAGACATAAGGAAATTTTTTAAACCATTATGTGAGTCATAATAACATGGATTCAAGAAAAAACTGTAAAAATCAAACTCTACTTTTGGAAATTAACTAGAGATAACTAGTTGAATATTTAAGAGTATTAATTTTCAATATATATTCCCCTCTATCTCTGGTTGTCAAGAGAATAAGCAGAATGAACTAGAAAACACATGCCTGCACTTGGAACAAAAGTACTTACGAAAGGAACCACGTCACAAATTTCAACAAGAATCGACACAAATTTCAACAAGAATCGACACAAGCAGGCCCAAAACCCTGAAAACTGTGTGTGAGTTTTCTTAATTTAGCTTAATAGAAACATACCTTGTTTTATCCAACAGCTGTGTTCCTGTAAGGCAAAATTGGAAATAAAAATTTTCTCACTGACAGATTCATAAATGTTAGTGCTAGAAGGCTTCCAGATGATCTAAGTCCCGTTCTCACATTTACAAACAAGAAAATCGGTCAGGGTGGGGAACCAGTTAAAGAAGTCAAGCCATTGGCCATACATAACCAGTTAGTAGCAAATCCAACCCAGGTCTCTGGGGCTCTGAGAACACCAAGAGGAGTGCCACTGGAGCTTAATGTTTCAAAATGGAATTTTAAACAGTTCCCTTTAAGAACAGAGTACCTTAAAACTATTATAAAGAGGTCTTTTGGAGTGCCGAGGTTTATGTTGTACTAAAAAATTTTAAGTGAAGTTGATTTACATGCTGTTTATATATATTATGCAATATATTGTAGAACTACAAGAAAAATATTAACCACAAGCCTACAAAGGTTACATAAATAATATAACTTTAGAACAGTAATAGCATAACCATAGTAGGTAAGTGGTTTGAAATTTTAAGATTTAACTAGCAAAAGCAATTTAGAAGCTTTACTAAGATTCTATTATACTCCTACAGTAATTTGCATTATGCTAAGAACTTAAATGATGTAATAAAAAGAAACTATATTTTTCACAGAAAACGTATTATTTAATAACAAATCAATTTCTCTTATAGATATAGATGTGTGTGTATGAAAGAGAATCAAATGGACAATATGTAAACAATTGGTAAATATGGATAAAATGTATATGAGGAATTTGGGTACTATTTTTACAACTTGTAAGTTTGAAAAAATAGCAAAACAAGAAGATACAAAATAATGCAAACCACTTAACAAAAACTTAAAATATTACAATTGAATATACTCTATAGAAGTGCTATATTAAAGTCATATTGGATTTCCCATAGTGTCAAACTAAGAATTACTTTTCTGCAGCAAATGATCCAAGAAGAGGATAAATTAGCTAAAAGCTCAGTATATTCCTTTTTAAATGATCAATATTAACACAATGAAGTACCTTAAACTAAGAAACTCATCTAGTAACTTTTATGAGAAACAATTTTGTTAGCATTCCTTATTACTTTACCTACGGTTTATGCCACCACGTTCTGATAGGTCATACAGAGTGTTTCTCAACAAGGACTATATCTGGCCCCTGCCCACTAAATACCAGCAGGTCCCCCAGGAACTGCGACAACCAAAAGGTTTCCATACGTTTCCAAATTGATCCTCCCCTCACCCCTATTAATAATCACTGATTATATATTCATTTTAAGAATGGTTGGCATTAAAACTATCTTCCAAAATCTAAATATATCAAAGATAAATGAGCCTTAATGTAACAGATGGATAATTGTTACACTTTACAGGATTACTTTCAAGATTATGTTAAATGCAGGCACAACAGTATTTAAAATACAACTGAACTTAAATTTTCTTTTCTTTAACCTCTACCCACCTTCTAAGCTACACAGCTATTCCATAAAACAGTATGTATTTCTAGATAGGCTATTTGCCTATTGAGAAATTTTAGCCACTAGTTAGGAAAAGTCTTATATTACTTTTTGAAAAGTTCTTCTATTTAATAAGACTCAGAAGAATGCTTACTCCTCCACTGAGGGATTTAGTAATCTACCCTACACGCACACACACACACATTTGCCCTAACAAATTTCAAACAAATTGTTCTTCACTTCAGCATGAACTCTTAGTCTACCCCTCCAGTGAATAAAGAAACTTCCTCCTATTCTATTAGAAAGACACAAATAAACTACGTCCCAAATTATTCACTGCCATTACTTTTTCCTCAGCTAAATGAAAAACATTCCATATAGAGAAGTGACCTCAAAAAATACACACCAGTATTTAGGCCAAAGGGCAGGATAAGACACTCCAACACAACAGATTTGCTCCTGGATTGCCCAGTCAGAAGAGAATTAACATCCAGGAAGACTCACTTAGGGAACATGTCATGTAATTATAGAGCAAAACTTTCCTCAAGAAAGTGAAATAAAATACAGAAGCAAAGATTAAAATTTTTAAATATAACAAATAAGCTTTATTTTTTTAACTTAAAACTCTGGAAAATAAAATGAAGTTGTACCCTAAATAATTGCTTTTCTTTGGTTGTGTGCTTTTTTTGTTATTGTTTGACTTTTTTTTTAACATACTGCACCAAAGTAGCCATCTAGAAATTCTTTGGCACTGCTTTTTACATGAACTACTCTTGTTATAATCTCCATTAAAGACCTAAGAGATCCATTTCAAATTATAGCCATAGTTTAAATACAACAACTTTCATAAAAATTGTTCATCTTTGGCACCACCTGATAAAACAGAATTTTGAAAAAAATCTGATGTTAATAAACACTGCAAAATAAGCAAATATTGAAAAATCAGAACAATTTAAGTACTAAAAATCAAAAGGCTTCTGTGGATTGTAACAAAATTAATAATCCACCATGAAATGTACATCATAGCAGCATCATATAATACATTTTCCACAAGGTAAATAAAGCCTCACAATTTGACAGCATATATAAAGATCTAAACTAAAAGCTACAAAACATCTGAAAACACTGAACAAATCCCTTATAGCTGGACATCCCAATTAGTGTGTCATGGTGTGAGGAGAACCTGATAGCCTCACCTTTTAGAACAGTTGAGCACGAGGGGAAACCGGGCCTGAGGTGGCAGAGCCCGTCACCAAGCCCCAAACAGCTCCATCAGTTTATCCCACATGCTGCACAACTACTGCCATGCCCTACATTGTACATGACGTGGGAAGAGTTAGGATATCCTTCAGAGATAAACCTACCCAGACATAACAAATATCCAACATTTCTTGTAATCGCAAGACAAATACTGAAAACAACTTTAGTTTCTCATCACTCTCACCCAAATCTAGGTTTGGAAATTCTATTTAGATTTCAATGACATATCTTCTGGTTTTTTAACCAGCACCACCATGCTTCTCTAGTATTTTTTTCAAAAACAAAACTCTGATATACTCAATTCCTACCATTTTGGAAATACAACCCCCTAGAAACTGCAGCGTAACAGACCACTGTAACCTTGGTTACAGTGGTATACTCAAGAACGGTGTCAATTGATGACTAGGGAAAATCACCAAATTGACAAGAATAAGAAACATTAACTCAAAGTCTATTTCAAAAGGAGCCCAGAAAGAACTGACAACTAAGAACAAAGCTAGAAAAAGGCAAAAACTGCCTCTAACTCATCTTCCCAATTTACATCTAACAAAAAGTATCTACTTATCAGAGTAATTTTTCCATAATGAAACAGGTTGCTCCCCAAACTGAAATCATTTAAGAGCAACTTAGTCCTCCAGGATAAAGTCCACACTTGCTGGAATGGATACAACCTGAAGTCTGATTTCAGTCCTCCAGCTCTCTCTCTCACTATCTTTCCCCAGCTCCACACTCCAGAATGGTCAATTACTTGGTAATACCTGTGTGTAATCAAATTCTCATGCCTTTCTCACACTGCTCTGCCTACTTGGAATGCTTCATCCTCTGCCTTCCTCCCACCCCACCCCAACCCCTGCACATACACACACACACACACACACACACACACTCTCTTCAGGGGAACAGCTTATATTTCACCCAGAACATAATAATACATGAAATAGCTACCACATACTAAGGACGTTACTTAGGAAACCACAACTCTATGCATTATTTATTGAACACCAATTAAGTGATAGAAAAAGCATTTAGCACTAGAAATAAAAATCTTTGCCCTCAAGAAGCTTACAGATTAGACAAAGAGTGAATAGCTAGGTGATTTTAATAGAGTATGATGGGAAAGGAAGTGCCATAGGGCTCACCTAGCAAGGGAACCGGTACATGGATGACAGAGAGGAAGTCTGCGAACAAGGGACTACAGAAACTGATTTTTTTTTATCATAATTGTTAAGTGACAAGTTTGAACTTTAGCTTAATAGGAGTGGTTAAACCCCCCATAGCACTGTTCATTCTTGGTGGATCCTCTGTCTTCGCAACAGAAATTGAAGATACATTTTTTTAAAACCCACCAAAATGATATACCTATGCCCCAAAACATCTCTATGGATTGGAAATCTCACAGGGACACAAAGTGTGAACCAATGGAAGCCAGGAGGTGGGCTGGGCTTGGGCCCCAAAGCAGAAAAAGGCAGAAGGAAATTGCTCCTACGGGTTAACTGTAGAGAATAGGGTCATGTGCAGCTGGGTCAGTAGCCAGGGCCTTTGCTTAAAACCCAGGGATAGGAGTGGCACTCCTCCTTGATTATGAAACTCGGCAGAAAAATTGGCTGAGACCATAGCTTAGGGAGCTGCTGACCTAATGCCAGCTGACTCAGTGACCGAATCTGTCACATCTCCAACGTCACCCCACCGTGGGGCTGAGGCTCTCACCCACTGTCACAAGACCTGATTCTGATCTGAGAACTCCAAAAGCAGGCAGGCAGAGAAAACTGACAATGGCTAGACCCACAAGGAAAATCACCAAGGGAGAGAGGTAGGAGAAAGAAAACAAATCCCCATCAGATGTGCCTGCAAATTACAGACCATGAGGAAACCACAACAATATAAACAACCACAACATAAATTCACTAAGAAATTTAAAAATAAAGCGATCTGAGAAGGACTTTAAAATAAGCGCAAAAATGATTCACGATGAGATAAAGATATAACAAAAGAGCTAAAAGATCTTTTTAATAAAACGACTAGAAATGAGAGAACTAGTGGATAAACAATAAGCCAATTAAAAAACTTGTAAATGAACGCTGATGGACAGTGACTGTAATGGGTGGGTATGTGTTGGGGACATGATAATAGGGGGAGTCTAGTAACCATAATGTTGCTCATGTAATTGTACATTAAGGATACCATAATAAATAAATAAATAAATAATAAAATAAATACAGACAGGATTCAAGATGGCGGCGAAAGAGGTGACACGTAGAACTCCTCTCAAAACCACAAATAGCACAAAAATATAATTAATTAAAACAACTAACCCTAAAACAGCAAGAAGAAAGAAGGCTGAACCAGACGTCATACAGACCTCACAAACAGAGCAGACCTCACGAAACAGGGTAACATATGAAAGCCTTAATCCAGCAGAAACCAAGCCCATCCCCAACCCCAGCTCACCAGCAGAAGGCAGACACACAGAGAGGGGACGGGGTGGAAGCCAGGGACTGCTGAACACCTAGCCCTGGAGATATGCTTTGTGAGCGGAAGCCTATACTATGTGGTGCTCTGGACGTTAGGGAGCTGGGACAGGCAAAGCGCCTGGGAGACTGACATTCCGGCCGTTGGTGGAGGACGGGATCCACACCCGGCCACTCTGTCAGAGAAGGGGCAGGCAGTCTGAGAGGCTTCCCTAGCAGCGAGACGTCTGCTGAAGGGGCACGGTTTGCACGGAGCTTGCTGCACGGGAGAGGTGAGAGCTGGACAAGGCTGTCTGAGGGCGTTCGGCCCAGCTGGTTGGGAACTTTGAGGAGCTTCAGGTGCTCCATGCCCCTGGCTGCCTACTCAGCTTCGAGGCCCCCCACTGTGACACACAGCCTGCCGAGCCTTCCTACTGGCTGGAAGGCACCTGCTCGCAAACCGGCAGTCACTGCACTGGCATCACAAAAGCCAGACGAAGGCCCCGCCTACAACAGCTAGTGACGCAAAGCACAGAGGTTGACACGAGTAGGCTTGGCCCACTAGCTCTGACACTGGAGACATGCACGGCAGATGGGAATCAGGAAACAGATCTTTCTTTCCCCCAGGCACCTCTGCTCGCCTACGACCTCCAACCTCACTCTATGGGGTGAGCAGCTATAGAGATTGGAGTTTCTGCGCAATAGTGTACACCACACAGAAATATGAAAGGTCAAAAGAACATGGTTCAGACCAAAACCTCACAAACAGCAGAAAAAGGGCCAAATGAAACTGAACTCACCAATCTTCCCGAAAGAGAGTTCAAAATAAAAATTATAAACATGGTTATGTAGATACAGAAAAATATTCAAGAACTCAAGAACAAATTTACTACGGAGATTCAATCATTAAGAAATTCCATACCTGAAATGCAACATACAAAGGAGGGATTTAAAAGCAGATTAGATGTAGTAGAAGAGACGGTTAATGGAACAGAAACTAGAGAAGAGGAATACAAAGAAGCTGAGGCAGAGAGAGAAAAAAGGATCTCTATGAATGAAAGAATATTGAGAGAACTGTGTGACCAATCCAAACAGAATAATATTCACATTATAGGGGTACCAGAAGAAGAAGAGAGAAAAAGGGATAGGAAGTGTCACTGAGGAGGTAATCGCTGAAAACTTCCACAATCTGGGGAAGGAGGTAGTCTCTCAACCATGGAGGTGCACAGTCTCTCAACACAAGGGACCCAAGGAAGACAACATCAAGACATATAATAATTAAAATGGCAAAGATCAAGGATAAAGACAGACTTTTAAAAGCAGCTAGAGAGAGAAAAAAGATCACATACAAAGGAAAACCCATCAGGCTATCATCAGACTTCTCAACAGAAACCTGACAGGCCAGAAGGGAGTGGCATGATATATTTAATGCAATGAAGCAGAAGGGCCTTGAACCAAGAATTCTCTACCCAGCAAGGTTATCATTTAAATTTGAAAGAGGGATTAAACAATTTCCAGATAAGCAAAAGCTGAGAGAATTTACCTCCCACAAACCACCTCTACAGTGCATTTTGGAGAGACTCCTATAGATGGAAGTATTCCTAAGGCTAAATGATGTCACCCAAGGGCTAGACAAAGAGTACAGAATATCATTCATAACATACAAAGAATGAAGGAGGAAGAAAAAGGAGGAAAAAGAAAAGAATCTTTAGGTTGTGTTCGTAAAAGCATACAAAGTGAATTAAATTAGACTGTTAGAGAGTAAGGGAATTACCCTTGAACCTTTTGTAACGACAAATCTAAAATCTGCAATGACAATAAGTACATACCTATCGATAATCACCCTAAATGTAAAAGGTCTGAATGCAACAACCAAAACACAGAGTCACTGAATGGATAAAAAAAACAAGACCCATCTATATGCTGCCTACAAGAGACTCACTTCAAACCCAAAGACATACACAGACTGAAAGTAAAGGGATGGAAAAAGATATTTCATGCACCTAATAGGGAGAAAAAAGCAGGAGTTGCAGTACTTACATCAGACAAATAGACTTCAAAACAAAGAAAGTCACAAGAGACAAAGAAGGACATTACATAATGACAAAAGGGTCAGTCCAACAAGATGATATAACTATTATAAATATCTATGCACTCAACATAGGATCACCTACATATGTGAAACAAATACTAACAGAATTAAAGGGGGAAATAGAATGCAATGCATTTTAGGAAACTTCAACACACCACCCACTCCAAAGGACAGATCAACCAGACAGAAAATAAGTAAAGAGACTGAGGCACTAAACAACATATTAGAACAGATGGACCTAACAGACATCTACAGAACTCTACACCCAAAAGCAACAGGATACACATTCTTCACAAGTGCACATGGAATATTTTCAAGAATAGATCATATATTAGGCCTGAGTAAATTCAAAAAGACTGAAATTCTACCAACCAGCTTCTCAGATCACAAAGGTATGAAACTAGAAATAAATTACACAAAGAAAACGAAAAAGCCCACAAACACATGGAGGCTTAATAACATGCTCCTAAATAATCAATGGATCAGTGACCAACTAAAAACAGAGATCAAGCAGTATATGGAGACAAATGACAACAATAATTCAACACCACAAAATCTGTGGTACGCAGCGAAGGCCCTGCTAAGAGGGAAATATATTGCAATACAGGCCTATCTCAGGAAAGAACAATCCCAAATGAACAGTCTAAACTCACAATTAATGAAACTAGAAAAGGAAGAACAAATGAGGCCCAAAGTCAGTAGAAGGAGGGACATAATAAAGATTAAAGCAGAAATAAATAAAATTGAGAAGAATAAAACAATAGAAAGAACCAATGAAAGCAGGAGCTGGTTCTTCAAGAAAATAAACAAAATAGATAAACCCTTGGCCAGAATTATCAAGAAAAAAAGAGAGTCTACACACACAAACAGAATCAGAAATAAGAAAGGAAAAATCACTACGGATACCACAGAAATACAAAGAATTAAGAGAGAATACTATGAGAAATTATATGGTAACAAACTGGATAACCTAGAAGAAATGGAAAACTTTCTAGAAAAATACAACCTTTCAAGGCTGACCCAGGAGGAAACAGAAAATATGAATAGACTAGTTACCAGCAAAGAAACTGAATTGGTAATCAAAAAACTACCTAAGATCAAAACCCTGAACCAGACAGTTTCACTGCTGAATTTTAACAAACATTTAGTGAAGACATAATACCCATCCTCATTAAAGTTTTCCAAAAAGTAGAAGAGGAGGGAATACTCCCAAACTCATTCTATGAGGTCAACATCACTCTAATACCAAAACCAGGCAAAGACACCACAAAAAAAAAAATTAGACCAATATCACTGATGAACACAGACACAAAAAAACTCAACAAAATATTAGCAAACCGAATTCAAAAATACATCAAAAAGATCATCCATCATGTTCAAGCGAGATTCATCCCGGGGATGCAAGGATGGTACAACATTCCAAAATTCATCAACATCATCCACTACATCACCAAAAAGGAGAAAAACTACATGATCACCTGCATAGATGCTGAAAAAGCATTTGACAAAATTCAACATTCATTCATGATAAAAACTCTCAACAAAATGGGTACAGAGGGCAAGTACCTCAACATAATAAAGGCCATATATGACAAACCCACAGCCAACATTATCCTTAACAGCGATAAGCTGAAAGCTTTTCCTTTATGATTTGGAACAAGACAAGAATGCCCACTCTCCCCACTTTTTATTCAAGATAGTTCTGGAGGTCCTAGCTATGGCAATCAGACAACACAAAGAAATAAAAGGCATCCAGATTGGCAAGGAAGAACTCAAACTGTCCCTGTTTGCAGATGACATGATATTGTACATAAAAAACCCTAAAGAATCCACTCCAAAACTATTAGATCTAATATCTGAATTCAGCAAAGTTGCGGATACAAAATTAATACACAGAAATCTGTTGCATTCCTATACACTAATGATGAACTAGCAGCAAGAGAAATCAGGAAAACAATTCCATTCACAATCGCATCCAAACGAATAAAATACCTAGGAATAAACCTAACCGAGGAAGTGAAAGACCTATACCCTGAAAACTGCAAGACACTGTTAAGAGAAACTAAAGAGGACTAATAAATGGAAATTCATCCCATGCTCTTGGCTAGGAAGAATTAATATTGTCAAAATGGCCATTCTGCCTAAAGCAATCTACAGATTCAATGCAATCCCTACCAAAATACCTATAGCATTCTTCAATGAACTAGAGCAAATAGTTCTAAAATTCATATGGAACGACAAAAGACCCAGAATAGACAAAGCTATCCTGAGAAGGAAGAATAAAGGAGGAGGAATTACGCTCCCCAACTTTAAGCTCTACTACAAAGCCACAGTAATCAAGACAATTTGGTACTGGCACAAGAACAGACCCATTGACCAGTGGAACAGAATAGAGAGCCCAGATATAAACCCAAGCATCTATGGTCAATTAGTATACAATAAAGGAGCCATGGATATACAATGGGGAAATGACAGCCTCTTCCACAGCTGGTGTTGGCAAAACCGGACAGCTACATGTAAGGGAATGAAACTGGATTACTGTCTAACCCCATACATAAAAGTAAACTCAATATGGATCAAAGACCTGAGTAAGTCATGAAACAATAAAACTCTTAGAAAAAAATACAGGCAAAAATCTCTTGGACAGAAATGTGAGCAACTTCTTCATGAACATATCTCCCCATGCAAGGGAAACAAAAGCAAAAATGTGCAAGTGGGACTATATCAAACTAAAAAGCTCCTCTACAGCAAAGGACACCATCAGTAGAACAAAAAGACATCCTACAGTATAGGAGAATATATTCATAAATGACATATCCAATAAGGGGGTGACATCCAAAATATATAAAGAGCTCATGCACCTCAACAAACAAAAGCAAATAAGCCAATTAAGAAATGGGCAGAGGAGTTGAACAGAAACTTCTCCAAAGAAGAAATTCAGATGGCCAACAGGTACAACATGAAAAGATGTTCCACATTGGTAATCATCAGAGAAATGTAAATTAAAACCACAATGAGATATCACCTCACACCAGTTAGGATGGCCACCATCCAAAAGACAAACAACAAATGTTGGCAAGGATGTGGAGAAAGGGGAACCCTCCTACACTGCTGGTGGGAATGTAAATTAGTTCAACCATTGTGGAAAACAGTACGGAGGTTCCTCAAAAAACTCAAAACAGAAATACCATTTGACCCAGGAATCCCACTCCTAGGAATTTACCCTAAGAATGCAGCAGGACAGTTTGAAAAAGACATATGCACCCCTATGTTTATCGCAGCACTATGTACAATAGCCAAGAAATGGAAGCAACCTAAGTGTCCATCAGTAGATGAATGGATAAAGAAGATGTGGTACATATACATAATGGAATATTATTCAGCCATAAGAAGAAAACAAATCCTACCATTTGCCACAACATGGATGGAGCTGGGGGGTATTATGCTCAGTGAAATAAGTCAGGTCAAGAAAGACAAGTATCAAATGATTTCACTCATCTGTGGAGAATAAGAACAAAGAAAAACTGAAGGCACAAAACAGCAGCAGACTCACAGAACCCAAGAATGGACTAACAGTTATCAAAGGGAAAGGGACTGGGGAGGATGGGTGGGGAGGGAGGGGTAAGGGGGGAAAAGGGGCATTACGATTAGCACACGTCTTGCAGTGGCGGGGGACACAGGAAAGGCAGTATTTATAGAGAAGGCAAGTAATGATTCTATAGCATCTTACTACACTGATGGACAGTGACTGCAGTGGGGTATGTGGGGGGGACTTGATAATAGTGGGTCTAGTAACCATAATGTTCAAATGATTGTACATTAAGGATATGAAAATGAAAAATAAATAAATAAATAAATAACTTGTAAATGAAATACAGCCACTGTAATTTACAAATGAAAAATTGTATATGGTTCAGATACTTATTATTAGTTGGCAAACAAGCCATCCCTCTCCTCTGACTTCCTCCTTACAGGACTCTGAGTTTTTAAGGGCAGCAGCATACAAGACACTGTGGGACACTGAGATTCAGAACTGAAGGACACACGTTGCCAGTCCTCAAGGAGTTCCCCAAATGTAACAATGATGCTAATGGCACACCAAGATTACAAAGTAGAAAAAATTTTAATTTCCAAAACTGTAAGCATTTTTTAAGTTAAAATGCTTGACATTTCTCGCTCAGTTGTTGTGAACTCATATTACCATCTACTAGAGTTGGCACTTTACATCAGATAATCATTCTGACAAATATCACATGAATGGAGCTGAAATAACTAAAGCTGCTTCTTTCTTAATCTGTATTTGAACTCATCTAGCAACTACCCTTGTTTATTCAAAGCACACCACCAAAAAGGTATACCACTGCAACATCCCAAAAATCAAAGACTGCTTCTTGCAATACAATTCTTAGTAAAAAGCAGATTCATAACCACTGACTCATTTTCATTTATCAACTATGTAATTATTTAAATTGATAAGAAAAGCTAATCTATTCACATTAAGGTAAATATGATCAATATGAACAGTATGTGAAAAATTTTTAACTCTCTAATATTATATACCAATAAGGAAATGTCCACTCCAAACCAAAGTTTCCAGAATCAAAAAGCTGTACTTTAAAAAGTACAACAAAACTGTCATAGGATCCCATTTGTAGTAAAATCTTAACTCTTTCCTTACTCTCCAGAAGTAAAGAATTAACACAAAATAGTAAAATTCAGTTCTACTCACAAGCAGAAGTGGACAGAAATAACAGAAAATATTACATATACTACTGAGAAGATAAAATCTACATCAAATATTGTAAACCTATAGGACAGGCTTGGTTCCATCAAAGTCATCAATAAAAAGGTTTTGTTTTGTTTTGTTTTGTTTGCTTAAGTATATTAACCTATGTCACCTAAAGATTAAATTTCACACAATAAAACCTCTGCTAATTATGGTCAACTTTCCCTCATATTTCTAGTCATTTGCCAATGGTTAGTCAATAGAAAACTTCAGATAACAGACTGAATCAGCCAAAAAGCTAATGACAGGTTTCCTTATCACATCTACTTAGAAAATAATCAAACATCAGAAAGTATCTCCTTTTTTAAATACAGACTACACCCAGTACTAGCTGAGCCAGATTATTTCATCTCTGATGAAGTGACACAGAGACAATTTTTTTCTTTTTTCTTAAGTACAATACTGCAGATGCCCCGGAGACTACTAGAATGAAACAAAGGACACTTACTCATGACTGGAAGGGTCTCTGTGTGTTTTCCCAATCCAATATTAAACCAAAATCTGCTGTCCAAAGGTTCTCAGAAGAATACATGTCCTGGTCAGAAAACAACGAGAAAGAAATCATATTTTCTCAAGGTCAGTATTTAAAATAAAGTTTTCTATAAGGAACAAAAATAGTTCCAAAGTTTCTTATTTCCAAAAGACCCTTAGCATCATCTAAATATAAAAAATTACCAACCTTTAGAACATCATGAACCCATTCATATTTTCCTTTTTCTGTAAGAAGTTACCTCAAAAGTAAATAATATGTATAAATTACCACATAATTGCCCTTTGTCTTCAGTTACTAGAAGTTTACTCCTGCCCCTAATAAACAGAGAAAGAAAGTACTCCATCTAGAATAAAATAAATATAGCACACCACACCCGCTAAGTTTACTTTGAACGTAAATAAATGATTTACATACATCATTGAATGAAGTTCACCAGAATCCCTGCTATAGACTTTCTTAATAATGGGCATTTTCCTTGTTATGAGTAATATGATTTCATTGTCTAAAAAAATTGGAAACAATGGAAACAACAGCCAAATACTAAGAAAAACTCTCTCACAACACAAAGTCACTACACGCGCCCAATCATTTGGGGCGTGTTTTCTTTCAAGAAAGATTTTGTAAGTATTTTTAAGATATACTTTATAAATACTAAATACATTTGGTTCTTTCACTTCAGCATAACATAAAGTGTCACCTGTAGCTGTATAAATACAAATATAACTCTTTCCTAAGATTTACATTGTAAATCTTCCTCTTCTAATTAGCAAAGAAAATGAGTATAAATTAATGCTAATGCCATATTTAAACATAACTATGGATGCACAAATGCCTCCTCAAATCTGATACATGAAATCCAGAGGTAAGATCAGCCCAACACAAAATTAACACTTGTGCTACATCATGTGTAGCTTCGTTCACCAACTGAGAAGCTACTTCTTGCACTCACAAGTGATGGTTACTTTATTTTCTAAATTGATTAAGAAAATAGGATAATACTAAGGACCTCTGCTTTGGAAACAGATTAAAATTAGGATAACATTTTTTGAAGAAATAATGTTTTCCCCATCTATATACTTTGCTCATGTTGTGAAATAGACATGAGAAGTATAAATTTACGAAATGAAAACTGTGCACGCACTGCTCACGTACTGTAATTAGCAGTGGCATAGAATCACAGTGCTGCCTAGTAATCACCTGTGCCCCATCCCACAGGCTTTCTTCTTTATCTGTGCTGTAGATACCATTAAATGATTTTCAGTATCCAGATAACTCAATTATCACAAAGGAAATGAGAAGTTATATGGAAAATCTTAAACAACATATAATCTCCATGTTAGTTTTAGAATACATGATGACAATTTTTCACTATATACACACTTTCTTGATGGTGCTCCACAGAGTCAATTAGATTTGTTTTCCCTCCCTGGAAAGTATGAAGTCGAACATGCTAACCACAGGAACATGATGAATGATGACATGGGAAGGCAACCCCATGTTACAAACACACAATGACCCAAGAGTGCACTTACAATTCACTTAAACTTGTAGAGTCTTCTCTCTGCCCAAAAGCTTTTTTTCTTTGCTCATGTTTATGCCAAAGTGGTTTTGTTACCTTAAATTCAAATGGCAACATGAATGCACTTGGTACTTAGTGTGCCCCTGCTGCCCATTATCATAAATTGTGGAACAAATACGTATTCAGTAAATACTTGATATACTAAGATATCAAGAGTTTTCTCAGCACTACAAAAAGAAACCTCAAAAACACTGAGATAATGAAATTTACAAACACTGAATTTGTAACCTTAGCATCTGAGGTGATGTGTACTTTACAAATATACAACATTGCATGAGGTGGAATTAATGTAAAATGTCATGGAGTAGTTCCTAGTAAATATATTTTTTAATTACTTATAACTGAAGTCATTTGCCCAATATTTTTTATGCCAATAGTTTTGAAACGCAGAGTCTCATATCTACTTTCAAAATAGGTAGTAGCCTACTAATTTTTTTAAACAAAGAGGCAGTTCAGTAGCACGTAGGATAAAAATCCCACATTCCCCTTCACCTCCTGTAAGTGCCACCCTCTCCCCCTGGACATACACAGAAGTGTTGTTCACACTTCTTACTTGCTGCTTTTCACACCACCCAGGAGGGAAAAAGTAATCTGTCTTAAATCCACAATTTCAAATAAAAAGCATAGTGGGGTATTTCAGCAAAATCTGGTCTTTAAACTCATTTTTCCAGGAACCTGAGCCATTGCTGTTTATTCTCAGCATGAGAATTTATACTCACACTAACTTAATCAAGTTCTTGCAAATGACTCCTCCAACTTTTGTAACAAAATTTGATAGGCGTGAATGGGAGACCTAAAGAAGGCCTAAGGACCACCCATCCTGACAGGGAACTCGGGGTCTAGTTAAAAGGAAGACAAACTCTACCATACCCTTCTCTTCACTGCAGATACCAAACATGGCCTTAAAATAATTTTTGCCACTTTTTGATAGTTAAAACCTCTGAAAATACCAGATAAATTGTTAACACCAGATAAATTTCTCCTAGAACTAGCTAGCAATCCCAATTTGGATTACTTTAAAACTTAAATTTAATAGAATTATAAATAACAACGTATGGTATCACATTCTATTGTTATCTAATCACATTCTTTCAGGAGGCCAAATTAACATGAACGTATTGTACTGTAAATTCTACAAAAAAAAAAAAAAAAAAGAACCCAATCTCCACTAAAAACTGATCTGATCTCCATTTTTTAACTCTCATCACAAATTTTAAAAAATCAAATTTAACCTTGAAGACATGCTAAGTGAAATAAGCCAGTCATCACAGGACAAATCCTCTATTCCACTTCTTTGAGGTACTGAGAGAAGTGGAATTCATGGGGACAGTAAAATAGTAGAAGGGGGGGGCTGGAATAAGGGAAAGTGGGGAGTTGGTGCTCAATGGGGACAGTTTCAGTGGGAAGATGATTACTTTATATGATGATGCTCTGAAGATGGATGGTAGTGTTGTACATCAATGTGACTGTACTTAATGCCACTGAACTACACACTTAAAAATGGTTAAAATGGTAAATTTTATGTGTATATTACCACAATCAAAAAATACAAAGAAAAAAAGAAGTAAATTTACCTATGGTGCCAAAAGAGTGAATGAATTATAAATAACAGAAACTTATTACAAAAAATCTAGACGTCTTTATTAATAAACATTAAAAACCAGATGCACATTTCTAAAATATTTGGATATGAAGGAAAAAGAAGTGTCTACCTAAGAAACAGCCAGGAGTCATTATTTAGTTCTGTTTTTAAATCCTTAAAACTGACAAGCCCCTGTTAAAATCCAGAAGCAAAACAAATACTTTCAGCACTGACTGAAAGCCTTTTTCTAATCTTCCAATACCACCATTCTCTATGATCTCTCAAGCTCATTTGTTTTTTTCACATCCATTTCAAAATACCTTTCTCTCTGAATACATATATACTTTTTCAGTCATGCTCCCTTGAATCAAGAAAATATTTATTAGCACCATGAAGCTGAAACTGATTTAAAACTTGAAAAACGTTAGTCACAGTTTTATGTTTATCTTTCAGCACCCTTAAATTTTTTTAGAATGAGGAGGACAAAGTAATTATTTAATTAATTCTTTCTCAGAATATGTAACTTCATGGTCAATTTCCACTTGAAGAACTTTCACTACTGTGAATTTTCCAATTCTTAACACTTAAGAAAACTTCTCCAACTAAAAATAAAGCTGTCAGGGATTTCGGTTTCTGAGATTCTTGTGTCCAAATGGTTTGTGAACCCTCTTGCTACATGACACCTATAAGTGCTTAGTAAAATAGAAGAATTATTCTTTCAAACACACTGTAAAGCTCACAAGCAACCAAGAGAATCCTCAGAGACAAAAAAAAACAAAGAACAGGCGTACAAATCAAGACCTGTGAATAGGAAGTGATGCCAGCACCTGCCCTACTAGCATTTGACTGTCTCCCATAACCACACTGTTCTGTCCAATACGGCAGCCACTAACCACATGTAGCTATGTAAATTTAAATTAATTAAAAACCTGTATAGTTGAGAGGAATTCAAGATGGCGGCATGAGAAGTGAGATGGAGAGCTCCTCCCAAAACCACAAACAGTACAAAAATATAGTTAATTAATACAACTAACCTTAAAAAAGCAAGAAGAAGGAAGGCTGAACAAGACTGTATACACACCTCATGAACAGAGCACACCTCACAAAACAGGGTAATGTACGAAAGCCTTAATCCGGAAGGACCCAGGCCCTTAACCCAACCAAGCTCACTGGTGGGAGGAAGAGAAACAGAGGGGGGCAGGGGGTGGAAGTCTGGGACTGCTGAACACCTAGCCCTGGAGATCTGCTTTGTGAGCAAAAACCTATAGTGTGTGGTGCTCTGGACGTTGGGGAGCTCAGACAGGCAGAGTGCTTGAGAAATTGACATTCCGGCTGTTTGTAGAGGAGGGGATCCACACCTGGCCGCTCTGTGTCAGAGGAAAGGCAGGGAGTCTGAGAGGCTTCCTAGCAGCCAGAGGGCTGCTGAAGGGGCAGGGTTTGGGCGAAGCTTGCTGCACTGGAGAAGGGAGAGCTGGACAAGGTTAAGGTTGTCTGGGGCGCTCTGCCCAGCTGGTTGGGAACTCAGGAGCTTCAAGCACTCCATCCACCTGGCTGCCTACTCAGCTCCGAGGCGCCCCAATGTGACACACAGTCTGCTGCACCTTCCTTCTAGCCTGCCTGCACCGGTTTGCAAACTAGCAGTCACTAGCTGGCGTCAGACCAGGCAGAGGGAGGCCCCGCCAACAAGAGCTAGAGACGCAAAGCACAGAGGCTTACATCTATGTGCTTGGCCCACTGGCTCTGACACTACAGACAGGCACGGCAGACGGGAATCAGGAAACAGATCTTTCCTCCCCTGGGGCACCAGCTCCGCTCCGCTACAACCCCCAACCTCACTCTAGGGGCTGAGCAGCTCCAGAGATTGGAGCTTCTGGACACTAGTGGGCACCACACAGAAACATGAAACGTCAAAAGAACATGGTTCAAACCAAAATCTCACATACCCCAGAGAGAGGGCCAAATGAAACTGAACTCACCAATCCTCCGGAAAGAGAGTTCAAAACAAAAATTATAAGCATGCTTATGGAGGCACAGAAAAATATTCACGAACTCAGGAACAAATTTAAGGTGGAGATTCAATCAATAACAAATTCCATATCTGAAATGCAACATAGAATGGAGGGATTTAAAAGCAGATTAGATGTAGTAGAGGAGTGAGTAAATGGAATAGATATTAGAGAATAGGAATACAAAGAAGCTGAGGCAGAGAGAGAAAAAAGAATCTCTATGAATGAAAGAATACTGAGAGAACTGTGTGACCAATCCAAACAGAACAATATTCGCATTATAGGGGCACCAGAAGAAGAAGAGAGAAAAAAAGGGATAGGAAATGTCATTGAGGAGGTAATTGCTGAAAACTTCCCCAATCTGGGGAAGGAGATAGTCTCTCAAGCCATGGAGGTGCACAGATCTCCCAACAAAAGGGACCCAAGGAAGACAACATCAAGACATATAATAATTAAAATGGCAAAGATCAAGGGTAAACACAGATGTTTAAAAGCAGCTAGAGAGAGAAAAAAGATCACATACAAAGGAAAACCCATCAGGCTATCATCAGACTTCTAACAGAAACCTTACAGGCCAGAAGGGAGTGGCATGATATATTTAATGCAATGAGGCAGAAGGGCCTCAAACCAAGAATACTCTACCCGGCAAGGTTATCATTTAAATTTGAAGGAGGGATTGAACAATTTTCAGATAAGCAAAAGCTGAGAGAATTTACCTCCCACAAACTACCTCTACAGTGCATTTTGGAAGGACTCCTCTAGATGGAAGTATTCCTAAGGCTAAATGATGTCAACAAAGGGCTAGACAAAGAGTATAGAATATGATTTATAACATACAAAGAATGAAGGAAGAATAAAATGGAGGAAAAAGAAAAGAATCTTTAGGTTGTGTTTGTAATAGTATACAAAGTGAATTAAATTAGACTGTCAGAGAGTAAGGGAATTAACCTTGAACCCTTTGTAACCACGAATCTAAAGCCTGCAATGGCAATAAGTACACACCTATCGATAATCCCCCTAAATGTCAATGGTCTGAATGCACCAATCAAAAGACATAGAGTTACTGAATGGATAAAAAACAAGACCCATCTATATGCTGCCTACAAGAGACTTCATACCCAAAGACATACACAGACTGAAAGTAAAGGGATGGAAAAAGATATTTCATGCAACTAAAAGGGAGAGAAAAGCAGGAGTTGCAGTACTTGTATCAGACAAATAGACTTCAAAACAAAGAAAGTCACAAGAGACAAAGAAGGACATTATATAATGACAAAAGGGTCAGTCCAACAAGAGACTATAACTATTATAAATATCTACGCATTCAACACAGGATGACATACATATGTGAAACAAATACTAACAGAATTAAAGGGGGAAATAGAATGCAATGCATTTACTTTAGGAGACTTCAACACACCACTCACTCCAAAGAACAGATCAACCAAACAGAAAATAAGTCAAGAGACAGAGGCACTGAACAACATATTAGAACAGATGGACCTAACGGACATCTACAGAACACTCCATCCAAAAGCAAGAGGACACACATTCTTCCCAAGTACACATGAAACATTATCAAGAATAGATCATATACTAGGCCACAAAAAGAACGTAAGTAAATTGAAAAAGACTGAAATTGTACCAACCAGCTTCTCAGATCACAAAAGTATGAAACTAGAAATAAATTACACAAAGAAAACGAAAAAGCCCACAAACACGTAGAGGCTTAATAACATGCTCCCAAATAATCAATGGATCAATGACTGAATAAAAACAGAGATCAAGCAGTATATGGAGACAAATGACAACAATAATTCAACACCACAACGTCTGTGGGATGCAGCGAAAGCCCTGCTAAGAGGGAAATATATTGCAATACAAGCCTACCTCAGGAAAGAAGAACAATCCCAAATGAACAGTCTAAACTCACAATTAATGAAACTAGAAAAGGAAGAACAAATGAGGCCCAAAGTCAGTAGAAGAAGGGACATAATAAAGATTAAAGCAGAAATAAATAAAATTGAGAAGAATAAACAATAGAAAGATTCAGTGAAAGCAGGAGCTGGTCCTTCGAGAAAATAAACAAAACAGATAAACCCCTAGCCAGACTTATCAAGAAAAAAAGAGAGTCTACACACGTAATAAGAATCAGAAATGAGAAAGGAAAAGTCACTACGGATACCACAGAAATATGAAAAATTATTACAGAATATTATGAAAAATTATATGGGAACAACCTGGATAACCTAGAAGAAATGGACAACTTCCTAGAAAAATATAACCTTCCCAGGCTGACCCAGGAAGAAACAGAAAATCTGAATAGACCAATTACCAGCATGGAAATTGAACTGGTAATCAAAAAACTACCTAAGATCAAAACCCCTGAACCAGATGGTTTCACTGCTGAATTTTATCAAAAATTTACTGAAGACCTAATACCCACTCCCTTTAACATTTTCCAAAAAGTAGAAGAGGAGGGAATAATCCCAAACTCATTCTATGAGGTCAATATCACTCTAATACCAAAACCAGGCAAAGACACCACAAAAAAAGAAAATTACAGATCAATATCCCTGATGAACATAGATGCAAAAATACTCAACAAAATATTAGCAAACCGAATTCAAAAATACATCAAAAAGATCATCCATCACGTTCAAGCGGGATTCATCCCGGGGATGCAAGGATGGTACAACATTCAAAAATCCATCAACATCATCCACTACATCAACAAAAAGTACAAAGACCACATGATCATCTCCATAGATGCTGAAAAAGCATTCAACAAAATTTAACATTCATTCATGATAAAAACTCTCAACAAAATGGGTACAGAGGGCAAGTACCTCAACACAGTAAAGGCCATATATGATAAACCCACAGCCAACATTACACTTAGTGAGAAGCTGAAAGCTTTTCCTTTAAGATCGGAAACAAGACAAGGATGCCTACTCTCCCATCTTTTATTCAACATAGTTCTGGAGGTTCTAGCCACGGCAGTCAGACAACACAAAGAAATAAAAGGCATCCAGATTGGCAAGGAAGAACTCAAACTGTCCCTGTTTGCAGATGACATGATATTGTACATAAAACTCTAAGGAATCCACTCCAAAACTATTAGATCTAATATCTGCATTCAGCAATGTTGCAGGATACAAAATTAATACACAGAAATCTGTTTCATTCCTATACACTAACGATGAACTAGCAGCAAGAGAAATCAGGAAAACAATTCCATTCACAATCACATCCAAACGAATAAAACACCTAGGAATAAACCTAACCAAGGAAGTGAAAGACCTACATCCTGAAAACTACAAGACACCCTAAAGAGAAATTAAAGAGGACACTAATAAATGGAAATTCATCCAATGCTCTTGCCTAGGAAGAATTAATATTGTCAAAATGGCCATCCTGCCTAAAGCAATCTACAGATTCAATGCAGTGCCTATCAAAATACCAATAGCACTCTTCAATGAACTAGAGCAAATAGTTCTAAAATTCATATGGAACCATAAAAGACTCCGAATAGTCAAAGCAATCCTGAGAAGGAAGAATAAAGCAGAGGGAATTACGCTCCCTGACTTCAAGCTCTACTACAAAGCCACAGTAATCAAGACAATTTGGTACTGACACAAGAACAGACCCATAGACCAGTGGAACAGAATAGAGAGCCCAGATATAAATCCAAGCATCTATGGTCAATTAATACACAATAAAGGAGCCACGGATATACAATGGGGAAATGACAGCCTCTTCAACAGCTGGTGTTGGCAAAACTGGACAGCTATATGTAAGAAAATGAAACTGGGTTACTGTCTAACCCCATACACAAAAGTAAACTCAAAATGGATCAAAGACCTGAATGTAAGTCATGAAACCATAAAACTCTTAGAAAAAAATATAGGCAAAAATATCTTGGACATAAATGTGAGCAACTTCTTCATGAACATCTCTTCCCGGTCAAGGGAAACAAAAGCAAAAATGAACAAATGGGACTATCTGAAACTAAAAAGCTTCTGTACAGCAAAGGACACCATCAGTAGAACAAAAAGACATCCTACAGTATGGGAGAATATATTCATAAATGACATATCCCATAAGGGGTTGACATCCAAATTATATAAAGAGCTCACGCACCTCAACAAACAGAAAGCAAATAAGCCAATTAAAAAACGGGCAGAGGAGCTGAACATAAACTTCTCCAAAGAAGAAATTCAGGTGGCCAACAGGCACATGAGAAGAGGCTCCACATCACTAGTCATCAGAGAAATGCAAATTAAAACCACAATGAGATATCACCTCACACCAGTTAGGATGGCCAGCATCCAAAAGACAAACAACAACAAATGTTGGCAAGGATGTGCCGAAAGGGGAACCCTCCTACACTGCTGGTGGGAATGCAAATTAGTTCAACCATTGTGGAAAGCAGTATGGAGGTTCCTCAAAAAACTCAAAATAGAAATACCATTTGACCCAGGAATTCCACTCCTAGGAATTTACACTAGAAATGCAGCAGCCCAGTTTGAAAAAGACATATGCACCCCTATGTTTATCACGGCACTGTTTACAGTAACCAAGAAATGGAAGCAACCTAAGTGTCCATCAATAGATGAATGGATAAAGAAGATGTGGTATATATACACAATGGAATATTGTTCAGCCATAAGAAATCAAATCCTACGATTTGCAACAACATGGATGGAGCTAGAGCGTATTATGCTCAATGAAATAAGCCAGGCAGGGAAAGACAAGTACCAAATGATTTCACTTATCTGTGGAATAAAGAACAAAGAGAAAACTGAAGGAACAAAACAGCAGCAGACTCACAGAACCCAAGAATGGACTAACAGTTCCAAAGGGAAAGGGCCTGGGGAAGATAGGTGGTACGGGAGGCATAAGGTGGGAAAAAGGCTATTACAATTAGCGCACATAATGTAGCGGGGGTGGGCGTGGGGCGGGGGGACACAGGGAAGGCAGTATAACACAGAGAAGACAAGTAGTGATTCTATAACATCCTACTACGGTGATGGACAGTGACTGTAACAGGGTATGTGGTAGGAACTTGATAATAGGGGGAGTCTGGTAACCATTATGTTGCTCATGTAATTGTATATTAATAATAGCAAAATAAAAAAAAACCTATACAGTTAAAAATTCAATTCCTTTGTTGCACTAACCATATTTCAGATGTGGCTATTGGGAGCTGTATTATCACAGATATAGGATATTTCCATCATTGCAGGAAATTCTACTGGACAGTATTAAAGAGCTTTCAGTGTTAACAGCCATGTACAGGACAAAGCCAAGGTGTCACACAGTACAATAAAGGAAGTCAGAGTACAGACAAGCACATAAAGCCTGGCCCCTGAAGGACTAGTCTTCAGTAAAAAGAATAAACTATGAAAAAAAACAATCTACCCCAAAGGGATACTGAAAGAAAATTCTCCCCTGAGGCTAGATTTATTTGCGTTTGGGGAAAGGAAAGAGAGTATTCCCTGGAAATTTGTAAACAAACCAACCTTCACACAGGTTTTAAGTTCAAATCCATACCGCCTATTTGCCGTGAGAATCCCAAGCGTAGACATTAAGTGGCTCTGGCTTGATATTGTCCTCAACTGCAAATCCTGTCTTGGAGAAATCACTCTTAATCCAGGTCTCACAAAAGTTCCACAAAAAAAGTTACAATAACGAGCTCAAAATTTAAACTACGTTTATTAAGCAAGATTTAACAGAAATAAGCAGATTAATCCCAAGTTTTTAAAAAAGGATAGTAATAATGTTTCAAAATACAATATGAAATGGAAAGTATGAGCAAAGAAGAGGAGAACAGATTCGAAAAAAGTTAAAAAGAGCAGAACTAAGATTAAATTATTGGCCAAGTTCGGCAAACCATACTGCTACAGAGAGAACTAACAAACCAAGAGATAGATCAGAAATTATTCAGGATGCCACAAAGGAAAACAGATAAAAAATATAAAGGAAGATTAAGAGACATGAAAAATAGATTTAAACAAAATCTAATATGTGTATGTAACTGGAATTCTAGAAAGAGAACACAAAGAATGAGGGAGACAGTATACAAAAGGAGAATAACAGAATTTTCCTGAATTGATGAAAGATACTAATGTACAGATTCAAGTTCAGCAAATTCCAGGAAATACAAATAAAAAGGAAACTGACACTTAGAGACATCATAATGAAACTGCAAAACATTAATGACAAAGCATCCAGGAATGGACAGCCTGACCATGGCGTGCAGGAATGTGGACAGAACAGACTCTGCACCAGATCTAATAGGAGGCTTTCAGGGTACTCAACCTACCTGTGTTCTCTGGTGCCCTTACTCTGTACCCAGGTAGCTGCTGGTCCCAGGATGAGTAGAAGACCTGGCACATAACTGAACCCAAACCACTACTTATAGTCAAACCTAGCAGAATGCCAAACCTGTGAACTAGAAATAAATGTTTGTTGCTGTATACCAATGAAACTTTGCAGTGGTTTGTTACTCAGCATTATTTTAGCAGAAGATGAGTAATATAGAGGGTTAAAAAGTTAACTTTAAATGCAAATTAAATTTGTGAGTTTTGGTTTTACTAAGAAATTTTACTAAATTTGTGAATATAAATATACACACACACACACACACCTATACATCTATATACACATGCACATATACATATAATGATACCATTTATATAAAGTTCCAAAATATGTAGAACATGGAAGCTAAGGGAAAAGATAGCATGGACATAAGTAATTAGACCTTCTGTAACACTTATTGCATGTACACAGCCTTTTTTATGAATGTAATATTTTACAATAATATGAAAAAGCAAAAATTTCCCAACAAAATTCAGAAGTGAAATTATTATAAATAAAAGTAACATAATACATGTAATTACATGTATAGGAAGTTAAACATATTTATCATCTTTAAGCCATAATTAAAGACAAGAACAGTTGTAGTGGCTCATTTATTCTTTAAAAGTAAAAGACAAATACAAGTAACAGCCAGTGCCACTGTAAACTGCAAGAGAGCTTTTATGTGAAGACTGATGATTATACATTACCAACATGCAGAGGCAGCGGGCCTACCCACACAGTGGTATCATTTGCACTGTCAGATCTCAGCTGTCTGAGCTTTGAAGCTTCTGATCTCACCTTCCCAGTTGTATAATCTAAGGTCACTTTCTAGTAGAAATTCCTACATCTTGTTTTGCTAAATTGCTATGTGCTGAACTGCCATCCCAGGAAAGCTTAAGAAAATTTCCTTCACTGAAGCATTATTTGCAACAGCAAAAAAATTATAAACAACTTAAATGTTCAATAATAAAGCACTGACTAAATGAATTATTAATTTATATGTAATGGTTTTTCATGCACCCATTTTTAAATGTCTAAAGAAATTTAGTGACAATGTGTGAATGCTCTGCAACATGCTGTATCTGTCTCAAATCATCAAGAAGTAATCAAAATGATGTCTCAAACAATTTAAAGTTATTTCGCCCAAAGGCTTATACATAAATACTTCAATGATTAATTCAGTTTTTAAATTTAAAACAGATAATATACAGTTACTGTTCACTCAGTATTTACTGGGCAGCTGTCATGAGCAAGGCAGTGTTCTAAGTTCTACAGACAAAATCACGAAACAAAGATCCTATCCCCATAGAACTTCTATCATAATAATTCTAGAATCTTCCTTTCTTAATTCAGATTCACTGTTCATTAGGTCAAATATATATGTCAGGGCATTCCCAGGTATAGCTCTTCATTCCAGATAAAGAAATAGCTTTAATTAATATTAAAGTCATTATTCACTGACATGTAAGGTCTCAACTGTACTTTAACAATCTTGAGCTTTTTATAAAGAATGTGCCTTCTGCATTTTATAAGCCCCTGAAGCACAGTGCTAAATTCCCACAGCTTTAAGTTTTTTCCCGGCTCAAGGGAAGTAAAGAAAATCTTCTATCACTGCTAGTGAAAGAAGGTTTGTTTATTCTATTCATTAAATCAACAAAGTACTTCCTGCTAATAAGATCAGAGAATGAGATGGGCAAAATGAGAAATGGTTTGGTTTCCTCGGTTTGTTTATACATGCATGTTAATCAATCATCAGATAAGAATAAGGTCTAATTTTCCTTCTACAAGTAGAATTTAAGTTAGGTTTCCAGAGGGATTTACCAAATTCTAATAACTCTACATTGGTCAACATGTAAACTTCTAGGTACTTAGAAAAACAAATGTGCTTTCCCAGGCTTCCTTACTTACCTCAGTTAGAGAGAAGCAGGGGCTTTCAATAGTAGCTTATAATTTGTTTACAAAATTGTCTAATCACTTGATACATACTATCATCAGACTGCATAGAACTCCTGAGCTCTCCAGACAAAAGCTAAAAATTGAAGCTAAAATATATCTAATTTTCAGATTTTCATTTAAAAAGTCAGTTAAAAATTCCAGATTGCTTTGTTCATTCTGTTTTGTCTTGAACAAAATAGCAGTAGACTCACAGACACTGTGGAGTAACTGGTGGTTACCATGGGGGATGGAGGGGTTGGGTGGTGGGTAGGAAAGTTGAGAGGGATAAAGGCGCACAAAAATTTTCAATCATAATATAAGTTGGTCACGGGAATAGTAAGTAGTACAGCATGGAGAATATAGCCAATGATTCTGTAACATCTTCCTGTGTTGACGGATAGCAACTGTACTAATGGGGGTAAGGATTTAACAATATGGGTAACTGTTGAACCACTGTGTTGTACACTTGAAACTGATATAAGATTGTATACCAATGATTCTTCAATTTAAAAATAAAAGTTCAAAAGAAATTCCAGACTTCTAACTAGAATAATAAGCACTACAGCAGACACATTGAGGAATATAAAGTAGACATGACCCCAGGCCCTACCATTAAGAAATTGTATCTAGCTGGCTTGTAAATACAATAATGTATCCATCCACCTAGTCAATAAATACTAATTCAGCTCTACAATATGCAAAAACTTATCAAGGGGCTTGAGCTACAACAATCAAGAGAAACTTGATCCCAGACATCCTGATGCTAATCGAACATACTCAGGACAAAAGTCCTAAGGGAGATGGGAGTCAGGAGCTTCAGCTTAGGCAAAGCCCTGTACCGAATGAAAATGAGTACATTCAGGGGCCAAAAAAATGTAAACATTTAGAGTTGAAGAGAGGGAAATTCATGTAGGATATCAATAAAATTAGAATTCAGCAAGTTGATGGCAGCCTGTGGGCCTTGCAAGAAAATCACTCAATATACGGGAGGTCCTAGGCTCAAGTGGTACAGCTCTCGATCAAGCAGCTCTATGAACTCAGATCGAGTAAGTCACTTCTCTGAACGTCAGTTTCTCTATCTGTAAAATGAGCTAGAATTTCTAACCTGTCTACCACTCAAGACTGTCAAGGGCTTATGCTTGAAAAAATGCTTTGGTGAACTAAATATCCTATATATTTAACACATGTATTATTTATTAGTACTGATCCATTTTTTTATCTTATTATCAAATAAAGGAGTTGAAACACAATTTTTAAGTTCTCTTTCAAGCACTGTAAGGTTTATGACCTAAAACCTAATTTAATTCAATGGGTAACTAAGAAATATTCTAACTTCCCAAGCATTGTAAATAGGATCAATCAATAAAAATAAATAAATAAATAAAAATCAATTGTAGTAAACCAGGTATGAACTAAAAACAAGCTGATCTAAAATGTTGGTTATGTTAAAAAAAAAAAAGAGAGAGGGGTTGGGGGGCCAGAGTCAAATGACATTTGGAAGAAAGTCCAAATGACTATTAATAGTGAAGTAATGAGGTAACCCTCAGTTTGAGGGGAGAACCCAAATGACATGCTTCTGGCAATCCTCGGTGATGGCAAATCATTGACTGTAAAGGAAAAAGATTTTGTAATACAAAAATACTTCCCAAGGAAGCCTGGTGAATAGGCTTACAATTCAAAGTGATGATAAAATGTTCAAAACAAAATGTGATACAAATTGATGAAGGATGAGGCTCAATATTTTCAAAAAGCAAATTCTAAAAAGAAATTTCAGAGCTACCTCTTCAGCAATGAATGTGGACAGTCTGCTACGGTAACTACACTTAGCACTAATTTTAATACATATTCTGAAATGCTGCTTTAAAAATTAGTCTTAGTTACTTCACAGTCAAACTCTCCTACCTAGTCACTATTTCCCAATGACTAAACAACCAGCTAGGAAAGTAAAATGCAAACACATGAAAAGTTACCTAACTGACAAGATAAGGAGCTGCATCTCTAACAAAGCTAGACCACATATTACATACCAACCCCCTTGCTTAATGACAATTAAAATACTAGAGCAAAATAATAATAATAATAATAAAGTATATTTTTTAATTATTAAAAGTATAAGAGGGTATAAACTAGTTTGAAAACCTGACAGTAACTACTAGAGCTAAATATATTATCTAGGTACTACTCAACATTTCGTTCCAGAAGTATTTCCAAAAGAAAGGAGTGCATGTGTCCAATAAAATACATGCATTAAGAATGTTCATACCTTTATTAACAGCTAAAAATTAGTGATGCAAATGACTATTAAAAGTAGAATAGATAAATTGTGATATAGTCATAAATTAGGCTACTACTATGGCAGACTGTATTTTACAGTACTGGTGACTACAATATTTCTGGTGTCATATGCTCCAGAATCTTGCCTCTCCTCATCAAGAGGTAGAATCCATTTCCCCTCTCTTTAAACCTGGGTAGGCTTATAACTTCCTCAAAGAACAGAATGCAGTAGAAGCAAAACTGCATAAGCCTCAAAGTCAAGTAATAAGAGGCAATACAGCATCTATCTAGCTCACAGGCTTTCTACCCCTCTCCCCACTGCACGTATGTGCAGGACACTCGCTCATGGAACGCAGCCGCCACGCTGTGAGCACGCTCAGGCTTCATTTAGGTGTTCTCTCATCAACCACCAGATGTGTAAGGGAACCTTCAAATGGTAATTAGGCACAGTCTTCATGCAGCCCTACTTGAAACCCAATCAATGATGCAGAGACAAGCATTACCCAAACTTCATTTTTGTCAGGAAAATAAATGCTGCCCTTATTTCAGTCACTGAGCTTTGAGGCAAGTTTTTACATCTCACAGAACAAGTACAGGGCAGTGAAAAAGAAACACTACTGCTACATGCAACAACATAATTGAATCACACAGTTACAATACAACGCTGAATGAAAGGTGCTAGACACAAGAGAGTACATACTATATGATACCATTCTGACAAAAAAAAACTAGAAAATACAAGATTAATCTACAGTGATAGAAAATTGAGTAACTATTACCTGAGGCAGGAGGGGGAGATGGTATGGATTGGGAAGGAGTGCAACAGAGCCTTTTCAGGTGGCAAAACATGTTCTCTCTATTGAAGTGGGTGTGATTATACACTTAATTAGATTTATAAAAATTATTCAGGGTACACCTTTAAGATTAATGTGCATTATTATATGTATATTTAATTTAAAAGGGGGGATGGGTGGTGATCAAAGAACTAACAATAATGAGGATTAAGAGAGAAGGAGAATCCAAAACAGAGGAGCCTGGCACATTGGGGCTTCTTTCCTCCCAGAAATGTCTGCCTAATTAAAAGAGGTGTCTGAAGAGACAATGTACACCTAGACAGCCTTGCAGGCTTGGAAAACAAAATGTCAAGAGTTCAAGATTCACCAAGGGCGCCGTCCCCTGCTTTGGAATAAAACCTCAGAAGCTGAATCCCAGAAGAGGGATAACACAGAAGTAAACTAAACCAGCCCTTGAATAGACTCTCAAAAAAACTTCAATTTGGATAAAGGTGATCCCAAGTGCCTGTCAAAAGCAATAGAAAAGTTCTTACCTAAATCTACAATTACTTCTAGAAATACTTTTTCAAATACAATGAACAGTACACAAAGATAAGCAGGCACAAAAGGAGATGAGACTCCTTGAGAAATGACAGACCACGGAAAACACCAGCAGGAGGACTCTAGGATAGAATTACCATGCTTACTCTGTCCGGAGATATGTGCAAAGCTTGACGTTTTTGATAGCGAATTAAAATGGCATAACATATTTTTAAAAGAACCAAACTGAATATCTAAAATGAAAAATACAATAACCAAAACTAAGAACCCAGAGAATACATTTCAAAGCAGATTAAAAAGAAATGAAGACTAATTTAATAAACTGGAAGACAGGCCAGAAGAAAATATCTAAACAAAAAAGAAACAAGATGGAAAATACAGAATACAGGTGAAAGACATAGAGGATTCAGTGAGATCTAGCACTGTGTAACTGAAGTCACAGAAAGATTAAGGAAGAGAATGGGAAAGATGCGGTATTTGAGGATGCGATGGCAGAGAACTGTCCAAAACTAACAAAATACATCAAATTACAGCATCAAAAAGTATATATCCCAAGCCAGAAAGGGAGGGGGGAGGACCTTCTGAAATCCAGATACAAAAAGAAAATCTTAAACAGCCTGAGAAAAAAACAAATTACCAACAAAGAAATGATAAACTGCACTTCTCAACAGAAACAAAGCCAAATACATAGGTGAAAGGGATCAAGAGATAACAACCTTCCAGTTATAAAATAAGTCACAAGGATGAAATTTCATCATGAGGAAACAATATTGTAAAAACTTGGTAACGTGACAAATGGCTACTACATTTACCATGGTGAACATTTGTAATGCACACAAATATCAAATCATTATGTTGTATATCTGAAACTACTATAATGTTATGTCAACTATACTTCAATAAAAAAGAAAGAAAGTCAAACACTATAGAATAATCTCTTCTGGAAAAAACTAATATATGTATGTATGTGTCTGCATTCTAGAATTCTATACCTAACAAGGTGTATCTTTCAAGAACATAGGTGAAATAAAAAGATTCTCAGACAAAAAGTTTGAAATTTCATGAATACCAGATCTCCTCTAAAGAAAATACTAAAGGGTATTCTTCAGGCAGAAGGAAAATTATTCCAGATGGAAGGTCATTAATCCAAGAAGCCAATGAAGATGCAGTAAATCTAACTGAATAAAAATAACAGTATAAAACAATAGAAATCCATCTTTGAGGTTTTCATGCAAACATGGTAACAATGAAAGAGGTAAAAAGGGAAAAAAGAGGAAGGAAATTAACTTAAATGTTTTTAAAGGCATTACATTAACTGAAAAAGGGTTAAAGTCTCAATAAGTTACACTTCCATACGTCAAGAAAACATTAGAGTTTCTTAAGCATACACTAAAGTAACAGTGTTATAAAGAATACATAATCCAAAGCTAACAGAAAAGGAAACTGAATAACTGTTTTTTAAATAATCAATTCAAAACAAAGCTGGAAAGAGAATAAAAGAAACAAAACAGATGAGACAAATAGATCCAAAAATTTTTTAAACATTAATGTTAATATCAACACTTACTATGTGCCAATTCACTTTTAACAGACATCAGCAAAGTACATAGAAATATCAAGCCCACACACACATACCTAACCCTTAAGAACTTTAACCTCCATATCTATTCCTGTTCCACTGCGACTGACGTCAAAATTTTATTTCACCTTGTCTTACCAGATACTTAACAAGCATTAAAATGTCCAAAAACAGAAACAAAAATCCCAGAGAGCCAACATTACTATATCACTAACTGAAATATATTAAGAAGCTTAAAAAGTATATTCTTTCACTTATTCCATGAAAACCATGACTCTCATATTTTTTAATTCACTTACTAATTCAATGAAAGGAAAATTCCAGGATAAAATTATAACTTTTTCTACACTCTTATCAATGTCAGCAAGACACAGGTGCAATATGTACCTCTGTAAGAGAACAGTAATCTTTTCAGAGCCAAAAACACTTAAGCAAACAAGATATGAAACTCCAAAGTCGCTCTTGATCTTCCTATAAGCAAATGAAACTTCCTGTCACTTACTAAATATTTTATACTTTAGGGTTGATTGCTACTGCCATTTTGTGAGGGAAGATATTTTAAATAAGGTAGTCTATGCTCTTTCAAGGGGCAATGCTATCAAAATTATATCAAAACACTTTACTAATACAGTATCTCCATTAAAAAAATCAAAGAATCTTTTAATTAACATTTAATCTCAGTTTTACTGATCAAGAAACTAACAAATAAATGGTGCCAGTTATAACAGTAGATAAGACACTAACATGTGCAGAGTGTCATCTTCAAGTCTGGTGTGTTTAGAGTCAACTAAGTGACTCCCTTGCTATAATGGCTATGGAACAACACTGAGCCACTTGTTTCAGAGATTAGAGTCTGGCGCCAAAAGCCTTCTCTATACAACCAATGTGCCAGGTCGGGAACTAAGGAATACACAAGCATTCTTAATCTCTCTCTCAAAAGAGTCTCTTCAGGGACTGTGTGCACGCTCTTTTCTCATCCCTGGAGTCCCACCCATCCATCTCCCCTTTTCATGTATCTTCTCCCCAACCTCAAGGTGTGACAAGCCACTTCCTCAGGGAAGCTTGCCCTGCCACCCCCAAATCAAATTAGGTTACCCAGTTATAGGGTTTAGAACTCCCTGTACTTCACTCCAAAGGACTTATCCCCACTGTTGTTGGAAACAAGGTACCTAACACAGGATCATGAGGTGCACAGAAGGCATTCAAAAAATACCTGTTGAATAAACAAATCTGGATGTACAATTCTCCCAATTTTAGAAAGAAACAAGCTTTTAAAAAATCAAGTTATTTACATCAAATGATACAGCCTGGAAATGGCACTAACCAGTTGAGAATCCAGTGATTGTGACTGTAATTTCTATGCACTACAATGAAGTGTGCTTGAAGTCAGATTTCTCTCAAATTAGCATTCTTTTTGTATTGATGTTTTTTGAAATTGAGACACTTTTTAAAGGAAAAAAATGAGACTAAATATAAGTAGATCACATCTAAGAATTCAATAGGCCTTTCAAAAATCACACTATAACTTTCTGGTACTAAATGGTTTGAGTATTGTTCACAACAATATACCACTGCACTAAAACAAGAAAGGTTAAAGTGAAATTGCAAACATAAACCAGAAGATATAATCACTCGTCCTTTTATCTCTAACTGAAGTAGCAATTCCCAAAGTTTTAGCATTGTAGCTGTCTTTTGCCGGTTTCAAACTGCTTTAACATTCCTAGCACATTTTAACAAAAGTAGTTTTGTTTTCAATTTGCCACTAAAATTTACTGGCCACTTTTTCACAAATCTTCACTGGCTACAAAATGTACAAGTAACTTGAGATTGAGATGCACATGGTGGCAAAAACTGACCAGTGCAATCTCTGCTGGGTAGGGGGAGGCCCAGGCTGTATTTGTCATGCCAGGAAGTTGTCTTGGTTTCCAATAATGCTGAAGATGACCAGTCAATTAACAGATGGTGCCAAAGCGGACACTTCTACTTACTGGTTTAACTAACGGCAGCTGTCCTCAGTAGGTGCTATTTCATGTCAAAACACTGTTATAACTGGTAATGGGCTATCCTTACCAAAAATAAGTACACCAGAGAGATCCACAGGCTAGCTAAAAACAGTAAGTAGGAACCAACACCGAGACTCAGGGCCCAAATTACTGTTTGGCAAAGGATGCTTCTTTGAATGCCTTTGTGACAACTCACTAATTCCTTAAATATGTAATCAGCAAAGGAATTTCTATTTACTCAAAATACCTGTACTTGCAATTAAGAAGATGGTTTTCCTAAGAAAATTAATTTATGCTCTTATTGCTCGTTTTTCTTTTATATTTTGACATATTTCAATTACTTATGTAGAACACAATAAAGAATCAGTACCCATTTTAAGGAATAAACTACTATGTTTACAAACTTTATTATAAAAAAAACAGCAACTGCATAAATATTTTTAATTTTAGGGTCTAACAGAGAAATAAAAGCAAGCAAACCACAGTTCATTGGATGACAGCTAATTTAATTCTTAATAAGACGACTTCACAAAAGAAAAAAGTACCCTGACTTCTCTCTAAAAGAATTTCCCAGATTTTCAATATATGAAGGAGTTGGCCACAGTGCTCTTTAAAATTCTGTCCTTCTTTGAGCTGGAAAATTAGCATCTATCCCAAAGTCTTAATTCTATTTATAAGTAGATTAATACTGGATTGAAATCACTTTCTACCAGCAAGCAAAATATTTAACATCATGCCCCCACCTTTTTAATTTCCATGTGTCACATTATTTCCAATGAATTATTGCCCCAATTCAAAAGTCCTTCCTAGTGCCATAAGGGACTCATTGAATTCATGTTAAAGTCTACTGACTAAAAGCATCTGTAGATCAAAAAGTGGGTGGAAGTGAGGACGGAGAGAGTTTAATCCACCATCTACGGAAATGTTCTCCGGTGGACCCACAGACTCCTCACGTTTTCTGGCATTAAAATACCTGCGAGTAGTCTCCGGCTTTAGACATGCCGCACCATCACAAGGTTGCTAGCCCTAAAATACTTTGCAAACTTCGCGAAGGCGCCGCACACGTTTCCAGGCTCTCCAAATCCCTCGTTCACCCATCCTCCCCTTGTCTGGTCGAAACAAGTTCCGCGGCACCAAGGCAATAATTTTAAAAAACGACGATTTACTGAGTCCTCCCCGCTTGGACTCTGAGGACGCAACTGAAACTTGCAAGGGAGACACGTCTCCCGGGTACCGAAACTTGCTCCGGGGGGAGGGGAAGGCGGCGGCCCCCAGGCTCTGGCTCACCGCGGCCCCTCCTACGAGCCCCCTCACCGGCCTCCAGGGAGCCCCGCGCGCTGCCCGGCAGACCCTCCCGCACGTCCCCGCGCCCCCCACCCGGTGCCCGCCCCGCTGCCGACCGCCCCGCAGAGCCCCACCATCCAGGTTCCCGCGGGAGCCGGACGGCGCCGCGCACGCTTCCGGAGCCGGGCCCCTCGCGGGCTGAGGGGACGCGGCGGCTCCGTCCACCTCCCCCGGGGCCGGGAATGGCGGCGTCCGGCGCCCCGGGGCCAGCTCGGAGTTCCTGCCCGGGAGTGCAGCCGGGAGCCCGCCGCGCCGGCCGGCCGGTCGCGCGCAATGGGAACCGAGGAAATGAAGTTACCTCCGGACGGGCCCGTCGGCGGCGGCTGTAGCAGGGCCCGGACGGGCAGTCCCGGGAGGCCGAGCAGGTCCCCGCTCGGCGGCGGCTACCGCAGGGCCCTCCGCCCCATTGTTCCCCTTCCAAGAGGATCCCGGCGAAGCCGAGCCCGGGAACCAGGAAGTTCCCCGGCGCGACACCTCCTGCCGCCGCTATGGAAACGGCCCCCGCCTCCCAGGGCGGCTCGCCCGGGACCCCGCCTCCTCGCCGCCAGCCCCGCCTGCCTCACCGGCCGCCGCCAACCGGCCCCGCTGCGGCCGCGGCCGCCGCCATTTTGGCGCGGCCCTGGCGGCCCCTTCCCGACGGCACGTGCGCGCCGCTCCCGCGTTCCCGCCGCCCGCGGGGGCGCGCTTCCGGGGCTGCGGGATGCGCACGCCGCTCCCCAGGATCCGCAGCTGGTACGCGGCGCCTGCCCCCCAACCAGACGCCGAGGGAAGGCGCCCGGGCCGGAGGGGAGACCGGGACCTGGAACGCGGCTTCGAGGCACTGCACAGAAACGACAGCAAGGAGGTGTCCAGTTGACAGGTCAAGAGATGGCTGAGCTCGGGCCGGGGTCAGCGGACCAGTGGCCAAGAGCTTGGTCTCTGCAGCCAGGTTGCCTAGCTGTCGGAACTTGGGACACGCTATTTAATTTTCTTCATGCCTCAGTTTCTTCATCTGTAAAGTGGCCTAATAACAGTAACTGCTCCATAGGATCGTTACCGGGAAAAAGCGAGTGCTCGGTACGAAATGCACAATAAATCACTTGTTCAATAAAATGTCATAGCTTCTGAGAAAAGTCAGATTTCTGTCATTTTTCAGAATTTCAAGTGTTCAAATCAGCTCTAAATAGGCTACCGTGTAAAATCTCATTGCTGCTTGAAACTTCTCAAATGTTCATCTTCTGTCCCATCTTTCTCTAGGTCAGCTTTCCTTTTTTATATCATGAAAATTGTCAAGAGTTTTCATCTCCAGAGTTCCATAAGAGATGCCATAAAAAGATGAATGATGTAAACTTTCCAACACAGTAATTAGCAGACAGTAAAATGATCTATTCAATAGAAGCTAGAAAAATTGGGTGTGCAAATGACAAAGGCTTCCTGTCCTTGATTCCAGGAACTAGAATTACTAAAGCTGGCAACTCTGCACGGTTCTTTTCTCTTTCCCCCCGGTGAAAAGTGACACCAAGAAACTGGGTACTGGATGCAGGTGGGAGAGAAGGGGTGGAAAGAGGAGGCAGGGTCTCAGGCTACTCAGAAGGATGCAAACTTTAACAACTGGGCATTCGATTCTGTTCTTAGATGGTCTTTAAGGCTCCCTAGTTCACAAGTGTTGTGATCGTATTTATACAGTCGAAGAAAATACAAATTTACCCTTAACTTTGGGTCTTCATTCATTTAAACTAGATTGATGAAGACTAGTCTATTTTTCTGATCCTGACCCAAAAATGGCATAGTTTGATACATGAATGGGGGCAAAAACACATTTACTAGTTGGCAGGACACAGGAAACTTTTTCAACACGCAAACACTTCCTTAGAAGTTATGGAATGCTCTGATTAGTGATAACCCAGACTGGGGAGTTTCTGAAAGGCGGGAGCCCCCCTGGATCAGCAGATTGCTTTGTGCATGCTAGGCCCTCAATAAGTGTTTACTGAATTAAACTGTGGTTGAGGTCTCAGCACTTAAGGAGACCCTGAGAACCACAGAGACACACAGGAGATGTTACTCAAGGGACATCACTGCAAACATCACAAACAAGAACTTTACATCACTAGTTAATGAATCAGATTTGGGGATGAACAACCCTGGCCACAGGCTTACTTGGCAAAATGCAGTGTAAATTTCAGATATATTTTACCATAAATTATATGGGTAATTTTTAAAAACTTTATTTTGGACCTAATTATGAGCATCATTGAGTCAATTTTATACTTCAGTAATAGCACTGACTCTATAATTAAAGTTTAGAAATCCCCACATTTCCCCCAAGCCAAAGTGTCGCCAGTGGGTTGTGTCACCTCAGTATAAAACCTGTATTTCTTCTTAGTTGTAATTTCAGGGGCTTGCCATAATTTCTTATTATTAAGCATCTTGGAGGTATTGTTAAACTATAAACACAGATTTTTGTATATCCTCAGTGCAGTGCCTGACACATAGTAGGCATGCAAATTCATTTATCTATGGCATATGACAAACATGGAATTTACGTAAGTGATTTCCAAAGATACAGAATCAGATTTCCTCTAAATCAGAGTTGGGCAAGAGGAAAGAGAATGAACGCGAAAGCAGCCATAGACAGATGTAAAAGAATGAGTGTGCCTGTATTCCACTAAAATTTTACTTACGGAAATAGGTGGATTTGACCCACAGGGCTGTCTGTATTTTACCAACCCCTAAATAATTATATTTCATTATACTCACTCCAACATGAAATGCCAAATACTATAAAATCCTTTGAGGAAAGGGTAAAAGCTTGACATCAATAAAGCACCAAAAAGTAAAAAGACATGTGAAGTAACAGTTGTGTTCCCAACTAAAGTATTTCACAAATACCAAAGATTTAGAACTACATCTCACATATTATAATGGAGTAATATAGATTAGATGGATATTTGCATTTCATTTTTACAAGTTATGCATTATGATAATGAAAATACTTTAAATATTGCCAAAGGGAAAAGTACATGTTGAAATTCCCCACGGGATGGCATAATAACTAAGGCCAGAAGTAGAGTTTGTGGTGAGAACATAAAAACATAGTACATAGAAAAATTCTCCAAAGCAAATCATCCATGCTTCACTATCATCTTCAGAATGTGCATAAAAGAGTAGATCTTTAGTCTCCTGTAAACTGAGAATTCAATTGAAAAGTGAACCCATGGCTATTTGATCCATTTAATTTTTCTAATAGGGATGAGCAGATAGCTCCCTAAGCTCCTAAGAGGGATTTTTTTTTAATAAAGCTGTGGAAAGCCTTGCAGTACACATTTCTATCCTCACCAACAGAGTACTTTCTGAAATTTCATAAGGAACCAATATTCTTCTATTGATCAAGAAAGTCAGCTCCAAAGCAAAGTCACTGGCATATAATTGTTCTTCATTGCTGAAAAAACCAGACCCGTCAACAGCTGTGTACCCAGTGTAAACAAAAAAACAATGGATAACCAGCAATTACATTCATATTAAAGAGTTTTCCTTTGGCTTAAAAGAGAAATTATTAATTGCAGAACAAGGAAGAAGAGTCCATGGAAAGACTATGAACCATGAAGCTTTAGGCAAGATGTTCTTTACAGTTACTAATAACTATTTGAGTTTGTGTATTCATTGGTGTACTTGGTTTTTTCTGTCTCCCTGTCTTAAGAATGTACATGCCATAAGATTGGGAAATTTAATCTGTCTTCTTTCAGACTCTATCCCTTGGTCCAGATCAGTGTCTGATACAGAACCAACTCTTTATAAATAATTGTAGAAGGAATGAAGGAAGAGACAAAGGGAACGAGAGAGGGGAGAATGAAGCAAAGACGAAAGATACACAAAAACCTTTTTTTCTGGGCAGAAATTTTCTAACTTTTCTCATATGATCAAAACAATCAGTGACCAAAAAAAAAAAAAGTAGGAACGACTGGTTTTTCACTACAAAGGCTGCCTCTCCTTACCTCCACCTCTTTTGCTCACAAGCCATCCTGCTCTGGATTACATATCAAAATGGTTATCATGGTTTGCCAGAAATCTATAATGATGCTTTACCATTTGAAAAGTGTCTCATTATGTTTTCGTAGCTTTGGAGAATTTCTTCTGCCTGCTTAACTTAGAGTTGTCATATTTTGACTCTCCATTTGGCCACCTCTTAGATGTCATGCCATTTCTTTATTTTCTTGTTTAAGCCTCATCAAACAGAGTTGAATCTAAAAGTATCATATTTAAAAAATTGAAGACAGTTTAAAGGCATTTTTGTCTCCATTTTAGGATAATAAACTTTTGACTCTGTTTGTGTTTTTCAGTTAACTTTTAAACTCTTGTGCACATAATGGACAACAGGCACATGGAAAGATGCTCTACATCGCTAATTATCAGAAAAATGCAAATTAAAACCACAATGATCACCTCACACCAGTTAAGATGGCCACCATCCGAAAGACAAACAACAAAAAATGTTGGGGAGGATGTGGAGAAAGGGGAACCCTCCTACACTGCTGGTGGGAATGCAAATTAGTTCAACCATTGTGGAAAGCAGCATGGAGGTTCCTCAAAAAACTCAAAATTGAAATACTATTTGAACCAGGAATTCCACTCCTAGGAATTTATGCAGCAGCCCAGTTTGAAAAAGACATATGCACCCCTATGTTTATCGCAGCGCTATTTACAATAGCCAAGAAATGGAAGCAACTGAAGTGTCCATCAGTAGATGAATGGATAAAGAAGGTGTGGTACATATACACAATGGAATATTATTCAGCCATAAGAACAAAACAAATCCTACCATTTGCAACAACATGGGTGGAGCTAGAGGGTATTATGCTCAGTGAAATAAGCCAGGAGAAAGACAAGTACCAAATGATTTCACTCATCTGTGGAGTATAACAAAGCAAAAACTGAAGGAAGAAAACAGTATCAGACTCACAGAACCCAAGAATGGACTAACAGTTACCAAAGGAAAGGACTGGAGAGGATGGGTGGGAAGGGAGGGATAAGGGGGAAAAAGGGGTATTACAATCAGCATACATAATGTATCTGGGGGGGGATATGGAGAAGGCAGTGTAACACAGAGAAGACAAGTAGTGATTCTATAGCATCTTACTACGCTGATGGACAGTGACTGTAATGGGGTATGTGGGGGGGACTTGATAATAGGGGGTCTAGTAACCATAATGTTGCTCATACAATTGTACATTAATAATACCAAAATAAAAAATAAAAAAATTATTTAAAAAAAAACCTCTTGTGCACATAAATGTATATAAGTTGTGTGATAGCTAATTTCCCAAGCTGGTCCCCCAATGAACCATGCCTCCAATATTCACATCCTTTGATATCACTGTCCTCCTGAATCTGGGCTCGCTCTGCAGCTCACTTTGAACCAGAAGGATAGGGTGGCAGTGATGTTGAATGATTTCTAAGGCTAGATCATAAGTTTTGCAACTTCCACCTGGGTCTCTGAAGTACTTACCCTTAGTGCATTTCCTTCCAGAACTCAGCCGCATGTTGGAAGAAGCCAAAGCCACATGGAAAGACCACATATAGGTGGTCCGAATGACAACCTTTGCTAAGTCCCCAGCCAACATGCAGCATCCACTGCTAGCCATACAGGTGAGCCATCTTGGATGTCCAGCACAGTCAAGCCTTCAGATATCCTGAGCCCCAACAGTGCAACCCATGAGAAACCCCAGGTGAGGATGTCTCAGGTGAACCAGTCAACCCATGGAATCATGAGAGCAATAATAAATTCTTGTTTTAAGTCTTTGGGTTTCGGGTGGTTCGTTACCTACCTATAGATACCTGGAATAAATTGTTAAAAAATAAAGTGCTAAGGCTAAATGTAACTGTGTTTTAGCTAAAACCTTAGTAAATAAATAACTTTATCAAAATCAACAGAAACGCTGTATAGAAGAACAAGGCGAACTGTAACCGATCCTAAGGTGTTCCAGGGCATGTTGTTTGTCTGGTTCTTTCCTTTGAGGTGGGGTGATACTCTAGACATTGTGAAACAGCATGATGACCTTAACCTTTTGGTGTCTGCAAAGTAAATATAAGTGCAATTATATTTGCCTTAAACAGACATGAAATAAGTCCTTGTCCACATGCTTTGGCTAAAAAAGGAAAGGAGTGGTCACAAGTAGCCAAACCAAACACAATTCAAATGAAACAATAGATGGAAAAAAACATATATATATTTTATCTACTCAGTTTCTCTTTTCTGTTTGCCAATACTTCATGAAAATTGCAGGACAATAATTCCTAACCTGCAATTTTGAAATCCACAAAGTTCTGAAAATGAAGAGCTTTTCTTTCTAAGGTTGGTGCCTAAACTCATTTGGTAGCAACTGAATTTTCCTTTGGCTATTTATGGTCTTTATTTAATCTAATATGAACATTCATGCCATTGCAGAACTATTAATAAGTTCGACTACAAGGTCCTGTCCCAGGTCCCACTCATGCGGCCCCACAAGCAACATGCAATATTTGTCTGCTTTGTCCTTCCAGAAATCGAAACTTCTAAATTCCAAAACACGTCTGGTTCCAGAAGCGGACTTTATTGGAGACCTGAAGTCAACTTTTTGTGCAGGGGAAAGGGCAAGATAGCATGGAGGCACTGAACACTCTCTGGATTCAGAGAGCCTGTATACAAGTCCCCACAGCAGAGACCTGGGTTAGTGAATAACCCTCTGCCTCAGTTTCCTACTCTGCACAGTACATTCTCACATGTACATTCTCATTTAGTTTTCTTAAGAATCCTGTGAGGTAGTTTCTATTACTGTTTTCTACCACTCCAGTGTTATATGAAACTTCCCTATACTATTGCTTTGATTTCTAAGAGACACACTCCCAGAAATGGGACACGGGAACACTGTGACAAAAGATATGTGGCTGTGTGTGTGCATGTCTGTGTATTTTATTTATTTATTTATTTATTTATTTTGGTATCGTTAACATACAATCACTTGAACAACATTATGGTTACTAGACCCCCTCCTATCAAGTCCCCCCCCACATGCCCCACTACAGTCACTGTCCATCAGTGTGGTAAGATGCTATATAATCATTACTTGTCTTCTCTATAAATACTGCCTTTCCCATGTCCCCAGCCACTGCATTACATGTGCAAATCGTAATGCCCCTTTTCCCCCCTTATCCCTACCTTCCCACCCATCCTCCCCAGTCCCTTTCCCTTTGGTAACTGTTAGTCCATTCTTGGGTTCTCTGAGTCTGCTGCTGTTTTGTTCCTTCAGTTTTTCCTTTGTTTTTACACTCCACAGATGAGTGAAACCATTTGATATTTGTCTTTCTCCGCCTGGCTTATTTCACTGAGCATAATACCCTCTAGCTCCATCCATGTTGTTGCAAATGGTAGGATTTCTTTTCTTCTTATAACTGAATAATATCCCATTGTGTAAACGTACCACATCTTCTTTATCCATTCATCTACTGATGGACACTTCAGTTGCTTCCATTTCTAAGCTATTGTAAATAGTACTGTGATACACATAGGGGTGCATATGTCTTTTTAAAACTGGGCTGCTGCATTCTTAGGGTAAATTCCTAGGAGTGGAGTTCCTGGGTCAAATGGTATTTCTATTTCGAGTTTTTTGAGGAGCCTCCATACTGCTTTCCACAATGGTTGAACTAATTTGCATTCCCACCAGCAGTGGAGGAGGGTTCCCCTTTCTCCACATCCTCGCCAACATTTGTTGTTGTTTGTCTTTTGGATGGTGGCCATCCTAACTGGTGTAAGGTGATATCTCATTGTGGTTTTAATTTGCATTTCCCTGATGACTAGCAATGTGGAGCATCTTTTCAGGTGCCTGTTGGCCATCTGAATTTCTTCTTTGGAGAAGTTTCTGTTCAGCTCCTCTGCCCATTATTTAATTGGCTTATTTGCTTTTTGTTAGTTGAGGTACGTGAGATCTTTATATATTTTGGATGTCAACCCCTTATCGGATATGTCATTTATGAATATATTCTCCCATACAGTAGGATTTCTTTTTGTTCTACTGTTGTACAGAAGCTTTGTAGTTTGATATAGTCCCACTTGGTCATTTTTGCATTTGTTTCCCTTGCATGGGAAGATATGTTCATGAAGAAGTTGCTCATGTTTATGTCCAAGAGATTTTTGCCTTGTTTTTCTAAGAGTTTTATGGATTGATGACTTACATTCAGGTCTTTGATACATTTTGAGTTAACTTTCCTTTATGGGGTTAGACACTAATCCAGTTTCATTCTCTTACATGTAGCTGTCCAGTTTTGCCAAAACCAACTCTTGAAGAGGCTGTTTTTTCCCAGTGGTACATCCATGGCTGCTCCTTTATCGTATACTAATTGACCATACCTGCTTCGGTTTTTATCTGGGCTCTCTATTCTGTTCCACTGGTCTATGGGTCTGTTCTTGTGCCAGTACCAAATTGTCTTGATTACTGAGGATTTGTAGTAGAGCTTGAAGTCAGGGAGCGGAATTCCCCCTGCTTTATTCATCCTTTTCAGGATAGCTTTGGCTATTCGGGGTCTTTTGTCATTCCATATGAATTTTAGAACTATTTGCGTAAGTTCACTGAAGAATGCTATTGGTATTTTGATAGGGATTGCATTGAATCTGTAGATTGCTTTAGGCACAATGGCCATTTTGACAATATTAATTCTTCCTAGCCAAGAGCATGCAATGAATTTCCACCTATTAGTGTCCTCTTTAATTTCTCTTAAGAGTGTCTTGTAGTTTTCAGGGTATAGGTCTTTCACTTCCTTGGTTAGGTTTATTCCTAGGTATTTTGTTCTTTTTGATGCAATTGTGAATGGAACTGTTTTCCTGATTTCTCTTGCTCCTAGCTAACCATTAGTGTATAGGAATGCCACAGATTTCTACGTATTAATTTTCTACCATGCAACTTTGCTGAATTCAGATATTAGATCAAGTAGTTTGGAGTGGATTCTTCAGGGTTTTTTATGTACACTATCATGTCATCTACCAACAGGGACGGTTTGACTTTTTCCTTACCAATCTGGATGACATTTATTTCTTTGTGTTGTCTGACTGCTGTGGCTATGGCCTGTAGAACTATGTTGAATAAAAGTGGGGAGAGTGGGCATCCTTGCCTTGTTCCCAATCATAAAGGAAAAGCTTTCAGTTTCTCACTGTTAAGTATAATGTTGGCTGTGGGTTTGTCATATATGGCCTTTATTATGTTGACGTACTAGCCCACTATAACAATTTTGTTGAGAGTTTTTATCATGAATGGATGTTGAATTTTGTCGAATACTCTTTCAGCATCTACAGAGATGGTCATGTAGTTTTTCTCCTTCCTTTTGTCGATGAGGTGGATGATGTTGATGGGTTTTGGAATGTTGTACCATCCTTGCATCCCCGGGATGAATCCCGCTTGAACATGATAGATGATCTTTTTGATGTATTTTTGAATTCGGTTTCCTAATATTTTGTTGAGTTTTTTTGCATCTATGTTCATCAGAGATATTGGTCTGTAACTTTCTTTTTTGGTAGTGTCTTTACCTGGTTTTGGTATTAGAGTGATGTCGGTCTTGTAGAATGAGTTTGAGAGTGTTCCTTCCTCTTCTACTTTTTGGAAAACTGTAAGGAGGATGGGTATTAAGTCTTCACTAAATGTTTGATAAAATTCAGCGGTGAAACCCTGTGGTTCAGGGATCTAGTTCTTCGGTAGTTTTTTGATTACCAATTCAGTTTCTTTGCTGGTAATTGGTCTATTCATATTTTCTGTTTCTTCCTGGGTCAGCCTTGAAAGGTTGTATTTTTCTAGAAAGTTGTCCATTTCTTCTAGGTTATCCAGTTTGTTACCATATAATTTTTCATAGTATTCTCTCATAATTCTTTGTATTTCTGTGGTGTCCGTAGTGATTTTTCCTTTCTCATTTCTGATTCTGTTTATGTGTGTAGACTCTCTTTTTTTCTTGATAAGTCTGGCCAAGGATTTATCTATTTTGTTTATTTTCTCAAAGAACCAGCTCCTGCTTTCATTGAATCTTTCTATTGTTTTATTCTTCTCGATTTTATTTATTTCTGCTTTAATCTTTATTATGTCCCTCCTTCTACTGACTTTGGGCCTCATTTGTTCTTCCTTTTCTAGTTTCATTAATTGTGAGTTTAGTCTGTTCATTTGGGATTGTTCTTCTTTCCTGAGGTAGGCTTGTATTGCTATATATTTCCCTCTTAGCATGGCCTTCGCGGTGTCCCACAGATTTTGTGGTGTTGAATTATTGTTGTCATTGTCTCCATATATTGCTTGATCTCTGTTTTTATTTGGTCATTTATCCATTCACTATTTAGGAGCATGTTATTAAGCCTCCATGTGTTTGTGGGCTTTTTCGTTTTCTTTGTGTAATTTATTTCTAGTTTCATACCTTTGTGATCTGAGAAGCTGGTTGGTACAATTTCAATCTTTTTTCATTTACTGAGGTTCTTTTTGTGGCTTGTATATGATCTATTCTTGAAAATGTTTCATGTGCACTTGAGAAGAATGTGTATTCTGTTGCTTTTGGATGGAGTGTTCTGTAGATGTCTCTTAGGTCCATCTGTTTTTATATGTTGTTTAGTGCCTCTGTCTATTTATTTTCTTTCTGGTTGATCTGTCCTTTGGAGTGAGTGGTGTGTTGAACTCTCCAAAAATGAATGCATTGCATTGTTTCCCCCTTTAATTCTGTTAGTATTTGTTTCATATATGTAGGTGATCCTGTGTTCTGTGCATAAATATTTATAATAGTTATATCCTCTTGTTGGACTGACCCTTTTATCATTATGTAATGTCCTTCTTTGTCTCTTGTGACTTTCTTTGTTTTGAAGTCTATTTTGTCTGATACAAGTACTGCAATTCCTGCTTTTTTCTCCCTAATAGCTGCATGAAATATCTTTTTCCATCCCTTTACTTTCAGTCTGTTTATGTCTTTGGGTTTGAAGTGAGTCTCTTCTAGGCAGCATATAGATGGGTCTTGTTTTTTTATCCATTCAGTA